>CM077090.1:141152834-141842834 GCA_039513925.1 Platanthera zijinensis
AATTGTGTCAGTCGGAATTTGATTTCGAGTTTGTCGTAGGATTCGTAGCGTCGGTTTTTAGCTACGGTGCAATTTTTGTAGAATTCCATGTAAGTTTGGTTTTCGGGTTATTTTGACGTTTTATTTATTTAATTATGATATCCTATATTAAAATAATCGGATAAAGAATTATAAATAGAAAACCATAGCGTCAAAACCCTATTCATTGTCTCCATTGTGTAACCGTCGGCCTGCTATAAAAGAACGAGAGTGGCGGACATTCATAAGACTTCGGCCGCCGATTTCTAAAGCTTTGGTGCTCGATTTCATCTTTGGAGAGTGCATTCGGGTAGATCTCGACTAGATCTGCATTTTTACGGTAAGATTTTCTAGTTTCTTGGATTTTTAGAGGTCTAGGTACGAGTTTTGACCCTATTTTTCTAACAAAAGTTTAAGGTTTTGTTTCTTAAGCATTCTTGCAGCCAGATCTGTGATGTGGGGCGTTGCTTGGCCAGATTTTGGGTGATTTTAGGCAAGTGGTGATTTTCCCCTTGCTTGTTCTTCTTTTCTCTTTTGTTTTTTTATTATCCTCGCTATACAACACGATCGGATTAGGTTAGGATTCCCTCCATATCAAAAATGATTTTCTGTAGATCTTAAGGTAGTTGGTGTTTACATCCTTGCCAAGCCTTTTTCCTCTTGGGTTTCCTATTCTGGTAGGCCAGATGACTCTTAGCATGACAGTAAAATCATCTTTTATCTTGCTTAGATCTGTTGGAACCCTGCCTTGTTAGGGTTGATTTGGGCTAGGTTCACTATTAGGTTTGTTGACCCATCTTATATAGTCTAGGGTCATTTGTTTTTCTAAGGTTAAGGTTAGTCTTATTAGGTTAGCCATTTGAACCTGCCTTTAGATGATATAAGAGACTCAAGAATTTAGAGACAACCCGTTTTAAAAACTTTAGAATTTCTGCTCGACGATAGCTGAACGAATGTCCAGCAGAGGTCCACGATCTCTGATCTCTTATCAGAAGTTCATCTCGACGAAAGTCTATCTCTGGTCAACGAACATGGAGCTCAGATTGGCAGTTCTTTTTCAGTTCATGATCGCTAATCTCAGCACGATGAAGGAGATTTCTCAGCTCGACGAACTTGGAGATCAGATCAACGAAATTCTTCCTGAGGTCGACTATTTTCTTTCGGGTTCTGATCGACATTTTTCCTCTTATGTTTCTCAGTTCGACTGTCAATTTATTTGATTATATTGAAGCAATAGTACTCTGATAATTAATGCTTATTTTCTCAAGAATATAGCCGTTCCATGGCAGCATTAATTATGGTATTTCAAAGTGTTATTACTTGGCTTATTACTAGAGACAGTTAGGGAATTCATTTAAGACATTTCTAGCCGTTCAGTCTCCCAGAATTTTTGTAGTCAGTCAAGGAAAAGATTTCAAATTCAAAGGCTAATTTGTGCTAGGAATATATAAGATTATCTTTTCAAAATAGCACAACAGCAATCAAGCAAGCAAGAATTACCTATGATAAAAAGAACTATTTACAGAAAACTGAAAGAAGAACACAGCTCTCATACAATATCAGTCTTCTTCAGTTTTACTTTAGGACTTTCAAGGGACACCTACTCAACATCAGTCCAGAAAGCTTCTGAAGATCTTCTTCAATCTGAAGGCCTACATCCTGAGCAAAACTCTCATTCTTCTGAACTCTTCTACATCTCAGGGGGAGCTTTGACAACATCAATAATCCACTAGTCTTCTCAAATCTTTGAGAAAAAAAGACAGCATCAATTTTCTTTTTACTTTCCTGTACCAAGGGTTTTTAACTCCCTTAAAAAATTATCTTTTGGTTGTCAAGTCTCCTAATCAAATGACATGGTTTGGTTTTGGGGACCTGGTCAAAAACTTAAAGGGTTGTGAGATCTCCCTTGAAATAGATCTTGTGGTGACAGAGCACTTGAGCAAACACCTCTGGTGGAAGGGCGCCTGAAAACAAAGTTAATGGATTCCTACCATGGTGGTCCATACAGTGGATATACCCATGTTTAGGGGAACCACTATAAAATCTTTGTGTAATCTTGATTGCTCTATTCTTTTTATTCTGTTTGCTGTAATTATCTTTGTTTTTATTTCTCTCTATACATATAGATATCACTTATTTTAATTCCGCTATAAAAGTAATCAAAGTTTTTAAAATACTCTATTCACCCCCACTCTAGATTTAAGACAGATCTATCCCTCACTTTTAATTGGTATCATATGTTGGTAATTTGGTTTCACAAGCTAACACCTGAACCAAAAGATATTTGATAGATCTTTTTATCTCTAGTGTCTTTTTTATATCATGGCACAGAATAAGAAATACTCAAGCACCAGACATCTAGTGTTCAACCTTAATAAGTTTGCACTTTGGAAGGCAAGGATTAGGTCATAAATGAATTAAATTGATGAAGATATCTACAATTCTATTTTTATAGGTCCCCAACCTCCACTGACTACAACTTCTAGTACAAGTACCGTTCCACCACCTGAGTGTACTGAAGCATAGAAGAAAGCCAAGATTGCGTATGCTAAGGCAATGAATATTCTGGCCCAAAATATGTCTGATGACATATTCTAGAAGGTTGCATAATGCACATCAGCAATGGCCATTTAGGATTCTCTTAACCGAATGGTAGCAGGATCAGCTGATGAAAGAAAAGATAGAAGATCTCATTTAATTTCCCAATATGAGAACTTCAAGAAAGAAGAGTTAGAGTCAACTGCTGATAAGTACAACAGACTCAGCTTGATCATCAATTAGCAGAAGAACCTAGACAAGAGCATATCACTGACTGAGATCAATGATAAGATCCTTATGTGCTTCCCTAGCACATGAGACTCTATGATCCGGCCAATCAAGGAGGCTAGAAGCCTAAATGAAATTTATACTTAGTCTTTGACACGCAAGCTCATGTCTTATGAGAAGTTTATCAAGATTAGAGAAGCAGCTCAACAGAAGACTCCTACCTTAAGAAGGAAGGAGAAAAGTATTACATTTAAGGCATCTGAAGAATCAGAAGCACTACTAGTAAAAGAAGAGTTGATGAGTCACTTAGCCAAGAGATTCTTCAAAATGGCTAAGGACTTCATAAGAAGGTCAACAAGGAAAGAAGACAAGCCAATGTATAACAAGACTCCTTCTAAAGAAGTGGTCTGCTATGGTTGCAGAATGCCAGGACACATTCTTCCAGAGTGTCAGAGGCTCAAAAGAAGGATAAAAGAAAAGAGAAGGAATACAAGAAGCATTACAGCAAGCCTTCTTCTAGCAAGTATAAGAAGAAGGAAAAAGGCTTTGTTGCTGAGACTTGGAGTGAGTCTGAAGAAGAGTCTTCATCTTCCAGCTCTAGTGAAGATGAAGAAGAGGACAAAGCCAGAGAGATTTGACTGATGGAAATTGATGTTTCATTTAGTCATTCAACTGCTGATGAATCAGCAGAAGAATCAGAATCTGAAGAGGATGAGGTAATAGCCTGTTTTGATTTCAATTCTGATCATTTTAAAATTGAATTCAAACTTTTATGTAATGATTTAATTGAGTCTGAGAAAGATATCAAACTTCATAGAGATAAACAAATTGAATTTGATAATTTGTTTTTTGAAAACATAATATTAAAAGATGAACTAGATATGTCTTCTGAACATATAGTTTCTTTAAAAACTAAACTAAATGAAGCAAAATAATTTTGAAGAATCCCTTAATGGGAGAGGTATAAAATTAATGCACATTAATAGCACAGTCAATGCCACGATTAATGGTAAACTAGGCTTACGAGCTTCATCTAGTCAGCTACCTTTTCTAAAGAAAAATATTTTATCAACCCTATAAAATTCATATTTGAAAAGGGCAAAGACAAAGTAGTAGATAACAACCAAGAAAATAAAGTATTTCCAAAACCAAATCAAAGAAAAATAAAAAGTCACATAAAAATTATTTTAAATAAAACTCGTCGAACTCAGATCGACGAAATCAATATTTTGCTTCGAACGGCGATCGACGAACTCTGAACCCAGATTTTTGGTATGATTACTCAAAAGAGGGTGCTCGAAGAAATCAACATATTTTGTCGAACAGAGATCGACGATCGTGGAACGTAGAAAATTAGCATTATCATTCTATGAACCGAGATTGATGACATAAATACTTTTCTTCGACCTCAGCTCGACTAACTCAACCAAATTCGTCGAACTCAAACTTTGAAAATAGAAACTATAACTTTAATCAAACTAAATATCAAAAACCAAAACTTGTAAATCCCTTTACCTAATGGATAATTCCACCTAGAAGATTTCTCACCTTAGGATAAAAAGACCAACTTTATTATTCTTACATTTCTAGTTATAAATTTGAGAAGAATGAAGGACCCAAGGTTACCTGGGTAAAGAACATCTAATATCTTTTAATTTAGGTGATGGACTATCCTACCACAAAGTGACAGTGGTACTTATATAGTGGATGTTCAAAGCATATGACAGGCAGCAAGAGAAATCTTACTGATTACAAGTCAAAGCTTGGACCAAAAATGATCTTTGGAGATTCCAACTATGGACAAACAAATGGATATGGGAATGTCAAAGTTGTAGTTGTCACCTTCATTAAGGTAGCATATGTGAGTGGTCTCAAACATAACCTGATATCCATAAGCCAGTTATGTGATGAGGGGTATCAGGTATCATTTACTAAATCTTCCTGTATTATTTCTTCAATAGATAACAAAACTATTTTAACTAGACTTAGATAAGGAAAAATTTATGTAGTTAATTTCAAGTTAGCTAGTTCAGAAATTTGCTTATTCAATCAAGTTAGTAATAATAATGATTTATGGCATAAAAGACTAGGACATGTAAACCTAAGAAATATTTCTAAACTACATCAGGACAACCTTGTAAGATGATTGCCTTCTTGCCCCTATAAGAAGGAAAGTCTCTACAAGGTTTATCAATTAGGCAAGCAAACTAAAAATAGCTTTAAATTTATTAATAAGAGTGATTCACCCAGGATTCTGTACTTGATACATATGGATCTTTTTGGACCCATTGCAGTACAAAGTTTGGGAGGGAAATTTTACTTTTTAGTTATTGTAGATGACTTCTATAGATTAACTTGGGTGTTCTTTCTGAGAAACAAGTCAGATAACTTTAAAGTTCTTACAGACTTTCTTAGGAGTATAAAGATTGAGTATTCTACTCTAGTTGCATCGATCAAAAGTGATCATGGTGCTGAGTTTGAAACTCTTCTTATGCAAGAATTCTGTGAGAAGGAAGGTATCATGCATTACTTCTCTTCTCGTAGAACTCCTCAAAAAAAATGGGATAGCTGAAAGGAAAAATAGAACCCTTATTGAAGCTGCTTGGAAATTGCTTGCAGATGCTTATTTTCCCCTATCCTTTTAGGTAGAGAAATAAGCACAAAAAACTATGTTCTGAATAGGAGTTTAATACATAAACTTAAGGGTAAGACTCCCTATGAATTGTTAAAAGGGAAGAAACCTAAAATAGATTATTTTAGAGTATTTGGTTGTAGATGTTACATTCACAATAATTACAAGAAACATCTTAGAAAGTTTGAAGGCAAAACTGCAGGTACCCCAACCGTATGAGAAATTAGATAATTTAATCCTCACCCAAGATTTTATATCACATCCTTCTCCACAAGTTGATGAAGACAGTGATGAAGATATCATTAAAAAAAAATTTTAACCTACAGCAGCAAACATAATTCCACTGGAGGAATTAATTCCCAATGCTGTTGCTGAACCAACTCCCCTACTGATCTTATCACAGTTAGAGATCATCCCATATCTTAAGTGATTGGAGACATATCAGTTGTTGTGCAAGCACGGCAACAACTCAACCAAGATTTGATGCATGCTTGCTTCACATCAAAGATTAAACCTTAATCCATAAAAGATGTAGAGCAAGATCCCTGCTGGATTATTGCAATATAATAGGAGCTCAATCAATTTGAGAGATGCAGAGTTTGTGATTTAGTTCTAAGAACCAAATACTACCGAGTCATTGGAACAAATTGGGTCTTCAGGAACAAATTGGATGCACAAGGAGCTATTATAAGGAACAAAGTGAGGCTGGTAGCACAAGAATATTCACAAGAGGAAGGAATTGATTATGATCAAACCTTTGCACCTATTGCAAGACTTGAAGCTATCAGAATCTTTCTTGCATATGTAGCCTACAAGAAGTTCAAAGTCTACCAGATTGATGTCAAAAGTGCTTTCTTAAATGGTAAACTAAAAGAGGAAGTCTATGTGGAGAAACCACCAGGTTTTATCTCTCAAACTCATCCATCTTTTGTTTTCAAATTGCATAAAGGTCTCTTTGGTTTAAAGCAAGATCCAAGAGCTTGGTATGAGACCCTAGCTAGCTTTTTTTAGAGAACAAGTTCTCTAAGGGCATTATAGATAGGACTTTATTTTTTACGGCATTATAAAGATAAAATTTTGTTAGTACAAATATATGTAGATGTCATCATTTTTGGCTCTACTGATTCCAAACTATGCCAAAGGTTTTCTGACCTGATGCATTCCAAGTTTGAAATAAGTAGCATGGGTGTGTCTTACTTCTTTGGTCTTCAAGTGAAGCAATACCCTGTTTGCATCTTTATCTCCCAATCTAAATATGCTAAATATCTAGTTAAGAGATTTGGGATGTCTGATGCCTCAGCAATGAAAACACCCATGGCTTCCAATGCTGTGATTGATTCTGATGAACAGGGCAAGCCAGTTGCTCAGAAAACATATAGGGATATTGTTGGGTCCTTATTGTATCTCACAGTTTGTAGGCCGGATATAATGTTTGCTACATGCCATTGTGCTAGGTTCCAAGTGAACCTTAAAGAATCTCACAATATTTACTAAAAAGAATTTTGAGATATATAAAGGGTTGTCCTAATCTAGGACTCTGGTATCCAACTGAGTCAGAATTTGAATTAATTTGATTCTTAGATACTGACTTTGTTGGATGTAGAGTAGACAGGAAAAGAACATCAGGAACATGCCAGTTCCTTAGTGATAGGCTTGTGTGTTGGTTTTGTAAGAAAAAAACATTTGTGTCCACTTCAACTACAGAAGCTGAATACATTGCAGCTAGCAGTTGTTGTTCACAAATTTTGTGGATTCAAAACCAACTCCTGGATTATGGTTTTAATCTAAATAATTCAACTATATTTTTGTGATAGTACCAGTGCAATTTCCATTTCACAAAATCAAGTGCATCATAGTAGGACCAAACATATAGAAATTATACTTCATTTCAATAGATATTATATGGACAAAAATAAAATTAAACCTGTCTTTATCTCTACTGAATTACAAAGAGCAGACATCTTCACCAAACCTTTGGATGAAAAGAAACATCTATTCTTTTTAAATCAGTTAGGTATGATTAATGGAGAAGGCTTAATTTGATTTCTGTCCAAGGTAGAAGAATTTATCATATTTCGTCGAACAGAGATAGACGATCTGTGAACTCTTCTTAAGAATTTTCGTCAACTTGAGATCAACGAAATCTCTATGTGAAGTCATTTTCATCGAACGGAGATCGACGATCTTGTTTCATAAAATATTTTGTCAACCAGAGAACGACAATCTATTTTCCCCCTCTTCAAACTGAGATCGACGATATCATTTCTTCATGAATTTTTTCGTCGACCTGAGCTCGAAGCTTTTCTTTTTCGCAGGACAGAGTTCACCATTTCATCTTCTGAAAACTTATAATAGGGTTTTCATCGAACTCCATCGCGCGCATTCCAGTTCTTTTGTACTTGATCTTCTTGCTCTTACAGGTAATGTCGATTTCGCAGCAGACGCTCTCAAGAATGAAATTCGATGTCAGCATCGACATCGACATTGATTCCTTTAGCTATTCAGATAAAGTTTTACAGAACATCTTACAACTCTTCGAGGCTCAGTAGTTAAAGAAACTTATGACTACCAGGATCAAACCGCCAGTAACGGAGATAAAGGAATGGGTTTTTACAACCAAGATTCAGGAAACACCAGTTCTGATTGGAATAATTTCAAGTCACCAGGTTCCTCTCTCTCTAGATATTTTGACTAAAGTATTTGGTTTTGTTAATGGTATATATGAAATAGAACTATCTAGTAGTGAATTTGATGAGATGCTAGAAAGGTTAGGGCATACTATATGAAACCCTAACCATCTTCTTATGAAAAATTTATCTATAGAATATAGATTTTTGGCTGATGTTGTAGGCAAAGTGTTATTGGGAAAACACTCTGCTCATGATCACATTTTCAGGCACTAGTTTAATCTGATGTGTGCCTTAGTTAACCAGAAGTCAGTGAACTGGGGAAGTATTTTGTTTGAATTGATTAAGAAGAAAGTTTATAAGAAGGATGTCAGTTTAGGAAGGATTCGGGGAATCTTTCTTCAGGCAAATGCTCTAGAGCTATTATTCTCCCAGACCAGTTTCATCAATGCCTCTAAGATGCTTACCTCTGCCTCTTTTAGCAGATGGGAGGGGACTATCCCTAAGCCCTCCAGGGCCTCATCTAGGACTGTTTCAGAGAATACAAGGGCTAAAATATCCACTTCTCCAACATAAGAAGAAGCTACTGCTCCTCCTCCATCTCCACCTCATTCCATATTTCCTTCATCAACACCAATTCAACAACTCTCTACCTCCACTCCTCCAGTCTCAACATCTCAACAACAATCACCTATCCATATTTATGAGGATGTACCATCTCCACATCCTCAATCTCCTCAACCATCTCATCTTGATGATCTCACATCAACATTTACTCATCCAGATCAACTAATGTCATTCCCCATATTCAATCTTCTATCATCTCCATCTCCACAATAATCTCCTCACTAAGATGAATTTCTAGATTCCATCCATACATAAAATCTTCCATGCAGTTTCCCACATCTCCAACAATCTGACCTAACTCAAACCATATCCATCTGTCCAAACTGTGGTCACCAATCCACCTATACCCCATCTTCTCCTGAGCTAATGTATCTCAATTTCTCTGATATTGCTCAAGATCTTCTAAAATTCATCTCTCCATCTCTAAAGAAGCTTATAAATGAGGACATTTCCACTCCTGCTGCTTCTATCTCTATTCTCTCTACTCAGCTTACTTCCTCCTCTTACATCCCTTCTTCTTCTAAGAGATCATTGAAATTCTTTATGATGGTACAAAGATGTTTTGTTTTGTAGAAGAGACAGTTTTTGTTATAGTAATAGATACTCTTGGTGATTTCATCATAAACACTTAGTTGATATTTATTCTTTATTACATTCTTTTGATACTATGTATAGCAGTTATTTGTCAGTTTTTGATTCAGTTGATAATTCTTAAGCCATAGTGTGCTGCACAGTACCCATTAGTCCTTTAGTTTTGGATCAACTAAGGACAAGTTTGTTAGTAAGTGAAAAGGTTATAGATTCAGAAATCTAAGGTCCAAAGGCTTTTTATCCTCCAACTTATGGCTGGGTTGAGTCTCCCATGCCAGATCTTGATGAGATCTTGTTTCAAGATATGGAGGAAGAAAGTGGCCAAGTGATTACAGACATTGTAGAGCCAATAGTTCACGTACAGCCTCAGGCTGAAGTCTTACAGCCAAAATCTCATCCTTTTCTTTCTAATGAAATTCTCAAAAGGATTAATGATCTTTATGACAATCCTGCAGAAGAGTCTGATGATGATGCTTATGAATTAGAAGACTCTGAAGATTCCAGTTCTAAGATGAGAAAGTTCAAGAAGAAAGTTCCTCCAAAGGCATCTCCTAAACCATCTCCAACTACTGATACTCCATATTACATTCTACATAACATCCCTCTCACTCCAGACATGCCCAACTTGATGAGATTCTCTTAGAATGAATTGAAAGATAGGAAGAAGAGCAGGAGATACTCTCCACCTCCTCAATTCTGGAGAGGTCCTCCTCCTCCTCCTACAGCAGGTGCAGCAGGATGTGTTTCTCAAGCTTTGAAGTCTATATCTTCTCAACATTCCTAATCTTCTTATAGAAGACAACAGAACAGTTCCAGTAGCAGCAGACAGCAACAGTACCAAGAGTAAAGCAGACAGCAAAAATCATCTGAATCAAATTAGCAAGATAAATCAAGTCCTGAAAGGCCTTTATCTCAAATTTATGATTCAGAAATGGACCCAAACTCCAGGATGGCCAGGTTTAAAGAGCTTATAGGACTATCATAAATCAGAAAAGTTACGAAAAAAGGACAAGATATTTCCCAGTAAACTACTATGTCTTCATAAAGAAAGAAAGAGCTGAACAAATATCAGGTACAGAACCTTTTTAATGTTGATACTTACATATCTTTCCATCCTGAAGTAGTTGTACCAAGAGCTACTTTTGTGACAATTCTTGGAGTTGAGATGACAAAACAACAAGCTGTTGATCCCAATAGAGAAATTATCCTTACAAAACCTTCTGCTGGAACTTCACAAGATACTTCAAAGAATATTTGGCAATTTTTCATTTTCTATTTTTGGACTTAATTTTTATTTACTGTAAATTTGTCACAAGGTACCTCTATTTATATCTACTGAAACTTTATAATTCTGCCAGATATTATTTTATGTTTTGTGATTTTTCTTTTATTGTTGTTCATAGTGACCTCACCCAAATAGGGGGATAATGTTGGAACCCCACCTTGTTTAGGGTTGATTTTGGCTAGGTTCACTATTAGGTTTGTTGACTGATCCTATATAGCCTAGGGTCATTAGTTTTTCTAAGGTTAAGTTAGTCTTATTAGGTTGGCTTTTGAACCTGCCTTCACAAGACTTAAAAGACTAAATAATTTAGAGAAAAGCAGTTTTAAGGACTTCAGAATTTCTGCTCGACGATAGCTGAACTCAGCTCGACGATCGTCGATCTTCGATCATCAAACTCAGAGTTACTTCTTTTAGTTTAGCTCGACGAAAGTCCAGCTAAGGTCGATGATCTCTGATCTCTTATCAGAAGTTCAGCTCGAAAAAATTCTATCTCTAGTCGACGAACTTGGAGCTCAGATTGACAGTTCTTTTTCAATTAATGATCGCTAAGCTTAGCTTGACGAAGGAGATTTCTCAGGTCGACGAACTTGGAGTTCTGGTTCACGAAATTCTTCCTGAGGTCGACTATTTTCTTTCAAGTTCTGATCGGCATTTTTCCTCTTCAGTTTCTCATTTAAACTATCAATTTATTTGATTATATTTAAGCCGTAATACTCTGATAATTAATACTTATATTCTCAAGAATATAGCCGTTCTATGACAACATTAATTATGGTATTTCACAGAGTTATTACTTGGCTTATTTCTAGAGACAGTTAGGGAACTCATTTAAGATATTTTTAGCTATTCAGTCTCCCAGAATTTTTGTAATGAGTAAAGGAAAAGATTTCAAATTCAAAGGCTAATTTTTGCTAGGAATATATACGATTATCTTTTCAAAATAGCACAACAACAATCAAGCAAGCAAGAATTACCTGTGACAGAAAGAATTATTAACAAAAAACTGAAAGAAGAACACATCTCTCATATAATATCAGTCTTCTTCAATTTTACTTCAGGACTTTCAAGGGACAACTACTCAGCATCAGTCTAGAAAGCTTCTGAAGATCTTCTTTAATATGAAGGCCTATACCCTGAGCAAAGCTCTCATTCTCCTGAACACTTCTACATCTCATGGGGAGCTTTGACAACAGTAACAATCAACTAGTCTTCTCAGAACTTTGAGAAAGAGAAGACATCATCAATTTTCTTCATACTTTTTTGTATAAAGGGTTTTTACCTCCCTTCAAAAGTTATCTTTTGGTTGTCAAGTTTTCTGATCAAGAGACATGGTTTGGTTTTTGGGCACCTAGTCAAAAGCTCAAAGGGTTGTGAGATCTCCCTTAAAATAGATCTTGTGGTGACAGAGCTTCTGAGCAAAAACCTGTGGTGGCAGTGAACCTGATCAAAAACCTGTTAGTGGATTCCTACCAGGATGGTAGAAGAGTGGATGTACCCAAGTTTTGGGGAACCACTATAAAATATTTTTGTTGTCTGGATTGCTCTATTCTTCTTGTTTTGTGTGATGTGATTGTCTTTGTTTTTAATTCTCTAAATACATATAGATATCACTTATTTAAATTCTGCTATAAAAACTAATCAAAGTTTTTAAAATACTCTATTCTCCCCCCCCCCCCCTCTAGAGTTAAGACATATCTATCCCTCACTTTCATAATCAGATGTTATTAGTATGGTACTATTGGGATGATAATCTTCTGGCAGATTTCTATCTAAAAGCTTTGAGTGGAGCTAAGTTTATATAGCCTAAAGCTTTGAGTGTATTCTTAGTGTAGAAGTTCAGTTTTTAGCCTATGTAAAAAGCGTTGAGTGTGTTGAATGCACTCAACGCCTTGCTGAGTAGTCTGAGAAGGTAAGTTTAAAGCATTGAGTGAGTGGTACTCACTCAACGCGGCACTAAGTGAGCTTAGCACACTCAACGCCATTATGTAAATTCTATAATCTTAGTCTGAAATCGTTGACAGAATTGAGTGAGCTTAACTCACTCAATGTCGCACTGTAATCGACAAGTTAAGTATAAAAGCATTGACAGCATTGAGTGAGCCGAATTCACTCAACGTCGTCTCTTAGTCTGTTAAATCCAAGTAGAAAGAATAGACAGTTTTGAGTGAGCTGAACTCACTCAACGTTGTGTCTTATTATGTAAAGCTATATAAGAAAGCGTTGACAGCGTTGAGTGAGATGAACTCAATCAACATCGTCGCTTAGTAGAAAAGTGTTGACAACATTGAGTGAGCTGAACTCACTCAATGTCGTCTCTTTAACTCTACAATCAGTGTTAAAGCATTGACA
The DNA here is from genome assembly GCA_039513925.1 of Platanthera zijinensis. Lineage (NCBI taxonomy): Eukaryota > Viridiplantae > Streptophyta > Magnoliopsida > Asparagales > Orchidaceae > Platanthera > Platanthera zijinensis. The sequence continues at coordinate 141,165,730 of CM077090.1, forward strand.
GCGCTGGGTGAGCTAAACTCACTCAACGCCATCATCTGATTTTTGGAAGCTAAGTTGTGAAGCGTTGAGTGAGCTGAACTCACTCAACGCCATCGTCTATTCTTGCTGGTGTGTTTAAGAGTTATGTGTGCTGAGTTATGGCGTCAAGTGCGTTAACTGCACTCGATGTGGGGTAAAGTGTACTCGATGCTTTTGCCTTAGACTAGTGTCCTTTCAGCGATTTGACATGTATCTCTAAAGGCTTAGTTTTGCCAAGTTAGAATCCTAAGGTTTCTCCTGAGTTTGTCGAGTTTGGCTTTTTTATGGGTATTTGGGATATAGAGTTTGGTTTGGTTGGCTTAGTTTTGTGAATCATTACACCCGGGCATGTTTGGGTCTTTCTTTTGGGCTGTTGGGTTGTGTTGGACCAGACGGCCACAACCGTAGTCCTGTTTTTGAGATGTTTGTGTCTATTAGTTCGGGTTTGACCGGTTAGTCCTGACTCAGATCCGGTTGCGTTACGGTGGTAATGATTCATGGGTTTAATGAGCCTTGGTCTCGTTTTAGTTTCTTATGGATTAAACTTATGCTATTTCTGCCTATTCTCACATATTTTCTCGGAGTATGACTCCATTCGCACTTGGTGCAAATTTCATTACCTTTTAACTTATTAAGTTTACTTTTTCGTTCTTAATCACTAGTTAGTTTGATGTACTTTTGACAGCTATTCAGGTTTGGATTAGTAATCTTATTACTCCCTTGTTTTCTGATAGTTTTGTTTGCCACTTGTATTTTCCTTGTTGAGATGTTCTTTATTTGAATGCCTCAGCTTCAGGACAGTAGCAAGTTGAGTAGCTAGTTTTGGTGTTTGCTAGTGGACTGTAGTGTTGTAGAGGTTTCCTCTACCTTGAGAGGTTGTTCTTTGTTATTTTATTGTTATTACAAACACACATACTTACAAGTGGATTCATGTCAGTTTATCGATGCCCACCGGTGGTTTTTTTTTGAATTGCCGAATACTTTGCTAAGATGCTAGTTTTGCCTTTTGTGGTTATTTTTACTTACTCTCTGGGAATGTTTTATGCTAGGTTGCATGTTAGGTATTTTCACTTATAAAAGCTTTACTACTAGTACTTCATAAATCTCATATTTCTAAAACTATAATACTATTTTCTAATTAACGTAAAGACTATTTCCATACTTATAATAAATCTAGAGCCTTGTATGCAGTGAGTTGTCCTTTGGGGAAGTTTATACTCATGTAGGGTGTTAATCAACATAACCAAAGTATTTTCCGTAGCGTATAACTATACTTTTACTCGTGGACTAGTTGATCCACTCTTCTGAGGGATACGACCATCAAATTTAAACTGGTTTTTACTTAATAACTTATGGATTTCATATAAACTGTAGAGTTTGGAAATTTGCTAGAGCGCCTGCAGTTATCCTATGCACTGCGTGGCACCACGACTCATATTTTCTCTTACTCTGATATAACATAAATGTTGATAAAATACGGGTTGTGATAGCAGCCTCCCTACGGGAGTAGGATGCGAGACAGGTTGGCAGGTGTTGAAACCAGAAATTCAGTTTCTGTGGAGTTCACCCTTAGGGAAGGGGTGTTCGCTCACCTACTTCTCTCATACAAGCAAAATGACAAAGGAAAAAGAATAGGGAACTTATGTTGGAACACCCTATTACTAATTTGGGTAAGGATCACTATGTTATTAGGAAAATTGTTTGACCTAGTTGTATAGTTAAAAAGGTCAAATTAGAAAGAGTCTAGGGCTTAGAAATTAGGTTTGGAGCTGCCCCCAGGACCATTAAGAGATCAGGACTAAGTTCTGTGACAAGTCAATTTTCGTCGAGCTCAGGTCGACGAAACGTCGAACTCAGTTCGACGTTCTCTGAGCTCAAATCTGCAAATCGTCGAACTTCGGTCGACGATCTTCGAGCTCAGATTGATGTTTTGTCTTCAGCTATTTTCCAAGTCGCTGAGCTCAGGTCGACGATCGTAGAGCTCAGTTCGACGATCGTAGAGCTCAGGTCAACGTTTTCTGTCTGCTGTGAAAATCCAATCTCTGAGCTCAGTTCAACGATCGTAGAGCTCAGATCGACGATTTTTGTGAGAGATCGACGCTTTCAGAATTCAAATTGAAGAACAGTTATGGAATTAATTTAAATTCTTTCAGAGTTATTTTCTGCATTTATTACAAAGGATTTTCTAGCCGTTTCAAGCAATCTGATGCAAGTTTCAAAGAAGGACTAAATGGAATGTTGCTTAGGACTTTCCCCAGAGACAGTTGTCATTTATAGAAGTCATTTATGACTGAATAACGGTCATCTAAGTCAGATTTTTGATATACTCCTGTAGAAGAGAATAGAGACAATAACAACAATATACAGAGAATACATAGAGATATAGAGGAATTAGATTACAATACAAAAGATTGAACAATACAACTTCTCTGATAAACAGTTCATCTTTTGTAATTTTCAAATCTACTGAATCTTTAAGAACACAAGAAAATTCTGCTGTAGAGGAGATCTTCTACTACTCAACTCCTCCAAATCTTCAAGTGTTCAAAAGCTTCAACATCAAGGACTCCAGACACCAAACATTTCAGCATCTGCTGGAATCATCTTCTGCTTGAGATCTGAAGCATCTGAAGACATATCACCCTAGCAAAGCTTTCACTCCTGAACCTTTCTACATCTCAGGGGGAGCTTTGACAACATCAACAATCCACTAGTCTTCTCTCAGTGATTTGAGACAGAGAATACATCATCACCTTTTTATTTTACCACCATCTATACAGGGTTATCTCTCCCTTCAAAAGTGAACTCTTGGTTTCTGAGACCAGATCAAAACTCAGTGATGGCAAGACACCTGATCAAAAAATCTGGTTTGGTTTTTGAGCACCTTGTCAAAAGCTCATTGTTGCCCAGTACACTTGATCAACCCTTCCTGCAGTGAATTCCTACCAAGGGTGGTAGAAGAGTGGATGTACCCAGGTTGTTGGGGAACCACTATAGATCCTTGTGTCTTCTGGTTGCTGTGTGTTTGTCTTTGCTGTGTGCTATGTGATTCTTTATTTCTTGCTTTAGTTTTTTTTACTTCACTGCAAGCACCTTACACATATACATAAATTTAAGTCTTCCACTGCTATACTATTTGAATTGTGAATTATTTTAAAATACTCTATTAACCCCCCCTCTAGAGTTAAGGTAGATCTTTTCCTCACTTTCAATTGGTATCAGAGGGAGGTTGGTTATTCAACATCTGAATTTTCAACAGATTGGTTGAAAAGGCTAACACCTGAACCAAAAGATCCTTGATAAGATAAACCTTCTATAGAGGATAGTTATTACTTTTTATACTATATTTATTTTCATACAAAACCATGGCACAGAACAAAGATTATGCTAGCACCAGACCTCAAGTGTGCAACCTCTCTAAGTTTGCACTTTGGAAGGCAAGGATTAAGCTTTACATGAATTCTATTGATGAGAACATTTTTAACTCTGTTTTGACAGTTTGTCCAAGACCTCAAGTGATCACAAGTACAAGTGCTTTTCCACCTCCTTCAGGAACAGATGCAGAAATAAAGAAATGGAAAGTTGCAGATGCAAAGGCTATGAATATTCTTGCTCAGACCATGTCTGATGAGATATTCCAAAAAGTGTCTGATTGTAGTTCAGTAAAAGAGATATGGGACAAGTTATCTGAAATTATCTCAGGATCTGCTGATGAAAGTAAGGACAGGAGATCCCATCTCATAAGTCAATATGAGAATTTCAAGAAAGGAGAAGCTGAGTCAGTTGATGATATGTACAACAGGCTCAGTCTGATAGTGAGTGAGTTGAAGACATTGGATAAGGAGATCACACTCACTGAACTAAATGACAAAATCATAATGTGCTTCCCCAGCACTTGGGATTCAAGAATCTGGCTAATTAAAGATGCCAGAAGTCTAACTGAAATAACTACAGAAGCTCTTTTGGGCAAGCTCAAATCTTATGAGATTCTCATTAAGAATAGGGAAGAAGAGCAAAAGACTACATCTCCAGTCATCAGAAAGGAGAAGACCATAGCTTTCAAATCCATAGAAGAGAATCATGAAGACAAGGTCACAGGCAATGAAGAATTGATGAGCTTGCTGGGCAAAAGATTCTATAAAATAGCCAGGAAAGATTTCAAAAAGAGGTCATCAAGAGGGCATGAGAAGCCAAGGTATGACAAATCAAATAATAAAGAAATAATCTGTTTTGGATGTAGGAAACCAGACCATATTATGCCTGACTGTCTAGAAAATCAAAACAAGGACAAGAAAGATAGGAAAGATAGGAGAAAAGACAAGGACTCTGGGGGAAACAAAAGCAACAAATCCTTCTCCAGCAAAAATAAACATATAAGGAAGGGGTTTGTAGCTGAAAGCTGGAGTGATACAAAAGAAGAATCAGAAGCCTCATCCAGCTCAAGTAATGATGAGGATGATGCTGAAGAAAAAGAATTCTGCATGATGGCAATCAATGCCTCCCAGCAAAACTCTGATGCAGAACAAGAGTCTGATTCTGAAGCTAAAACTGGATCTGAAGAGGATGAGGTAATAAACTCTTTTGATTTTACTTCTGAGGACTTTAAAATTGAATTTAAGACACTGTGTTTAGATTTGCTAAAGTTTGAGAAAGAGATAATCTTTCTCAGAAATCAATTATCTGACTACAGTATCCTAAAGTCAAATAACCTCAAACTCTCTCAAGAGTTAGAATGCTGTAGGGAGGAGATAGCTTCACTGAAAAGTAAGCTATCCCAGGCAAAGAAGTTTAAAGAATCCCTTAATGGGAGAAGCATCAGACTGATGGATATTACAAGCACAGTGAACTCAAGATTAAACAGTACATTGGGCTTGGGTGCTTCATCCAGCAAACTTATAGTATTAACAACCCCAATTAAATTTATTTCTGATAAAGGAAAGGGTGTTGCAGAGGTAGCTAGGAAGAATCCAGATTTACCTAAGGAAAATCAAGTTCAACAGAAAACGTCAAACATAGCTCGACAATTGTCGAACAGAGCTCGACGATCCAAGGCTGGATCGTCGAACTAAGATCGACGACTTCTGAACTTTGAACTCTAGTATAGTCAATCTTTAAACGGAGCTCGACGATCTGACCCAAGATCGTCGAACTCATGTCGACGATCGTCGAACGGAGCTAAGAGCTTTGAACCTTCTTTCAAAGGTAAATCTCAAGTCAATCCTAGAAGTCCCTCATCCCAAAGCTTCAACCCTTATACTGAATGGATAGTACCTCCTAGGAGATACCATACTGAAGGATATAAAAGTCAGCCAGGGATGTCTTTCATTTCTGAATTTAAAGGCTATCAACCTAGACCCAAGGTAAACTGGGTCAAAAACATATAAATTATTTATGTGCAGGTTAAGACCTATCCAGCAATGAACCAACAATGGTATCTGGATAGTGGGTGCTCAAAGCACATGACAGGGAGCAAGGACAATCTCACATCCTTCAAAGCAAAACTTAGACCCAAAGTGATCTTTGGAGATTCAAACTTTGGTCAAACAAAAGGATATGGTGCTGTTTAGATTGGCTCAGTAACATTCAAGAAGGTGGCTTATGTGGAAGGACTGAAGCACAACCTAATCAGCATCAGTAAACTCTGTGATGAAGGATATCAAGTGACATTCAACAAATCCTTATGCCAGATTAAGTCAGAGGATAACACAAAGGTGTTAACAGGTAAAAGGAAAGGTAACATTTATCTTGTAGATTTCCTTTCAACCAACATAAATATCTGCTTATTTAATTCAGTCTGCAAACCAAATGATTTATGGCATAAGAGACTAGGACACTTAAACCTTAGAAACATTGCTAGGTTGTCCAAGGACAACCTTGTTAGAGGACTACCTTCTGGCCCTACAAGAAGGAAGGACTCTGCAGGGCCTGACAATTAGGCAAGCAAACTAAAAACAGTTTTAAGTCACTTAATAAGAGTGATTCACCGAGGATTTTGTATCTGTTACACATGGATCTTTTTGGACCAATTATAGTGCAAAGCATAGGAGGGAAATCTTATACTTTGGTGATTGTAGATGACTTTTCCAGATTCACTTGGGTATTCTTTCTGAGGAAGAAGTCTGATAACTTTAAGTGTCTGACAAAGTTTATCAAATGTATACAGATTGTGTAAAATACTCACATTGCCCTGATCAGAAGTGATCATGGGACAGAGTTTGATTCTCTTCTTATGTAAAAGTTCTGTCTGAGTGAAGGGATCAGGCATACTTTCTCAGCTCCTAGAACTTCTCAACTAAATGGGGTAGCTGAAAGGAAAAAATAGAACCCTAATTGAATCTGCTACTACATTGTTGACAGATGCTCACCTACCTCTATCTTTTTGGGCTGAGGCAGTGAACACCTCCAACTATGTGTTGAACAGAAGCCTAATGCATAAACTGAAGGGCAAGACTCCCTATGAATTGCTCAAAGGGAAGAAACCTAGAGTAAACTATTTTAAAATTTTTGGTTGTATTGTTATATTCACAATAATGACAAGAAATACTTAGCAAAATTTAAAAAAGCTAAGGCCTTATGAAGGAGTGTTTCTGGGATACTCCATGATCAGCAAGGCTTATAGGGTGTATAATAAATCTACTCTTAAAATAGAAGAATCTGTTCATGATTTTTTGATGAGACTAACATGTTTTATAAGGAGAAGTCTGCTTCTACAATAGAACCTATGCAGGTACACTCTCTTTCAGAAAGTATGGATAGATTACAGGTTAAAGAAAAGGATACAGCTCTTCCACCTATCCAGCAAAAGGATGAGAGCAGTGATGATGAAGAGGTTGTGCAACATCTAAAAGAGCCAGTTGTTGTTCCACAAGAGTAAACAATAACAATGGTTGGTGAACAATCAACACCCCATGTTGATTTAGTAACAACAAGAGATCATCCAATCTCCCAAGTGATTAGAGACATCTCAGCTAGTGTGCAAACCAGAAATTAGGTCAACCAGAACCTGATGCTTACTTGTTTTCTATCTCAAGTTGATCCTCAATCCATTCAAGATGTAGAACAAGATCCACACTGGATCATTGCTATGCAAGAGGAACTACATCAATTTGAGAGGAATCAAGTTTGGGAACTAGTGCCAAGGCCTAAGGATCACTCAATTGTTGGAACAAAGTGGGTGTTCAGAAACAAGTTGGATGATCAAGGAGTTATTGTAAGGAACAAGGCAAGGCTAGTTGCTCAAGGCTACTCTCAAGAAGAAGGGATAGACTATGACCAGACCTTTGCACCAGTGGCAAGGTTAGAGGCCATAAGAATATTCCTTGCTTAAGCTGCTCACAAAGGATTAAAGGTCTACCAAATGGATGTGAAGAGTGCATTTCTCAATGGAGACATCAAAGAGGAAGTCTATGTTAGACAACCTCGAGGTTTTATCTCTTCAACTTATCCTGACCATGTTTTCAAATTGCATAAAGCATTATATGGTCTCAAGCAAGCTCCTAGAGCATGGTATGAGACCTTAGCATGCTTTCTTCTGAAAAATGATTTTATAAGGGGTAGAGTAGACCAAACTCTTTTTTTTAGAACCCATAAGTCCCATACCCTACTAGTATAAATATATGTAGATGATATTATCTTTGGTTCTACTGATTCAAATTTGTGCAAGAAATTTTCCAACCTAATGCATTTTAAATTTTAAATGAGTAGCATGGGTGAGCTTTCCTTCTTTCTAGGATTGCAAGTAAAACAACATGCTGAAGGCATATTCATTTCTCAAACCAAGTATGCAAAGGAACTGGTTAAGAAATTTGGTATGTCTGAAGCATCTTGTATGAAAACACCTATGCCTACTAATGCTGTATTAGATGCTGATGAACATGGAAAACATGTTGATCAGACAACATATAGAGCAATGATTGGCTCTCCATTGTACCTTACAGCTAGTAGACCTGATATAATGTTTGCTACATGCATATGTGCTAGGTTCCAAGTAAGCCTTAGAGAGTCACACTTAACTTTATTAAAGAGGATTCTCAGGTATGTGAAAAGTTGTCCAAATCTAGGACTCTGGTATCCAGAAGACTCAGGATTTGAATTAACTGGATTTTCAGATGCTGATTATGCTGGATGTAGAGTAGACAGGAAAAGCACCAGTGGAACTTGCAAGTTCCTTGGTGACAGAATTGTCTCCTGGTTCTGTAAGAAACAGACATCTATGTCCACTTCAACTGCTTAAGCTGAATACATGGCAGCAGGCAGTTGTTGCTCACAGATTCTGTGGATTCAAAACAGCTCCTAGACTATGGCTATAACTTAGAAGGGTCAAAAATATTTTGTGATAATACTAGTGCTATCTCCATAGCACAAAATCCAGTCCTCCATAGTAGGACAAAGCATATAGAAATTATGCATCACTTTCTAAGAGACAATGTAGAGAAAAATAAAATTGAAATTAAATATATCCCAACTGATTTGCAAAGGGGAGATATTTTCACCAAACTTTTGGATAAAAAGAAACACACCTTCTTCCTAAATCAATTAGGAATGTTAGATGGAGGAAGTTTAAAATAAATCCCAAGATTTTTAAATCTAAAAATGGACCAAGACTAGGCTAAAAACTTATATTTTCTAGTGTCTGTAGGTTCAGTTTTGTCTCTGAACTGCGCTCGACGTTTTTCCAAAAATCGTCAAACGGAGATCGACGCTTTCTAATAAGCGTCGACCGGAGTTCAGCGTTTTCCATGCAGCGCTAGGCTATCTTCCTCTGGTCAACGATCATCGAACTGAGTTCGATGCTCTCCAGTATCGTCGAACGGAGATCGACGTTATTGAAGACTCTTCAGATTCCATTAGAAGCCCAGATCGTCGAACGGAGTTCCACGATCCTTCCTTTCCGCCGTCGAACCCTAATATAAAAATCATTTTTCGTTGTCGTTCTTCGATTGCGCATTCATACTCTCTGTAATTTCTTTTTTTCCATCCATACTCTACTGCACTTGGTTGTGTTTGGTAATTTTTTTTAGGTCTTCAATGGCGGTGAATGTTGCGGCTCTCGCGAAGATGAAGTTTGATACCGGGTTTGATATTGATATGGATTCATTCGACAGCAGCGATCAAATCTTCAAGGATATCCTGGAACTATTCAAGGAACAACAGCTAGTGGATATTATGTCGACTAGAATGAAGATTGCGACTGACAAAATAAAGGAATGGGTATTTACTGCAAACATTCTGGATGAGAATACTATAGTCGGTACTATCCGTGGGATTCAGGTATAATTATCCCCTACCCTTCTGACTGAAGTATTCAACTTAAGTTCTGGAGATGATTCTACTGATATGTCTGGAGAAGAATTTGATTCTATGTTGGATAGAATGGATCACTCTGCTGCAAACCCTAATAAGTTATTGAAAAAGAATTTATCTATTGAATTTCGTTTTTTGGCTGATATTGTGGGGAAAGTGCTGCTGGCTAAGCACTCAGCACATGATACCATATCAAGGAATCAGTTCTGTCTGATGGGAGCCATAGTGGACAAGAAACATCTGAATTGGGGAACAATCTTCTTTGATTTGATCAAGAAGAAAATTAATAAAAGTTTTGTCAATTTTGCAGGATTTTAGGGGTTTTCCTGCACTCCAGGTTCCCAGAGCTGCTGGTTTCCAATGGGATGCACATTAATGCATCTAAAAGATTAACCTGTGCCCTATTTGGGAAATGGGACAGGCAGATCATCAAACCTGCCAGGACTACTATAGTTTCAGGCACAAGGACTCCTGTAATCACTTCCGCTCAAGCTCCAGCCCTCATGGAAGAACTGCCTGCCTCCACCTCCTCTCCTCCTTCTCCTCCTCTTGTTTCTACCTCCACCTCCACGTCAACCACAACAATCTCCTCAACCATAACCATTTCTTCCCCATTACCATCTCATCACCTCTTTCACCTCCGGCCACCTCAAAATCATTCCATCCACTTCACTACTATCCACCTCTTACCATTTCATCCTTCAACATATTGGATGATTCCTTCATGGATGATTCCCCTTCCTCTCCTCCTGAGCTTCCCTCTACCTCTTCCTACGAACAACTTCTTCATGATATACTCTCCCAACCATCTTTCACTCCATCCATCTCCACACCCATACCATCCATCTCCACCATCCCTATATCTCAACCATCAATTCTCCCATCCACCACAGCATCAACTGCAGCCCATTCACCATCAGTTCAAGCAATTCCATCCTCCACCTCTACTCAAGTCCCACTTGAGCAAGTGGATTTATTAGCTTTAGCAGATAGGCTATATGGGATACTAGCCCCCAAGCTAGTAAGCCTGCTGGAGACCACCATGGCTCCACTCCTGCAATCAATAAAGGAGCTATCTGACAGGCTAACCTCTTTTTCCTCTCCTCAGGTAGTTCCTTCTACGAAGTGCCTTGATCCAGTCATGACTGAATCAAGGCAGGGGGAGATGCCTTATGAAGCTGTAGTAATGCCTGCTGCTCCAGAACCAGTACTCACAGTGGACCTCAGGTCACTGTTGTCTGCTTTTTATCTTCTTCACAAAAGAAGCTTACAACCTCAGGGAGTTGAAGACCTTACTAAGGCCATTGTGCCTATTTCTGTATGTGATCCCAGCCTGATCATATCCTATGTGAAGTCTCTTAAGGCTGAGGAAACTGTTGCTACTATTAGTGCTGCTGCTGTTGATATTTCTATTAAATATACTAATATTGAGATGCTGTCTGCTGATACTACTATTGCTGAAGAACTGGCAAGTTATTTGGAAGAACAAGTTTCTGAGAATCCTGTTGATGCAACTGCTCCACAAGTGTTTGTTATTCCAACTACTCCTGTTGAGATTCCTGTTGCTGTTCCAACACCTCCTACTTCTGCTGATTCTGAGAAATCCAAACTTCAAGAGGAATACATAAAAAGAATTGATGATCTTTATGACAGACCACAAAGCTCTGACAGTGACAAATTCAATACTGAATCTGATGACTCTGCTGGCACCATTGCCAAAAAGAGGAAAGATAGAAGCAAAGATATGATGAGAGTTCCTCCTGCCAAGGCCAAAGATGCAAATGACATACCATATTATATTCTGCATGACTGCCAGATTACAGAGCCCTGGATGCAATATTCCAAAAATCAGTTAAAGGCTATGAAGAAGAAAAGGAAACTGGACAAGTATGAGAAAGGATCCTCTCAGTATCAACCTCCTCCTCCTCCTCCAGATTCAGGATCTGGTGGAGGCTCTGCATTTCAATCTTCATATTCAAAGCAAAGTTCCTCTCAACCCTCTCAAAGATATCAGCCCAGAGGACAGTATCGAAAAGGTTATCATTCAAGAAGAGGACAACACAGAGGAAGTCGGAGAGAATATAGAACCTATTCCAAACAGCAAATGGAAGGACAAGGGCATATGGATTCAACTCAAAGTCCTTTTCCTTACAAATTCAGAGATACTGTTGTTACAAGAACATCTACTACTTCAAAAACAATAAATAGATATGAACCTTCAATCCCTTTTGAGGATCCAGAAAACAATCCTTTATCATTGTTAACCCCAGAATCCGCAACATTTCCAGCTAGGCATCTTGCCCTTCCCTCGCTGAACTCGAGTACTCAGTTCGCCCAGCTCGCCAGTTGACGCGGTCCGTCACCTAGGCGGACTCTAGCTATCAATCCGCTCAGGTCGCCCTCGGTTCCCAGCTCTGCTAGATCGACGAACTCCCATCGACGAGTCAAGCTCAGGCCGGCGAGCTCCGAGTCAGGCCGCCCAGGTCGCTCAGGTCGCAACTAATTTGAAAGGATTGCGCTCGATGCGAACAAGGGAGGTCTCCAGCTCGCTGGCCCAGTCCGCCGGTCCTGCGCGGACTGCTTGTTCTTTCTCTTTTTTGATTCCCGTCACCGCTGCCCGGCTCTTTTGTACCCCGGCAGCCGGTTATTTTAGCCCTGCCCGCTTGGGCAGGCCCCCAGCCTATAAATAGGGGGAAGTGGTGCACTCAAAGCACGCTGACTCGAGCTCAGGAGCCCGCTTGTTAAAGGCTGCGGACTCAAATCTTTGGCTTTGCGATCTCCAGCTTGCTTTTTGCTTTGCTTTGTTTTTCCCTTCTTGTAACCCCTTATTTGCAATCAAAAGTAAGCCCGTCGCAGGAGAGGCATTCAGGCCGCGACGGGCGAAGTCTGGTGTTGCCGTGCTCCACGGCTCTTGCTTTTCTGTTCCTTTTCTAGTCCGCCAAGTAGACTGCTGCTCGCAGTTTGTTTTTCTTTTCTTCCCCAGGTGCTCGAACAGTTAGCTGCTGGTGCTCGTTACCGCCTCCGCTTTTCGCGCATCAACAGTTAACACGCGACCTTCAGATTCGAGCAGTTTTTGAAACCGCGGATAGAAATGTAGACCGCCGAGGTCGCCGCTCCGACCGCTCCAGCTCCCCCGATGATTCGCTGTGGGAGGCGTTGGAGCAGTCCCGCTGGGAAGCTGAAGTATCTCGAAGAGAGACTGACCAGCGGCTCGATACGATCAACCAAGCCCTGTTAGCATTGACTCAGCGGCTTGCCCCCCAGGTTGCTGAAGAAGTTGCTGAGACACCTGTCCACCAGACTCCAGTCCGCCGGACCCCGGCTCGTCGCACCTCTCTTCAGCAGTCTCCTGCGACCGCGCCTCCGCCTCTCCACCAAGCTCAGTCCGCAGCTCCCCTGCGACCTCAGGCTGATCAGTTCGCCCCCCTGATGGATTTCTTCAGGGAGGCAGCCCAAGGGACCCCGGCTCGCCGACTAGACTTTGTTGATCGGCAGTCCGCAGAGCTCGCAGAGCTTCGTCCTCCAGTCCGCCCTTCTGCTGATTCAGAAACTCCCTCTCCCTTCGTCGATCGAATCCGATGGGAGTCCGCGCCAAGCAATTTCAGAGAGCCTCATCTCCCTTTTTACTCAGGGGAGATTGATCCGGTCTCTCACCTGTAGGCATTCGAAGGGGCGGTCGCTTTGAGAAGCCTCTCCGATGCCATGAAGTGTAAGCTTCTGGTGACCACTCTTGATGGTCAAGCAAGAGAATGGTTTTATGAGTTGCCTCCAGGCACCATTTCCTCCTTCGCTGAGCTTCGCAGTGAGCTGCTCCTGAGGTTTGCAACCTCTAAGAAAAGAAAGGATGGGCCGGCAGCCCTTTTTGACATTAGACAGAGAGACAACGAATCGGTGGCAAGATTCGTTGATCGGTTCCAAAAGGAAATCCAAGGGGTAAGGAATGTGAACCCCGATTATTATAAAGTTGACCTGATTCACGGCCTCCGGGAGGGCCCGTTGAAATTCAAAGTGACAACAAAGGCACCGACAACTTACCAGGAGCTCATAGCAATGGCTAATCGCTTTATTGAGGGAGAAAATGCCAACCCAACCTATATCTCATCCCTGACAGCTAAAGCTGGAGGAAGGGATGTCCCCAACTCCTCTTCCAACAATCAGTACCACAGTAAGCCTCCCCGGCCTGACTTCCATCCTCCACCTCAGAGGGGGCGTAACCTCCGCCATAAGAAACCCTTCCTTGGCCATCAACAATTTCATGATCAGAGACTGCCGTTGGCCGTCGCTCCCGCCGTTCCCCTTCAAGCGCTCCCCATTCTTCAGAGCGCCCTGCCAGCTTCAAATCCTCATGGGAGCAGCCCTATGGAAGAGCTTGCAGATTTGGGCATCGACTTTGAAGAGGTCGTCCAGATAATCCAGAGGAAGGCTGAAGAAAAGAGGCAAGGGCCTCAGAGAGACTGGAAGCCCAGGGACAACACTCAGTTCTGTAATTTTCACAAGGAGAAGGGTCATTTGACTAAAGATTGCAAGGCTCTTCAGAAGCTAGTTGAGAGGTTGCTCGCCGAGGGTAGACTCGAGGACCTGGGCAGGAAGAGTGATTCTTCAAAGCCTTCCACCTCCAAGGGCAAGGAGGTGGCTGAAGTCCACCGGGAGTGCATAGAGATAAGGGATGAGGGCCATCTGGGGCTCATTGATATCCCAAATGAGTGTATTGATGTTGTTGACGAGGGGGCCCTGGGAAGACTCGTTTTCATCCATGGCGGAGCAGGGACTGAGTCTACTCGGAAGTCTTCTCTGTCAAGGCTTTCCCGAGCTGAGGTTGCTTCTACTTCTTCCGCCCCGCCTTCTGAAGTCGTCACCTTTGGTTTTTCGGACCTTCCTGTAACCGCCAACCCCTTCGATGATGCCATCGTAGTCCAGGCAGCCATCGGAGATTTCACAGTTGATAGAATTCTCATTGACACTGGCAGCTCCGTAAATCTCCTCTTTAAGTCAACTTTCGAGGCCTTGAGGACAGGAAAGTCTCTGCTTCCCACCGAGGGGCCACTTTATGGCTTCTCGGGCGAAAGAAAGGAGGTTGAAGGAAATGTCACACTCCCAGTGACGCTCGGAGGGGTGACCAAGGAAATCCAGTTCATAGTGGTGGACGCCCCGAGCAGCTATCATGCCATCTTTGGGAGACCATTGCTGAACAAATATCGCGCCATCATTTCAACATACCATTTAGCCATCAAGTTCTGCAAGGATGACCGTCAATGCAGGGTCAGGAGCGACCCGAGGCAGGCTCGGGAATGTTACCTCCGCACAGTCAACATGACTGAAGTCTCCCCCTCAGCTCTTCCAGCAGCAACAGAAGCCTTTTCTCCATCATAAGCTGCTGAGGATAAAGAAGGCGCTCACCTGGAACCTGCCCAGGTAACGCAAGAAGTCCCCATTGCTGAAGGGGAAGAAAGAAAGCTCTCCATCAACTCCGAATTGCCAGAAGATCAAAGGGCGGAGTTGATATCTTGCCTATTGAGGAATCTGGATGTCTTCGCTTGGTCAGCTGAGGACATGCCAGGGGTGGATCCCGACGTGGCTTGCCATCATCTCAATGTTGATCCGGCTGCCAAGCCTTTCCAGCAGAAGAAGAGGGACGTAGCTGTCAAGCTAGCAGAGCCCATCAGAGAGGAGGTTGCCAAACTCCTCAAAGCGCGCTTCGTTCAAGAGATTCAGTATCCCGAGTGGGTCTCGAATGTTGTAATGGTTAAGAAACCTGGGGGAAAGTGGCGTATGTGTGTAGATTTCACCCGTTTGAATAAAGCATGCCCGAAAGATTTCTACCCCTTGCCTCGGATAGATTTATTAGTTGATTCTGCGGTAGGATATCCGTTTATGAGTTTTTTAGATGCATTCTCTGGTTATCACCAAATAAGAATGCACAAACCTGATATCCCTTGCACATCGTTCATCACTAATGACGGTTGCTATTGTTATCTTGTGATGCCCTTTGGGCTTAAAAATGCTGGCGCAACTTATCAACGCATGATGGACCAAGTGTTTAAAGAGCAAAAAAGTAGAAACCTTGAGGTGTATGTGGATGACCTTTTAATTAAGAGTAGGTCTTTTCCGCAGCACTTGGTAGATCTAGCAGAGACCTTTTCCACTCTACGAAGGCACAAAATAAAGCTTAACCCGTTAAAATGCATTTTTGGGGCAAGTAGGGGGAAGTTTCTCGGCCATCTTCTTACTCCCGAGGGTCTGGCCCCCAATCCTGATAAAGTTAAAGCCATCCTTGGGATGACTCCTCCCCGTTCACCAAAAGAGGTTCAGCAGTTAGGAGGGAGGTAGGCAGGACTCGGGAGGTTCATCTCTCGAGTTGGAGATAAAAGTGCTCCATTCTTTAAGACTCTTCGGGGAGCGTCCAAGTTTCAATGGACAGAAGAGTGTTCCTTGGCTTTTGAGCAATTAAAAAGCAGCTAATCTCGACTCCTTTACTCCAAAGCCCCCGAGCAGTGGAGATGTTGTTCCTATACCTAGGGGTTGGTCCTGAAGCAGTTAGTTCTGTCCTGGTCCGAGAAGAGAGCAGGAGGCAGTTCCCCATTTACCATGTAAATCATATCCTGAAAGATGCAGAGGCGAGGTACCCCATCCTAGAGAAGCTAGCCTTGGCATTGGTTATGTCTGCCCGCAGGATCCGTCCGTATTTCCAGGCTCATTCAATTCAAGTGGTTACTGATCAACCCTTGAAGAGTGTGTTAGAAAAGCCAGAGCATTCAGGCAGGCTGGCTAAGTGGGCAATTGAACTAAGTGAGTTCGAGATTTTCTATGTGCCCAGAACAGCTATCAAGGCACAGGTGCTTGCAGATTTCCTGATTGATACGACAGAATCTAGCTCAGACCAGGTAGCAAGGTCTCCTTTAGCTTGGACCATTTATGTGGATGGAGCTTCTGGAAGAAACTCTTCGGGGGCAGGGGTGGTGTTGATAAACCCGAATGGTGTCAAACTGGAGCAGGCCATCATGTTCTATTTCCCAGTAACTAATAATCAGGCAGAATATGAAGCTTTATTAGCCGGCTTGAGGCTTGCACGGGAGCTTGGAATTGATCACGTCCATATCAAGACTGATTCACTGGTAATGGCTTCACAAGTTCTTGGCAACTTCGAGACCAGGGAGCCAGTGTTGAAAAAGTACCTCGTGCTGGTAAAGATTGAGGTTGGCAGGTTCAAAAGTTTTACTATTGAGCACATTCCAAGGACAGAAAACGAGGAGGCTAACGTTCTTGCCAAGTACGGGCTCTCGTCAGGAGGGACCACTTCTGAGCTTTTCCACCCGGCAGTGGAGGGGGAAGGGATAATGCAGATTGATCAATGCTCCTCTTGGATGGATCCGTTCATTCTCTACCTGTCAACTGGGAATCTACATCAGTCAGTGAAAGATAAGAAGAGATTCTGGTTGAAGGCAGCACACTATTACTTGATATCCGATATTCTCTACAGGAAAACCTTCCTGTCCACAATGGCAAGATGTGTTTCAGAAAGTGAGGTTTCCACCATTCTCCGAGAGGTGCATTCTGGCGAGTGCGGAAGTCATTCGGGAGCAAGAACATTAGAAAGAAGGATCCTGCGGCAAGGTTACTTCTGGCCTACAATGAAGAAAGACAGTGAGGCCTATGCGAGAAAATGTGTTCAATGCCAGAAATTCGCCCCTCTTCAGCATCAAGCAGCTCAATCTCTCAGATCGATTACAACCCCTTGGCCCTTTACTGTTTGGGGAATGGATCTCATTGGTCCTTTTCCCATGGCAAGTGGGCAGCGGCGCTTTATTATAGTTATGATTGACTACTTCAGTAAGTGGATTGAGGCTAAAGCACTGGCAAAGACAACAACCCAGGTCGTGAGGAATTTTATTTGGGGAGAGATAGTCTGCCGACATGGAATCCCTATAGCAATAATCACCGATAATGGACCACAGTTCAATAATGAAGAGATGATAGGCTTTTGCAGGCAGATCGGAACAGAGCTGCGCTTCGCATCAGTTCATCATCCTAGAAGAAATGGTCAAGTAGAAGCAGCTAATAAGCAAATCCTCAACCTGCTTAAGAAGAAAGTTCAAAATCTCAAGGGCAGTTGGGCTGATCAGCTTCCCTCAGTCCTCTGGACCCTGAGAACAACACCTTCATCTGCAATAGGAGAAACCCCGTTCAATCTTTCTCACGGGTCCGAGGCATTGATTCCTGTTGAATTTGAAGTTCTGTCGCCTAGAGTACTGCTTGCTAGGCAAGGTACAGAGGATTGGCTTGAGTTGAATAGCGAGGAGATGAGGTTCAGTTTGGAGCATATCGAAGAGGTCAGAAACAAGGCTGCTATCAGGCAGGAGGAAGTTAAAAGAAGAATGGCCCGTTACTTCGATAAGAACGTAAGGATCAAACACTTTCAAGTGGGAGATCTGGTTCTTAAAAAGGTCGATGCTGCTGCAAGAGCCAGCTCAGTTGGGAAGCTTAATCCTAGTTGGGCAGGACCGTTCATTGTTAAGGAAGCACTTCGGAATGGGGCCTACCGGTTACAAACATTTGAAGGAGAAGATATGCCGCACACGTGGAGCGGAGATGACCTAAAGCGGTTCTTTTCCTGAACCTCTTTTCTTTTCTTCCTATGTAAACTCCTTAAGAGGTTCATTATTAATAAAAAGTTCCTTGCTAACACTTTTATCAAGTATCTTTGTGTTTCAAGTGTTGACAGTTAAATATATGGATCAAGGATAACTCTAAACGGTTCTATCCCTGAACTCTCTCTTCTATGCTATACTAATTCTTCAAATTGATATTTTTACTCAAATATTCATACTAACACTTTTTCAAGTGCCTCTTTCCTCTTACCTCCCCAAGCAATTCCCAACAGTTGCCTAACACCAGGAGATATCGCCGAGTTCAGCAAAAACCTCCCCTAGAGCCGTTGGTGCCAGCGTAACACCACGAAGACCACATGTTGGGGGGAGATTTCACACCGTGTAGTGGGAGCCTGCCAACTCTAGTGTGGTAGGATACTGGATTTCGGATCCCGGCTAGTACCTAACCCCACTTCTGCATTATGGAGGAGCAGAGTGGAGGTCAGCTCTACCACGCCACTTAATGGATATCGTTACAACCCAGATGATCGCACGGGGAAAGCAATGACGCTCCGGCCGCACCTACCCCCAGATCATCTTAGGGTTGTGACCCTCGAACACTCCTTGGTACCCTCAAGCAGTGCCTGCAGGAGACCCACAGTCTTGTCGATCTCGAAGGAAAGCAATGCCGCTCCGGCCGTACTTGCCCGAGGGATCGACTTAGACTGTACTCCAGGAAAGAGGGCAGTGAATTGAGTTATTGAGTCTGCAGATCTTGAGGTCCAGTGAGGAAAGCAATGCCGCTCCGGCCGCACCTACCCGCTTGGCCTCCGGACTGCGGCTTTCTTCTTCACAGGGGTCGTCATTATTGATGAAGTGCGGACTCCAGTTGTCTTGTCCGCTCAGTCCGCTGTCCCTTGGGTTGATTCTGTAATTCATAACCTTGTGAGGAAAGCAATGCCGCTCCGGCCGCACCTACCCGCTTAGTTGTGAATTACAGGTCATTTCTGATACTGTTCATTGATGAAGTGCGGACTCCAGTTGTCTTATCCGCTCAGTCCGCCGTCCCTTGGTTGATTAGGTAGTCCATAATCTTGTGAGGAAAGCAATGCCGCTCCGGCCGCTCCTACCCGCTTAGTTATGGATTACAGGTCATTTCTGATGTTGCTGACTGAGGCAGTGCGGGTTTCGGTTTTCTAATTCGCCTAGTCCGCAGAATTTGTTCGATGCATACAATGATTAGAAAAAATTCAAATGTAAATATCTGCGGACGGTGACCCTAGTCCACTTAGTTCGCCTATTCTCGGGGGCAGATTGTCGTTTTCTTGGTTCTGTTCTGCAAAGCGCGAACTGCCAACCGAACTCGTCCAAGTTCGCTTTACACGTTCTCTTCGCTTAGAGTATTGTCATATTACAGCAAGCTGTGGTTATGCAATTTCAGCGAGCTTTAAACGTACAGCAAAGCAATGATAAAGATTTATATATAAAGTGCGACCTCTAAACATAAGCAAGGGAAAAAAGCAGAACACCTCAGATCACAAATATCCTTTTTCTATTCATTCAAAAATATATTAACATGTCTTGGCAGGCTCGCGCAGAGTTCGCTCCCTTACATTAAAGAAAAACCAAAAAGTTACAATATATATTCCTATTCTGTCCTCTGCTTCTTGTCCGCAGGCTTCTCCGGGCTCGACCCATCCACATCCACTCTAGGCGAGTAGCCGCCTGAGTCACTGCTGCTGCTATCATCAGAGTGAGGAGCGGCTGAGGGTTCTGTTCGCGAGCCGCTCTCACCAGAGCTGGAGTTAGCGGACTGATCCGACTAACCTCCTTGCTGCTGACTTGAGGCCACGTCTTCAGCGGTTTCCTCGTCAGTGGACTCCTCCTCGTCATCCTCGGCAGCTCGCTCAAACTCGGCAACCTTATCCTTTAGCTCCGGAAAAAGCTTCAGGAAAGGAATAGAGTCTACCCCAGCCTTCGCGTACCCATCGCTGATAACGCGCTCAATCGCGACCTCGACGCTTTCCTTTACAAAAGGAAACATGGCCTTTTGAAAGTCTGGGTTGGTCACCTCATATGCGGTCTGCAAAAGAAATCAAAACATCAGTCCGCGAAAGATAAGCAAGATTAATGGCGATTAACTAAGCACTTACGGCCTTATCTTCTTTATATTGATTAACTTTTACACCAAGTCGCCTATTCCTTTCTTTTAGCGAATGGTTTTCCTTCTTATGCCGCGCATTGTCCCTAAGCAGCTCGCGCGTAAGTCTGCCTAAGAAGTGGTTGGTGACGGCGGAGTTCGCACTGGCCTGCGCAGCGAGAAGGGGGAGGTCATCTGGTGCCACACCTTGCAGTTCGCGAAGGTTTTGCTTCCCGTACAAGGCGGACAGGGCAACATGGGCATGGCGAGATGGGCGCGGACTCCTCCAGGAGGGAAGAGCCGTTGATAGGCGGACATACTTTTCTTCTCATGCCAGTGGATCATGGGGTTGCCCCTCAGATCCTTTTGCTTCTCGCCGAAGCCCGCAATGTCGAAGCTGCCATCGGAAGAGTAGCCCGCGGCGGGGTCTCCGTCTTCCCTCCTCTTTTTTGCGATCTCTTTTCTCCTTTCCCCTTGTGTAGGAGTCTGTCCGGCAGGCGCAACGGGCAGATTTGCGGGCACTGCAAAGGTCGCTGCAAGAGAAAAAGTTAGTTAAAATTCCCAGGATTGTTGCGGATACAAACGAAGGTCGTAAGACTCACTCTCTTGGCGGCTAACAGTATCAAGCCCAGGCAGCAGCGGGATGTAATGGTCGACATCCAGCCTCGCTCCATCAAGGAACTTGACGATGGCGGCCTCGGCATCGTTCAGCCGCACGCTCTTGAAGTCAGCATCTACGCGCAGCTGCGGACTGGTATGAAGGAACCCCAGGTCGCCTTCAAAGATAAGATACCTAGAGGTCCAGTTGTGGATCTTGTTCGGCAAGCCCACAACTTTCATTCCCCTGCAGTAGAAGTAGATGATGCCTTTGTACTCGCAGTCTCCCGTCGGAGTGATGGAGCGAACAGAGAAAATTTTCCTGAAAATCTTCAAGGAAAATTCAACCCTCTCAGCTCGTAGGTAAGCAATGAAACTGCAGATGGCGATCATACTGTTCGGGGCAAGCTGGCCCGGAACCACCCCATAATGCTCAAAGATCTCCGCGACCTACCAGAGCAGAGGGAATTTGAACCCGCAGTCAAAATGATCTATTGGAACTGCGAGCTGGGTAGCGGTTGAAAAGTTCAGTCGTTCGTGGTGTTCCGGCAGCCGCATGAGTACGGGCGAGCCCGCCATATGAACTTCCAAAAAAGCCTCCAGGTCGGCTTCGGTTAGCCTACTCCTTTTATGATCAGCAGCATGGAAGGCGGCTGCGGCCTCAGTACGAGCGGATACCATGTTCTCAGACCGCAAGGCTCTAGCTCCCACTGTTTTCTATACAAAAAGAGAATGACGACCCTATTTATATAAAAACCGTCTGACATGACAGCCGTCAATCCGCTCAGATCGATAAGCCAGTCCGCTCAGCTCGCTTCTTCCCTGTTTTCCCTGCAATATCAGATATTTCTCAAGGCTTTGCGGATTCAAAGCCAGTCCGCTCAGCTCGCCTCTTTTTTGTTTTCCCTGCAAATAATTGCAAACTCACGGGAAATCCGCAAAAACCGCAGTTTGCCAATAAAACGCTAGCCCGCATAAATTACATTCCATAACGGAATTATCAGATGAAATAATAGTATACAACAAGCAGAGTAGCACCACAGCACAGATACAATCATACAACAAAGATGTTCAGCAACAATATTATACAGCAGCTTAAAAAATAAAAAGCAAAATGTTTAGGCCTTAGCGCCTTCCGCGGTCTCTCAGAGCAGGTCGCACCTCCTCCTCCATTCCAACATGAGCAGCCTGGTCACTCCCACGCAAGATCTCGCAGTATAGCTGGGAAACCAGATGGTGCATATTATTGAAGGTGCGGTGCATATGAGCCATGTCTCTGACCACCAGCGGAAATGGAATTAATTGAACTACCGGGGTTGGATCTGCGACCACCGCGGGCTGCCCGCTTGCCGCCGGGGCCGATCCCTCCCCCACAACAGGCTGAGACGTTTGCGACCTCACCCCAGCGGCTTCGCATACTTGCTTTTTTCCTTCTCTCGCCAAAGCCAAATATTTATTCCTATAATGGCTGACATCTCCGCTCAGTCGTTTTTTCTCCTTGTTCGCTCCTTCGAGTGCGGATGAAAGGCCGGCGACCTCGCTCTCCAGGATCTTTTCCCGCGCTTTGCTTTTCTTTAGTTCGGTTCGAAGCTCGCATAACTCCTCCTCATATTTCTTCGCTAACAGTGCGCTGTCTTCTTTAGCAGGCAGCTCCTCCTGTGCGAGCTCATCAGCAGTCCGCGCCGCAGCCTCCGACACATTTGGTGGCGTGGGCACGATCTCGCCGACCTCGACAGAATCAGGTGTGGACCTCTGAACTGCAACAAAGAAAGTAAAATCGCCTCAGTATCCAAGCCGCAGTAGCCCCCAAAAAAAGGGGGGGGGGAAAGGTTTTTTATCCACTTTTGGTTATCTTCGCGGCGATCTGGCAACTATCAAGGATAGGTCGCCTCACGCGCTCCGGATCAAAGGCCTCTAGACGACGCCTCCATTCTCGGCGAACTATGGCTCTTGTCTCGGCCAGCGATCTGCTCGTGGCGACTATGTCATCAGTTTCAGTAAGGATCTTGACTGGCCGCGACTTTCGTGGAGGGGATTTGTACAACCAAGAGCTCTGAAACCGCTTGCTCGCCGGCTGAAACTTACCAGATCGCATCAGCTCGGCAGCGATCCGAAGATCCTCAACCCGCTTATCCACCACGAGCTTCTCCGAGGCTGCTTCAACCATCGCCTTCATCATTGCGAGTTGCTCCTCGGTCTTCTCCCTCTCTTCAGCTGGAAGAAAAGAAGAAGGGTCAGCAAGATTTTCTCCTCTAGTTGCGGTATCAGGCTGCAGCACCTCCAGTAGAGAGCGGTTTATACTCGCAAGCTGATCATTATCTATAGAGTCAAGTATCTCAGTGGTTGATAAGCTGAGCGTGGAAGGGGGATCACCTCCTGCGAGCAGAGGATTGGGGGTGACGAGATCATCTTGGACTTCCTTTTCTCGCGGCTTGTGCTGCAAGCTCGCAGCTCCAGTCCGCTTGGAGATATTTTTCTCTTTCCTAACTTTCAACTTCTTCTCTACCCGCTCGGTGGCATTACTATCTCTCTTCCTCTTTTTCTTCTCAGGAGTCTTCTCTAAGTCGATGACGACCGGCTTGGGTTCGGGAATTGAGGTTGGAGCAACAACCGGCGCCAAGGAAGATACTGGCTCTACAATTTGCTTTTCGATGGAACTTTTAGCCGTGTTTTCAGCGGACTCCTTAGCTCGCTCTTCGGCAACCTCCTCTCCCCTTTCCACTATCGGCTCGCCAGCGGGAAGCTTCTCCTCAATCCCCTGCTGCTGGACTTTCGGCGATGAAACTTCTTTATCCGTTTCTATCCACAGCATGATAGTCCCGGAAGGAGAGCGATGCACCTCCATGCTGGAAGAGTTCGCAGGGTTTTGGTCAGAAACGGAGGGCGGATTCGGTTTCTCCCGTAGAAGACTTAGAGGAGCATTCGCAGTCTTTTCGGTATTGCGGACTGGATCTAGCTTCACCTGGCCTGAACTCTCCCCCTGATGGCGGGCAGGCACATCTTTTCGGCGGCTGGTCTTTTTAGGGCGGGAGCTGGCCTTGGGCTTCTCAGTCGGAGTAGCAAGGTTTCCAAAGAAATCCCCTAACCTCGCCATGCCGGACTGGAAAGTAGAGACCGCAAGAGGTGAGTAGCGACCCGTCGCGCAGCCAATTCTGACAGAGGACAGGATTTCCACCGGTATTTATAGCACAAACAGCATTAATGATAGTTGCGGACTCAGCGATTAAGGAAACATTTTCGGAATTTTCCAAAACTCAAAAATGTGCGGGGATTATGTTAACCCCAGAATCCGCAACATTTCCAGCTAGGCATCTTGCCCTTCCCTCCCTGAACTCGAGTACTCAGTTCGCCCAGCTCGCCAGTTGACGCGGTCCGTCACCTAGGCGGACTCCAGCTATCAATCCGCTCAGGTCGCCCTCGGTTCCCAGCTCTGCTAGATCGACAACCTCCCATCGACGAGTCAAGCTCAGGCCGGCGAGCTCCGAGTCAGGCCGCCCAGGTCGCTCAGGTCGCAACTAATTTGAAAGGATTGCGCTCGATGCGAACAAGGGAGGTCTCCAGCTCGCTGCCCCAGTCCGCCGGTCCTGCGCGGACTGCTTGTTCTTTCTCTTTTTTGATTCCCGTCACCGCTGCCCGGCTCTTTTGTACCCCGGGCAGCCGGTTATTTTAGCCCTGCCCGCTTGGGCAGGCCCCCAGCCTATAAATAGGGGGAAGTGGTGCACTCAAAGCACGCTGACTCGAGCCCAGGAGCCCGCTTGTTAAAGGCTGCGGACTCAAATCTCTGGCTTTGCGATCTCCAGCTTGCTTTTTGCTTTGCTTTGTTTTTCCCTTCTTGTAACCCCTTATTTGCAATCAAAAGTAAGCCCGTCGCAGGAGAGGCATTCAGGCCGCGACGGGCGAAGTCTGGTGTTGCCGTGCTCCACGGCTCTTGCTTTTCTGTTCCTTTTCTAGTCCGCCAAGTAGACTGCTGCTCACAGTTTGTTTTTCTTTTCTTCCCCAGGTGCTCGAACAGTTAGCTGCTGGTGCTCGTTACCGCCTCCGCTTTTCACGCATCAACAATCATGGACTGCTAGGATGAAAGGGCTTGCTGCTCTAGATCAGTTGAAAAAGGCCAGAGAATAAGGGAAAGATACTTCTAACATCACTACACTTTCAGAACAAAGAAAGACAGAACTGGAGAGATATGCTTCAGGAAAGTTCTTTTATCCAGAAGATTACATGAAACTGCATCCTGAGGCTTTAGTTCCAAGGCCTAGATCCCAAACCTCCTTAGGTGCAGAAGATGATAGAAGATCAAAGAAAGATGCTCTCAATCCAAACAGGGAGATTTTATTTAAGAAAGGCAGTGAAAGGAAATGAATTCTGTAAGCAGACAGTGCATCTATATCTGAACATTTGATGATTTCCTTTTGAGTTCTACAATGCTGCTTTGATTATCTTTTCTGCTTGTTAGTTTAGTTTTTCTGTTTCTGTATGTATTATTGGAACACCCTATTTCTAATTTGGGCAAGGATCACTATGTTATTAGGAAAATTGTTTGACCTAGTTGTATAGTTGAAAAGGTAAAATTAGAATGAGTCTAGGGCTTAGAACTTAGGTTTGGAGCTGCCCCCAGGACCATTCAGAGATCAGGACTAAGTACTGAGAAAAGTCAATTTTCGTCGAGCTCAGGTCAACGAAACGTCGAACTCAGTTCGACGTTCTCTAAGCTCAAGTTTGCAAATCATCGAACTCCGGTCGACGATCTTCGAGCTAAGATCGCCGTTTTGTCTTCAGCTATTTTGCAAGTCGCTGAGCTCAGGTCGACGATCGTAGAGCTCAGGTCGACGTTTTCTGTCTTCTGTGAAAATCCAATCTCTGAGCTCAGTTCAACGATCGTAGAGCTAAGATCGACGATTTCTGTGAGAGATCGACGCTTTCAGAATTCAAATTGAAGAACAATTATGGAATTAATTAAAATTCTTTCAGAGTTATTTTCTGCATATATTACAAAGGATTTTCTAACCGTTTCAAGCAATCTGATGCAAGTTTCAAGGAAGGACTAAATGGAATGTTGCTTAGGACTTTCCCCAGAGACAGTTGTCATTTATGGAAGTCATTTATGACTGAATAACGGCCATCAAAGTTAGATTTTTGATATACTCTTGCAGAAGAGAATAGAGACAATAACAACAATGTACAGAGAATACATAGAGATACAGAGGAATTAGATTATAATACAAAAGATTGAACAATAAAACTTCTCTGATCAATAGTTCATCTTTTGTGATTTTCAAATCTACTGAATCTTCAAGAACACAAGAAAATTCTGTTGTAGAGGAGATCTTCTGCTACTCAACTCCTCCAAATCATCAAGTGTTCAAAAGCATCAACATCAAGGACTCCAGACACCAAACATTTCAGCATCTACTGGAAACATCTTTTGCTGGAGATCTGAAGCATCTAAAGACCTATCACCCTAGCAAAGCTTTCACTCCTGAACCTTTCTACATCTCAGGGGGAGCTTTGACAATATCAACAATCCACTAGTCTTCTCTCAGTGATTTGAGACAAATAAGACATCATAACCTTTTTATTTTACCACCATCTGTACAGGGTTATCTCTCACTTCAAAAGTGAACTCTTGGTTTCTGAGACCAGATCAAAACTCAGTGTTGGCAAGACACCTGATCAAAAAAATCTTGTTTGGTTTTTGAGCACCTTGTCAAAAGCTCATTGGTGCCCAGGACACCTGATCAACCCTTCCTGCAGTGGATTCCTACCAAGGGTGGTAGAAGAGTGGATGTACTCAGGTTGTTGGGGAACCACTATAGATCCTTGTGTCTTCTGGTTGCTGTGTGTTTGTCTTTGCTGTGTGCTGTGTGATTCTTTATTTCTTGCTTTAGTTTTTTTTTACTTCACTACAAACACCTTACACATATACATAAATTTAAGTCTTCCACTGCTATACTATTTGAATTGTGAATTATTTTAAAATACTCTATTCACCCTCCCTCTAGAGTTAAGGTAGATCTTTTCCTCACTTTTAACTTACCCAAGGGCTCTGCGTAGAGGACCCACCACACACTAAGAAGATCTCTAAGCGCTTCACCTCCTTAGCCAAATGCTGGGCTAAGGTACCTTAGAAAGCGCTAGAAGGCTGGGAGATAAGTGAGCATGCCCTCTGAGGTACCCCTTGGGTCCTATTTATATATTTCTGAAAATGGGCTGCAAATAGCCAACCTCCGTTGTTCTGAACAGCTATCTGTAGCCCAACTGGGTCTGCCAACAGCACAACTCTGTTATTCTAACTGGCTAAGGGCAGGCAAGCGGGGAAAAATGGTAAAAATACATCACAGATCACTAGGCGAGTTGCCCTCAACAACCTCTTCTAGGAGAGGGTGGCGAGTGCTCGATGGAGATGGCACTCGCCACATCCGCTTGGCCTTTGGTGAGTATGGGCTCGTTCTACCCTACTCGCCTGCTACTCGCCTAGGGTAGCGAATACTCGCTGCCTATCTTTGTCCTTGGGTGAGTACGGGCCTAGCCTACCCTGTTCATCGACGCGACCCATCCCTACCCTTTGGGACTTTGGGGTTAGACTCGCAAATGTCGGGCTCACCAGCCCGCACTCTCTTCTCTCAGCTCGATGAGACTTCGAAAGGAGGCTCAAGAATTATCCCTGTGCCGGGCTTCAGCCTCCTTAAGCCGAGAACACACTCTTCGGGCCGCAGAAAAAATCTGAAGATGCCTCCACTCCGCCCCTCCTTCAAGGCACCGAGATCATCAGGAAAGTTGACCTTCAGTTGTTCTTATCCCGTAGTCGTCCTAGCGTGCTCGTCTTTCATACTATTGTTCAACTATCTTTGCATCCTTTCCCAGTCAATCTGAGGTTGACGAGTCCCTAGAGAAGGCTTGATACTGGCCCCTTCCTTCCCCGAAAACATTATAGTATTTCCTGGACTCCCAGCTGGAGTTCCCAGAGGTGATGAGGCGAGGAATTGAGGTCCATAAGATGCTAGTACGCTAGCTTCACTAGTTGCAGGAGGATAACGAGGTGTTGTAGTGGGAGTGCTTGTGGCTAGTAGGCGAGGCGAGGGATGACCCAGCAGGCGAGGCGATGTCCCTTTAACCACTTTTGGAAGAGCTAGACGAGAAACTTCAGGCCGCTCTAAGGAGCTTGGGATGGATCCGCGAGCTCCGCGATTCGCGCCAACCTGCGGGGAAGGAGACGCGAGGCCGGGGTAGGTAGGGAATGACCCACCTATTGGGCCTACGGACACTCGCCTCTTATCCACTCAGCCCGCATGTGTATAGAACGTGTTGTTTCTTTCTGCTGTATTTGATTTCTTTGAACAATATCTTTCCCTTGGCCTATAATAACTTAGAATAATTTTAGATTTCATTCCTTGCTATTCAAATATATTATCCTTCAGTTCGGTACGTGATGGGAGAGGACTTAGAAGTCGTCGAGCTAGGGTCGGCGAGCTGTGTTAGGCGAGCTTGACCGATCGGTCGGCTCGACCCTGGACTCCTTTTCCTACAAATAGTACCCCTCACCTACCCCCGACTTACTGCTTTTATTGCTTTCGTACCTTCCTTCTCTTCTCGCCTTCTTCCTACCTGTATTCGCGCCCTAAACCTTTCGCTAGCATGAATAAGACCAATCCTGATTCTGACGGTCACTCCAAATGTGCTCGGCACTTCACCGACTACTTCTTATTTGAGGGGAACATGAGGGAGGAGGAGTTCGCAGAGTTCAAATCCTACTTCATGCACTCTGGCTTCGAGGCACGCTAGCCCAGGGAGATAGAGGCCATCAATACTTTTTACTCTGAGGAGCTCGCCCTCCCCATCTCGCATTTCTAGGTGGGGTTGCGCCTACCACTCTGGCCGGAAATCCGCCAGATCTTGAAATACTACGGGAGCGGTGCCCATGCAACTCAACTCGAAAGCCATCTCTATTATGGCGGTGTTTGCGTGCTTCCTCCCTAGGGAGCGAATAGAGTTCAACCTTACCGTGTTCAGGAAACTCTTTGTTGATGCACGAAATGCGAAAGGGAAGACGGGCACCACCAGCTAACCGTTCGAGCACTGGGGAAGGTATTGGGAAAAGACTGTCGGCTAGTCGGTTACTAGCGGCTAGGAATGTCGGATAGGACCGGACAGGAAAAAGATAGAAAGGGCCGCTGCCAGCGGCAACACCAGAGTTCGCCCGCCGCGGCCTGAATGCCTCTCCTGCGGCGGGCTTTCCTTTTATAAAAAAATAAGCGATTACACTTAGAAAAGAAGGAAGAAAGGAAGAAGCCGGCCGGACAATAGACCGCAAAGGACTAGAATCGAGGCCGCAGTTCCTAACAAACGAGCTCTTGGACTCGAGTCAGCGTGCCTTGGGTGTACTCCCGCCCCCTATTTATAGGCTTGGGGGCCTGCCCAAACGGGCAGGGCTAAAATTACCAGCTGCCCGAGGTACAAGAGAATCGGGCAGCGGTGACGGGAATCGAGAAGAAGAAAAGCCAAGAGACAGGCCGCGCGGCCTAGCGACCTTCTTCTGTCGAGCTGCAAGACTCGGCCTCTGGGGAGGCTGATCTTGACCTCCTCTGACGGTGACCTGGGGCACAGGTCGCGCAGCTTGGGCAATGACAGGCCGACCCTTAGATGATGGCTGGACCGGAACTGGCGGCTGTCTGACGTGGAGGCCGCCCGGCTTGTCTGACAATAAGCCGGCTAGCTGAGAGCGGCGGCTAGAAAGCACAAGCCACCTGGACTTGAAAACCTGGAGAACTAGTCGCGAATTCCGGGTTAACATAATCCCCGCACATTTTTAAGTTTCTGAAAAACTTCGAAAATGTAGAACTAAGCCGGAGACCGCGACTGCCATTAATGCTTCTGCGTCTATAAAATGCCGAGGGCCCTGCCATTTCTTCAAGATCTCTGCCAAGTTACGGGTCACTACTCGCCACTTGCGGTCAGAATCCTCCAAGCCGACAGAGACTTCTACAAGATGGACGTCATGTCCTCGATGCTAGATCGCGAAAAGAAGTCATCTGGATCGAAAAAGAGGAGCAGAAAAGCGGACAGTTCCGACCAACAGCCTGAGAAGAAAACCGAGAAGCCGATCGCACCGGCGGCTTCTGATTCTGGAAAGAAACCAATGGAAGTCGTCGCGGAATCCTCGCAGGCCGCGACAAAAGTCGAAGCGGTTTCCAAACCTGCTCTCCCGCAAGCTGGTGCCACCAAATCTTTCGACATTACCTACTCGCCATCAGGTGAACCTCTTTTGAAGATCGCCGGGGTGGAGGAGAAGAGTATCGACTCTTCCAAACCGCGCGAGTTACCCACATCTGCTGACTTGATCATTGTTGAAGAGGATGACTCGAAGAAGCCACTGGAGGCCGAGCGGTCTCTGACTGAGAAGAGGAAACGGACAGAGACAATAGTCGGCCACTTGAAGCGACGTAAGAAAAAGGTCGAGACCCTTGAGGAAAGGATGGAGAGGAAGGCGCGGAAGATGCGGGTTGATAACCGCAATGTTTCTGTGAAGACTGGAGCGGCTAGTGTGCAATTTAAGCCGCGGGAGAAAGACGTATCTGAGGGTCTGTCGACTCCATCTTCCAAGCCGGACGAGCCAGAAAGTACGCCTTCGGTTAGCGAATCCCTGAGCGATATCCTGAAGAGCATGGAGAAATTTCAGCAGCAGGACAAGTTACTGGCAACTCCGCCTGCTTCTGCGGAGGTCGCCGTCACCGATGTCGAAGTTACAGGAGAGAAGCTTGGCGAATCGGCTCCTGCGGTTTCAGAAGGAGTTGAAAAATTAAAGCTCAGAGAGAAGATAGAGGAGATGAAGAAACTAATCGTCGGGAAGCAGGTGGCGACTACATTGCCTGCCCTGCAAGGTAAACACAAAGAAGTTAAGCGTATTGTAAAATTCTACAAGCCGCGGTCACGGAAGAAGGGAGCGGACACAATTTGCAATCCGCCGGAGAGCTTCTTCCTGACCACGGCTGAGCTGAAAAGCAAAGCTAAGGAGACCGCGCGGCTATGGAAAGAAAAGCTAAAGCGAATAGATTCAGAAAGGTTTAGGCGACCAGCGGCTAGACTTGATACTGCGGCTTTCAAAAGAGAGATAACCACGAGCTGCGGTCTCGTTCTAACGAGATCTTCTACCAGGTGCTGGTTATGTCACTGAATCTAACCGCCTGTTTATTCGCTGCAGGTGTACATGGAACTGCCATCAAGCCGGGCGATCTGACGACTTTCTTACCTCCAAGTGTCCGTGACCAGAGGGCGGCCGAATTCCAGGAGGAGGTTGCCGGCTTGCAGGCTAGGATAAGGGAGCATGCCGAGGCCCTTCGAGCCAAGGAAGAAGAGTGGCGGCTTCAAGAAGAAAATCAGCGGTCTATTGTGGAGGCCGCTGAAAAGAGAACTCAAGAAGTGCTGGAGGACTTGGAGCAGGAGAGAGGGATGATGCGGTCTGAGGTGGAGGCCGCTGAGAAAAGGACGCAGGAGGCCTTGGTCAGCTTGGAGTTGGCGAAAACGACGATGCGGATTACGCAGGAGACCGCTAACAAAAGGGTGCAGGAGGCACTGGCCAGCGCGGACATGGAGAAAACGGCGAAGCGGACTGCGCTGGACGCCGCTGACAAAAGGATGCAGGCGTCCCTGGCCAGCTGGGAGGAGGAGAAGACAGCGATGCGGACTGCGCTTGAGGCCGCTGAACAAAGAACTCTGGAGGCGCTGGCCCATCTGGAGCAGGAGAAGAAAGAGAAACTTGATCTGCAGGCTTTAGTGCTGATGCTCGGTCGGATTGAGAGGGAAAGGGCGGACACCGCTCGACTTGACGAGGAAAGGGATAAGGATCGACCAGAGGAGGCTGGTAGAGGCTTGCGACCTGCTGGGACGACTGCTGAACAGCAGCAACTACCAAATCGCCCGGCTTCCGGAGAGACTTCGTACTCACCAGTAGTCGCGGCGGTTAGGCAGGTCGCTGCTTCTGGCGACCCGGGAGATCGCGCTCTGTCGCTGGTTCCATTTACCCGCGTAGAGCGTGGTACCTCGCGGGTTCACCGGACTCTGCACAATATCCACAACCTCGTTAGTCAAGTGTATGTCCAGCTGGTACAGGCCGGCGACCAAGTCGCGCGGGTTGGGCGAGAGGCTCCAGAGAGTGGAGAGAGATAATTATGAGAACTCTAATTTGGCGTTGTAATAAGCATCAACTCATGATGCCGGACAGTTTGATTCCTGTGGACAATTGTTGTATGTTTGATTGTATATTACTGTGAATTGCATGCGGCTTTGTGCGGTTTGAATACTTCTAGTCGCTGTCTTTTCTTCTTTATAAATTTCGCCAAGTACTGGAATTTTAGTCGCTCGAACTGCCGAACTAGAATGCGGTTAGAATACTTTACCTTGCAGGCTAAGCCGTGCGGCC
Organism: Platanthera zijinensis; assembly: GCA_039513925.1. Taxonomy (NCBI): domain Eukaryota; kingdom Viridiplantae; phylum Streptophyta; class Magnoliopsida; order Asparagales; family Orchidaceae; genus Platanthera; species Platanthera zijinensis. The sequence goes on from CM077090.1 coordinate 141,197,786, forward strand.
TGATATCTAACCGCGATTTGACAACCACTACTGTAGCTGCGTAGGAAATCTATAAATTGAGATGATCCCGGAGTCTTCGGCACAGGAGATCAGAATGCGAGCTAAAGCAATTGCGATGCGGTCTGATAAAGCTCCAGCCGTTAGGACCGATGCGGCTTCTGCTTTCCATTCGGCGGATCATAAGGAAGGCCGGCTTACCCAAGCCGAGCTCGACAGCTTTTTAGAGAAGCATATGAAAGACAGCCCGCTGCTCGCGCGGCTTCCGCTGCCTCGCGAGCGGATTAACACCTCTGCAGCCAACCAGATCGCTATCCCAATCGATCACTTTGACTGCGGCTTCGGCTTCCCTGTGCTAATGGAAGCCGTCGCGGTCTTCGACCATTACGGAGTATGCCAGGACAGCTGCCCCCGAACTCGATTGCGGCGATTTACAGCTTCATCTCTTACCTTAGGTCGGAGCGAGTTCGGTTCTCGATAAGGCTGTTCAGAGAATGCTTCTCTGTGCGGTCTATCCCGGACTCGGGAACGAAGATCTTCAGAGGCCATCTTTACTTCGGCTGCCGCGGCCTGAAAATTGTAAACCTGGCGAACAAAATCGCGAATTGGTCAGAAAGATACCTTATCTTCGAGGGTAACCTCGGACTCCTGCCGGTCCATCCGCAAGTTCGCAACGAGGCCGCTTTTGGCAGCAGCGGACTGGACGGCGTGGAGAAGGAGATCTTCAACTTCTTCAAGGGCGAGCGGCTCGACGTCACCCACTACCTCCCGCTGCTCCCGACTTTGGAGGACGTTCATGCGCAGGACAGTAAGTATCACAGAGCCGAACTGCTATGCTAGCCGCGCGGCTTACCGACTGACTTGTTAACTTTGCCTTGCAGCTGCTGTCGCGGTCCCGCTGAACAAGCCGCTTACTCCAGGCGGCCTAACCCTTACTCAGAGGGAGAAGAGGGCAAAGAGGGCCAGGCCGGAGCGGGCTGCAGAGGAGGATGAATCGGACTCCTCCAGCGGCTTCACACTGCATGGTATGGGCAGCCACTTGAAAGATCTCCACGGCAACCCCACCATGCAGTGGAGTACCGACGGCGAGTCGGTACAGGTTTCCACCGCCCTCCCGAACTGGGGGAAGGAAACTGTAAGCAGCCATGCCTCCGTGGCTGGCGCAGCTTTGTATGGCAGGCGCAACTTGAAAGCGCTGAAGAAGATACCTGCAGAAGACTTCTCGCGGTTTGCCGCGCAGGTCGGCGCGAGAAGCTTTGTAGCCAACCACTATATGGGCCTAGCCCATAGGCGGTTAGTTGCAAGTGAAGGCGACCTGAAGCGGCAACTCACCGAGAAAGATGAAGAAATCGCACGGCTAAAGGAGTCACATGCGGTAAGACATTACCTGATTTTTGCGGCTTAATTCATCAAGCCGCCCGAACTAACCTTTTTCTTTCCTTTGCAGAAAATGTACGATCCGGCGAACTCAGCCTTTCAAGACGCGGTCTTTCCCCAGCTTGTCCAAGGGATCGACGGAGCGCTGAAACGCCTTCGAGATCAGGGCGGCCTCGCCCCGGGATTCACCGACTTCACCTGCGCCGACCTGTATCCACCCTTGAAGAAAAGGGTGGCCGCGATTTATCGCGCGCTGAAAGGCAAGGAGAAGATTGATGGAGAGGGCGAGGCAGAAGAGGAAGGGGAGGACAGCAGGAGCGAGAGCGCTTCTTCAAAGACCGGCGGTCAAGCATCTGAGACCGTGCGGGTTGGTGCCAGCACGTCAGAGACCAGGGGCACTGGCAGTTCGCGTTCATCCTCGTCTGACAGCAGCGACTACTCGCCTTCTGAGATCGATATTGATGGTGAACCGGACTCCGGTACTCCTGCGTCCAAAAGATAGAGGCCGAATAGCTAGAATAGATTACTTTTAGAGGTTTTTACATTTTTTGAGACCGCCGGTAAGATTTTGTAAACCGCGCGGTCTACCTCTTATACTTGACATTAGAAATGAAAATGCTTTACCTTTTGTGAGAATCTATTGCAATTTTACTTACTTGTTTGTATATGCGGTTTAACCATTCTTACTCGTTTCCGACTTAAGAAATCTCATTGATGACTTCACCGAATAATAACTAACTTGCTGCGGTTAAACTCGAGTAGAATACCATTAACCGGATATACTAGTCTGCGAAATTATAATAATCCGATCATCCTTGAGCGTATATAGAGCAATAAACCGGGCGGTTAGGTGATTATTCGCCAAGAATATAAGGCAGTTCAACTGTTGAAGGCTCATATTCAACCACGAAGTCCCACGATTAATGTATAGGCCGTAATCTTATTGGAGATGAAGAAGATACATGGCGATCAACAAGCCGCTCGGCTAAGGGGATAAACCGGATTGATATTGTAAAAACCAAGCTGATTGTGGCGGCCTGTCCGAACTTTAATACGAAACTGGCTTTCAATAGGGAAACTACTTAGCGATAGAGATAAACATATTGCGACTTCTTTACATTGCAAGCCGCGAATTGATTTGAATGAATACCATAAGCCGGCAAACTGAGCGGATAGGATAACTGGAGTCTAGAGGCCAAGCGGGTAGGTGCGGCCGGAGCGGAAAAAGAAGAAAAGTTGATATGTTACGATATTCCTTTTATCCGGCGGCATGATCTTTGTAAGCCGCGCGGATAATACATTTTGTAATTTTTGACAATATAAATGATACTGTTTGATTTTGCTGAATATGCTTTATTCGCTCGGTATTACATTTCTATTCGATCGATTATAATATGTCATGAGATACCTGGACAATACACAAGCAGAATGGATGTGGAGATAAGCCCTGCTAGTTTACTTTTCCAGGCGACTAGAGTGCGAAGTCATCGCAGAGTGATTTTCGTGCATAACTCGTGCGGATAAGACTGATGTCCGCTATAATGAACTGAAGATAACCAACCAACTCGCACGATTAATAAAGATATCTGTTGTATTGAGCTGAAGATAACCAAACGACTCGCGCGATTAATAAATATATCTGTGCAGTAAGAATAATATCGGCGACTTCGAATATGAGACCAATTTAAGCAAACCAATTGGTCGAAAAGATAACCGAACGGTAAGAATAATAATATCCGCAACTAGCTGCTGGTCGGATAACTTACTTTCAGCCTTATAATACCCAATTACCCGAGCGGATACTATGTCTCTAGCCAGGGTATGATAACTGCGCGGTCTGATCTCTGACTGCCGACTAGACTTCTGCTTGAAGAAAAGAAAACACTGCTCTCTTGCCTGGAGTACAGTCTAAGTCGATCTTTTGGGCAGGTGCGGCCGGAGCGGCATTGCTTCCCCCGGAGATCGACAAGACTGTGGGTCTCCTGCAGGCACTGCTTGAGAGTATCAAGGAGTATTCGAGGGTTACATGCTGGGACGATCTGAGGGGTATGCGTGTGGCTTCCCGCACAGACCCATCCGAGTTGTAACGATATCCCTCTCAAAGCATGGTAGCGCTACCAGCCACCCTGTCCCTCCAAAATGCAGAAGTGGGGGTAGATACCAGCTGGGATCCGCAATCTAGTACTCCACCGCATCAAAGCCGGTAAGCTGCCACTACACGGTGCGAAATCTCCCCGCAACACGTGGTCCTCGTGGTGTTACGCTAATAACAACGGCTCTAAAGGGGTATGTAGCTAGACTCGGCGATATCTCCTGATTCAGTGATCTTTTAATTTTCGAGTTGCAAACCCATAAGAATGATGACTTGCCAGGTGAGACTACTGATATAGAATCTCTGAAACAAAATATAGAGATGAGTTATAATCCTTCTTAATAGAAATTCATAAGAGAAAATAAGAGACAGAAAATATATTGGGTTAAGGAATTGATTGTCAGGATTGCTTCTGTTGCTGATGTCGTGTCTGCCAGCCTAGGAATGAGATGTCCTTTTTAGATCATGCTACGGGATTCCTTTGACTTCTGCATTTTCACAGCTAATTGGAGAGCTCTACAATCTTTTGTTAAATGACCTCTTTTCTTGTGATATTCGCAATACTGATCCTTGGATCTGATTTTTTCGCCTGCTGCCCGAGCGGGTTTCTTGTGACTTGGCTCTCCCTCCCGTTGTTTAATCTGGTATACGTCTAACAAACTTCTCTGTCCTTTTTCTGAAACGTGGGGCTTCTTCGTAACTGGAAACCTTGTCGGCAACTCGGGCGGACAAATCGGGTAGGAGGTCGAATAGCCCGGCGAGTATCCTGGACAGGTAGGCGAGTAGGCCGGCGGATCGACCTGCTTGCTGTCCACTAGGGTCTGGTTGGCTGGTGTTACCGGAATGATTGCGGACTGCAAGTCTAACCGCTTATTGATTGCGGCTAGATTTGAATTGATCGCGGCGAGCTGCCGGATCATCTCTTGGCGGGTTCGATTTTCTTCCCGGCGGGACTGCAGAAGAGCTTCCAAGAGCAGAACTTCGCTGGGGCTGAGGTTGTTCTGAACGGGCTGCCGGTCTGGCATTGTATGGCCGCTGAACTTCAGCGACAAACCGATATCTGAAGGTCGTCTGTTAACTGTTAATGCACGAAATGCGAAAGGGAAGACGGGCACCACCAGCTAACCGTTCGACCACTGGGGAAGGTATTGGGAAAAGACTGTCGGCTAGTCGGTTACTAGCGGCTAGGAATGTCGGATAGGACTGCACAGGAAAAAGATAGAAAGGGTCGCTGCCAGCGGCAACACCAGAGTTCGCCCGCCGCGGCCTGAATGCCTCTCCCGCGGCGGGCTTTCCTTTTATAGAAAAATAAGCGATTACACTTAGAAAAGAAGGAAGAAAGGAAGAAGCCGGCCGGACAATAGACCGCAAAGGACTAGAATCGAGGCCGCAGCTCCTAACAAGCGAGCTATTGGACTCGAGTCAGCGTGCCCTTGGTGTACTCCCGCCCCCTATTTATAGGCTTGGGGGCCTGCCCAAACGGGCAGGGCTAAAATTACCAGCTGCCCGAGGTACAAGAGAATCGGGCAGCGGTGATGGGAATCGAGAAGAAGAAAAGCCAAGAGACAGGCCGCGCGGCCTAGCGACCTTTTTCTGCCAAGCTGCAGGACTCGGCCTCTGGGCAGGCTGATCTGGACCTCCTCTGACGGCGACCTGGGGCACAGGTCGCGCAGCTTGGGCAATGACAGGCCGACCCTTAGATGATGGCTGGACCGAAACTGGCGGCTGTCTGACGTGGAGGCCGCCCGGCTTGTCTGACAATAAGCCGGCTAGCTGAGAGCGGCGGCTAGAAAGCACAAGCCGCCCGGACTTGAAAACCTAGAGAACTAGACGCGAATTCCGGGTTAACACTCTTCACTTATAAGTCCACTCCCGAAGGGGTCGCCTACTTTGGGGGATCCTTCATCAGAGTTCGCGAGATTGTTAACAAGCATCAAAATTGGATGACGAAGATCTTCTTCATCAAGGGCGACCTCGACAACGCCTCTTACTCTCAACATCAGAAGTGCGAGGAGGTATACCGACCCCAAACCGTCTCTGGCAATGATGTTGAGCTCCACAAGTTATTCCTCCACAAAGACTTCGAGGTCATCTTCATCCGAAGGGGCCTCGACTCGCTCCTCCCCCTCCATCTCGACAAAGGTATACTTCACACCTTCTCCTATTTCCGAGCTCGCCGAATCAATACATGAGATAACTGACTAGAGCTCGTCCGTGTCCTCCATGGATGGATCGACGGAGAGCCCACTAAAGGAGATAACTGACAAAGGGCAGGGGGGAGGCGAGCCCTCTCCTCCTCCTGTGGTCAAGAAGACCCCAGCCCGCGAGCCGGGTCTGCCGAAGAGTCACCCCCTCTTCGTCCTTGGGGGGAGGTGGAAATCTTTGGCGGACAAGCCTGTGGTCCAATGGTATTAGTCAGCCCACTGGATCTCCTTCTCTACCCTCCAACCCTCCTGGACTGATCTCCAGTTTTCCTCCAGTCTTACCTACGCGTTCGGCTTCGGCATCCATGGGCGCAAGGATGCCGCGGCCGGCAAGCGCATGACCCTGTGCCAACTTGGCAATGAGGGCTTGCAGGCCCACATGCGGACACAAGAGCTGAACCATATGGTGGTCCGTCATGGATTCAACCCCAGCCACCTCCTACAGAAGGTTGAGTAGAAGAACAATGTTGCCCAGGACATCGTCGTCGACTTGGAGAGGAGGCTCGGAATTGCTGAGGATTTGCTCGCTAAAGGCACTGGCGGGCTGGTAAGCACTGATCACCCCTTTCTCTTTTAAATGGAATTTCTCTGCTTTAGATTTACTTACCCATTTTTGCCTCATAGGATGCCGATGCCGCTAGGTATCTGTGGACTCGCGCCATCGGGATGGAGGAAGAAAACAACGAGCTCCATGCTCACTCCGCCGCGCTGGAAGCTCGTGCCGCCGAGCAAGAGGCTCGCACCGCCGAGCTGGAGGGGAAGAATGCAAATCTATGTTTGGAAAACTATGGGCTCCATGGCAAAAATAATCCACCAGGTGGAAGCCTTACTCCCTCCAGGCAGCAGCGATCCCCCCTTCCCATACAAGAGCCCGAGGATCTTTGACAAGGCTGAGGTTGTGGAAAGGCTGTGGGTCAACTCGATTGAATCTATCGATTGCACCCTGCAAATCATGAAGGACATGCGAGTGCTTGTAGAGGGCTGCGAGGAGGTGACGGTCCGAGAATGCATGCCAAGTTTGTTATCGCCCACGCTGCCTAGCGGAAGGTAGACCGATTTGATCTGCTCTTTTGGAAGGATTACAAGGAAGATCCTTCTAGCGGAGCAGGAAAATATCGCCAATCTGAGGGAGGAGGCGAGAGCTGGCACTCCCTTTTTTCTTATTTTCTATGTAATTCTCTCCCCCCCCCCCTTTTTGTAACCTCGCCTAGGGGAGCTCCTTTTTTGTAACAAGATTATAAATGAAAAATGGATTTCTCTATTTTCTTTTTCTTGAACCTTCTTTTTGTGGTGCACGCGCCCGCGAGCTCTCCTCCTTGAGAAACCTCGTTAGGATAAAACATGTTGTTAGAATGTATGTTAGGACTCGTACCGGCGAGTAGACCCTAATAGCTCTCCACCTCTAAGCAATACGGGAGCAGAACACTCGCCACGTCGGGCTCGCCGCCACCCAGCTCGCTCGTGTACTTCCCTGACTCATCACCCCTCTATCGAGCTAAGTCTGCAAGCCCTAATTCGCTTGTGAGGACTTTCCTCCCTTATCCTTGGGGAAGAGGCCAAGCCTTTCAAGTAACATCCGGAGAGGGTAGGACTCCCTCGAGTGACATCCAAACCTACCAGCTAGGTTAGAGCCTGGCTGCGAGATCTACTCGGGGTCTGGGTAAACTCTCGAGTGACATCGAGCCCTGCTAGCTTGGTGAGAGCGTAGCATCGGGATCTGCTTAGGGTTTGAGTAGACTCTCTTGAGTGACATCTAGCCCTGAAAGCTAGGTGAAATCCTGACAGCTGGATCTCATCGGGGTCTAGGCAGACTCACTTAAGTGACATCCATCTCTCCCAGCTAGGTTAGAGCTAGACAGTGGGATCTGCTCGGGTTTTGGGTAGACTCTCTTGAGTGGCATCTAGCCCTGCCCACAAGGTGAGAGCCTGGTAGCTGGATCTGCTCGGTGTTTAGGTAGACTCACTCGACTGACATCCAGCCCTATTATCTAGGTGAGAATCTGACAACGTGATTTGCTTGGGGTCTGGGTAGACTCTCTCGAGTGACATCCAACACTGCCAACTAGGTGAGAGTCTGACAACGGGATCTGCTCAGGGTCTAGGTACACTCTCTCTAGTGGCATCCAGCCCTGCCAGCTAGGTGAGAGACTGATAGTGTTATATACTCAGGGTCTGGGTAGACTCTCTCGAGTGACATCCTGCCCTGACAGCTAGGTGAGAGCCTTACAGCGGGATCTGCTCGGGGTCTGGGTAGACTCTTTCGAGTGAAGTCCAGCCCTGCTAGTTAGGTGAGAGCCTGGAAGCCGGATCTACTCGGGTTCTGGGCAGACTCTCTTGAGTGACATCCAGCCCTTCCAGCTAGGTGAGAGCTTGACAACGGTATCTCCTCAGGGACTAGGTAGACTCTCTCGAGTGATATCCAGCCCTGCCAGCTAGGTGAGAGCCTGATAGAGAGATCTGCTCGGGGTCTTGGTAGACTCTCTTGAGTGACATCCAGCCCTGCCAGAGAGATGAGAGCCTGGTAGCGGGATCTACTCGGGGTCTTGACAGACTCTCTCGAGTTATATCCAGCCCTACCAGCTAGGTGAGAGCCTGATAGAGGGATCTTCTCGGGGTCTAGGCAGACTCTCTCGAGTGATATCCAGCCCGGCCAGCTAGGTGAGAGCCTAACAGCGTGATCTGCTTGGGGTCTGTCAAACAAACACTCCACCCATTCTCATGAATCACAATAAGAGTACTGGCACATCACGTTTTATTAGAAAAATAACGTTACTTCCATGGCTTCAAGAGAAATAACATTTCAAGTCATCACCACTCCATGTGAGACTTAGGGTCTCGCCCTCCACATTCTGGAGGCGATACCCTCCTGACTTTATTGTTTCTTTTACAATGTACGTACCCTCCCAGTTGGGGTTGATCTTCCCCACAACAACTGTCTTTCCCGTGGAATCCACCTTCTTCAGGACCATTTCCCTTCCGTGAACTGTTTGACCCGGATATGCTTGTCGAAGTACTTAGCCATCCTTCTTTTCACTTCCTCTTGGCGGATGGTAGAGAGGTCGCGTACCTCCTCCACCATATCAAGGGAGAGCCGCAGAACCTCTTCATTTTCAACTTGCCATACTTCCCCGCCTACCTCTTCCTCGACCAACTGAGGCGTTCGGACCTCGAATTTGATTGGAAGCAGTGCTTCGCATCCATAGGAAAGCTTGAAGGGGGTTTCTCCCATAGCGGTGTTGGGGGTGGTTCTAAGGGCCCAAAGAATCGAGGGGAGCTGCTCCACCCAGCTATCCTTAAAGTTCTCAACTTTTTTCTTCAGGAGGTTCACTATGATTTTGTTTGCCACAACCACCTACAAGTTGCACCTAGGGTGATGGACTGTGGTAAATCTGAGCTGAATCCCTTGTTGCTTGTGGAAGCTGATGAACTCAGGGCTGGAAAACTGAGGTCTGTTATCCATGATAATGGCTTGTGGCAACCCATGCTGGCAGATGTTCTCTCCCCCAAAAAGATTCTTGATAGCCTGGGAGGTCACCTTAGCCAGCGCTTTCACCTCCACCCACTTAGAAAAATAATCTATCATGACAATTAAGAACATCCTCTGCCAGTTGGCCTAGGGGAAAGGCTCGACCAAGTCCATTCTCCAGACAGCTAAGGGAAAGGGGGCCATAATACTTCTGAGACGCTGGGTCAGCGACAACTGGAGGGGGCATATAACTAGAACTTGTGGCACCTTTTTGTGAATTCTTGTTGCATCATGGCCCAAGGTAGGCTAGAAATACCCTTGCTTGACAATCCTCCCTTCCAGGGTCTGACTCCCGAAGTGACTCAAACACTCCCCATAGTGGACCTCCTCAAAGTTCCTTTGGACCTCCTTCTCGGCAATGAAACGTGCCAATATACCTGAGGGGAATTTCGGTACAGCTTCCCATCATGGATGAGATAGCAGGCTGACTTATACTTGAGTTTCTTCTTATCCATCCCCTCCGGATACTCTCCTGTGGAAAGGAAGGACATGAATGAGTCCATCCATGAGGGGTGTTGATTCACCTCCATCAGCTCTCCTTCTTTGATGGAAGGGCAGAATAGGTCGTAAATGGTGCCCCCCACCCGGGGACCATACTTTGTTAGTCGATCCACCTGCTCGCTCACTTCTCGGGGCACATGACGGAAGGAGAAGGTTTGGAACGTGCCGATGACCCCTTTAACTTTTGCTAAGTATAATTAGAGGGTAGGCTCCATTGCCTCGAACTCCCCATTGATCTGGGATTCGACCACCATGGTGTCGGTGAGGACCTCCACATCAAGTACTCATAGCTCCCTGGCCAGGCGCAGCCCTACGATCACTACCTCATACTCGGCTTTATTGTTGGTGATGGGAAAGTGTACCACTACTGTTTGTTTTATTCTCGTTCCCTGGGGGCCAACTAAGATCACTCCCACCCCAAGGGAATGTCTCCCTGATGTGCCATCTACCATCACCTTCTAAGGAATTGGTCGGGTGAGCTCTTCCTCCGCCACCTCGACCATATAGTCAGCCGGGAAGTCGACCATTGTTTGAGCCTTGATCGAGAGGCAAGGAATGAAGGAGATGTCAAACTCACTCAATTCTACCGTCCATTTGGCTAATCGGCCCAAATGCTCCAACCCCTCGATTATGTTAAGGAGGGGGTGGTCAGTTTCTACTTGGATTGAGTGTTCCTGGAAGTAAGGCCGGAGTTTTTGAGCCGAGATGACCAAAGCGAAGGCCGGCTTCTCCAAAATTGGATACCGGAGCTCTGCCTTCCTCAGGAACCGACTCACATAATATATGGGAGTTGCTTCTTCCCCTCTTCTCGAACCAGGATGAAACACAAGGCCTTTGCTCTGACCCAAAGATACAAAGACATCTCCTACCCCTCCTATAGCCCTTTGAGTAGGGGGGCCTGAGTCAACTGCCCCTTCAAGGATTGAAACGCCTCCTTGCACACCTTAGTCTATTCGAACTTCTCCCCCCCCCCCTCAATGTTTTAAAGAAGGGGGAGCACTTCTCCCCAGCCTGGGAGAGAAATCTGCTCAACCTTGCAAGCTTCCCTGTCAACCAATGTTCCTCTTTGGCATTCCGTGGCGATCCCAACTCCATGATTGCCTTCACCTTGTCAGGGTTATGCACTACACCTATAGGAGTAAGTAGATGTCCTAGGAACATTCGCCTACTTGCCCCAAAGACACACTTCAGGGGATTCAACGCAATCTTATACTTGCGCAAGGTAGTAAATTTCTCCTCCAGGTCCTGGAGGTGAGATTCCACGTCTTGACTATTAATTATGAGGTCATTCACGTACACCCCTAGGTTCCTTCCCTTCTGCTCTCAGAAGACCCTGTCCATCATTTTCTGGTATGTTTAGCACAAAGGGCATCATTTTATAGTAATAACATCCTGATGCGTAAAAATCGTCTCACGGACTTAAATCCGAATAGGCAAGTGTACCTATCATTTTATAGTATAGTGATAAAAATATATCAAGGTCGTATAAAAACTCGAGGCAGGCAAGTACTATTACTCACAACAATTCTATTATCCTACCGAATGATTGATGGGTTTTGAAAATAAAATAAAATAAACTAAGTTAAAAGAGAAATAAACTATTGCAAAAGTGTGCTCGATCGACGATTCACTTTGAAATAAAATAACGGAATAAATTAGTTTAACATTTGTAATTCTATTAAGATCGTGACGGATCCGATATTAGGAAGTAATCTCGCTAGAGCATTAAATCCCCTAACTTATAGACGTTTTGACCGAAATCTCTTTACAAGTCAAAATAGCCTAAAGTCGCATTACCGAAGTGACCCGTACTATTGGATTTTACTCCAATCCGGAGGATTTACGTCATCCTATCTCTAGGGTTGCGTTCAACTCCTTCCTTCCTTGAGTGATCTTTCACATTCACAAGCCTCTCGGCTACTCAAATATGAGATCGAAATCTACTACCGTATACTAGCACTACGGAGTCGATACGAAATAAATCAAGAAAGGATCAAAAATAAGAAAAATACAAATGCAAACATGAAATAAAAGGTGTGTTATTTCATCGCAAAGCTTATCACGATCGGGCACAAAAACTAATTTAGCTAAGCATATTGGAAAAGGAAATGAGAATAAGAGAACAAGAAAAATATTTTCATTGCTTAAATAAAGAGAAGTACATGATAAAACTAAACGGGCATTATATCATTACTCTAACAAGACTTCAACAAAACTTGACATAAAACATAAACTACTAAATTACTTGAAACAAAACTTCTTCATAAAGAAACTGCTTGCAAAAACTACTTAGACAAAACCTAAACCCCAAAATTACTTCTCTAAAAAAAGAGGCAAGGGGTTCCTTTTATAGGAGAGGGAGAAGGATCTAGGATGAAGTGGAAATGAAGGGGCAAAGGTGCTGGCCTACCATGCTTGCTGGAGAGGGTTCATGCATGAGTTTTAATGAGGGGAGAGAGAATGGGAGGATTGAATGCATGTAATTTATTGAAATGCAAATGAAAAATGTAAAATAAATAAGGGGGGATGAATGTCATAAGAGTGGAGAAAATAATTAAAAAAAGGAGAGACAAGATATGGCCGGCCATGCTTTTGGAAAATGCATGCATGTGGAAATTAAATGAGGAGGGGAGAGAGAGGGTGGCCAGCCATGTAAGGGGATAAATGGGCTGTTTTTGTGGGCTTTATAGTTTTATTCTTCATGTGCTCAGGTTACTTGTAGTTGAAGGGCTGCACTTGACAAGGGTTCGGGTAGGACATGGTTGGCTGCTCCATATGCTCGGGTAGGGCTTAAAGTGGGGGCTCGGGTAGCACCATGTAGGCTTGGTGGGCTGCTTGAAAGTTTGGGCTTGAACCTACAAATAAAAAGACAAAACAAACATGTTAGATATTAGAACATAATATTAATAATTATAACATAAACATAACATAACATAACACTAATTATTAAAGATTAAACTAAACATAACAAGACAAAATAACATAACATAAAATAAAACATAAAGAAAACTAGAGATTTTATAACATAAAAGACTTTTAAATAAGAAATAAAACATAACAAGTATAATAATAAAAATACATATAATAAAACTATATATTTTTATATCATAACACAAAATAAAATTGTGACATAACAATAAAACTATAATAAAACTAGGAATTATATTATCCTAACACAAAAAGACTTTGAGAACAAAACATGCATAAAAACACTTAAAACATTCAATTAAAATAGGAATTTTGCATACTAAACTATCCCAAAAACGATGACTAAAAGAAGTCATCAAACTCCCCCATGCTTAGGCTTTTGCTATTCCAGAGCAAAAGTATGAGAAATTTTTATAAGACAATAATAAAATTTTCAATTAAACTAAAAATTTATTTACACCAAAATCTAGCCAAAAATAAAAATTTAGGGATTTATGAATTAAGTGCTAAATTATGAAATTTAAGTGAAAAGAGAGAAATATTTAGCCAAAAATTCTCCAATAAATTAACTAGCACTCAAAATTAAGTAAATTGCAAACAAGGTTAGATTGAGATTATAAAAAACATAACTTAAAAGAAACTTAAGGAAAAATTGCAACCTACTACTTATGCTCTCCCAATATTTTAATTTAAAAACGAAGACAATAATATTTGCTAAGGGGTTTCGAAAGGAAATTAACATGAAAAGGTCTTTGATTGGAGGTGATCATCATTTTTTTTCTTCACACCCCACATAATTTTTTTTATAAAATATATATGTAATACCAGAAAATGATAGACTAACATCCTATCACTTCCCCCGACATATATGAACTTTTAATTCCTCTCTTCATCAGGGTTGCATATGTTTACCAGAGAATAAAGAACTAACATTTCCTAATTCCCATGACATATGATCTAACAATAAAAGAAAGAAAAAGAGAATTGGGTAAGGATAAGGGGTTAAATAAGATTTTAGAAAATAAACTAAAATAGTAGAGAGCAACTACTAGTAGATTGAGATTTCCTAAGAATCTAAAAGCAACAGGGTAATAATCATTAGAATCTAAAATTGTTAAGAAAAATTACTACAAAATTGAAAATATTTAAAATAAAAGAGAAAAAGTGCTAAATAAATTACTCTAAGCAAATTAAAATCATAAGATTATCCTAAAAACTAAATCACTAAATATTAGATTTAACTAAATATGATGAAATAAAAGATTAGCAAATAATAAAAAGAATGCTTATAAACAAACTCAAACTAAATTTCTGAAAATAACAAAAAGCTAAGCATGAGGTTTATTATATTTTTTGATTTTTTGACATTTTTCTTTTTTTTTTGGGTTTTGAAATATGATCTTTTTTTTTGGAATTTTTGATTTTTCTATTTTTTTTGGGTTTTTGATAAGGCTAAATAAAAGCGGTACTAAAGAAACTTAAAAAAATTATACTAATCTTTTTTGTTTTTTGTAGAAATTTAAAACATTTTTTTAGAAAAGAAAGAAAAAAGAAATAATACAAATAAACCCTCCCCGATGCTTGAATTTTGCATTGTCCTAAATGAAAAATAAAAACAAGGAAGAAAAAGGAAGAAGAAAGGGGAGGGGGGATGCAATAAAGTAAATAAAAAAAGAAAATGACTTCCCCAGATTCGTAAGGCCTAATGCAGTTTTCACTCCCCCCATGCATGAGCTGGACACCGGCTCAGGCCTAAAGAAGAGAGGAAAAGATGGAGCCAAACGAACCGCCGGAGGTTTTATTCCTGCAAAACAAAAGAAAAAGAAAGAACAAAAATGATAAGCAAGAGGTGCCTCCCAAGAGCGCTCTTTGTTTAACGTCGTCTGAGCCCGACATTATTTGTTAACTAAATGGAAAATAAAAACTGAAATGAAGAGGTAACACTCAAAGTATGCGCTTTGGGGAGTAAATCAAAAAAAATAAAAATTGAAGAATCGCACTGACATGCGTTGGATTCTTCAATGGAATGATGCCCAAAAATAAACGGATGGAGTTATAGAAGAACTCCGTCGTATGTAAAATGGGAAAGAATGGGTTGTCAAAACAAGAAGAATAAAAAGAAGAAGAAATAGAAAGAGGAATAAAAGAAGTAGAAAAAGAACTTTCATCAAAGGAAATTTCACAAGGAGAAGGAGAGTCTTGTGAAATTTTGGGAGAAGAAAGGGTAGGGAGAACTAAAGAAGAATTATTTATAATAAAAGAAGAAGATTCGCTAAAAATAGAAAAATTTGGAACAGTTGAAATAGAGATTGAAATGGAATCACAAACGTCTTTAGAAGGAGAATTAAGAGACGTCTCGTCATCCACAACGGGTAAGAAGCACGCCGGAATATCCATAGAGGTGTCTTCCAAAGGTGGAAGGAAACAATCCGGAATATCCGAATAGTTATCCTCCTTGAGAGAAAAAA
This sequence comes from Platanthera zijinensis, assembly GCA_039513925.1. Classification (NCBI taxonomy): domain Eukaryota; kingdom Viridiplantae; phylum Streptophyta; class Magnoliopsida; order Asparagales; family Orchidaceae; genus Platanthera; species Platanthera zijinensis. The sequence continues at coordinate 141,212,879 of CM077090.1, forward strand.
GACAAGCCGGGATATCCGGTGACTCATTACATAATGAAATTGGAGGAGACGGAGAAGAAGACGAAGAAAAAGATGCGGCCTCACGAGAAAAATAATCCATAATGGTTTTGAAATGCGAATTAATATTATCAAGAGAAGTTTGCAATTCAAAATACCCATTATCGATTGAATTAAAATTTAAAGGCGTGGCGCTTTGCGGGGCAAAATCATAAGAAAAATAAGACGGGTTCCCCATCTCCCAAGTAGGATAAAAATTGGGGTAAGGATCAAATTGGCCACTTTGAACTTCCCCAGAAAAATTAAAATCAAAAGAGGGAAGGGTTCCCGAAAGACAGTCAGAATAAAAGTAGTCGGGCGACCCGCAAAAAGCTCAAAAAGATGATGATTCCATAATAAAAAAAATAAACTGTGACCAAAAAGAAAAAAAATAAAAAAAATTTTATTTATTTTTTTAGAAAGTAGAAAATTAAAAACAAAATTAAAAAAAATTTAGTAGAAGTAATAAACTCGATGCTTTCGTAATATTGCCAAAAATATCCCCGACAATGGGGCCAAAAACTTGATGCGTAAAAATCGTCTCACAGAGTACAATCTGAATAGGCAAGTGTACCAATCGTTTTATAGTATAGTTATAAAAATATATCAAGATCGTATAAAAACTCGAGGCAGGCAAGTACTATTACTCACAACGATTCTATTATCCTACCGAACGATTGATGGGTTTTGAAAATAAAATAAAATAAACTTAGTTAAAAGAGAAATAAACTATTGCAAAAGAGTGCTCGATCGACGATTCACTTTAAAATAAAATAATGGAATAAATTAGTTAAACATTTGTAATTTTATTAAGACCATGACGAATCCGATATTAGGAAGTAATATCGCTAGAGCATTAAATCCCCTAACTTATAGATTTTTTGACCGAAATCTCTTTACAAGTCAAAATGGCCTAAAGTCGTATTACCGAAGTGACCCGTACTATTGGATTTTACTCCAATTCGGAGGATTTACGTCATCCTATCTCTAGTGTTGCGTTCAACTCCTTCCTTCCTTGAGTGATCTTTCACATTCACGAGCCTCTCGGCTACTCAAATATGAGATCGAAATCTACTACCGTATACTAGCACTACGGAGTCGATACGAAATAAATCAGGAAAGGATCAAAAATAAGAAAAATACAAATGCAAACATGAAATAAAAGGTGCGTTATTTCATCGCAAAGCTTATCGCGATCGGGCACAAAAACTAATTTAGCTAAGCATATTGGAAAAGGAAATGAGAATAAGAGAACAAGAAAATATTTTCATTGCTTAAATAAAGAGAAGTACATGATAAAACTAAACAGGCATTATATCATTACTCTAACAAGACTTCAACAAAACTTGACATAAAACATAAACTACTAAATTACTTGAAACAAAACTTCTTCATAAAGAAACTGCTTGCAAAAACTACTTAGACAAAACCTAAACCCCAAAACTACTTCTCTAAAAAAAGAGGCAAGGGGTTCCTTTTATAGGAGAGGGAGAAGGATCTAGAATGAAGTGGAAATGAAGGGGCAAAGGTGCTGGCCTACCATGCTTGCTGGAGAGGGTTCATGCATGAGTTTTAATGAGGGGAGAGAGAATGGGAGGATTGAATGCATGTAATTTATTGAAATGCAAATGAAAAATGTAAAATAAATAAGGGGGGATGAATGTCATAAGAGTGGAGAAAATAATTAAAAAAAGGAGAGACAAGATATGGCCGGACATGCTTTTGGAAAATGCATGCATGTGGAAATTAAATGAGGAGGGGAGAGAGAGGGTGGCCAGCCATATAAGGGGGATAAATGGGTTGTTTTTGTGGGCTTTATAGTTTTATTCTTCATGTGCTCGGGTTACTTGTAGTTGAAGGGCTGCACTTGACAAGGGCTCGGGTAGGACATGGTGGGCTGCTCCATAGGCTCGGGTAGGGCTTGAAGTGGGGGCTCTGGTAGCACCATGTAGGCTTGGTGGGCTGCTTGAAAGCTTGAATTTGGACCTGCAAATAAAAAGAAAAAACAAACATGTTTGATATTAGAACATAATATTAATAATTATAACATAAACATAACATAACATAACACTAATTATTAAAGATTAAACTAAACATAACAAGACAAAATAACATAATATAACATAAAACATAAAGAAAACTAGAGATTATTATAACATAAAAGACTTTTAAATAAGAAATAAAACATAACAAGTATAATAATAAAAATACATATAATAAAACTATATATTTTTATATCATAACACAAAATAAAATTGCGACATAACAATAAAACTATAATAAAACTAGGAATTATATTATCCTTACACAAAAAGACTTTGAGAACAAAACATGCATACAAATACTTAAAACATTCAATTAAACTAGAAATTTTGCATACTAAACTACCCCAAAAACGATGACTAAAACAAGTCATCACATCCATCCCCCGTGATAAAGGATACATCCTTGATGTCTGGGGGGTGCATCCTGATCTGATGGTAACCTGAAAATGCATCCAGAAAACTCATTACAGGAAAACAAATGGCTGAGTCAACCGGCGCGTCGATCCGAGGCAAAGGATAATAGTCATTAGGACATGATTTATTAAGTAAAGAAAAATAGACACACATATGCCACCGAACGTCTCCTTTTTTAATCTTTGGGTCCATGTTAAGGTGTTGGCATGTGACGTCCGCATCGATACTTCGCATCTTTGCGGCGCTCCAGGAAAAGATGTCCACGTTCTTTCGGATGTACTCCATCATCCTTTCTTGATCTACTGGGGTCAACCCCCCGCTGATGCGGACCTCCCCACCCTCCCCCCAAGGGTGAGAACCACCATCTTTACCTCCTCCGCAGCTTCTAGCCTGATCTACTCCCCCTACTCTCTGACAGCCTCTCCTCCCAGAGCAGGAACTTCCTCCTCAGCCTCCTCCATGTCCATGACTTCTGCCGGCTCTTGGAATTCTTCCTCCACCCCCACCCAGGTGTGGTTCTCTACCTCTATCTCCACTACCTCCTGCTCTACTTCCTCCATCCTCTGCTCCATCTCCTCCTCCACCTCCTGCCAAGAGATGGAGTTTATTGTCGTGACATAGCACTCCCTTTCCACCTTGAGGTGTCCCTACGTCGGGACCTAGATCCCCTCGGCATTGAACTTTAGGCATTGGTGGAAGGACGATGGGACATAGCGAAAGCAATGATGTTGAGTTGCCCAAAGATGGCGTTATAGCTGCTGGGGTCGTCCATGATGACGAACCTATAGGTGCGGGACTCCCCCCCCCCCCACAGAGTGACATGGAGTCCCACTACTACTTCGACCTCCCTCCTCTCCCCCGAGAACCCAAATAGAGGTCCATCTGAGGCCTGTGCCCTCTTAGCCTCTACCTTCATTGCATCAAACACCTTCTTGAAGATGACATTTACCGAGCTCCCGTTAACGATGATGATTCAGGAGACGATGAAGTTCTCGACCGTTGTCTGGATGACCAGCCTGTCGTAGAAGGGGTCCTCATGGTCTGGTATATCCTTCCATAAGAATGTGATCTTCTCCTCCGGGTGTGGGGTCTAGGATGAGGAGCCAACGCTCGTGCAGTACATGGTGTTGAGACTTGCCTTGCGGGATGTCTCGAGCACCACCCACCAATGGATCACTCTTATCCCCCCTCGGGCCCCAACATTGGTCTGGTCCTCTCACCTGTCCTCCTCCGTTCGAGGCAGGACTTCTTCAATCTGCACTTCTAGGTGGCCTTATTGTTGTTGTTGCTCCCTGTTTCCTATTATCTCGAGGAACTCTGGGAATATGGTCGTGGCATGCCCCTCCTCTTGATGTAATTCACAGTTGGGCAACTCCACCCTAACCTCCCTTCTTTTCCTCCACACTGCTCTCCTCCTTTCCCCCATGGCTATAACCATAGCCTGGTTCTAGTCGGGGAGAGGTGGTCTTTGCCCCTACCTCCCACCTGGAGGGTAAAATTGGCCCTAGCCTCCCTAGAAGTTCCCCCCCCCCCCTTTGTGACCTAACTGTGGCCCTTGGTCTTGCAACTCTGGCCTCCAACCTAGCCGATGGTTTGGCTCCTGGCACCCCTACTGGGGCGGCTACTATTGCTATTCCCTCTGCCAGGGTTCAGCTCTTCTATCCTCCTGACCTCTCCCACCTCTTGGCCACCTCTTGGGCTCTCTTCCTCTATGGCCCACCTAGTCAGCTTCCGACCAAACTCCGGGTTCGACGCTTCCCAATCGACTTCCCTTGCCGCCATCTCAATCATCTCCTCGTAGTAGAGGGGTGATACCTTCTTCAGCTCCATTCTGAAGAAACCCTACTACAGCCCTAGGGTGAAGGCCATCATCGGTGTGTGCCCTGACATCTCTTGGACCTGGGTCACTTCCTCCTGGAATCGGTCCACATAGCTCCCCAGGGTCTCATTCACTCCCTGCTTGATGTGGAATAGGGACTCTGACTCCTTCCTCCTTTTTGAGGTGGTGAACCTCGGCATGAACCCCCGACGTAGGTACTCAAAGCAGTAAATGAAATAGGCAGGCAGTTGGTGGAACCACTCTCTCGCCTTATCCTTGAGAGTGGTGGCAAAGAGCCTGCACTTAAACCCATTCGACATCTATCGGATCGAAACCACATCCTCAAACTACTGGACATGCTGGAACGGGTCTCCTTTCTTGGCATAGTAAGAAATCTCTAACTCCCTGAACCTCTCAAGAACTAGGGCTGAAGAAACCTACTCGATAATGGGGCTGCCTCCCCCTACTGGGTGAGCTGGAGTGTCTCGCACCCCTATCTCGCCGAACCTGCCTCCATTAACTGAGCCAGGGAAGAGTACTCTCCTAGGGAGCTCGCAGACTCTCCCTTCCTCTGCAACCTCCTTCCCAACTTGCCTGCCAGGAGCATCCTCACCAAAGGTCGGGACCGCGAGTACTAGCGCTACTGGAGTCGATAACTTGGCACGCGCGCCAAGTGCGAACCTGAAGAGGCCGAGCACCTCCTGCCTGAAGTCTTCATATATTCCCACTATAGCGAGAGGTGGGGGGAGTTGGACCTCTCTGAGACTTGACCTTCTCCTCCCATCATCGAGCCTGCTGAAGATTTTCTGTGCTAAGCACACTCCACGATCACTGCACCAAAATGTTGAAACTGGATATTCGGGTTCTGTGGAGTTCACCCTTTGGGAAGGGGTGATAACGCACTTACTTCTCTCCTGCAAGCAAAATGACAAAGGAAAAATAACAGGGAACTGACTTAAGGGCTCGGCGCGGAGGAACTGCAACAAACCCGGAAGATCTCTAAGCGCTTCCCCTCCTAAACAAAATGTCGGGCTCAGGTACCTTAGAAAGTGCTAGAAGGCTGGGAGACAAGTGAGCATGCCCTCTAAGGTACCCCGTGGGTCCTATTTATAGATTTCTTAAAATAGCTTGCAAATTGTCAACCTCCGCTGTTCTAAACAGCTATGTGCAACCCAACTGGGTCTGCCAACAGTGCAAATCAGCTGTTCTAATTGGCAAAGGGCAGGCTTACGGGAGAATATGGTAAAATTACCTCACAAATCACTGGGCGAGTATCCCTCAACAAACTCTACTTTGCGAGGGCGGCGAGTACTCGATGGAGCTGGCACTTGCCACTTTCGCTCAGACTTTGGCAAGTACGGGGCGGACCTGCCCTTCTCACCTGGGGCGACGAATATTCGCCGCCTATCTTTGACCTTGGGCGAGTACAGGCACGACCTGCCCTACTCGTATGCCGCGGGTTTCTCAAACAGTCCGAACTCGGCGAGCGGCCCAAAGCTCGCCAAAAGCCCAGAGCTCGATGAAAGGCCAGAGCTCGACGAACATTCCACAGCTCGACGAAAGTCCCAGAGCTCGATGAACATCCCAGAGCTCTACGAACAACCTAGAGCTCGACGAACGGGGCTTGGCGAGTATAAGCTCGCCTCCCAAAAGTATCTCACCCCACCTTCGCGAGCTGGAGACTGTTGAGCTCTCCCCCGTCCCGAGCTCTCCTAAGGACTCAGACTGCCCAATTTTGCCAGTCTGGCTCCTGCTTACCCACTCGCCGGATACAGGGTTGTATAATGGGTTGGCTTGCAAATAGATATATTAACACACTGGCGGGAAAATATGCAGACTCTCCACAGTTGGCTGAAGTAGCTGACGCTGGTACGGGCTACTGGGCTAGTGGCTGAATAATGGCGGCTAGAACATCGTTAGTCGCCGTGAAAAGCTCGATGATTTTGGTGTGAATTTTGTCGGTTTTCCAACCCAACTGCACGATGTCTCTGCAGAGGGCATCCTCGCTGGGAAGAATACATTGAGCGGTCTGTCTGTCTAACATTATCTGACCGTCAAAATTCACCTAGTACTTGAGATTTGAAGGTCGCATGTTAAATGTTGATGAATGAAATGAACCTTTGAGTTCTACGAATAGAAAGGAGGATAGAGGAAATTTTCGAGTAGTCGGTTACTAGTGGTATGAGGAAAAAAGCAGATCAAGTCGTAGGGATGACAAAAAATTTCACCCACCATTGCTAAAGACACTCTTACGGCAGGCTTTCCCTTGATTTATAATAGAGAGGTTACAATCAGAAGGGAAAAGAGGGGAAAAAGAAGAAGCAGGCAAGAGAGCAGGCCGCAAGGCACTTTACTTGAGAATGCAACTCTTAACAAGCGAGCTCCTGTATTTTTGTCAACGTGCTTTGGGGAGTGCCACCACCTATTTATATGCTCGAGGGCCTGCCCAAATGGGTAGTGCTAAAATTACCGGCTACCTGGGGTACATAAGAGTCGGGCAGAGGTGAGGGGAAGCAAAAAATAAAAAGGGAACAAGAGGGAAGCCGCGCGGCCTTCCGGGTTTCCCCTAGTGAGCTGAACGACTTGGCCTCTAAGACTAGGTGCTGCTATGGACCTTCCCTAATTGCAGCCTGGCGGAGGAAGCCACGCTGATTGATTGGGGATAAGTCGGCTTGCTGAAAAAGGCAGCTAGAAGGAACAAGCCGCCCGTCTTGGAGAGAGATACGAACTAGTTGTGGATTCTGGTTGAACACGCGAGTTCACTTCATGTACTCTCGTTATATTTTAAAACTACCTTATTTCGACTTCTCTTTTGGAGAAATTAGAAGGTTTTTCTAGAGTTCACTTTAGATATCGCGTTAAATTTTAAATTTACATGCTTTTGACTTCTCCTATGCATAGATTAGAAGGAGTACACGAGTTTACTTCAGCTACTCATGTTATATTAAAATTTTACCTTCTTCTGACTTCTCTTTTGAAAAGATTAGAAAGTGTTCGCGAGTTCACTTTAGGTACTCGCGTAATATTTTTAATTTACTAACTTTTGACCTATCTTTTATTGAGATTAGCAGGTGTTCACGAGTTCACTTCAGGTACTCGCGTTATATTATAAATTTACATAATTTTGACTTCTTAATTATAGAGATTAGCAGGTGTTCGTGATTTAATATCTGATACTCGAGTAATATTTTTAATTTACCTGCTTTTGAGATCTCTTTTGGAGAGATTAGAAGGTTTTCTTTAGATTTCTTCAGGTACTCAGGTTATATTTTAAATTTACATTCTTCTGACTTCTCTTTTGTAGAGATTAGCAGGTATTCACGAATTCACTTCCAGTACTCATGTTATATTTTAAATATAGCTGCTTTTGACTTTTCCTTAGCTGAGATAAGCAGGTATTTGCGAATTCAATTCAGGTACTCACGTTATATTTTAAATTTACCTGCTTTTGAATTCTCTTTTGGAGAGATTCGCAGGTGTTTGCGAGTTCACATCAGATACTCGCATTATATTTTAAATTTACCTGCTTTTCACTTCTCTTTTATACAAATTAGTCGGTGTTTGCGAGTTTACTTCAAGTATTCTTCTATATTTTTAATTTACCTACGTTTAACTTCTCCTTTGTAGAGATTAGCAAAGTTTCGTGAGTTCACTTCAGATACTCATGCTATATTATAAATTTACATATTTTTGACTTTTCCTTTGTAGAGATTACCAGGTGTTCGCGATTTCACTTCAGGTACTCACATTATATTTTAAATTTACCTTCTTTTGACTTCTCTTTTGGAGAAATTAGTAGGTGTTCGCTAGTTCACTTCAGATACTCCTGTTATATTTTACTACTAGATGCTTTTGACCTCTCTTTTATAGAGATTAACAGGTGTTCGCGAGTTCACTTCAGGTACTCACGTTATATTTTAAATTTACTTTCTTTTGACTTCTCTTTTGGAGAGATTAGAATGTTTTCTAGTGTTCACTTTAGGTGCAGGTGTTATACTTTAAATTTAAATAATTTTGACTTCTCCTTTACATAGTTTAGGAGTTCCCGAGTTCATTTCAGCTACTAATGTTATATTTTAAATTTACCTGTTTTTGACTTCTACTTTGCAGAGATTTGCAGGTGTTCCTGCTTTTGACTTCTCCTTTGCAGAGATTAGCAAGTGTTCACGAATTCACTTCAGGTACTCGTGTTATATTTTAAATATACCTGGTTTTGACTTCTCTTTTGCAGAGATTAGCAGGTGTTCGCGAGTTCACTTCAGGTATACGTGTCATATTTTAAATTTACCAGTTTTTGACTTATCTTTTGGAGAGATTAGAAGGTGTTCGTATGTTCACTTCAGGTACACTAGTTATTTTTTAAATTTACCTGCTTTTGAAATCATTTTGGATAGATTAGTCGGTGTTCGTGAGTTCAATTTAGATACTCGTGTTATATTTTAAATTTACTTGCTTTTTACTTCTATTTTGGAGAGAATAACATGTGTTCACGAGTTCACTTCAGTACTCGCATTATAATTTAATTTTAGCTGCTTTTGACTTCTCTTTTGTATAGATTATCAGGTTATCGCGATTTCACTTCAGGTACTCGCGTTATATTTAAAATTTACCTGCTTTAGACTTCTTTTTTGCACAGGTTTGCAGGTGTTCTCGAGTTCACTTCCGGTACTTACGTTATATTTTAAATATACCTGCTTTTGACTTCTCTTTTGGAGAGATTAGCAGGTGTTCGTGAGTTCACTTCCGATACTCTCATTTTTTTATAAAATTACCTGCTTTTGAATTCTCATTTGGAGAAATTAGAAGGATTTTGTGACTTCAATTCAAGCACTCGCATTATATTTTTAATTTACATATATTTTATATCTCTTTTGCAGAGATTAGCAGCTGTTCGTGAATTCAAATCAAGTACTCCCATTATATTTTAAATATACTTTCTTTTGACTTCACTTTTGGAGAGATTAGCAAATGTTCACGAGTTCAATTTAGATACTCTCAATAAATTTTAAAATTACCTTCTTTTGACATAGCTTTTGGAGAAATTAGATTTTTTTTGCATGTTCAATTCAGGTACTCACGCAATATTTTAAATTTAGCTATATTTGACAACTTGTTTGCGGACATTAGCAGGTATTCGTGAATTCACTTTAGTTACTCACATTATATTTTAGTTTTACCTGCTTTTGACTTCTCCTTTACAGAGATTTGCAGGTGTTTGCGATTTCACTTCAAGAACTCACGTTATATTTTATATTTGCCTTCTTTCGACCTCTCTTTTATAGAGATTATCAGGTGTTCATGAGTTCACTTCAGTACTCACATTATATTTTAAATTTACCAGTTTTTGACTTCTATTTTGGAGAGATTAGATGGTGTTTCTAAAGTTCACTATAGTTACCGCGTTATATTTTATATTTACCCTCTTTTGACTTCACCATTGCATAGATTAGCAGGAGTTCCAAAGTTCTCTTTAGCTACCTACGTTATATTTTAAATTTAACTTCTTTTGAATTCTCTTTTATAGAGAATAACAAGTTTTCGCGGGTTCACTTAAGGTACTTGCGTAATATTTTTAATTTACCTACTTTTGACTACTCTTTTGTTGAGATTAGCAGGTGTTCACGAGTTCACTTCAGGTACTCGCATTATATTTTAAATTTACATAATTTCCACTTCTCGATTTTTGAGATTAGCAGGTGTTCGTAATTTAACATCAGGTACTTGAGTAATATTTTAAATTTACCTGCTTTTGACATCTCTTTTGGCGAGATTAGATGGTTTTCTCTAATTCACTTAAGGTACTCGCGTTATATTATTAATTTTCCTTCTTTTAACTTCTCTTTTGCAGAGATTAGCAGAAGTTCGTGAATTCACTTCAAGTACTCGCATTATATTTTAAATATTGCTGCTTTTGACTTGTCCTTTCTTGAGATCAGCAGGTGTTCATGAATTCAATTAAGGTACTCGCGTTATATTATAAATTTACCTGCTTTTGACTTCTCTTTTAGAGAGATTAGTAGGCATTCGCGATTTCAATTCAGGTACTCGCATTATATTTTAAATTTACCTTCTTTTGACTTCACTTTTGGAGAGATTAGTAGGTGTTTGTGAGTTAACATCAGATACTCATGTTATATTTTAAATTTACCTACTTTTGACTTCTCTTTTATAGAAATTAGTAAGTGTTCACAATTTAAATTCAGGTACTTGTGTTATATTTTTAATTTACCTACTTTTGACTACTCCTTTATAGAGATAAGCAAGTGTTCGTGAGTTACCCTTCAGATACTCATGTTATATTTTAAATTTACCGGATTTTGACTTTTCCTTCGCAAAGATTAGCAGGTTTTCGCGAGTTCACTTTAGATACTCGCATTATATTTAAAATTTACCTGCTTTTGACTTCTCTTTTGGAGAGATTAGCAAGTGTTCGCGAGTTCATATCAGGTACTCATATTATATTTTATGCCTTCTTTTGACCGCCCTTTTGTAGAGATTAATAGGTATTCGTGAGTTCACTTTAGGTACTCGCATTTTTTTAAAAATTTTCTTATTTATGACTTCTATTTTGGAGATGTTAGAAGTTTTCTAGAGTACACTTCAGGTACTCGCATTATATTTTAAATTTAACTGCTTTTTTACTTCTCCTTTGCATAGTTTAGAAGGAGTTCATGAGTCACTTCAGCTATTCTTGTTATATTTTAAATTTACCTACTTTTGGCATCTCGTTTGTAGAAATAAGTCGGTGTTCACATGTTCACTCAGGTACTCGCATTATATTTTAAATTTACCTAATTTTGACTTCTCTTTATAAAGATTAGCAGGTGTTCGTGATTTAACATCAAATACTCGAGTAATATTTTAAATTTACCTGCTTTTTATTTCCCTTTTGGAGAGATTAGAAGGTTTTCTCTAGTTCACTTCAGGTACTCGCGTTATATTTTAAATTTACCTGCTTTTGACTTCTCTTTTCCGGAGATTAGCAGGTGTTCGCGAATTCACTTCAAGTACTCGTGTTATTTTTAAATATAGCTACTTTTTACTTCTCCTTTGTTGAGATTAGCAGGTATTTGCCTGTTCAATTAAGGTACTCGTGTTATATTTTAAATTTACCTTCTTTTGACTTCTATTTTGGAGAGATTACCAGGTGTTCGCGAGTTAAATTTAGGTACTCGTGTTATATTTTAAGTATACCTGCTTTTGACTTCTCTTTCGGAGAGATTAGGAGGTGTTCACGAGTTCACTTACGATACAAACATTATATTTTAAATTTACCTGCTTTTGACTTCTTTTTTATTAAAGTTAGTAGGTGTTCGCAAGTTAACTTCAGGTACTCGTGTTATATTTTTAATTTACCTACTTTTGACTTCTCCTTTGTAGAGATTAGGAGGTGTTCGTGAGTTCAATTCACATACTCATGTTATATTATAAATTTAACTGAGATTTACTTTTCTTTTACATAGATTAGTAGGTGTTCACGAGTTCACTTCAGTTATGTTCAAGGTTTGCTCCCTGGCCACCAAGATGGCAGATATGCATTTCTACCCAGTTTTTCGGGTGCGTCTTGGGGTTTATCCCCAAGGATCCCTGCTGCAATCTACCACGTAGAAACCCAAAAACAACCAATGGCACGGAGTCTTCTCCGGCTAATCATGCATAGTAAAATATCACCGATCCAGACCAACTTGTCCGGGTAGGCTTCACACACCATGCCTATGTCGGTTTCTCGATTTCGGACTCTAAATGCAAATAAGCGGGACTTTACATATCTAGACCAAGGAACACCGCAAAATCGCCGCACACTCGCGGGAGCGGGTTTTCCCTATGCAAAAGAATAAGAGCTTCACATGCTCAAGTAGAGAATCATTACCCTAGCATTTCTCTTCGGCGCCATGGAAATCTACACTGATGAAAAGCACCGTGATGATCTCGCCTCCGTAGATCTGGACTCGGTTTGTGATTTGGCACTCTGAATCTCCTTCGGCATCCGGATCTTCCCTCCTTCTTCCTCCTTACTCTCCCTTCTCTTTAGAACTAAGAAAGAGAGTGGCCAATGAAAAGTCAAGGTTTAAGCCCCCAATCCCGGCCTTAACCCTAGGATGGAAAGGCCTGAGCTGTTAGATCCCAAAATAAGGAAACGAAAGGCCACGATTTTACCTAAAAATAAACTTCCTTGGTCAAACACAGCTTGCGACATGCCCGTGTTCAAGGCCGTGTAGCTCATTCGCCGCTGAAACCATCGCATCCCGAAAAGAACACGGGCACTCGACATGCCCGTGTTAGGCTTGACACGCCCGTGTCATCCAGTACATGCCCGTGTAGCTGGGAGTGTTCCTCCATCGACACAGGTCCAGCACCAAACCAAGGAGAACACGGGTATTCGACACGCCTGTGTCGAATTTGACATGCCCGTGTCGTACCCGAACATGCCTGGGCTCAGGCCGTGTCTCTCCCACAACACAACTCGGTTAATAACCCGAGTAGGACACAGCCTGGTACACGCCCGTGTCTCAGGCTGTATTCGTTGTTTGATGCTCGTCGACTGCAATTTTGTCGACCATACGACCGTCGTCGACTTGAGCACGTCACGCCACTGGGACACGCCCGTGTTCCAGGCCGTATCACCTCTACCAAATCCCAGACTTGGCTCAAAACGCCCCTCGTCCCTCTTTTGAGTTTTGGGGCATTACAGCTCTCTCCCTCTTAAAAGAATTTCGTCCACGAAATTTTCGAAAGGAAAAGATACATAAAACCAAAATCGGTACCTAAGTGGAATAACTCTGGGTACTCCTATAGCATGGTCTGCTCTCGCTCCTAAGAGAGCTCATCCCGATCGAAATTGTCCCAACGGACCTTGACCATCCGAATCTCCTTGTTACAAAGTCGCTTGACTTCAGAGTCCTCAATACGAACGGGCTTGACCCTCGTCATCAAACCTTCATCCACCGGTACTTGATCAACCGCGATCACCTGCAAAGGCTCTTGCACCGCCTTTCGCAAAGATGATATGTGGAATACATTGTGTAGACAACTAAACTCCACCGATAGCTTTGTACGATAAGCCGCTTCACGGATCCGCTCCAGAATCTCAAATGGTCCAAGGTATCTTGGTCTCAGATTCTTGAAGCGTCGTACCCGTGAAACACCCTTGAACGGCTTTATCTTCAGATACACCCAATCACCAATCGTGAACTCCACATTCCGATGCTTGGCATTGTAGTATTTAGCTTGCCTATCCTGAGTGATCAGTAAACGCTCTCAAATAGTTCGCACCAATGAAGTAGCGCTTTCCACCTCTTACTTTTTGTACAACCTTGCCTCACCCATTTCTAACCACGATAACAGCATGCAAAATTTTCTACCATATAGGGTCTCGAAGGGCGCCATTTGTATTCTCGCTTAGTAGCTGTTGTTGTACGCAAACTCCACCAAATACAGATGGTCTTCCCACTGCTTTTTGAAGTCCAGGACGCACATGCGAAGCATGTACTCCATCGTCCTGTTGACCCTCTCGGTCTGCCCATCCGTCTGCGGATGAAACGTTGTGCTGAACTTCAACTTAGTTCCCAGCATTTGTTGTACCAACCTCCAATCATTGGACATAAAACATCCATCTCTATCGCTCGCGATGCTGCGGGGCACACCGTGTAGTCTAACAATGTTATCCGCATAAAGCTTCACAAGTTTCTCCACCGAATCATCTTTCCTATGCGGAATGAAGTGCGACACTTTTGTCATCCGATCTACGATCACCCAGATGGTGTCGTTTCCCTTCTGCAAACTTGGCAAACCATGCACAAAGTCCATCGAAATGTCGTCGAACTTCCACTCTGGAATAGAAAAAGACTTCAAGAAACACCCTGGCTTTTGGCACTCTGTCTTCACTAAGGACCAAGTCTGACACTTAGCCACATATAGTGCCACATCCTTCTTGATTCCTGTCCACAAAGACAACTTCTTTAGACTCGGTACATCTTCGTGCTCCTTGGGTGAATTGAGTACTTGGTATGATGAGCTTCGTACATCAACTCCACCCGTAAATTACACACGTTTAGGACGCACAAACGAATGTCCTTCCTTAGCAGCCCATCTTCAACTCTAAATTGGGAAGTTGACCCATCCAAAGCTGCATCCATGATTTCCTTCATGCTACTATCCAAATACATAGCCTGTCGAATCTGTTATGCCAGATCATACTGAACTTCCGTCCAGTTCAAAAACGCTACGACGCTAGTTTGCTTGTCAACACAAGATATATCTAATGCCTCCAACTTCCGAATCAACCGCTCATCATGAATCTACAATCAGTTGGCTTGCACGGGAGCTCTGCGACTTAACGCATCCGCAACTGCATTGCCTTTCCCGTGCACATAATGAATTTTGAATGTATAGTTCCACAGGAACTCCATCCATCTTCACTACCTTATATTCAGATCCTTCTGATCCAACAGGTATCTCAGGCTCTCATGGTCGGTATAGATATCGATCTTTATGCCGTACAAATAATGGCTCTGCAGCTTTAGCGCAAAAATCACGGCCGCCAACTCCAAGTCGTGGACCGGATAGTTCCTCTCGTGCACTTTCAGCTGGCACAAGCCATACGCAAAAACACTTCCATGTTGTAGTAGCACACATCCCAAACCACTGCCCGAAGCATCACTGTAGATCTCAAAGACTTCGGTCCCACTCGGCGAACTAAGCACTTTCGTCGCGGTCAACCGACCCTTCAACTCTTCAAACGCTTTCGCACAGTCCTGCGTCCAAATAAACTTTTGATCTTTCCTTGTCCATGTCGTGACAGGTAACGCTATCCGCGAGAAATTCTCTACGAAGCGCCTGTAGTAGCTGGGAAGCCCCAGAAAACTCCGTACTTCCCTACCGTAGACGACACAGGCCACTCCCGTATCACAACAATTTTCGACGGATTCACAGCAACCCTTCTCCACTTACTATGTGACCAAGGAACGCTACTAAGGACAACCAGAACTCGCATTTGGAGAACTTTGCGTATAGTACATTCCTCCTCAGCGTATCCAAAACCAAATGCAGATGCTTGAAGTGATCTTCTTCGCACAGCGAGTACACCAATATGTCATCAATAAAAACAATCACAAAATGGTCTAAGTACTCCTTGTAACGTCCTGTTCATCAGATCCATGAACACTGATGGCGCATTAGTCAGCCCGAACGGCATGACCGTAAACTTGAAATGCACATACCTTGTGCTGAATGCTGTCTTTGGGATATCACTCTCCCTTATCCTCAGCTTATAGTAACCAGACTTATGATCCAATTTTGAGTAAACTGATGACCCGACTAACTGATCAAAAGGATCATCAATCCTTTGGATCAGGTTCTTGTTCTTTTCTGTTAGCTTGTTCAGCTCTCTATAGTCGATACAGAGCCGCAAACTTCCGTCCTTCTTCTTAATGACAAGTACTGATGCGCTCCAAGGCGACAAACTTGGACGCACATAGCCCTACTCCAATAACTCCTCTAGTTGAACCTTTAGATCCGTCATCTCCTTAGGCGCCAACCTATAAGGAGAGCGTGACACAGGTTTGGCACCTAGCACCAACTCAATTGTGAAATCGATCTCTCGCTGAGGTGTGGCTTCGCGAAGATTGTCTGGGAACATATCAAGGTACTCACACACTACTGGGATACTACCCAAAGTGGGCTTTGGCTTTACAGCCTCCACTAATGTGAAGAACATCTCTGTTCCAGCACGAACTTCCTTGACCACCTAAAGAGCATACAATAGAGTGTTGCTCGACCGCCTTCAGTCCCGCAAATGCTGTCTCCAGCCCAACACCCAGCTTGACTTCCTTTCGGTTGCAATCTATGTATGCCTTCTGCTCCGAATGCCAGTCCATACTGAAAATGACGTCGAACTCCACTAGCGGAAGTAACGACGCTAGCAAGTAAAACTCCTAACTCCCAATATGAATCTTTACGGCAGAAACACTGTCCGCGTGCATAGAACAGCCATTCGGCAACAATACATCAAATTTTTCCTCCACCATCGAAGAAGGGACTCCGATGCGCGATATGAAACCTTTGGACAAAAAGGAGTGCGAAGCTCCTGTATCGAAGAGTGCTCTTGCCGGATTATCACAAGTCAGAACAAAGCCTATACAAACAGTAATAAGCTAACAAGCACTAGGTAACAGTATTTAGAGATAACTTGCTATAAATTTAAACTGTAACTGTCACCACATCTACTTGTTTGATGGCTACTAGTCCAGATTATAGACTCGTGTGTTGAAACCGGAAACCGGCCTCTGTGGAGTTCGACCCTTGGGGAAGGGGTGATCTCGCACTTACTTCGCTCCTGCAAGAAAAATGACAAGGGGGAGAAGAACAAGGGACAAGACCAAGGGCCCGGCACGGAGGTCCCACCACACACCCGGAAGATCTTAGAGCGCTTCCCCTCTTAGCCAATTGCCGGGCTAAGGTACCTCAGAAAGCGCTATAAGACTTGAGAACTAGTAAGCGTGCCTTCTGAAGTACCCCTTGGGTCCTATTTATAGATTACCTTGGATGGTCTGCGAATAACCCGCCTCTGGTGGTCTGAATTTACTAAAGAGCCCCTCGGATTGGCCTGCCAACATCCAAACCCCGCTGTTCTGGCCGGTTATACGCACCTCTTGCCGGGTCACCTCCTGTCATTTGGAGGGAGGTGGGCAGCAGCCGATCCGCCTGAGAGAGGCAGCCGGGGCCGGCTCGCTTGGAAGAAGCGAGCGGAGGGCTGGCCCGCCCGAGAGAGGCGGCTGGGGCCTGGCCCGCCTAGGAGAGGCGAGCGGGGGGCTGGCCCGCCTGAGAGAGGCGGCTGGGGGCCGACCCGCCTAGGAGAGGCGAGCGGGGGGGCTGGCCCGCCTGAGAGAGGTGGCTGGGGCCCGGCCCGCCTGGGAGAGGCGAGCGGGGGGCTGGCCCGCCTGAGAGAGGCGGCTGGGGCCCGGCCCGCCTACTTGCTTGGGCCCCTTCGGCGGACACAGGGTTGTACACAATCCCCGATCTTTGCGTGCTTTGCAGAAGCTCGGAAAGAAACGTCCAACCCTCGTGTCCGGCGACGACCTTGCTGAGCTGGAGGGAATCTTTTGGTGGGACCCACCTTTTAGCTATAAATAAGCCACCGCGCCTTCGATGACTGGCCCTCTCCTCTTACTTCCTGCGTGGTTTGAGGCCAGGAGATGCCTGCGTCTGAGGAGATACGTGCTCGGTTGGTAGCCGCTAGGGAAGAGGGTCGGGAGGAGGCCATCGTGTCCGCCTCGTGGTTGGCGCCCAGATCATCTGGCCCGCAGTTTAAGCCGGTAAAGGGAAAGGTTGTCCACCGTCCCACGCCGAGTGATGACCAGGGTTCCGGCGGCTCCGAGGTTGAATCTGGGTACGTGGTTTCGCCCTTCGACCTGTGCTTTCCACTGACTTTTCCCTTTGCAGGAGACGCCCCCCGAAGACGCATTGGGAGGGGGCTCCGGGAACCTCGCGGATCTCTCCGTGGAGATGATCGACCTGGGCATCAGTCCCTTTTCCCCGGCGCGCAGCCTTCCTGCGACTCCTCCCCCGCTGAGAGTCCAGGGTCTGGGGAAGCCGCTCGTCGCCCCGGGAGGGAAATCGTTCCAAGGTCGGCCGGGTTCTTCTCGGCCAGCTGACGACGCGGGAGATGTGCAGACGCCAGGTAACCCCCCTGAAACTAACCCGCTCGCCGCTCGTCTGTTTCTGACCTTGCTTCTGCAGGATATCGCGTCGTTTCTTCTGATGTCGAGATGAGCGAGGGTTACTCGCCTCCCGTGGAGCCGGAAGACATTGCAGATTTCTTGGGCGAGCCGCATGATAGTGAGAAGATGAAGGCGCAGGTGGCGCGAATGTTTCAGAAACACACGCTGCTGCTCAAAGAGGCCTTCGTGGGGATGGAGAGAGACAGAGTCAAGGCGGAGGAGCGACTCGCTGCTTTGGAGGGGGCAAGGGGCTCGGCTGAGGAGGATGAGCTGACATCTCCGGGCGCGCATATTACGCGAGCAGAGGAGCGGCTGACAAACATTTCGAAACAGGCCGATCAGAACAAGCGGGAGCTGGCGGTTGTTCGAGAGTATCATGACTCTCGCGTGCCGCCTCGAACCGGCTCGCAGAAGCGGGGTAGGTGGAAATGGATCGAGTACTGAGTCGCCTGCCTCCCCCGCCCGTGCCCGACGTTGCTCGCTGGGTCTGAACCGTCTCGATGTGCGATCCGTCCCAGGTTATCGGAGGCGAATGCTATTTAAGAACAATTGTTGTAATAATTCAGGGCTCTTCTCGCTCGTTCCAGGGCGCGTGTTATTATTATTATTATTTTTATTTTTATTTTTTTGCTGGATTCCTGGCTTCGACCTTGGATAGCCCGCCTGGTAGAGGCGGGTGAGGGCCGGTCCGCCTGCGAGAGGCGAGCGAGGGACGACCCGCCTAGGAGAGGTGGGTGAGGGCCGGCCCGCCTAGGAGAGGCGGGCTGTTCGCTCGTCGCCCCTCGACTGGGCATTCCTCTCAGAATCTGCTCTGTGCGGGAGGGGGGATGGCTCGCGGCCGGGAGACTCTCGCGGCCGACCGGCGATTCAACGCGGACCCGGGCGGGGCTCGGGAATCGAAGCGTCGGGGTTGGCCCTGCTGTCGGTTCGCTTTCCCGCCTTTTCTGATTTTTCCCGCTCTTTTCCCGGCCCTATAAATAGGCCCTTATTTATTACTTCACCTACCGTATTCAAGAGCCCTTCCCGCTTTACCTCGCGAGAACTCTCTCCCTTCTCTTCTCTCTCGCTCAGCTCACTTACCCGTTCCGCGAAATGACGGGGGGCAGCGGCGAAGCGGACGGGAGGGGCAAGTGTGCCTGGATCTTCGCCGACCACAACTTCCCTCCCGCCGTCTTCTCGGAGAAGGAGTTCTTGGACGCCGTTGGCAACTTCATCCCGCCGGGTTTCGTGGCGAGGCGACCCGGGAAGGAAGAGAGGATAAACGAGCTCTCGGGTGATGAGCTAGCTCTCCCGACGGCCCACTTTGAGGCGGGACTCCGGCTACCCCTCTGGCCGGAAGTCCGCCAGGTCTTTAAGTATTATGGGGTTGTCCCGGGGCAGCTAACCCCGAACTCCATCGCCGTCGTCGTCGGGTTCGCCTGCTACCTTCGCGAGGAGAGGATTGAGTTAAGCCTTGCGGTCTTCCGCAAGCTGTTCTCCTTCCGCGCGAACAAGGACGGGACCGCGTGCTTCGCGAGCATGCATGCGAAGGTGCGGGAGACGGTCAACAAGAGCCACAACTGGCTCAAGAAGTTTGTCTTCGTCAAGGGCGACTTCGGCAACATTCCTTTCTCGCCGGTTCAGCTCGGCGAGGCGAGCTATCGGCCCCCTAGCCTGGGGGGTCATGAGGCGAAACTATATGAGTTCTTTGCCGGGAAGAACTTCGAGGTCGCATTCCTCCGTCGGAACCTGGATGACCTCGTCCCTGTCCCGCCCGGTGAAGGTAAGCAGCTCGCTCGCCTCTGCTTTAATCGTACTTCGGATTTTTCTAACTCTTGTTTCTGCAGGCGAGCGCGACGTCCCTCTCCGCCCACCATACGAGAGCGCGCGGTCCGCTTTGAGCGAGCTTGGCCGTGCTGAAGCCGCAGCCTTAGCTCACCGTGAGCTCTCGGCTCCCGCCGGCTAGAAGCGATCCGGAGGTGAGCTGACTCAGGGCCCTCCCCTCTCTAAGAAGCCGAATAAGGCGAGCGGTCAGGCTCCTCCAGCCGGCGACAAGGGCAAGGCCCCCGCAGATCAACCATCCTCTGCCCCCGCCCCCGCGGTTCCCTCGACCGCTGATCCCGCCGGCATCTTCGAGCGGCTGCCAACTCGTTCATCACAGCGAGCACGACCTGGCGGTTCTGATGCAACAGAACGGGGCCGACGCGGTGACATACCTCTTCCGGACGCTACAGCGGGCTAGGCTCCTCAAGGATGAATGTTCTGGTTTGCGGGTGACCGACGTGGTACCGGAGCTGTTCCTCCCGGTACCTAGGTCGGGTGTGTATCACCGCATATGAGGGGCTCGCCGCCTTGAGGCTTCTCTTTTCCCCCCTTTTTTTGACATGTATCTTGTACTTCTTTTGTGCAATCGCGCCGCGGGTCGCAGCCATACTTTTGTAAAAGATTTTATTTGATGATATACTCACTGCATTTACTTTCTTGATTGTCAATTCTTCTCCCGCCTTGCAATCGCTACTGTGCATTGTTTTGTTGACTAACTCTGATTTTCGTTGTTGCGAGTGAGTGAGGCCGCCCGCCCGTTTGAGGTTCGGGACGTAGATCTAGGTTCGAGAGACACAAAAGCTGGCCGCGACGCGAGTGGCGACTCGTGCCTTCCGCTCGGGCTCACCATTTTAACCATTCCTTGGAGTGAACTGGGCCCGACTTCCGCGCGTAAAGACTTCGCGCGGGCCGGCCTCTCGGGGGGGTGTCTTGGCACTTCCGAGCCTTTGCCTCTAATTCACCCTGGGACTAGCCAAACTGTAGGTTAGGGCCGGCGTGGTGGCCTCATAGGGTCATCCTGACCGGCCCGCTCACCTGATCTCTGGCGGCGTGAGAGTCTAACCCCTCCACTCGCACGTTGCGCTTAAGGCTCGTCCCTTTACGCGCCGGGCCCAACCTTCTTGGCTCGCCGACTCGCCCGGGTATTCTTTGGGGATGGTATCCAATCCCTAGTTGCTCGGCGAGAAGTCGCCGGCCCGATCCTGCCCTGCCCGCTTGGTGAGAGCCTGGCAGCGGGATCTGCTCGGGGTCTAAGGCAGACTCCTCCAAGTGACATCCAGCCCTGCCAGCTTGGTGAGAGCCTGGCAGCAGGATCTGCTCGGGGTCTGAGGCAGACTCCTCCGAGTGACATCCAGCCCTGCCAGCTTGGTGACAGCCTGGCAGCGGGATCTGCTCGGGGTCTGAGGCAGACTCCTCCGAGTGACATCCAGCCCTGCCAGCTTGGTGAGAGCCTGACAGCGGGATCTGCTCGGGGTCTGAGGCAGACTCCTCCGAGTGACATCCAGCCCTGCCAGTTTGGTGAGAGCCTGGCAGCGGGATCTGCTCGTGGTCTGAGGCAGACTCCTCCGAGTGACATCCAGCCCTGCCAGCTTGGTGGGAGCCTGGCAGCGGGATCTGCTCGGGGTCTGAGGTAATGACATTCATCTCTCATTGCGGGGGGAACAAGTTTATCGCAAGAAATTCCATTAGAGATTGAACATGGTTTACATGATTTTAGGGGAAAAAATGCTTCAAGTCGTCTCCACTCCAAGTGAGACTTAGGGTCTCGCCCTCCACATTCCGGAGGCGATACCCCCCCGACTTCAATGCCTCCTGCACAATGAATGGTCCTTCCCAATTGGGGTGGACCTTTCCTACTGCGGCTGACCTCCCTGCCGCGTCCACCTTCCTCAAGACCAAGTCTCCTTCGGCAAACTGCTTGACTCTGACGTGCTTGTCGAAATACTTGGCCATTCTTCTCTTTATCTCCTCCTGCCTCACGGCTGAAAGGTCCCGCAGTTCCTCGACCATGTCAAGAGAGAGCCGCAGCTCCTCTTCATTATTGGCTCTCCACTCCTCTTTGTGCTCTCCGGCCTCGGCTACTCGAGGTGTCCGGACTTCGAATTCCACCGGAAGTACTGCCTCGCACCCGTGGGAGAGTTTGAAAGGCGTCTCCCCTGTTGCTGTGTTGGGTGTGGTTCGTAGGGCCCAGAGAACCGAGGGGAGTTGCTCCACCCAGCTTCCTCTCAAGTTCTCCACTTTTTTCTTGAGGAGGTTCACGATAATCTTATTTGCCGCCTCCACCTGCCCATTGCTTCGGGGGTGATGAACTGAGGCGAACCTGAGATCGATCCCGAGCTGCTTGCAGAAGCTGGTGAACTCGGCACTGGCAAATTGAGGGCCATTGTCCGTGACGATGGCCTGGGGCAACCTATGACGACAGATGATCTCCCCCCACACAAAGTTTCTGACGACCTGGGAGGTCACCTTGGCTAGCGCCTTGACTTCCAGCCACTTGGAGAAGTAATCAATCATCACGAGCAGGAACCTCCTCTGGCCGCTGGCTTGGGGAAAGGGCCCGACCATGTCCATTCCCCAGATGGCGAATGGCCAGGGAGCGGTGATACTCCTGAGGCGCTGGGCCGGTTGTAGTTGGAGGGGAGCGAATAGCTGGCACTTATGACATTCCTTTGTGAATTTTGCCGCGTCGAGACCCAGAGTCGGCCAGAAGTATCCCTGCCTGACGATCCGACCTTCTAAGGTTCGGCTTCCGGAGTGACTCCCACACTCCCCGGAGTGGACCTCTTCTAAAATCTTCGGGACCTCCCTCTCGCCCACACAACGCGCCAGCATTCCTGAGAGAGTTTTCCGGTATAACTGGCCATCTCGCACGAGGTAGTATGCCGATTTGTACTTGAGCTTCTTTCCATCAATACCCTTCGGATACTCCCTGATGGTCAGGAAAGTGACGAATGGATCCATCCAGGAGGGGTGCTGTTCCACCTCCATCAGTTCCCCCTCCTTGATGGATGGGCGAAAGAGGTCTGTGATGGTACCCCCCGCCCGGGGTCCATGCTTTGCCAGCTGATACACCTGCTCATTATCCTCTCGAGGCACGTGCCGGATGGAGAAAGCCTGGAAGGTGCCGATGACTCCCTATACCTTCGCCAAGTAACGCTGCAGGGTGGGTTCCCTTGCCTCGAATTCCCCGTTGATCTGGGAGGCCACCACTAGGGAGTCAGTGAGGACCTCCACATCATGCACCCCCAGTTCCCTGGCCAGGCGTAGACCCGTAATCACGGCTTCATACTCGGCCTGATTGTTGGTGATGGGAAAATGCACCACCACTGTTTGCTCGATCCTCGTCCCCTGGGGGCTTTCCAAGATGACCCCAGCCCCCAGGGAGTGTCTCCCCGACACACCATCCACCATGACCCTCCAGGGAATCGGGCGAGTGAGTTCCTCCTCCGCCACCTCGACCACATAGTCAGCCAGGAAATCGGCCATGGCTTGGGCCTTGATCGAGAGGCGAGGTACGAAGGAGATGTCGAACTCGCACAGCTCCACCGACCACTTGGCCAACCTGCCGGAATGCTCCACCCCCTCGAAGATGTTGCGGAGAGGGTGGTCAGTCACCACTCGGATCGAGTGTGCCTAGAAATTGGGCCGGAGCCTCCGGGCCGAGATGATGAGAGCGAAGGCCAGCTTCTCTAGGATGGGGTACCGAAGCTCGGCCTTCCTCAAGACCCGACTTACATAGTAAACCGGGAGTTGTCTCTTCCCTTCTTCCCGAACTAAAACGGAGCTCAGGGCCTCGACCCCAGCCCCTATGTACAGGAATAAGTCCTCCCCCTCCTTTGGCCCTTGGAGCAGGGGGGCCTGAGTCAACTGCTTCTTTAGAGCCTGGAATGCCTCCTCGCACTCCGAGGTCCACTCAAATTTCTGGCCTCTTCTCAAGCTTTTAAAGAACGGAGAGCACTTCTCCCCGGCCCGGGAGAGGAACCTGCTCAGTCCTGCCAGCCTCCCAGTCAATCGCTGCACTTCCTTCGCATTCCGCGGAGACTCCAACTCCAGGATTGCCCTTACCTTGTCGGGGTTGGGCTCTACGCCGGCAGGGGTGAGGAGATGCCCCAGGAATTTACCTCTGCCTGACCCGAAGGTGCATTTGAGGGGGTTCAGCCTCATCTTGCACCCGCGGAGAGTGGCAAAGGTCTCTTCTAGGTCCCGGAGGTGGGAGTCGAGATCTGGACTCTTGACCATGAGATCGTCTACGTATACCTCCAGGTTCCTTCCCTTTTGCCCTTGAAAGACCCTGTCCATCATTCTCTGGTAGGTCGCCCCTGCATTTTTCAGCCCAAAGGGCATCATTTTATAGCAATAGCACCCATCCCCTGTGATGAATGAGACGTCTTTGACGTCGGGAGGATGCATCCTGATTTGGTGATAACCTGAAAAGGCATCCAGAAAACTCATCGAAGGGAAACCGACGGCTGAGTCAACCAGCGCGTCGATCCGAGGCAAGGGGTAACAATCTTTAGGACATGATTTATTAAGAGGAGAAAAATCGATACACATACTCCACCGGCCGTCTCCTTTTTTAACCATTACAACATTGGAGACCCAGCCGGGGTATTGGATCTCGGATACAAAGCCGGCTTTGAGGAGCTTTGCTACCTCCTCCCTGATGGGCTCGGCGAGCTTGTCCGCAACAGGCCTCTTCTTTTGTCGGATGGGAGGAGCCTCCGGGTCCAGGTTGAGGCGGTGGCAGGCGATGTTGGAGTCGATCCCGGGCATCTCCGCGGCACTCCATGCGAAGATGTCCACATTCTTCTGGACGCACTCCAGCATCCTGCCTTGAGCCTCCGGGGTCAATCCTCCGCTGATGCGGATCTTCTCCACCCTGCCTCTGGTGGTTAGAACCTCCATCTCTGCCACCTCCAGACGGGACTGCGCCTCCCACTCCTCAGCCTCCCCCTCATCGAAGGAGAGGACCTCCTCCTCAGCTTCTGCCACGACCATCGCCTCGGCCGGCTCTTGAATCTCCTCCGCGACCTTCTCCTGGGCGCGGCTCTCCTCCACCTCCATCTCGTCCCCGCCGGCTTCCGGCTCCACCTCCTTCAGCCTCCGCTCCATCTCCTCGGCTCCCTCCAGCCAAGAGATGGAGTTCACTGCCGTGACATAGCACTCTCTCGCTTCTTTGGGATCTCCGCGGACCCGAACCTGGACCCCCTCGACGTTAAATTTTAAGCACTGGTGGAAGGATGAGGGGACGCAGCGGAAGGCGCTGATGAGAGGCCTCCCGAAGATGGCGCTATAGCTGCTGGGGGCGTCCACGATGACGAACTTGCAGTTGCGAGACTGCCCCCCCCAGGACGACATGGAGTCCCACTCCTCCCTCGACCTCCTTCCTCTCCCCTGAGAAGCCGAACAGGGGTCCATCCGAGGCTAACACCCTCCTGGCCTCTACTTTCATCGCATCGAACGCCTTCTTGAAGATGACATTGACCGAGCTCCCGTTGTCGACGAGGATCCGGGGGACGGTGAAGTCCTCGATGGTCGTCTGGATGACCAGCGCGTCGCAGAAGGGGTCCTCGTGGCTCGACATATCCTCCCTGGAAAAAGTGATTTTCTCATCCGGGGGCGGGGACTGGGACGTGGAGCCAACGCTCCTGCGGTACATAGTGTGGAGGCTCGACTTGCGGGAAGCCTCGATCCCAGCCCCCCCATGGATCACTCCGATCCTTCCTCGGGAGCCCACATCTACCCGGTCTTCGCACCGACCCTCCTCCGCCCGAGGCCGGATCTCCTCAATCCGCACTTCCGGACGCTGTTGTGGTTGTTGCTGCTCCCGGTTGCCTCTCATTTCGAGGAACTCTGGGCACGTGGCTGTGGCGTGCCCCTCCTCTTGATGGAAGTCGCAGTAAGGCAACTCCACCCTCACCTCCCTTCTCCTTCTTCGTACCGCTCTTCTCCTCTCCCCCAGTGCTATGGCCATAGCCTGCTCCTGGTCGGGAAGGGCCGGCCTCTGGCCCTGCATCCCGCTTGGAGGGTAAAACTGACCCTGCCCTCCTTGACGGTAGTCCCCTCCGCGGAACCCTCTCCTTGCCCCGGGATCCTGCCACTCGGGTCTCCACCCCAGCCGGAAGTTCGGCTCATGTCGCCCCTGCCTGGGCTGCTGCTGATGATGCTGCGGCGGCGGCTGTTCCCTCTACCGGGGCTCAGCCCTTCTCTCTTCCTGCCCTCGGCCACCCCTTGGCCTCTCTTCCTCCACGGCCCACCTGGACAACCTTCAGGCAAACTCCGGATGTGCCGCCTCCATATCGGCCTCCCTAGCTGCCCTCTCCAGGGGCACCTCAAAAGATACTGGGGGGGGGGACCTCTTGAGTTCCATTGCAAAGAACCCGGATTGGAGACCCAGGGTGAAGGCCACCATCATGGTGTGCCCTGACATCTCCTGCACTTGGGACAACTCCTCTTGGAATCTATCCAGGTAACTCCCCAGGGTCTCTCCCACCCTCTGCTTGACACGGAACAAGGACTCCACCTACTTATTCCTCTTCTTGGAAGTGGTGAACCTCAACATGAACCCCCGACGCAGGTCCTCGAAGCAGTAGATGGACCTGGTCGGGAGCTGGTGGAACCATTCTCTCGCCTTCTCTCGGAGGGTGATGGCGAAGAGTCGGCACTTGAAGCCGTCTGACATCTGTCGAATAGAGACCATGTCCTCAAACCACTGGATGTGGTGGACGGGGTCTCCCTTCCCGGAGTAGTAGGTCATCTCCGGCTCACGAAACCCATCTGGAACTGGGGCAGAGGAAACGAACTCGCTGAAGGGGCTTCCCCCTTCAGCGGGGCGAGGGGGGAACTCTCTCCCCGCCGTCTCGCTGAAATGGCACTCTGCGGCCGAGCCAGGGAACAGAACTCGCCCCTGGAACTCGTGCTCGCCTCTCTCGGCGGGTTCCTTCCGTGGTCGCCTGAGCGGCGCGTCGTCGCCGAGTGCGGGAGCGACGACCACCGGAACTGCCGGTGTCGCACTCTCAGCTCGCATGCCGAGGGCGGTCCTGACGAGCCCGAGGATCTCCTCCCTAAGCTCCGCCGGCACGCTCGCCACTGGGGGTGGGGGAGGGGGTGGCGAGTTGCCCCTGCCTGATCCTTGTCCTTCTTCTCCAGTCATCGAGCCTGCAGAAGGTTTTCCTTGCTGACCACATTCCACGCTCACCGCACCAAAATGTTGAAACCAGAAACCGGCCTCTATGGAGTTCGACCCTTGGGGAAGGGGTGATCTCGCACTTACTTCACTCCTGCAAGAAAAATGACAAGGGGGAGAAGAATAAGGGACAAGACCAAGGGCCCGGCACGGAGGTCCCACCACACACCCGGAAGATCTTAGAGCGCTTCCCCTCCTTAACCAATTGCTGGGCTAAGGTACCTCAGAAAGCGCTATAAGACTTGAGAACTAGTAAGCGTGCCTTCTGAAGTACCCCTTGGGTCCTATTTATAGATTACCTTGGATGGTCTGCGAATAACCCGCCTCTGGTGGTCTGAATTTACTAAAGAGCCCCTCGGATTGGCCTGCCAACAGCCAAACCCCGCTGTTCTGGCCGGTTATACGCACCTCTTGCCGGGTCACCTCCTATCATTTGGAGGGAGGTGGGCAGCAACCGATCCGCCTGAGAGAGGCGGCCGGGGCCGGCTCGCTTGGAAGAAGCGAGCGGAGGGCTGGCCCGCCCGAGAGAGGCGGCTGGGGCCCGGCCCGCCTAGGAGAGGCGAGCGGGGGGCTGGCCCGCCTGAGAGAGGTGGCTGGGGCCCGGCCCGCCTAGGGGAGGCGAGCGGGGGGGCTGGCCCGCCTAGGGGAGGCGAGCGGGGGGGCTGGCCCGCCTGAGAGAGGCGGCTGGGGCCTGGCCCGCCTGGGAGAGGCGAGCGGGGGGCTGGCCCGCCTGAGAGAGGCGGTTGGGGCCCGGCCCGCCTGCTGGCTTGGGCCCCTTCGGCGGACACGGGGTTGTACATCGTGGCTGACTGGGAGCATAATAGGATGCGGTTGACTCCACTGCCTTGAGCTTTTCATCATAAGTTGCTCCCTGCTTCCTCTCGGACTTTGGACGTCTGCTCCAACAGCCACATGTAAAATGCTCCGGCTTCCCACAAGTAAAGCAAGCGTCCGGTGCACGACCTGTAGTCGCCCCCGAAGCACTAGAAGAAGGGGTTAGACCCGAAGCCCTAGCCTTCTTTTTCCACCTTCGGAAACTGGACACTTAAATCGGCACCTTGAACTCTGACTTCTTAGCACAAGCGTCTCCAACTTCTCCTGACATAGCTTTTATTGTCCTCTGAGCACCCTCCCTACAATCTCGGGAAAAGTGCCCTTTCTTGCCACAAGAATGACAAGTGTAAATAGCTTTGTGAGTGGATGTTCGCTTTCCAACTCAAAGCCTGGGTAGCACCTTATCATAAGGAATTCTTGCAAATATTCGCCGACTGAGTGCGCTCCATACACTAAAAGAATGTTCACCTGCTGCCCCAGTGGTCCTCTAAATTCCATTTGCTCCATCAAACCACCGGTGTGGCGGCCACCTCAGGGACAGAGGGTTGCACATTTCTTCCACGTTGTGCATTGGTCATCGCGAACACCGCCTCAACTACCTTTCTTATGGTTTCAATAGAAGGAGGGTTCTCAGACACGTCCCTGGGTGCAATACTTTTCTCAGAAAGCATGCATTAAGACTGCCACGCATCACTCCCGGACACCTATAGTCATATAAAACACCAATAAGTGACCGAAAAAATTGCAAAAAGCAATTTTAGGAACAAGCAAGTTCCTCAAACATGTGTATTTTCATTCCTAAGTGGACATTCATGGGTTCTTTTCATGTTATAACGATGACGCACACACATATGCTCACCACCCCATAAAGTGAATTCGTCCACGAATTCATTTAAGTGTTACCGAAACTGGTAGTCTGATACCAAATTGTAACACCCCTATCCGTCACATAGCATATAACAGTAGGTCCGATCGGGGCCCGACGCCATATACCACGTACAGGCCGGCGGGTTACTAGATGAAACCATTCAACAAATACATTCATCCTACACAGAGCATCTAGCGGAAGCAATTTTTAAGTTATGAAAGCAAGAACCCAGCCACAAGCACGAATGTACACTAACATAACTCAGTAGGAATGAACTACAAAATACACAAAAGTACTGGGCTTATGGCCTTACAATAGTTCATCAAATTTAAATAATGTCTTATATACTTCGGATCACAGGACGACCACACATGATTTAAACAAGGAAACAAACAATGCCTTCGAGGGACAGCTCAGCAACATGGGCTTTGGCCCGCTATTTGCCGCTTGGCTCCGCAGCACCTACAAGCACAATTCACCGCAATGGTGGCAAACAAGAATAACGGTCGGCTAAAGCTGACCAAACTATAACGATTCCGCCCCCAATATTGGGGCGACAAAGCTCCTTCCCTGTACTTGTTAGCGTAACAAGCAATATAGTGAATAAACACAACATCACAGGTGCAGGCTCACACGGCCACACACTCCATGATCTCAGGGCACTAACTCGGTGAACCCGGTCAAAACTGCGGTCTCCCCACCATCCCTTGGACGGCAAATCTCATGAGCATTTAGTCTTTCCGACCTAAGGCTAAAACTCGCACGACTATGCCAGTGGCCTGTCCCTTTTTCAGGTATATGTCACCAAACCACATAGCCCGGGTCCGGTTCCACATGCCCATTGTACACACCGAACTGTCAAACTTAAGACAAGTGCGCGGGTCAAACATTGCCGGATCCCAAATTCGATCAAACAATCACATAACCAAGTTATGTTCAAAGCTGGCTCCCAGGCCGCCAAGATTGCAGAAATGAATTTCCGCGCAGTTTTCTGTGTGTGCCTTGGGGTTAATCCCCAAGGATCCCTGCTGCAATTTACCACGTAGAAACCCGAAAAAACCAAAGGCATGGAGTCTTCTCCGGCTAAATATGCATAGTAAAACATCACCGATCCAGACATACTTATACGGGTAGGCTTAATAGACCATGCCTATGTTCGTTTCTTGATTTCGGACTCTAAATACAAACAAGGGGGACTTTACATATCTACTCCAAGGAACACCGCAAACTCGCCGCAAACTCGCGGGAGCAGGTTTTCACTATGCAAAATAAGAAGATCTTCACATGCTAAAGTAGAGAATCGTTACCCTAGCATTGCTCTTCAGCGTTATGGAAATCTACATGGATGAAAAGCATCGCGATGATCTCGCCTACGTAGATATGGACTCGGTTTGCGATTTGCCGCTCCGAATCTCCTCCGGCGACCGGATCTTCCCTCCTTCTTCCTCCTTGCTCTCCCTTCTCTCTAGAACTTAGAAAGAGAGTGGCAAATGAAAAGTGAGGGTTTAAACCACCAATCCCGGCCTTTACCCTATGATGGAGAGGCCTGAACCGTTAGATCCCAAAATAAGGAAATGAACGACCACTATTTGCCCTGAAAATAAACTTTATGGTCCGAACACGGCTTGTGACACGCCCGTGTCCAAGGCCGTATAATTCATTCACCGCCGAAACCGTCGCGTCCTGAAAAGAAAACGGGCACTGGACACGCCCGTGTCATCCAGTACACACCCGTATAGCTGGGCTTGTTCCTCCATCGACACAGTTACAGCACCAACCTGAGGAGAATACGGGTATTCGACACACCCGTGTCGAATTTGACACACCCGTGTCGGACCCGAACACGCCTGGGGTATGGTCGTGTCTCTCCCCCAACAAACCTCGGCTAACAATCCGAGTAGGACATGGCATGGGACACACCCGTATCTCAGGCCGTGTTCGCTGTTCGACGCTCATCGACGTCAATTTCATTGACCGCACGACCAGCGCCGACCTAGAGCATGACACGCCCCTGGGACATGCCCGTGTCCCAGGCCGTGTCACCTACACTTAGTCCTAGACTTGGCTCAAAATGCAACCCGTCCCTCTTTTGAGTTTCAGGGCGTTTCATCTAACCCCTCAAGTGGTATATTTCATACCATCCTTCAATTGGTATCAGAGGGCTGTTTTCTTTGGTTTCATAGATTTACTTCTGAACTAAGATCCTTGTTGGATCTATCTCTTTCTTGGGTGTTATTGCAGCAATGGCACAGAATAAATATTATGCTAGCACCAGAGCTCCAGTCTGCAACTTGAACAAATTTGCACTCTGGAAGCAGGCAAGAATTATGCTTTACATAAATTCTATTGGTGAATATATTTTTAACTCTCTTTTGACAGTACCCCCTTCAGCAACTACTTTAGCTACTACATCAAGTGCAATTCCACCACCTGAGTGGACTGAAGCTCAGAAGAAAGCAAAGGTGGTGGATGCTAAAGCAATGAATATCCTGGCCCAAACTATGTCAGATGATATCTTTCAGAAGATGGCTGAGTGCACATTTGCCAAAGAAATATGGGACTCTCTAAAGCAGATGGTGGCAGGCTTAGTAGATGAGAGAAAGGATAGGAGATCCCTCCTAATTCTCAATTTGTGAACTTCAAGAAGGAGGAATCTGAAACAGTGGCTGAGATGTATAATAGGCTTAATGTTATCATCAATGAACTAAAGATCCTGGATAAAGATATCTCCTTAATTGAGATAAATGACAATATCCTAATGTGCTTCCCTAGCACATGGGATTCCAGGATCTGGCCAATCAAGGAAGCCAGATGTTTAAATTAGATGTCTACTGAATCTCTCGTTGGAAAGCTAAAATACTATGAGCAGTTAATCAAGACCAGAGCAGCTGCTAAACTGAAGGCATCAACCTCTTCAAGGAAGGAGCACAACATTGCATTCAAAGCAACAGAAGAATCATAAACCCTTCCAGCCAATGAAGAGCTGATGAGTTTACTGGCCAAGAGATTTTACAAGCTGTCCAAGAAGGACTTCAAAAGGAAATCTTCAAGAAGTGATGATAAACCTAGGTATGACAGAACTCCTACCAAGGAGATTGTCTGCTTTGGATGCAGAAAACCTGGGCACTTTCTCCCTGAATGCCTAGAGGCACAGAAAAGAGACAGAAGAAAAGAAAAAGAGAACAAGAAGCATTCAGGCAAACAATCCAACAGACATTCCTCCAACAAGCATAAGAGGAATGTGAAAGGTTTCATTGCTGAAACCTGGAGTGATACAGAAGAGGAGACTTCATACTTCAGCTCCAGTGAAGATGAGGAAGAAGCCAAGGCAAGGGAAGTGTGTCTTATGGCAATCAATGCTTCTTTCAGCAAGTCAGAAAATGAAGAATCTGATGAATAATCGGAATCTGAAGAAGACCAGGTTATATCTTCCTTTGATTTTAATTCTACTGATTTTAATATTGAATTTAAATCTCTATGCAATGATTTAATCAACTTAGAAAAGGAAATTAAAACTCTTAGAGACAGGCTATTTGAATTTGAAAACATATTTGCTGAAAACATCAAATTAAAAGATGACTTAGATCTAGCAAAAGAACAAATAATAACTCTCAAAACTTAGTTATGTGAGGCTAAGCAACTTGAGGAATCTCTCAATGGGATAAGCCTTAAGCTGATGGACATCATAAACACAGTAAATGCCAGGCTAAATGGCAAGCTGGACTTAGGTGCTTCATCAAGCTTTCCCCCCATTCTCAAGAAAAATATTCTTTCAACTCCTATAAAATTTGTATCTGAAAAGGTAAAGAGGTAATACACAATAAACAACCAATAGAAGGCTTACTTAACTCTAAAAATCAGAAGAATAGAAATAAGAAAATTCTAAATAAAAACAATGTTCAACAGATTTCGTTGAACTCAGATTGACGAAATGTGGCTAGTTCATCGAACACAGATCGACGATCTATGAATGCCAATATTAGCCATAATAATTCGTCTTACTGCAATCGACTCATCTTGTATGGTTCTTTGAGCAGAGATCGATGAACATGGGGCATAGAAAATGAATGTCTTCATTCTTTGAGCAAAGATCAATGATCTCATCGCATATTGTCGAACTCCAATCGACGAACTTACAACACTTCGTCGAACCTAGTCAGACTTAATAAAAAATCATAACTTTAACAAAAAATTTAATCAAACTAGAAAACCTGTTAATCCATTTGCTAATTGGGAAATTCCACCTAGGAGATACCATCCCTTAGGATATAAATCTCAACCTGAATTTTTTGTTATATCAAGCTTTTCATTTCAGGAAAATAAAGGGCCCAAGGTAATCTGGGTAAAGAACAACTAATTTTTCCTTTTGCAGGTAAAGAGCTGTCTAGTTTTTAATCAACAATGCTATCTGGATAGTGGATGCTCCAATCATATGACTGGCAGCAAGGACAACCTGAATAATTATAAGTCCAAGATGGGACCAAAGTTTATCTTTTGTGACTCAAATTGTGGCCAGACTGAAGTCTTTGGAGAAGTTAAGATTGGAGCAGTTACTTTCAAAAAGGATGCATATGTAAGTGGACTGAAAAATAACCTCATCTCCATAAGTCAACTATGTGATGAAGGTTATCTGGTATCTTTTAACTCAAGCTCTTGTATTATTTCTACTAAAGAAGACTTCTGTTTTAATTGGAAATAGACAAGGCAACATATATGTAGTTAACTTTCAATCTACAACATCAGATATTTGTTTATTTAATCTTGTTAACAATCAGAATGAATTTTGGCATAAAAGATTAGGTCATGTTAATCTGAAAAACATTGCTAGGTTATCTAAAGACAACCTTATTAGAGTACTGTCTTCTTGTCCCTACAAGTAGGAAGGCCTCTGCAGGGCTTGTAAATTTAGCAATCAAACTAAATCTAACTTTAAATAAGTTAATAAGAGTGATTTACCTAGGATCGTGTACTTGCTACACATGGACCTTTTTGGCATTATTACTGTACAAAGCCTAGAAGAGAAATCTTACACTCTAGTTGTTGTAGATAACTTCTCAAGGTTCTCTTGGGTGTTCTTTCTGAGATCTAAGTTAGATACTTTAAAGGTTCTTACAGATTTTCTCAAGACTATACAGATTGAGTACACTACTATAGTTGCATTGATCAGAAGTGATCATGGTACTGAGTTTGAGTCTCTTCTTATGCAAGAGTTTTGTGAGAAGGAAGGTATCAATCATTGCTTCTCAACTCCTAGAACTTCTCAACAAAATGGGGTAGCTGAAAGGAAAAATAGAACCCTAATTGAAGTTGCAGGCACATTACTTACAGATGCTTATATGCCCCAATCCTTTTGGGCAAAGGTTGTGAGCACAGCAAATTATGTGCTTAACAGAAGTTTGATACATAAACACAAGCATAAGACTCCCTATGAATTTTTCAAAGGAAAGAAACCTAAAATCACCTATTTTAAAGTATTTGGTTGTATATGCTATATTCATAACATTGACAAGAAATGTATTAAAATTTTTGAAGCTAAGGCTGCAGAGGGAATTTTTCTAGGATATTCCCAAGTCAGCAAAGCTTATAGGGTATTTAATAAATCTTATTTGAAAATAAAGGAATCTGTTCATGTAACTTTTGATGAAGCTAACATGTCTTATAAGGAGAAAGAAATTTCTACCAATAGCACTTTACAGGTACCTAACTTGTGTGAGAGATTGGATGATTTAAGCCTCACCCAAGAGGTTCCAATACATCCCTCTCAACAAGTTAAAGAAGAAAGTGAAGAAGAAAGTTTAGAAGTGGTTGAACCCTATCCAACAACAAATGAAATTCCACAAGAGGAATCTATTCCCCAAGCTGTTGATCAACAAGCTCTTCCCACTGATCTTGTCATACATAGAGATCATCCTAGATTTCAACTGATTGGAGACATTTCAGTTGATGTGCAAACAAGGCATCAACTCAACAATGATGTAATGCATGCTTGCTTTATTTCTCAACTTGAGCCCCAAACTATTAAAGATGCAGAGCAAGATCCCCACTAGATCATTACAATACAAGAGGAGCTCAATCAATTTGAGAGATGTAGAGTTAGAGAATTGGTTCCTAGACCCAAAGACCACTCAGTCATTAGAACAAAATGGGTCTTCATGAACAAATTTGATGCAAAAGGCAACATTATAAGGAACAAGGCAAGTCTTGTAGCACAAGGCTATTCACTGGAGGAAGGAATATACTATGATCAATCCTTTGCTCCAGTGGCAAGGCTTGAAGCTATAAGGATTTTCTTAGCTTATGCTGCCTACAAAAAGTTCAAGGTCTAACAATTTGATGTCAAGAGTGCTTTCCTCAATGGTGAACTCAAAGAGGAAGTGTATGTGGAGCAATAACTAGGTTTAATCTCTCCAACTCATCCCTCCTTTGTCTTTAGATTTTATAAAGCTCTCTATGGTCTAAAGCAAGCTCCAAGAGCTTGGTATGAGACCTTAGCTATCTTCTTGTTAGAGCATAAATTTTCTATAGGCATTGTAGATAAGACTCTTTTTATTAGGCTTCATAAAGATAAAATCTTGTAAGTGCAAATTTATGTAGATGATATTATATTTGGCTCAACTGATCCCAAACTATGCAAAAGGTTTTCTGACCTTATGCATTCCAAGTTTGAGATGAGTAGCATGGGTGAACTTTCATATTTCCTTGGTCTCCAAGTGAAACAATGTTCTGATGGTATCTTTATCTCCAATTCTAAGTATGTTAAAGAGCTTGTAAAAAGGTTTGGGATGTGTGATGAATCAGCTATGAAAACACCTATGGCTGCAAATGCTGTGATAGATTCTGATGAACATGAGAAGACTATTGATCAGAAAACATATAGGACCATTGTTTGGTCCCTACTATATCTCACTATAAGTAGGCCATAAATTATGTTTTCAATTGTTGGGGCGGGAAATGCGCCTTCTAGTTAACGGATTGTTCGATCTCACAAGCTAGATGAATAAGGGGGTTGCGGGGATTAGAGGAGAAGGTTTGGCGAAGCAAGGGAGGAGTTTGATCGGGAACTGTCGATCAGACGGTTACTTTGGCGGTTAGCTCTGATGGTTAGACCGAGAGAAGAGAAGAGAAGAGGGGGCCGCTAGCAGCGGCAACAACAGACTTCGCCCACCGCGGCTTGAATGCCACTCTTGTGGCGGGCTTTCCTTTGACTATAATCAAAATTACAGCTCGAGGTTACACCTTAACATTGAAAGCAGAAGAAAGGGTACAAGAGGGAAGCTGGCGGCTAAGGAGAGAAGAAATCCAGGAGGCTGCGCGGATTGACCAATGAAAGTCGGCAGACCGCGGGGTCAACGATCGGGCAGCTCGCTAGAATAAGCCGAGCAGACTGCTCGATCAAGCAGAAAGCAGGCAGGTCGCGCGGACTGAAGATCCGAGTCCGCAGGAGTTAATGACGGGTCCTTGATCCCTCCCCCTTCCGTCCTGTCCCCCCCGAAATGAGAGGTCTGGGGGCCTATTTATAGGCTCGGGGAGGTGACGGTCTTGGTAAAGCCCCCACTGGTGAGGCGGTAAGCTATGCGAGTAAAAACGTTGAGTCCGCAGAGTCCGCACCGGGCCGCGCGGTCTGGGACTGCCTGGAGTCGGAGATGGTTGCCGCTGGTCGTTCGAGTACGAATGCTGAGTCCGCTGAGTCCGCGCCGGGCCGCACGGTCTGGGACTGCCTGGCTGTTGGGAGAGTGCTAAGCGAGTCTGCCTAGCCCGCTGCGGTTGAGGATGAACAGGTCGCCTCCTGCTGAAGGCTAGTCGCACTTGGTGACGGGCTGATGACCTGGCGGACTTAACACCGAATCCGCCACCTTTTGAGCTTGTTGCTACCGAGCGGTCTAGGCGGATAGGAATGCGAGTCTGCGTTGGGCAATTTGCACCTGAAGAAGAATAAAACACCGCACGGTCAACTGGTTTAACCGCGCTGCCTACAGGAGCGGACTGAGGAAGCAGTCGGCAGACCCCGCAGAGCAAACGGCTGCTGCGTAACCTGGGAGGTCTTGCTAGTGAGACCCTCCTAGCCGCGCGGACTGAGCGGCCTGAGAGATCAGTCCGCGCGGCCTTTAGAAGAAAAGGCCGGCAGGCCGCGACCTACCGGAGCAGGCCGCAACTTACAAGCTGTCTACCTTGGGAGGGATCACCGATTTCTGGGGGAACATGATCCCCGCACTTTTTTAAGTTCAGAGAAGAACTTCGAAAAAGTTGGAGACCCACGAAAATCGTGATCCTTCCCTAGAGAAAAGGAAGGGGCAAGGAGAGATGGAACCTGATGCCACTCCATAGAGAAAATTTGCTAATGCCTAGCTTCTTCCTGCGAAGGAAAGAGTTGTCATAGGTGGAAATAGGTACATCTTATACGTACCTGGGTCGCTTTGGCAGAATGAAGAAGACATGAATGTCTCTTAATGTGCTCTGCAAAACATTGATGAGAGGAGAAACAAAGAATAATGGTAACTTGCAAGTACCTGAAGGAGGATTGCAAGCACCTGCTAACTTCTACAAAAAGAAGAGTGAGTGGTATATGCGAAATAAGAATGAGTTGCAAGTACTTGAAATGAACTTGTTAATATCTACTAATCTCTGCAAAGGAAGAGTAAGCCGCAGATATGATAGAAAGGTAAGGTGCAAGTACCTGAAGGGAACTTGCTAATATCTGCCATTCTCTGCAAAAGAAAGTAAGTAGCAGATATGATAGAAAAGTAAGGTGCAAGTTCCTGAATGGAACTTGCTAATATCTGCTATTCTTTGCAAAAGAAAGTAAGTAGCAGATATGATAGAAAAGTAAGGTGCAAGTACCTGAAGGGAACTTGCTAATATCTGCTATTCTCTGCAAAAGAAAGTAAGTAGCAGATATGATAGAAAAGTAAGGTGCAAGTACCTGAAGGGAACTTGCTAATATCTGCCATTCTCTGCAACAGAAAGTAAGTAGCAGATATGGTAGGCAAGAAAACTAAGTTCGCAAATACCTGGGCGGAATCTGCGAATGTTGGTATGATAAGATATAATCGGATAACAGAACAGATACCTGACGCACTCTGCTATCAACTGAATAAGGATCAAACTGCGATAATGATTGTCTCGCGTGATCAAGGAATAATGTCGACATGAAAACCCAGATCAGCGAGATAAGAAAATCCGAAATTAGATGATGACATGACTTGTTAATCGAGAAGAACCATACGCCTTGAATAAATGATGTGTTGCTAACATCTGATGAGAGCACTTGTTGATTATCATTTGATAAAAGCTTATGCAGGCAGCGCATATAAGATGATCATAAGCCAAGAAAGATATTGCAGATCCTTAGAATAGGTTGAATTCAACCTGCTAACCTGTAAGAAGGTAAAAAGAGAAAAGAGGAGCTATATCCCGAGGATGAACTAAAAAGGTTGAATGCTGCCACAGGTGTTCCCCGTGGGCCTTATGCATCACTTGCCAAAGTCATCCTGGGTATAGTCCTAATCAAAGCGGGCTGGACGCATTCCCTTGACAGAGCACAAAAGCGAAACATGCGCAAAAAACCCTAAGAAGGAAGCGACAGATACACTGCCCTCTTGCCCCGGGTTATAAACATTGTTGATCCGTTCTACCAGGTGCGCCAAATGGTCTACAGCATTGCTCGCCTTTGAAGGGATCAACAAAGTTGTGGGTCCCACGAAAGCTCGGATTGAGAGTACCAACGAGTGTTCGTCCGTTACAGTTGTGAGATGATCGAGGAGACAAGGCTACACTGGATTGTCATTGCTTGTCAAGCAAAGATCATCGTAACTGTAACGTATCCCTAACTGAGCACGATAGAACTATCACAGGAGGCCTCTCCTAAGCACTCACATTGCGCTAGACATCGGCCGGGATCCGAAGCCCCGTCATCCTCCGCACGAGAGTTGAACGGCCCCCACTACACATATGAGAAAACTCCTCATCATATGTGGTCATTGTGGTTTTATGCCTGAGGACAATCTCGAGGGGGCATTGAGCAAGACTTGGCGATATCTCAGTGGTTCAGTGATCTCTTTGGCAAAGAGAAAAATATAGAAGAGAAGTATCACAAAAAGGGAACTGTGTCAGTATGATATCTCTGACGTAAGCTTTATTGAATGAAAATGAAAGAGCACTTAGAATTGTTTTTAGAGAAAGGGCGAATGTTTGAAGAGCATAAAGGAAGATATAACCGGCCCAGATTGTGAGGGGTTTTGAGGAGCTGCGATGCCCTCTTTGCTTTAGAATAACCTTCCAAGGGAACCCTCGTCAATGACATCGGAGGTCTCGCCCATGAGATGGTCACGATACGTATTGATTTGATTCACTCCGCTTGAGCTGCAAGGAAACTCCGCTATTTCTTTGCCTTTTGAGGTTGACGGATCCGAGTGGCCATCTTTCGGGAACAGATCGCGCATCTTACCCTGCTTCAGCAATCTCTGCACAAGTTGACGAAGCGCTCGACAGCTTTCAGTTAGATGCCCGCTTTCTTTGTGAAATTCACAAAATGGGTCTGAATCTTTTGATTTTTGATTTGTCGGCTAGTAAGGCCTTTTGGAATTTGCTCTATCTTTCATAATTTGGCAGACTTCTAGCATGGACTCATCGAGTCCAGAATATGATAAGTCATCATCTTGTGACTGATGTACCGAAGCTGTTTGCAGAGATGGGGCTGGTGGTAGCAGTCGTTCTTGAGCACGATCATGGCCCGGGAAGAGGTGTTGATGATGATGCTGGAATCTTTTCGCTTTCCGAGAGTGGGATGAAAAATCTTTCCGAGGAGATCTCGGAGGTTGCTTGCAAGGTTGATTTCTCTTTGTTACGAGCCTGGAGACAAAGTTGGGGTTGCTCTTCTCACCGCGGATATATGAGTTGGCTAAACTAATCAGCTCTTGATAAGTCCTTGGTGCTCGGACGTTAGCCTCGAACTTGAGTGGTCCTTCACGTAGGCCATGGATAAGAGCCACTCGATATAATTCTTGATCGACAATCTCAATGTCCAATATTTCCTTCTGAAAACGATCCACAAAGTGGGACCAAGTCTCATTCTCTCGCTGCCTGATCTCAAAGAGGGCCTCTGGACCGCCCTTCCTCCTTGTAGAGGTAGAAAATCTGAGAAGAAACTCTCTCCGCAAATCAGCGAAGGAAGAGATGGACTGAGCACGAAGTCCATAGAACCAATCCCTCACTTGACCGTCGAAGGTCGTTACAAGGAGTTTGCATTTGGTAGCATCTGAGAGGGTCTTGAGAGCTACGGCTGATTCAAAGGCTTGAAGATGTTTGACTGGATCAGTCTCCCCAGTATAAGTGGGCAATCGTGGCTCTCTGAAATTAACTGGAGTCGGTTCATGCTGAACATTCTCTGTAAACGGTGACTGCTCTTCTTGTTCTCCTGAAACATAAGGAAAAAAGGGAGCATAAGTTGCAGCTGCACAAGGAGCTGGAGGATGGAAAGGAAAAGTTGCTGCGGGAGGAGCAAAGGCAGGAGCTGAAGGGTAGAGATGACTTCCCTGAAAATTCAGGAATCTTGCAGGACTTCCTCGAGCAGCTTCTTGGAAAAAATTCTGATGAGCTGCGAATTCGTCATTTTGAGATCACAAAGGGGCTGCAGGCCCTTGCGGAAAGGTTGGAGTGTAAGGAGGATAGGTCGGCGGATAGACCGGTGGGTAAACTTGAGGAATCTCGAATGCCAGCGCTGGATTGATAGGAGGAGCTGGTGCTGCTGAAGATTGTGCTTCCAATCGCTGAGCGATAGCATCTAGAGTACAAGTGATCGCTTGAAACTGTTGTGCAGTTTCTTTGCGAGAGAGCTCCAAGGCTTCCCAAAGAGAATCCTCACTATAACTTAGAGCAGGGCTCTCGGCTGGCTGACGGTCTGAAATGAGTAACCGTTGATTTTGCTATCTGATCGAGATCTGAAGGTCGCGTGTTAACTGTTGGGGCGGGAAATACGCCTTCTAGTTAACGGATTGTTCGATCTCACAAGCTAGATGAATAAGGGGGTTGTGGGGATTAGAGGAGAAGGTTTGGCGAAGCAAGGGAGGAGTTTGATCGGGAACTGTCGATCAGACGGTTACTTTGGCGGTTAGCTCTGATGGTTAGACCGAGAGAAGAGAAGAGAAGAGGGGGCCGCTAGCAGCGGCAACAACAGACTTCGCCCACCGTGGCTTGAATGCCACTCTTGCGGCGGGCTTTCCTTTGACTATAATCAAAATTACAGCTCGGGGTTACACCTTAACATTGAAAGCAGAAGAAAGGATACAAGAGGGAAGCTGGCGGCTAAGGAGAGAAGAAAGCCAGGAGGCCGCGTGGTTTGACCAATGAAAGTCGGCAGACCGCGCGGTCAACGATCGGGCAGCTCACTAGAATAAGCCGAGCGGACTGCTCGATCAAGCAGAAAGTAGGCAGGTCGCGCGGACTGAAGATCCGAGTCCGCAGGAGTTAATGATGGGTCCTTGATCCCTCCCCCTTCCGTCCTGTCCCCCCCGAAATGAGAGGTCTGGGGGCCTATTTATAGGCTCGGGGAGGTGACGGTCTTGGTAAAGTCCCCACTAGTGAGGCGGTAAGCTATGCGAGTAAAAAACGTTGAGTCCGCAGAGTCCGCACCGGGCCGCGCGGTCTGGGACTGCCTGGAGTCGGAGATGGTTGCCGCTGGTCGTTCGAGTACGAATGCTGAGTCCGCTGAGTCCGCGCCGGGCCGCGCGGTCTGGGACTGCCTGGCTGTTGGGAGAGTGCTAAGCGATTCTGCCTAGCCCGCTGCGGTTGAGGATGAACAGGTCGCCTCCTGCTGAAGGCTAGTCGCACTTGGTGACGGGCTGATGACCTGGCGGACTTAACACCGAATCCGCCACCTTTTGAGCTTGTTGCTACCGAGCGGTCTAGGCGGATAGGAATGCGAGTCTGCGTTGGGCAATTTGCACCTGAAGAAGAATAAAACACCGCACGGTCAACCGGTTTAACCGCGCTGCCTACAGGAGCGGACTGAGGAAGCAGTCGGCAGACCCCGTAGAGCAAACGGCTGCTGCGCAACCTGGGAGGTCTTGCTAGTGAGACCCTCCTAGCCGCGCGGACTGAGCGGCCTGAGAGATCAGTCCGCGCGGCCTTTAGAAGAAAAGGCCGGCAGGCCGCGACCTACCGGAGCAGGCCGCAACTTACAAGCTGTCTACCTTGGGAGGGATCACCGATTTCTAGGGGAACATCTATATGTATTTCTGCTAGGTTCTAGGTGAACCCTAAAGAATCCCACTATATTTTGCTAAAAAGGATTTTAAGATATATAAAGGGTTGCCCAAATCTATGACTCTATTATCCAACTGAATCATAATTTGAATTAACTTGATTCTCAAATGCTTATTTTGCTGGATGTAGAGTGGATGGAAGAAGAACATCAGGAACATATCAGTTCCTTGGTGATAGGCTTGTATCATGGTTCTGTAAGAAGAAAACTTCTGTGTCCACATCAACTGTAGAAGCTGAATATATAGCAGCTGACAGCTATTGCTCACAGATTTTGTGGATCTGGAATCAGCTACTAGATTATGGATACAACTTAAATAGTTCAACTATATATTATGATAGTACTAGTGCTATATCCATATCACAAAATCCAGTGTATCAAAGTAGGACGAAGCATATAGAAATAAGACATCATTTCATTTGAGATTGTGTAGACAAAAATAAAATTAATCTTGACTTTATTTCCACTAATTTACAGAGAGCAGACTTCTTCACCAAGCCATTGGATGAGAAGAAACATCTATTTTTCTTAAATCACTTAGGAATGATTAATGGAGATGAGAAAATTTAAATTTTGTCTGTGGTCAATGACTACATGACAGTTCATCGAACGGAGATCAACAATCTGCAAACCCCTCGTGAAGAGTGCGTCGAATGGAGCTCGACTATCACTTCTTAGTGAAACAGTTTTCGTCGTACGTAGATCCACGATCCCTGCTTCAGTGAATTGATCGTCGAATGGAGATCAACGATTTATTTGTCTTCTTAAGACTGAGATCGGCGAACTCATTTTTTATTAAAATACTTCATCAGACTCAGATCAAAGATCTTTCTTTTTCTTTGGACTGAGATCGTCTTCTCGTCTTCCAAAGACCTTATAATCTAAGTCTTAGACGAAATCCATCCCGCGCTTTCAATTTCCTTTGAACTTGATCTTTGTTTCTCTGTGCAGG
Source organism: Platanthera zijinensis (assembly GCA_039513925.1). Taxonomy (NCBI): domain Eukaryota; kingdom Viridiplantae; phylum Streptophyta; class Magnoliopsida; order Asparagales; family Orchidaceae; genus Platanthera; species Platanthera zijinensis. The sequence continues at coordinate 141,255,812 of CM077090.1, forward strand.
CGATTTCAATGGCAATTTCAGCAGCAACTCTCACCGGAATGAAGTTTGATGCCTGTTTCGACATAGACATGGATTCTTTCAATCACAACGATCAAATATTTCAGGACATACTGCTGTTGTTCTCTGTGCCGAAACTCCAAAAATTCATGTCTACCAGGATGAAACTTCCAGTTACAGAGATAAAAGAATGGGTTTTTTACTTCATCATCTCCAGATGCACAAACCCTAATAGGCACCATTTCTGGACAGAAGGTTATCCTGACTCCTGCTATTTTATCTAAAATCTTTGGTTTTGTCAATGATAACGATGACTTTGAGATGGACTCAATAGAATCTTCTGAAATGCTTACAAGGATGGGTCACTAAGAGGGAAACCCTAGTAAGTTGTTGAAAAAGAACTTGTAAGTACAGTACAAGTTTCTTGTTGATGTGGTCGGCAAGGTGCTGCTTGGGAAGCACACCGCTCACGACCACATAACCATGCAGTATTTTCTGTTGATGGGTGCGCTATTAAATAAGAAATCAATAAATTGGAGTACAATTTTGTTTGATTTAAACAAGAAGAAAAACAACAAAAGAGAAGTGTGTTTTGGGAGGATTCTGGGCATCTTTCTCCAGGAGATATGTCCTCATCTATTGGTCTCTCCAACAGTCTTCATAAATGCTTCCAAGAGACTGATCCCAGTCCTCTTTGGGAAGTGGGAGAGGAAATCAACAAGCACTCCAAGGCCTCTTCTTCCTATAGACTGTCTGAGGACACCAGGACTCCAAGAGGCAATCTCCCACCTGCTGATGAAGAGGCACCTGAAATTCCTCCTCCTCCACCTTCCTCCAGATTCCCTTTATTACCAACCCCTTTATAACCTTCAAATCCTGAAATCTCCACTGTCATTTGCACTCCATCTTCACCTCATACCTCACTACCTCAATCTACTCTACCTTACTAACATCAGGTCACTCCTCCCTCTTTCAATCTCCTTACAACTTCCACACCATCTCCATCACCAGTACAATCACCAATACCTACTTCTCCTCAATCTCCACTTGCTGATGATACTCCTATGGATATCATATATGACTTCCCTCCACTCACTCCTCCAGAAATCCCATCCACATCTAACATCATACCTCCAATTCTACATTTCCCTCCATCAACTTCTTTACATATCTGTACTGCTTGTGGTATCTCCACTTCTACACTCCCATCATCCACATCTGATCCATCTTCCATCAACTCTCTTATCACTCCAACCATCAAATCTCTCATAGAAAATGTCATTGCACCTCTTATTCTCTCTATTCAAACTGTCACCACTCAACTTGATTCTATTTCTGGCCCTTCTTCATCTAGGGGCCTAGCATCAGACATCCCTGATACCAGGCAGGGTGGAATGTTCAATGAAGAAGTCTCCCTTCCAGCAGTCACAGCAATTCCAGCAGAAATAGCAGCAACAATAGCAGAAGCAGTCAGGATTATTGATACTAATTTACCAAATGCAGAGCATACAGATTGTAACGCCCCGAAACTCAAAAGAGGAACGGGAAGCATTTGAGCTAAGTTTGGGTCTTGGAAAGGTGAACACGGCCTATGACACGGGCGTGTCACATGGACGTAGCGTGCTCGGGTTGCACGATTTCCCATGTGGTCGACGAGTTGCAGTCGACGATCGTAGAAGACAGAGAACACGACCTAAGACACGGGCGTGTCCAGGGGCATGTCCTTCTCGGGTTATTTGTCGGGCTGTGTGGAAAAATTTACACGGCCTGCGACACGGGCGTGTCCCAGGGCGAGTCTGGCACACGGCCTGTAACACGGGCGTGTCATAGAGTCGTGTCCTCTTCGGGATGTTCTGTCCCTGTATCGATTCAGGGAACACACCTCACAACACGGGCATGTACTGTATGACACGGGCGTGTCAATTATGAAATGGGCGTGTCTAAATGCGTGTCCCGTTCGGGACGTGATGGTTTCAGCATAGATTGAGGAACACAAACTTGGATATGGGCATGTCACAAGCCGTGTTCGGCCTAGTAATTTGACTTTAAGAGAAAATTGTGGTTGTTCGTTTCCTTATTTTGGGATCTAAGGGCTCACACTAGTCTATGCTGGGTTAAGGCCGGGAATATGGTTGAAAACCCTCATTCCACTTGGTTTATTCTCTTTGTAAAGTTATAGAGACATGGGAGATAAAGGAAGAAAAGGAAGAGAAAATCCAGCCGCCAGAGAAGCATCGGAGCCCCGATTCTCGATCCGAGTCCAGATCTGCGAATGCGAGTCCAATACGGTACTTTCCATCCGTCTAGATCTTCATGGCGCAGAAGATAAATGCTAGGGTAACGATTCTCTACTTGGACATGTGAAGTCCTCTTTCCTTTTTGAATAGGAAGCCCGCTCTAGTGAGTATGCGGAGAGTGTGAGGCATTCCTTCAGGTAGACATGAATAATCTCGGTTGTCTTGCATGTAGAGTTCGGAATCGAAGAACGTACATAGGCATGGTGTGTGAAGCCTACCCGGACAAGTTGGTATGGATTGGTGATGTTATTTTAAGCATGAATAGCCGGAGAAGACTCCGTGCCGATGGTTTTTTTTCGGGTTTTCTACACGGTAGATTGCAACAGGGAGCCTTGGGGACTAACTCCAAGGTGCACCCGAAAAACTGGACGGAAACACATTTCTACCAACTTGTAGGCCTGGGAGCCAACTTGAACATAAATGGGTTATGTAATTATTATGTGTTGGATGTGGGACTCGAGGAAGCTTGACCCGTATATATAGCTTAAATTGATGTTGCGGTGTGAGCAATGGGTTAGGCGGAACCGTACCTGCTCTATGTGGTAAGGTTAAAGTGACCTAAGGTACGTGGTACTTACCACTAGCATAGATGGAGGGTCTTAGGCTATGGTATAGAAAGACTAAAATGCTCACGAGGTTTGCCGTCATGTAGGCGGTGTTGAGACCACGGACTTTGACCAGGTTCACCGAGTAAGTGCCCTGAGAGCACGGTGTGTGTGGCCGTGCGAGCGTGTATTTGTGATGAACTGTGCAAATATGGTACTTTTTCTTTTATCGTTGGATTATACTTATGCAATGCAGGGAAGGAGCACCGCCACCCCAAAAAGGGGTGGGGTCGTTATAATTTGGTCAGCTTTAGCTGACCGTTGCTTTTGTTTGCCATTGTGCGGTGGAATGTTGATTGCAGGTGCTGCGGACCCGAGTGGCAAATAGTGGGGTAAAGCCTTTGTTGCAGTACAGGCCCTCGAAGGCCAAAGTGTATTTTTTTAATTTATTCTCATGTGTGATTGGCTTGTGTGTTATTGTATGGAAGACACATTTTATTTAAGTAAACTTTTGTAAAGTTTTGAGTCTAAATTACACACTTATTTTTTGACTCGTTTGGGCTAGTTTTATCGTTATTGCACTTCACTTGGGAGCCACAACTGCTTATATTCATTTATCTGTCCATTTCATGATTATGTGCATCTTAGGCCCGTTTTCAGTGTGGTTTCTTTGTTTCTGTATTTCCATTGTGTTACTTGTTCTCTCGCTGTGCTTGGAGAATGTGGTGTGAACTTTTGGTGACCTATCTGTTTATACTACAGGTGCAAGGGTCGCGTGCATGTTCCGGAATCGCTCGGGAAATCTCAAACGGTATAGGAATACTGCGCACGATCACTGGACTCACTACGCACGACCTCTAGTCGTGTGCGAGTGATCATGCGCTCTGTCCTCTTCATTTTCCTTGTTCTGGCCGGGTAATCGCACGAGAACTGGACATTGCGCGCACGACCACCGGTCATGCGCCACTGCTCGTGCACGTTTACCTCATGTTTCTGCAATTCTGTCTTTGCCAATCGCACGATCAGTGGATTCAGTGCGCATGACCACCGGTCATGCGCCACTGATCGTGCGCATATATGCTGATATTTTTGTCCAAGTTGCAGGTTTATTTGGGAATTGGGCACGATCATCGGAGTACAGTGCACACTAACACTGGTCGTGCGCTCTTCTTATTCTGCCTCCGTATTTAAGGGCCTGTTCCGCGATTTTGGTCAACGAGGGTCATTTCTGCGATCTGAAAGTGCACGGGAAGTGCTGTTCTACTTCTCCACAGTTCCTCCACCCATCTACACCCTCAAGGAAGCATTCTCCGGCCATCCGAAGCCATCCTCAACCTTCGGAGAGCTCCCGGCAATCAGCAACAAGCAACCGGAACTCTTGGTGACATTTCTCTAGATTAAAGGAAAAAAAGATCAAAGGAACCGAAATATGACGGAGAAGAACAAGTGGATTTACAACCCACATGCATTCGGTAGCGACCACGGTCCCTGCCATGAAGTGGATTGACAATCCACCACTCCGGCAAAGAGCCACGGCTACGCCTTCCCTCTGGCGGTTTACTCTATCTTTTCTCTTGTGGATTATAACTTTAAGCTTGTAATAGACTTTAAATTAATTTTCATTTGTCTATGAATGAAGTATGTTTGGTTAGTTACTTATTCTGTTGTAGTTGTTATGCACTCGCCTCCGCTTGCACTCAATCACTACCGCACTAGATTCAACTCTATCAAGGGCTAGAGTTGGTCTTTATATAGGTGTTTATGACCCTCACTCTCACATTTTCTCTCCGTCCATCGGCATACCGAAGCACGACATAGAGGCCTTAACACACTCATTCACAAGCGAAGCGATGCGGCGACCTACAGTAGTTTTATTTCTATTTGGTAGAATTAGGAAACCAAACAAAAACCCCCCATGTTGTTTATTTTCACTCTTAGTGACGATCTTCACACAATGCTATCACGTACCCTTCTTGCATTCCCTTGAGATAGATATTCGGGGAAGCTATTCCCAAATTATTACTTGAGAGCGACCAGTACACTTGCCGTCAGCGCATCAAGTTTTTTGTGTCGTTGCCGGGGAATGCAGGCATTTGTGACCTGAGTATTGCTAAGATATTTACGTAAGAGTTGTTTCTTTTTGATTTTTTTTGTCATCTTGATGCATGAAGAGACAAAGACCTGAAGAATTTCATGCTTATGATCCATAAATTGAGAGGACCACCCGAGCACGAAGGCATGCTGCTACCGCTCGGGGTGCGATGGACCATAATCTAATGCAGATTGGAAGTCATGGAGGAAGAGAGGAGCCCATCTTAGGGGCTGATGTTGATGAGAATATGGGAATCCGGCAGGGACAGCCGATGCATAGGGTTGGTCCGCGGGTAAATGAAGCTGCTGTTGGAAAGCAGCATGTCGATGAAAATGAGGTCAATAGGCCGAGGCCTCGTACAATGAGAGATTACACCACTCCCACTGTTGGGAATGTGTACCCAGCTTTCGGGCCTGCCATCCCGAATCCACAGTTCGAAATCAAATCAGCTATTCTGAATATGATATGCAGCAATGCTCAATTCTCCGGGATGCCAAGCGAGGACCCACATATGCATCTCCCAGAATTTTCTGAGATATGCGGGACCTTCCGTTATAGAGGAATACCCAACGATACGGTGAAGATGAATCTCTTTCAATTCTCACTGCGTGATAAAGAAAAAAGCGTGGTTGTATAGATTACCTCCAGGAATAGCCACTATATGGGACGCTCTAACTTCGAGGTTCCTAGAGAAATTCAATCTCGTGGACAAGATAGTGAACCTGTGTCGGGAGATTGGCAACTTCTGCCAATTTGATCAAGAGAGCATAGCGGAGGCGTGGGAACGCTACAACGAGTTGATAAGGAAGTGCCCAAACCATGAGTTCCAGCCTTGGAACTTGGTGGACCAATTCTACTTCGCCATAGAGCCCAGATATAGGGCTATGATCGACGTTGCTGTTGGAGGTTCATTGATGAACCTCACATCGGATGTAGCACTGAGGCTACTGCAAGATACTGCCATACACAACATTTACTGGACTGCGGGGAGAAATGCACAAAAATACCCGGGGAATTTTTACTCTTGGATCGGCTGTGCCTATTACAGCCCCTATCATGGCAATCTCTTGCCAAGGATGTGGCGGGGATGGCCATCACACTTACGAATGCCCGGGAGAAGAGCTATCTGGTGAGCTGTGCAATTTGAATATGAATGAATCAGTAAATTTTATCTATAACCAAATTAGGGGTTTGCCGTACGGAAATGCTTATAACCCAGGGGTGTGGAATCACCCCAACTTCCTATTGAACAAAAATACAGGTGGCCAACAATGGCAACCAGGGTAGCATTAGTTCGATGCTTCAGCCTCTGGAAGTCAACCGAGGCCGCCCCATCTAGGTTATAACCAGACACCTTTGGCTCCGAAGAAGAGTAATTTGGAGGAGTTGATGGAAAAGTTCGTTGAGGTCACTCACTCGAACATGGCCAGCCAGACCACATCAATGCGGAATCTGGAGGTGTAACTGGGACAATTGGCCCAGGTGCTTGTTGAGCGTCCCCAAGGGACTCTTCCAAGTAATACGGAGAAGAACCCCGTAGATCAGGGGAGAAGTATTGCTGAGAAGGATGAGGGGGTGTGTTGTGAACTTGTGATCGCTTGCACGATCAACTACATTGAGACCACCGCACTTTGCGATTCCGGATCTTCAAGTAATGTTCTTGCTTTGCAAGACGTTGAGATGTTTGATTTAAAATTGAATCCGGATGATCGTACCTTGCTGGTTTTAGCTAATGTTGTTCTAGTGGAAACAGAAGGAGATTTAAGAGAGGTTGAGGTTACGGTGGATGGAACAAAAGTTTTTTCGGACTTCCAAGTATTGGGGCCTATCGAAAACACCTCAATCCCAATCTTGGGAGTCCCATTTTTGAAAAATAGCAGCGCCATCTTGGATTTTTCCAATGGACGGGTGGTTGTACCAAATATGGTGTAACCTCCGTGCTTACCTGACTCTGTGACTAAACCTCTAGATCCCCCTCCTAATTTTATCACTAATGAATTATTTAGTACTGTGAAAGATAGAGATAAACAGGAAATGTGGAAGAAAAAGGAGAAAAGAAGTATTTGTGAAGAAGAGAGTGGTGATTATGAAGAGAAGAAGGAACCATTGGTTCGTGTGAAGACTTCTGATGGAAGTCTTGAGAATCCATTTGTATGAGAGCATGACTCTCCTCATGATGAAATTGTGAACAAACAATTTAATGGCAAAGTTATATGGGCGGATCCGGTTGCCGCTATGGCGCCGGAGACTATGAAACCTAAAACTTTGGCGAGTGAGTTAGTTGAATATGCAAGGTGGCATTCTCCCACTGTGGAGAAGAAGAGAAGTGATTGTTTATTGCGATCTACTCGCTTTGTTTCTATCAGGAGATAGAAGCTTGGGGCATGGGGCAGGTTGGGTAAAACCAACCTTACCCCTAAAGCTTTAAATCTTGGACTATCTCACTCTTGTGGGGAGCTCTTTCATAAATCTGCGTATAGTTGATTGTGTGATGGATGAATTCTGCTAATGCCTGTGTGTGGACTTGCTGAATATTTTGTGTTAATTTAGTTGATAAGGATATAAACTATATGTTATGCTAATACATATATTTGGTCCACCTTAAGGACAGTAAACAAAAGTGGCTTCTGGGAGACGACCCATGTTGCACCATTTGGTCGTGTGCTGTGCTCTGTGCTCCTTATATATATATATATATATATGTCCATCTTTTGTTTTGCGTTGATATTAAAATCGCAGGTGCAGGAAATTTTTAGGCGCGATAACTTGGCCGTACTTAGATATCTCGTCGCACGACTGGTATGCTCAATTTTGAGCATAAGTACTTCTTTCCCCTAGCCCTTTATGTTTATTTACATGTTTACTTTTACGTAATGTCGCATTACAGTCTGGGGGTGGAGTTGCCTGTGGTCTCTACACAGCACAGTTTATTACATACTAGTCTGTATTTATTTATCTCATGATCACGATTGCACACACTGAATCACCCACATGAGTGCGCACTTAACCACGCGCGCGGCTCAAGTCAAATGTATTACTTTTGTGTCAACTCTAAAAGAGTGTTGCTGGCTTAGGAGTTTGGGATATAGTAGTTCAAAACTCATGCAGTGCTCCTAATTCAGTACTCATGATTTTCGTAGAAATAGTATAGGTTTACTTTTTCTTCATGCTAGTAGATTTAAACTTATTCTGCAAAAGTTAATATTGTTTGTGCTACTCAAAATTTTTGAATCTGGAGTAATCGAACAGTAGTGTAGGGATGAGTGTAGCTGTCACTAGACTCGAATTGCTCAAGTCGGGGGGAAGGATCGTCTTTTTCTGTGACTGTGAACTTGCCCCAAGCTACTCTCAAAGCATTAGTGCCCGGTTAGTCGACTGTGAGCGTGAGGTAGGCCATTATTTTAGCTAGTTTGAGCTTTGTATAATAAGTCCTAGCAGCAGACCGTTGTAAGGCAAATTTTTGCCTACCCTCCTTTTGTTTCAGCTCCACCTACATTCACCAAAGCCTAAAAGCCAACCCTCTTGTCACAACAAAAACTTTGAGCTTGATCGAATTCAAAATTTGATATGTTGTGATATGTGGGATTCATGTGATGTGGAGATGAACTCATGAAATATTAATTGTTAAATTTGGGGATTGCTATAAGAAAAAAAAATGAAAAAGAAAAGGATGTAAAAATAAAATCTAAAAGTATTACAATGAGAATTGCAATCCCCATCTTGTGTGTCAGTTTTTGGTCGGGATAGGCCGTATGCATACCTGGTTTTCACGCCAAGTCTGGGGGGGGTGTCATACATGTATTTCTTAGTCGCTGTATGGGTTTAGCTTTTGTTCGCTCGATTTGGTTGTGTGTAGCCTCCATGTTTATCATTTACTACCACACCTTAGCCTAAGCCCCATTCAATCCTACTAGTCCCACTGATTCAAATTTGAGTCTACCTAGCATTGTGGAGAGAGTGTGAACGGGCAAGCATATGGTTCCCGAAATTGATGGATTTCATTGGAGGTGATCACGAGCCCCGGTATTTAAAAATGCTCACCTTAGTGGCCTGCCTACATTCTTCGTACACATGACCGAACGATTCTCTAGAATTCTAATTTTAAGTGGACACAATATTTATTTACTTCTATCGAATAGTTTAAGCTCCATAGTATAATTAGAAATTTTTTTTATTCTATTTTCTATGCGCATGATGTATTTGATTTCTCATCTTACTATATTTTGAAATTTCTAAGCCAGCTAACTGTTTTTGCAGTCCACAGAGTGATGATTCGCACGGGACGCGCAAATGGGTAAGTTTGGGGGTGTGATGAGTCCAAATTATACACTTATTTTTGGACTCATCTGGGCCAGTTTTATCGTTATTGCACTGCACTTGGGAGCCATAACCACTTAAATTCGTTTATCTATCCATTTCATTATTAAGTGCACCTTAGGCCCGTTTTCAGTGTGGTTTCATTGTTTCTGTATTTCGGTTTGTGTTACTTGTTCTCTCGCTGTGTTTAGAGAATGTGGTGTGCACTTTTGGTGGTCTATCTATTTCTATTACAGATGCATGGGTCGCATGCGTGTTCCGGAATCGCTAGGGATACCCAAACGGTACAGGAATACTGTGCACGATCACTGGACTCACTACGCACCACCACTGGTCGTGCGCTAGTGATCGGGCCCTCTGTCCTCTTAATTTTCATTGTTCTGCCCGGGTAATCGAACGAGCACTGGACATTGCGCGCACGACCACCGATCATGCGTCACTGATCGTGCGCGTTTACCTCATGTTTTTATAATTCTGTCTTTGCCAATCGCATGATCAGTGGAATCAGTGCGCACGACCACCGGTCGTGCACCACTGATCGTGCACATATATGTTGATATTTAAGTCTAAGTTGCAGGTTTATTTGGGAATTGCGCACGATCATCGGACAACATTGCGAACGACCACTGGTCGTGCGCCACCTATCGTGCGCTCTGCTTATTCTGCCTCCGTATTTAAGGGCTTGTTCTGCGATTTAGGTCAACGGGGGTCATTTCTGCGATCGGGAAGTGCGCGGGAAGTGTCGTTCTACTTCTCCACAGTTCCTCCATCCCTCTACACCCTCCGGGAAGTATTCTCCGGCCATCCGAAGCCATCCTCAACCTTCGGAGAGCTCCCGGCAATCAGCAACAAGCAACCGGAACTCTTGGTGACATTTCTTCAGATGAAAGGAAGAAAAGATCAAAGAACGAAAAGAAGACGGAGAAGAACAAGTGGATTGAAAACCCACATGCATCCGGTAGTGACCATGGTCCATTTTGTGAAGTGGATTTACAACCCACAACTCCGGCCAAGAGCCATGGCTATGCCTTCCCTCTTGCGGTTTACTATACCTTTTGTCTTGTGGATTGTAACTTTAAGCTTGTAATCGACTTTAACGTACTTTTCATTTGTCTATGAATGAAGTACGTTTGGTTAGTTACTTGTTCTGTTGTAGTAGTGATGCACTCGCCTCCGCTTGCACTCAATCAATAGCGCACTAGATTCCACTCTAGCAAGGGATAGAGTTGGTCTTTGCAGAGGTGTTTATGACCCTCACTCTCGCATTTGCTCTCCGTCCATCCGCATACCGATGCACGGAATAGCGGCATACACTCACTCATTAACAAGAGAAACGGTGCTGGCGACCCGTAGTAGTTTTATTTTTGTTTAGTAGAATTAGGAAACCAAACCAAAACCCCCCTGTTGTTTAATTTCGCTCTTAGTGACAATTTTCAAACAACGCTATCACGTACCCTTCCTGCATTCCCTCGAGATCGATATTCGGGGAAGCTATTCCCAAATTATTACTTGACAGCGACTGGTACACTTGCCGTCAGCGCATCATAAGGCCATAAGGCCAAGTACTTTGTGTGTTTTGTACGCTCATTCCTTTTTGTTGTATTAGTGTACATTTATGTTTTGGTTGGGTTCTTTAATTTTTAACTCTTAAAATACTTCCGCTAGTTGCTCTGTGTAGGACGGTTGTGATTGGAAGAACGGTTTCATTCTGTAACCCTTCGGTCTATCTGTAGTAAATGATGTCGGGCCCGGTCGGACCTACTGCTATATGATATGCGACGGATAGGGGTGTTACAATTTGGTATCAGACTACCAGTTCGATCAAGCTTATTGGAATTCGTGGTCGAATTCTTTTAAGGGGTGGTGAGCACATGTGTGTGCGTCATCGTAATAACATAAAAAACCCATGAATGTCCACTTAGGAATGAAAATACACATGTTTGAGGAACCTACGAGTTCCTATAATTGCTTTTTGCAATATTATTCGGTAACTTAATGGGGTTTTGTACGACTATAGGTTACCAAGAGTGGTGTAGGGCCGTCAAAACATCCGGTTTCTTAGGCAAATAGCGCACCAAACATTGACCCTACACCCTCGGCAGGAACCATACGATTGGTGGCTGAAGCGGTGTTCGCTATGATCAATGCTCAGCCTATAAGACAAGTGCAGCAGCCTGCCCCTGAAGTGGAGCAAGTACCGCTTCTAGCGGCGGAAGCAAGGAGGGTGGAGCAAGTGGTAGTGGAGTCATTGATTCCTAGGAGATCTACTGAAAAGCAGCTGAAGCATGTTATAGGCTTCAATCCTCCGGTGTTCTCGGGGATGGGAACCCCAACCCATGCTGAAGATTGGCTCTCCTGGATAAAGAGAGTCCTGATAGCTACGGAGACGGAGGAGTGGCAGAAGTCGACTATAGCCACTTTCTTATTGGACGGCGATGGAAGGTTGTTGTGGGAAGGTTTAGAGCTACACCACTATGGGGGAAGGCAACTCACGGACGTCTCGATGGAAGAGTTTTCGAGACTGTTCTTGGTAAGGTACCTTCCCTCGACTCAGAGGATTGCAATGGAGAATGAGTTTTAGAAGCTGGTGCAAGGAGTGTGTTGTGTGGATGAGTACCTCCACGAATTTACACGCTTTTATTGGTATGCAAGCACTACATTCGTCGATGAGGAGCAAAAGAAAAACAGATTCCATGAAGGTTTGATGGATGACTTAAGGCTACTAATCTCGGGGCCTATGACGCAAGGCTTTATAAACTTGGTCAACACAGCCCGGTCTTTCGAGAAGGATATGAGGAAGGTGCAGGCGAAGAAGGACTCTGGTGCTAAGAGGGCAGTGTTCAAGGTGCCGACTACCTAAAAAGTCTAGTTATTATAAGCTCAATAAGAAGGCTAGGACTTCGGGTATAGCTCCTTCTTCTGGTGCTTCGGGGGCAACTACAAACCAAACCCCGGGCGCATGCTACAACTATGGAAAGCAGGGGCATTTTGGTCATGATTGCTAGAGCGGACGCCAAAAGTCCGAGAGGAAGCTGGGAGCAACCTACGAAGAGAAGGGCAAGGCAGCAGAGTCAACCCCATCATACTATGCTCCAACCCAACCTAGGGTTTATAACCTTGGCTAACCGGAGGCCATAAAGCAAGCCGACGTGGTGACAGGTACAGTTTAAATTTATAATAGCTTAGCTTTAAATAATGTTACCTTGCGCATGTTTGCTTAATACTTCTTGTATATGCTTTCTTTTGATTTTCGATAATCCGGCGAGAGCACTCTTTGATAGGGGAGCTTCGCACTCCTTTTTTCCGAAGGATTTATATCGTGCATCGGAGTCCCTTCTTCGATGGCGAAGGATAAATTGTATGTGTTGTTGCCAAATGGGTGTTCAATGCACGCGGATAGAGTCCGTGGCGATATGATACGGATTGGGAGTCAGGAGTTCGACTTGCAAGGATCGTTACTACCGCTGGTGGAGTAACACGTAATATTTGGTATGGATTAGCTCTCGGAGCAGCAAGCATACATCGATTACAATCGCAAGGAGATCAAGTTGGGAACTGTTCGTGAGATGACTTTTGCAGGCTTGAAAGGTTCGAGCAAGACATTGATGTCTGCTCTTCATTTGGTCAAGGAGGTTCATGCTTGTGCAGAGCTGTTGTTCACACTAGTGGAGGCTTTGAAGCCTAAGCCTACTTTGGACAGTATCTCAGTGGTATCTGAGTACCCTGACGTGTTCCCTGACGATCTCCCTGGAGCCCCACCGCATTGAGACTTCACAATTGAGCTAGTACCAGGTGCCAAACTTGTGTCACACTCTCTGTATCGGTTAGTGCCTAAGGAGATGGAGGAACTGAAGGTACATATGGAGGAGTTATTGGAACAGGGTTATATACGTCCAAGTTCGTCGCCTTTGAGCGCACCGGTCCTCTTTATTAAGAATAAGGATGGAAGTTTGCGGCTCTGTATCGATTACAAAGAGCTAAATAAGTAAACGAAAAAGAACAAGTATCTGATCCCAAGAATTGACGATCTGTTCGATCGGTTAGTTGGGTCGTTGGTATATTCGAAGTTGGATCTTAAGTCCGGGTATTATCAGGTGAGGATAAGGGAAAGTGATATCCCCAAGAAAGCGTTCAACATGAGATATGGGCATTATGATTTTACTGTCATGTTGTTTGGGCTGACTAATGTGCCATCAGTGTTCATAAGTCTGATGAATAGGACATTCAGAGAGTACTTGGACCATTTCGTGATCGTCTTCATCGACAACATAATGGTGTACTCGTAGTGCGAAGACGATCACTTCAAGCATTTGCATTTGGTGATGGAGACACTGAGGAGGAACCAACTATACGCAAAGTTCTCCAAATGCGAGTTTTGGTTGTCCTCGGTGGCGTTCCTTGGTCACATAGTTAGTGGAGAAGGGATTGCGGTAGATCTAGCGAAGATAGTTGTGATACGGGAGTGGCCTGTGTTGTGTTCGGTAGAAGAAGTAGGGAGTTTTCTGGGGCAGGTCGGCTACTACAAGCACTTCGTAGAGAACATATCGCGTATAACGTTACCCCTCACGACTTTGATAAGAAAGGATCAAAAGTTTGTGTGGTCGCCAGAGTACGAGAAAGCTTTTGAGGAGCTAAAGAGACGATTGACTACAGCGCGTGTTCTATGTTCGCCGAGTGGGACCGAAGGCTTTGAGATCTTCAGTGATGCTTTGGGCAGTGGTTTTGGTTGTGTTCTACTGCAGTATGGGAGAGTGATAGCTTATGGCTCGTGCCAGCTAAAGGTGCATGAGAGAAATAATCCAGTCCATGACTTGGAGTTTGTGGCCGTGATATTTGCTCTGAAGCTGTGGAGACATTACGTGTATGGGGTGAAGGTCGATATCTATACCGACCACAAGAGCCTGAAATAGTTGTTAGATCAAAAAGATCTAAACATGTGGCAGCGGAGATGGATGGAGTTCCTGGGGGACTACACATTCAAGATTCATTATGTGCCTGGGAAAGGCAATGCAGTTGCGGATGCATTGAGTCGTAGGGCCCCTGCGCGGGCCAACTGGTTGTCGGTTCTTGACGAGCGGTTGATTCAGGAGTTGGAGGCATTAGAGATCTCTTGTGTGGAGAAGCAGACTAGTATCGAAGCACAACTGAACTGGACTGAGGTGCAGTATGACCTGGCTGATCGGATTTGATAGGCGCTAGAGTTGCATAGCAACAAGAAGCAAATCATGTATGAGGCTTTAGATGGGTCAAATTCCCAATTTAATGTTGTTGATGGATTGTTATGGAAGGACAGTCGTCTGTGCGTCCCAAATATGGGTAAGCTACGGGTGGAGTTGATGTACGAGGCTTATCATATCAAGTACACGATTCACCCAGGGAGCACGAAGATGTACCGTGACTTGAAGAAATTGTTCTAGTGGACAGGAATTAAAAAGGACGTGGCACTTTATGTGGCGAAGTGTCAGACGTGCGCCTTGGTGAAGGCGGAGTGCCAGAAGCCCGGAGGTTTCTTGAAGTCCTTTCCTATCCCGGAGTTGAAGTATGACAATATTTCTACGGATTTTGTGCATGGTTTGCCAAGATCGCAGTAGGGAAACGATGCCATCTGGGTGATCGTAGATCGTTTGACGAAGGTGTCGCACTTCATTCTGAATAGGAAGGATGATTTGGTGTAGAAACTTGCAAAATAGTATGTGGATAACATTGTTCGACTACACGGTGTGCCCCGCAGCTTTGTGAGCGACCGAGATGGACGATTCATGTCCAATGACTTGTGGTTGGTGTATCAAATGTTGGGAACCAAGCTGGGTTTCAGCACGGCCTTTCATCCATAGAAGGATGGTCAGATCGAGAGAATTAACAGGATAATGGAGGACATGTTTCGCATGTGCGTCCTAGATTTCGGGAAGCAGCGGGAAGATCACCTATACTTGGTGGAGTTTACGTACAATAACACTACCAAGTGAGCATTCAAATGGTCCCATTCGAGGCCTTATATGGTAGAAAATGTCGCACGCCATTGTCGTTGTTGGAAATGGGCGAGCCGAGGTTGTACAAAAAGCAAGAGGTGGAAAGCCCCACAACATTGGTTCGAACTATTCGAGAGCGATTGCTGATTACCCAGGACAGGAAAGCTAAATACTATAATGCCAAGCATCAAAACATGGAGTTCTCTATTGGCGACTATGTGTATTTGAAGATCAAGTCATTCAAGGGTGTCTCACGGGTACGGCGCTTGAAGAAGTAATCACGAGGTACCTTGGACCGTTAAAGGTTCTTGAGCAGATTGGCAAAGCAACCTACCGACTGAAGCTATCAGCGGAACTTAGTGGTCTACACGATGAATTCAACATATCGGCGTTGTGGAAGGCGATGAAGTAGCCTTCACAGGTGATCGCGGTCGATCATGTATCGGTTGATGATGGGTTGATTACGATGGTCAAGCCTGTTCACATTGACGACACTGAGGTCAAGCCACTGCATAACAAAGACATCAGGATGGTCAAGGTCCATTGGGACAACTGCGGTTATGAGGAGCTTTTGTAGGAGCGAGAGCAGGCCATGCTTGAGGAGTACCTAAAGTTATTCCACTCAGGTACTGTTTTGTTTTGTGTATCTTTTCCTTTCGGTAATTTTGTGGACAAAATTCTTTTAAGAGGGAGAGATCTGTAAAGCCCTGAAACTCAAAAGAGAAATGGGAGGCGTTTGAGCCAAGTTTGGGTTTTGGTACACGGCCTGAGACAAGAGCATAGAAGGCTGAGAACACATCCTGAGAAACGGGCGTGTCCAGGGCCGTGTCCGGCTCGAGCTATTTGTCGGGCTGTGTGGAAAGAGTTATACAGCCTTGGACACGGGCATGTCCGAGGGCGTGTCTGGCACACGGCCTGTGAAACCGGTGTGTCATAGAGCTGTGTCCTCTTCGGGATGTTCTGGTCCTGTGTCGATTCAGGGAACTCGCCCCACAACGCGGGCATGTAGTTTATGACACGAGCGTGTCAACTATGACATGGGCATGTCTAAACCCGTGTCCCGTTCAGGACATGATGGTTTCAGCACCGATTGTGGAACACGGCCTTAGATATAGGCGTGTCACAAGTCTTGTTTGACCCAGTAATTTGATTTTAAAAGCAAATCATGGCCGTTAATTTCCATATTTTTGGATCCAAGGGTTGAGGCTAGTCTATGCTGGGTTAAGGCCGGGAATAGTGTTGAAAACCCTCATTCCACTTGGTTTATTCTCTTTCTAAAGTTCTAGAGAGAGGGGAGAGCAAGGAAGAAGAGGAAGAGGAAATCCAGCCGCTAGAGAAGCTTCGGATCTCTGATTCTCGATCCGAGTCCAGATCTGCAAAGGCGAGGCCGATACGGTGAATTCTATCCGTCTAGATCTTCATGGCGCCGAAGAGAAATGCTAGGGTCACGAATCTCTACTTGGACATGTGAAGTCCTCTTTCCTTTTTGCATAGGAAGCCCGCTCTCGCGAGTATGTGGAGAGTGTGAGGCATTCCTTCGGGTAGACATGAATAGTCCCCGTTGTCTTGCATGTAGAGTCCGGAATCGAAGTACGGACATAGGCATAGTGTGTGAAGCCTACACGGACAAGTTGGTCTAGATTGGTGATGTTTTGCTATGTATGAATAGCCGGAGAAGACTCTGTGCCGATGGTTGTTTTTCGGGTTTTCTACGCTGTAGATTGGAACAAAGAGCCTTAGGGACTAAATCCAAGGTGCACCCGGAAAACTGGGCAGAAATACATTTCTGCCAACTTCTAGTCCTGGGAGGCAACATGAACATAACTAGGTTATGTAATTATTATGTGATGGATGTGGGACTCGAGGAAGCTTGACCCGCACATATGGCTTAAATTGACATTACAGTATGAGAAACGGGTTAGGCTGAACCATACCCACTCTATGTGGTTCGTTTAAAGCGACCAAAGGTACATCGTACTTACCATTGGCATAGATGGAGGGTCTTAGGCTATGGGCCAGAAAGACTATAATACTCACGAGGTTTCCCGTCATGGAGGCGGTGGTGAGACCAAGTACATTGACCGGGTTCACCGAGTAAGTTCCCTTAGAGCACGGTTTGTATGGTCGTGCGAGCCTGCATCTGTGATGAATTGTGAAAATATGGTACTTTCTCTTTAATCGTTGGATTATACTAATGTAATGCAGGGAGGGAGCACCGCCACCCCAAAAAGGGGTTGGGTCATTATAATTTGGTCAGCTTTAGCTGACCGTTGCTTTTGTTTGCCACCGTGCAGTGGAATGTTGCTTGCAGGTGCTGCGGAGCCGAGTGGCAAATAGCGGGCTAAAGCCCTTATTGCAGTACTGGCCCTCGAAAGCCGAGGTGTATTGTTAACTTTACTCTCATGTGTGACCGGCCTACGTGTCGTTGTATGGAAGACACATTTTATTTAAGTAAACTTTTGTAAGGCCATAAGGCCAAGTACTTTGTGTGTTTTATACGCTCATTCCTTTTTGGTGTATTAGTGGACATTCATGTTGTGGTTGGGTTCTTTTATTTGCAACTCATAAAATACTTCTGTTAGATGCTCTGTATAGGACGGTTGTGATTACAAGAATGGTTTTATTATATAACCCTTCGGTCTGTCTATGGTATATGGTGTCGGGCCCCGGCCGGACCTACTGCTATATGCTATGCGACAGATAGGGATTTTACACAGATTTCTTTGATACAGATTCTGCAGATGCAGTTGATTACTTGATCATTCTTTCTGGAGACACATCCATTTCTCCAGCAATTAAACTGAATTCAGTTCTAGATTCTTTTGTCCTTAAATATAAAAACATTCTTTTATTTGTTTCTCCAAAGTATTGCACAGATATTATTTGCTATACAGCTCCAGCAAGTATAGAAACTCTTCAGGCTATTCAGGACAGTTTTTCAACTGACATGGTTGTGGAACCTATAGGCCAAACCTATGTTATGGATGACAGTCCTATTCGCAGCCTAGATGATCTAATTTCACAAGATGTTGCACAGGAGATTGCCCAGATGCAAAATGATCCAGAGCTGAATGATTTTCTATTGACTGATAAAGAAACAGAAGATTCTCAGATGATTTCAGAGTTTGTTTCTCCTCCTGAGGCTGTTCCTCCTCTTCAGACTGATAAGCAGATTTCTTAGGAAACAATAAAAGAAATAGATGTTTTGTATGATAATCCTAAAAGTTCTTCTTATGATGAAACAGTTGATGATTCTGATGATTCTGGAACTCCCAAATCTAAAGTTGCAAAGAAGAGAAAGACTGTTCCAAAGGCTGCTCCTAAGCCTAATCCTACAAATGACACCCCCTACTATATCTTGCAAAAGATAACTCCATACCCAGGGATGCCTCAATGTATGTGGTTATCAAAGAATGAACAAAAAGAGAGGAAGAAAAGGAGAAGGTACAGGTCTCCTCCTAGGCAATTTAGGAAAGACCCTCCTCCTCCTCCCCCTCCTTCTTTAGGTGCTTCTAGAAATATTACTCAAAGAGCTGCTCCAATGAACAAGACATATCAAATACATTCAAGGCATGGCAATCAGCAAACTTCTTCAAGCCATCCTCCTCCAGCTTCAAGCAGGAGAGCTCCTAAAGAAAATATTGATGAATAAAAGAAGGACTCTAGTCCAAATAGGCCTGAGTCTCCTCTAATTCAATTTGTAGATCCAGAACTAGAGACCTCTATCATAATGGCTAGATTTCAGGTGGTAGTAGGACTCTCTCAGATTAACAAAGCTAAAGCTGAAGAAAAGGATCCTTCTTAGTTTACAATAATGTCATCTTATAGGAAAGAAGAACAAAACAGGTATGCTAAAGCAAACAAGTTCTTTAATGCTGATGAGTATTTGAAATTGCGTCCATAGGCTATAGTACACAGAACATCTTCTCTTAACATTATTGGTGCATCTGATATGTTCATGTCAAAGAGGGAAGCTGTTAACCCTAACAGAGAAATCTTATTCAAACAGCCTGCTGAAAAGTCTAAGAAAGCAATTCCCAAGCATAAACAGTAATTTTATTATTGTGTTATTATTAGCTTTGAACTCTTTTTCTGTTTATATCATGAAGCATATGTTATAAATATCTGCTGAATGTATTATTAATGTCAGATATATGTTTTCTTTCTTTATGATTGCTTTTTTATCTTTATTTAAGTGACCTCACCCAATTAGGTGGAGATTGTTGGATCCCTAGTTGAATTTGGGCAAGGTTCACTAAATTAGGTTAAGTATGACCCTCCTTGTATAGTCTAGGTTCATAGGTATTCGTTAGATTATAGGGTAAGTCAACAAGTCATATTGATCAGGCCAAGCCCTCAGAAGAATTAGAACACCTAAGAAACTAGAACTCGGTAGAAATTTCTTGTTTGAGTAGGCGTTCGACGTACTCTGATGTGAGCTCGACGAACTTCGTTCTCAGTTCGACGATCTCAGAATCTCTTCTCTTAACTAAGATTGACGAAAGTTAAACTGAGCTCGACGATCTCTTATCTTCTATCAGGAATGAGTTCAACTTTCTTATATCTCAGTTCGACGATCTTGGAGCCTAGTATGGAAAGCTGTATTTCAGTTCATAGTTCTGTATGCTCAGCTCGACGATTGAGAGGGTTGAGTTCTACGATCTTGTATCTCATAACAATGATTTCTGTCAGTTCATTTCCTTCTTGATTGCAGTTATTTCAGATTAACTAAGGCTTACTTCCTGACTTATTTTACTCTGGGTAATTAGTGCTTTTATTCTCATCATATAGCCGTTTAAATGATAACATTAATTACAGGATTTCACAGAGTTATTATACAGCTAATTCTAGGGACAGTTAAGGAATTATTTTATTGCACTTCTAGCCGTCGTCCAAGTTCCAAGAAATCAGCAGTCAATTAAGGGAGAATTTCAAACATTGCTACATAGAATATAGTTGCAAGAGAAGCCATAGAGATATACAATTCAGAGGCTGAGAATTATTTTTCGATCTTCATCATTCTTGCATCTCGAAAGATTTTCAAGAGACAACCAACTTCATCTGTCTATATTTTTTCTGGAGAACCCTTTTCAAGAAGACCTACTCACCCTACAAAGCTCTCAATCTTCCTGAATAGAACTTCATATCAGGGGGAGCTTTGACACCATCAAGAATCCATAAGTCTTCTTAGTTGTTTTTAGAAAAGAGAAGACAACATATAGTTTTTATTTTTCTCCCCCCCCCACTATACAAAGTGTTTCTAACTCCCTTCAAAAGTTAAAAACTTGGTTGCAAGTGTCCTGATCAAAGGACTTGATTTAGTTTTTGGGCACCTGATCAAAAGCCTAAAGGGTTTCCTGATCTACCTGAATCAGATCTTGTGATGGCAGGGCACCAGATCAAAAATCTGAGTGGATTCCTACCAGGGTGGTAGAAGAGTGGATGTACCCAAGTTTAGGGGAACCACTATAAAATTTCTTGTGTCGTCTATGATGCTTTATTATCTTTACTGTGTGCTGAATAGTTTAGGTTTATTTTGTGCACTAACTAA
Organism: Platanthera zijinensis; assembly: GCA_039513925.1. Classification (NCBI taxonomy): domain Eukaryota; kingdom Viridiplantae; phylum Streptophyta; class Magnoliopsida; order Asparagales; family Orchidaceae; genus Platanthera; species Platanthera zijinensis. Next base: position 141,276,580 of record CM077090.1, read on the forward strand.
TTACACATATAGGTACTACTATTTTAATTCCGCACTAAAAAATATAATAAGATTTTAAAATAGTTTATTCACCCCCCTCTAGAGTTAAATAGATCTAACCCCTCAGGTTGTATAATTCATACCATCCTTCATATTTTAATTTTACCTGCGTTTGACAGCTATTTTGTAGAGATTAAAAAGTGTTCTCGAATTCACTTCAGGTACTCGCCATATATTTTTTATTTACCTGCTTTTGACTTCTCTTTTGGAGAGATTAAAAGGTTTTCTAGAGTTCATTTCAGGTACACGGGTTATATTTTCAATTTAACTTCTTTTGACTTCTCCTTTGCATTGCTTTGAAGGAGTAGACAAGTTCACTGAGGGTACACACGCTAAATTTTAAATTTTCCTGCTTTTGACTGCTGCTTTGCAAAGATTAGTTGTAGTTCGTGTGTTCACTTCAGGTACTCCTGTTATATTTTAAATTTTCCTAATTTTGACTTCTCGTTTTTAGAGATTAGGTTGTATTTGCAAGTTAACATCAGGTACTCATGTAATATTTTAAATTTACTTGCTTTTGACTTCTCTTTTGGAGAGATTAGAAGGTTTTCTCAACTTTAATTCAGGTACTCACATTATATTTTAAATTTACATGCTTTTGACTTTGGTTTTGAAAAAATTAGAAGATGTTTGCGAATTCACTTTAGGTACTCGTGTTATACTTTAAATATACCTACTTTTGACTTCTCCTTTGGAAAGATTAGCAGTTGTTCGTGAGTTAAATTTAGGTACTTGCGTTATATTTTAAATTTAACAACTTTTGACTTCTCTTTTTGAGAGATTAGTAGGTGTTCGTGAGTTCACTTCAGGTACTCTTATTATATTTTAAAAGTACCTACTTTGGACTTGTCTTTTGGAGAGATTAACAGGTGTTCGCGAGTTCACTTCAGATACTCGCGTTATATTTTAAATTTACCTGCTTTTGACTTCTCTTTTATAGAGATTAGCAGGTGTTCGTGAGTTAACTTTAGGTACTCATGTTATATTTTAAATTTACCTACTTTTGACTTCTATTTTCGAGAGATTAGATGGTTGTTCTAAAGTTCAATACAGTTACCGTGTTGTATTTTTAATTTACCTTATTTTGACTTCACCTTTGCATGGATTAGCAGGAGTTCACAAGTTCACTTTATCTACTCAAGTTATATTTTAAATTTAAATGCTTTTAATTTCTCTTTTACAGTGATTAGAAAGTTTTCGCGGGTTCTCTTTAAGTACTCGCATAATATTTTTAATTTACCTACTTTTGACTACTCTTTTGTTGAGATTAGCAGGTGTTAACGATTTCACTTCAAGTACTCGCGTTATATTTTAAATTTACATAATTTTCACTTCTTGATTATTGAGATTAGCAGGTGTTCGCAATTTAATATTAGGTACTCGAGTAATATTTTAAATTTACCGGCTTTTGACATCTTCGAGAGATTAGAAGGTTTTCTCTAGTTCACTTAAGCTACTCACGTTATATTTTAAATTTTCCTGCTTTTAACTTCTCTTTTGCAGAGATTAGCAGAAGTTCGTGAATTCACTTCAAGTACTCGCATTATATTTAAAAGATTATTGCTTTTGACTTGTCCTTTGCTGAGATCAGCAGGTGTTCGTGAGTTCAATTTGGGTACTCGTGTTATATTATAAATTTTCCTACTTTTGACTTCTCTTTTCGAGAGATTAGCAGGTGCTCGCGATTTCAATTCAGGTACTCGCGTTATATTATAAATTTTCCTACTTTTGACTTCTCTTTTCGAGAGATTAGCAGGTGCTCGCGATTTCAATTCAGGTACTCGCGTTATGTTTTAAATTTACCTTTTTTTGACTTCTCTTTTGGAGAGATTAGCAGGTGTTTGCAATTTCACATCAAATACTCATGTTATATTTTAAATTTACCTGCTTTTTACTTCCCTTTTATAGAAATTAGTAGGTGTTCGCAAGTTAACTTTAGGTACTCAAGTTGTATTTTTAATTTTCGTACTATTGACTACTCCTTTGCAGAGATAGCAGGTGATCGTGAGTTCACTTCTAATACTCATGTTATATTTTAAATTTTCTAGATTCTGGCTTTTACTTCGCAAATATTAGCTGGTTTTTGCAAGTTCACTTCAGATACTCGCATAATATTTAAAATGTACCTGCTTTTGACATCTCTTTTGGAGATATTAGCAGTTGTTCGTGAGTTTGCATCAAGTACTCATGTTATATTTTATTCCTTCTTTTGACCGCCCTTTTGTAGAGATTAACAGGTGTTCGTGAGTTTACTTCAGGTACTCCTATATTTTTTTTAAATTTTCTTGTTTATGACTTATATTTTTGAGATATTAGAAGTTTTCTAGAGTTCACTTCATGTACTCACGTTATATTTTAAATTTAATAGCTTTTAACTTCTCCTTTGCATAGTTTAGAAGGAGTTAACGAGTTCACTAATGTGTCCGATTTATATAGGGTTTTTTAGACTCATCTGGGCTTGTTTTCTTGCATTTACACTTCACTTTTAGTATGTTACTGCTTAAATTTCACTTATACACCATTATCACATGAAGTGCACATTTTGGCTCATTGTGATGTGCAATTGTGCACTATTCTGTTGGCGGTAAGCACATGGTGCTCCCCAAGTCGCTCTTATAATTTTTTCTTTCTATTCTATATTTTGGTTGCTTGCGCCCCCATTGTGAGATTTGCTGTGCAGGTGGTTAGAAAGCCCATCCTACAGATTGTTTCATGTATAAAATACACGGTCGTGCGTTTTCTTCGCACACTATTTCAGTGTAATAGTGCATTTAACTCAGTGGTTTCCTGGGATTTCAGATCCGCCCGTGCGTTTGGTTCCCGCACGGTTTTTTCCAAACCGTTTGTTCCAAATCGTACGAGAAGGAATCGCACATCCTACCTGTTTTGGCCTTGTTCTGGGTGCTCTGTGGTTACCCGTGCATTTTGGCCTCATACGGTTGATTCCAACCGTACCTGACAATTTTTGCATGCTTTTATTACTTATTCCTGATCGCACGGTCGTGCTTTCCCTTCACGCACGTTTTAGGACGGGCATGCGCGATCATTTAACAAAATACTCAGTTCTATTTTTGCATGTACGTTTTTCTTCATGCACGGTCTGCGCTCGTGCGTTTTGCCATGTGTTGAGAAAATTCTGCGCGATTTCTATTTAAACTGCTGTTTTTCAGGGTTTCGTGGACCGGATTTGGCATCTGTTTTCTTCTGCCGGAAGGGGGTTTTGCCCCGTTCTTCATCCTCAAAGCTAGGGCTTTGCTCCCTATAAAGTTCCTTTGCATCCATGGCATAAAGAAGTTAGTTTCCACTCTACGATCTCGGCAAAGTAAGGAAGAAGTGAAGGTTTGACTTGGACAACGTAGACCAGCGAGATGACGAGCGCTTAGGAAGCGGTGACAGCCTTACCCGACCCCGGACACAACCAATGAGTGGCTCGCTAGACACGGATTGACAACCCGGTGCTTCCTCCCATATCTACGACAATGACTTGTTCGTTGTTTTTATCTCTACCTTTCTCTTCCACATTTCTAGGTTTTTGTATTGGATTTTCATTATTATTTTATACCAGAACTTTGTTTATGTTGATGCACGAAAATGCCAAGGGGAAAACGAGCACCACCAGCTAACTGTTCGAGCACTGGGGAAAGGGGAGGAGAAAACTGTCGGCCAGTCGGTTACTAGAGAATAGGAATGGTGGATAAGACCGGATAGAGAAAAGAGAGAAAGGACCGCTATCAGTGGCAACACCAGAGTTCGCCCGCCGCGGCCTGAATGCCTCTCCTGCGGCGGACTTTCCTTTTAGCTATGAAAAATCGGTTACAACGGTTAGAAAAGAAGAGCCCGAGCGAACAGGTATCCGCTATAGGAGAAATTCGAATCCGCTACCACAAGCAGCACGATTGGGGATCCGAATTCCGTCCCTCTGGAGTTACTGTTCACGCCTATTTATAGGCTCGGGGACTTGCCCAAACGAGCAGGGCTAAAAATACCTGCTGCCCGGGGTATAGGAGAAGCGGGCAGCGGTTACCAGATGCAGGAAGAAAGATAAAAAGAGGACCTCCTAGTCGCACGGCTAGGCGGTCAGAACTTCTGCTGATCGGCTCTCCCTGGGCGGCTGCTGCGTCGGGGAGGACCTGCGAGAAGGCGGGCCAACGGCAGGAGCAGGCCTTGCCGTTAGGAGGCGGATAGCCGACTATAAAAAGGCTTGCCGCCAGGTCTTCAGAAAAACTAGAGGAGCGGTCAAAAGGGTGTTAACATAATCCTCGCACATTTTAAATTCTGAAGAATTTCAAAAATGTGTTAACCGCTTGACCGCGAACGCAGTAAATGCTCTAGAGGCTATAAGTATAGCTGAAGAAGAAGCTGTTTTCACCAAACTGCCTCGAGACGGGTCGCTTTTCCCCTCTAGCGGTTAGAATTCTACTTTTCGAGATGCCCGAGAGGAAAAGCATTCTGGTTAGGGTCAATAGAAAAAATCTTGCCGCAACCAAGCCTTCGCGAGAAGGAACATCTAGCCGCGAAGCCGGCGAGGGATCACCGAAGAGGACATCCACCGCAATTTCTCTTAAACCTGCGACAGTCAAGAGAAGGGCAACCAATGAATACCAGAGTCGGTAATGTAATCGCGCGGACCCCTGATAGGTCGACCGAGAAGAATGTCGAGAGAAACAAAGAACTGCCTACCGAGAAGATTACTGAGAAGCTGGCCGAGGAGGCAGCGGAGAAAGTTGCCAGAAAGAATGCTGAGCTACCCGCCCGAGATGTCGGGGAGAAAATATTCGGAGAGACAATCGTGACTTCACCTGATGTTGATATTACCTCTACACCGCCTAGCGAGACTGGGGGTTAGACGGATTCGGCCCGCACACCCGCATGGGAAGCTGGTGAACTTGCTGACGTCGTTAGCAGGTCTAAGACCGCGGCCAAGACCGCTGCCGACAAACTGAAGCAGAACCTGGACATCGTTTTGGCAATTCCGACAAAGAAAAGGAAACACAGGTCCACCCTATCCGCTGAGGAGAGGATAAAGGAAACAATCCGGCAATATAAGCGAGAAAACCAGAAGCCCTCGGCTGTCATGGTAGCGACTAACCGAGCTGAGGTAACCGAGCAGACTGATGAGGTAACCGCGCTGAAACAGCTTGAATGCTTCCTTGAAGCTGAGGATGGCTCCGCGGTTTACTCTACTTTTCCCGCTAACTGCGGTTTCTTGCAGGAGATGGAGGATATTGTTAACCAACGTTCCGGCGGCGACTCCGACGTGGTTATCTTGTCGGAAATACCCGGAACAGGAAACCTGAACCCATCTGAGGGGGAGGAGAAGAGGAAGTTGCGGGAACAGATCCTTGCCGAGCAAAAGCTTCTAGCCACCGGAGAAGAGCCCAGCGATCTTCCGATTCTCTCCGTCGAAGATCAGGCTGAAGTTGACCGTCGAATAGCAGCAGAGCTTCTGCGGATAGGTATGGTAAGACCTGTCCCCAAAGTGATTAAAATTCCACCACCTTACCAAGAACCATTGCAGGTTAAGAGATCTATCCGCATAATAACCGAAACCGATGATATTCTCTTGTCGCTCGAGGAGCTCGAGAAGAACAGACAGATCGAGCAACGTCTGAGGGACCAATACCTGAAGAAGGTTGACCCCGAGAGGTTAAAAAGACCTATCTTACCTGGCCGCCTAGTCGCTGCAGCGCCTAGAGAAGATTGCCGCTCGGGTGTCGAATGTCATTGTATTATTGCTTATCGATCTTACCACCGGGGTGGAGCTAATCTGTTCACTTGTTTGCTTATGTTGCAGATGCTGGAGGGTTGAACGCTCTGGCCGTCCTGTATGAGGCTTGGCAGCGACCTCGGGAAGATGAAGGACAGCGCGCCTTTGCCGCACTATCCGCAAATTTTGAACAGCTAAGGGTGGTGTTGAAGGTAGAAGAAAATGCCCGGAAGGCCTTGGAAGAATGGGTAGAGTCGCTGTCCGCAGATCTAGCGGCTAGCCGTGGAAGAGAGCACGTTCTATCATCCACTGTGGAGGCTTGCCGTGACGGGTAGAAGGCTGCCCGAGATCAAGTTGCGGCAAAAGCAAGGCAGCTTCAGCAGGCTGATGAAGATATTGCCTCCTACAAGAAGAGATACGACGAGATGGTTGAAAGGGAGCAAAGCCGCTGACCAACCGAGCAGGCCGATGTATCTGTGCGGTCTGTCGAACAGCCAGCTCCTAACAAGCCTACTGTCCCGATTAGTCGTCTAGCGACAGAGACCGCGTGAATACATCGGTCTCAGAGCGTCCTAACCCACCACCTAGTTGCCAGCAGTGCAGCAAGTCAGCGACAAGGTGGCTCACCTTGGTAGGGGAACGGGTGACCGCAGAGATGAGAGGCGAGAAGAGAGAGATTGTCGCCTGTAATAATAAATTAGTTGGAACGGACTGACCTTGTACCCGGCCAGAAACAAGCTGTATTTTTTAATTTAATTGGCATGCGATTTGATTTTTGATGTCCTCGCGATCTGTGATGTTTTATCTTGCTTGCGAAGATGCATTGCTGCTGCGACTACGTCAGTTATATAATTTTGTGCGCAGGATTCTTGTTTGTGAGATTGCTCCACGAAACTGTTCTGTAGGTGAAGTGATAGGTGCGACTTGCGTGGCTAACCGCGCGACTAGGTGCTTGTCGCTGGTTCAATAAATGCAAGCAGGGTCCGTATTTTATAGAAGATCACCAAGGCATTAGTTTCTGCGGTAAGAAAAGATGGCACCCATGCGATCTTCCGCTGCGACTGCTTTCTTGGAGGCCGACCACAAACGTTCAGAAATCACCCAGGCAGAGCTTGACCGGTTTGTCGCATCGCATCCACCTGGTCCTGAGGTAATCGCGCGATTACCAAGGGAAGACGAGCGGTTAAACACATCTAGCCGGAACTTAGTGGCCATCCCAATTGACAACTTCGAATCCGGTTTTTCCTTGCCCCCGCTGATAGAGTTCACAGAAGTACTGGACTTCTTCGGCATCGTCCCCGGCCAGCTATCGCCGAACACCGTGGAGTCGATAATGAGCTTCATTATCTACCTGCGGACAGAGCGGGTAAGGTTATCCATGGACCTTTTCCGCCACTGCTTTGTGGTCCGCTCGATCACATCCGGGAAGAAGGACAGCCGAATCTTCAAGGGCGTCGTCTACTTCTGCTTCACCGGGATGAAGGCGGTCAATTTAACGAACAAATTTCAGAACTGGTCGACCAGATTCCTCATGTTTGAGGGGAATCTAGGTCTTCTATCGGTCCGCCCGCATGCCCGGGCGGTAACGATATTCGAGCGGCTAGAAGCCGAAGGCATCGAGAAGGATATTGCCGCCTTCCTAGCTGGATCGCGACTGGACGTCCGCCACTACCTCCCCCTGCTCCCTGTGGTAGCAGGCTTATCTGCAGAGGCGGGTAAGCTTAAAACCGGTTAGACATATTCTATTTGTCTTACCGAGCGACTAACAGCCGTTTTCTTCGCAGCTAGCTTGACTGTCCAGGCGAATAGGCCGGAAACTCCTGACGGGCCGATCCTCACGCTGAGCGAAGCCCGGAAGAAAAGGGAGGACAATCGTCGTGAGAAGAATGATGTCACCGCGGGGTATGACTCCACCGAGTCCTTCACCCCCCGCGGAGCCGGTGAGAAACTCAAAGACCGCCGCGGCAAGGCGGTAATGAAATGGCACCGTCGCGGCAAGCATGTCCAGGTCTCCACCTCCCTTCCTTCATGGAGGAGCGATAAGATCGGCAAGCATGCCCGAGCGGTCAGCTCGGCCATGTATGGCAAGCAAAACCTTGCCGAGTTGCGGGCAATCCCAACGGAGAAGCTTCCTCAGCTCGCCGCTTAGCTTCGCGCGAGAAGCTTCGTCACGGATCACTTCGTGAATGAGGCTCTTGCCGAGGTGCTCGACTTAACCGAGCGGTTAGAAGAGGAGATCGAGCAGCTCAAGGCAGAGAATAAAAAATTGGAGACTAACGCGGTGTTAACCCGGAATCCGCGACTAGTTCTCCAGGTTTTCAAGTCCGGACGGCTTGTGCTTTCTAGCCGCCATTCTCAGCAAACCGGCTTGTTGTCAGGTAAGCCGGGCGGCCTCTCCGTCAGGCCGCCGCCTGTTCCAAGGTCAGCCATCATCCCAAGGGCCGGCCTGTCCTTGCCCAAGCTGCGCGACCTATGTCCCAGGTCTCCGTCAGAGGAGGTCCAGACCAGCCCGCCCAGAGGCCGAGTCCTGCAGCTCGGCAGAAGAAGATCGTCAGGCCGCTCGGCCTGTCTCTTGGCTTTGCTTTTTCTTCTCGATTCCCGTCACTGCTGCCCGATTCTCTTGTACCTCGGGCAGCCAGTAATTTTAGCCCTGCCCGTTTGGGCAGGCCCCCAGCCTATAAATAGGGGGCGGGAGTACACCCAAATCACGCTGACTCGAGTCCAAGAGCTCGCTTGTTAAGAGCTGCGGCCTCGATTTTAGTCCTTTGCGGTCTATTGTCCGGCCGGCTTCTTCCTTTCTTCTTTCTTTTCTAAGTGTAATCGCTTAATTTCCTATAAAAGGAAAGCCCGCCGCAAGAGAGGCATTCAGGCCGCGGCGGGTGAACTCTGGTGTTGCCGCTGATAGCGGCCCTTTCTACCTTTTTCCTATCCGGTCCGATCCGCCATTCTTAGCCGCTAGTAACCGACTAGCCGACAGTCTTTTCCCAATACCTTCCCCAGTGCTCGAACGGTTAGCTTGTGGTGCCCGTTTTCCCCATCACATTTCGCGCATCAACAGTTAACACGCGAACTTCAGATCTCGGTTAGCCGGTGAAATCCGCGGCTAGATATTGTCAGACCGCTCGGCCGCTAGTGCTTAGCGGCTAGTCGAGCAAGTAGCGGCAAGGGTGGTTAACCTGCTCAGTAACCACTGGTAATTCTATCCGCGCGGTCAGACTATAACTGTCCGGCGGTCTCTAAGTTCTTGTTGGTTATCTATCATTTGCAATGAATCTCCCGAGGAATTACAGAAATTTCTTATCATCTATGCGGGATTCCTTAACGAGGCAAGATGGTTCCCATCCTGAGAATATAGCTAAGGATGCATTTCAGGCTGGCACGAAGCAGACACCTCTCTATAGAGAAGAAGAAGTTTCTTTTCCGTTCGTTGATCAAATTCGCAGGGATACCATTGCTGATGATTTTAGAGAGCCCCGCTTGCCACGTTATTCTGGGATTAGTGATCCAGTTTCACATCTGCAAGCAATTGAAGCCGCTGCTTCTCTAAAAGCCATGTCAGATGGAATCAAATGCAAGCTTTTTCTAATGACCTTTGACGGTCTTGCTCGGGAATGGTTTCATGGTTTACCTTCTCGGTCCATCACTTGCTTTGGGGATTTTCAAAAACAGTTTCTTTTGAGATTTGATACTTTCAGGAAGCGGAAGAGAAACCCAGTAGCTCTCTTCCAAATCAAGCAGGAAGTTGATGAGTCTATCGCTCATTTTGTTGATTGGTTTCAAAAGGAAATGCTCGATATCGTTAACGTTCATCCAGACTTTTACAAATATGCCTTGATAAGCGGACTTCGAGAAGGTCCTCTCAAATTTAAAGTCAGCAAAAAGGAGACGAAGACCTATGGAGATCTTATTAAAACAGCTAATCAGTTCATAATGGGTGAAGCAGCAAATGCCAACTATATATCCTTTTTAAATCAAATGGCTAAGGAATATCAGAAAGATTCTTATCATCAACAGCCCGGTTCTTCCCGAAGTGCTTCAGAATCTCCGCAACAGGATAAATCATCAGAGTGTATAGAAGCTTTCCCTATCATGTCTTTTGATCCTAAAACACTCAAGTATGAAAAGTACTCGGACAGATATGTCAAGTTCAAAATTTCTATGGAAGATCTTCTGCCAATTCTTGCTAGTATGAAAGAATTTAAAAAGCCTCGACGTATGAAATCAAAGATTGAACATCGACATGAAGAACTTTTTTGTAAATATCATAAGGATATTGGTCACAACACAGAAGATTGTCGGGCTCTCCGGAAACTAGCAGATCAATTTGCAAGGGCAGGGAAATTACAAGACTATGTTGTCCTATGATCTTCCAGCACATTTTCCACTGATAAAGCCGATATTTCAAATGAAGATTCCGTTGTTAAATAGTGGAAGTGTTAGAAGCGGTAGTATCTTGTTTGTCTTTCTTTTACATATTTCGTATATCTCCCATGTGTTCAGAGTTTCTGGCATTTGCTTCTTTTCTTTTGATAATGATAGTTGTAATAGATATAGCCCCAAACCAGTCCTCACCAACATCCAGCTTCACAAATATCTCTCAACGATCATCGATAATTGGGTTCAATTAGGCTTCAAGCCCATATCCTTTTACTAAGCTTTCCTCTATAAATAAGCATTCATATGCCCTCTAAATTCTGCTTCCTAGCTTTACACTTAATATTGACATACGTGTGTGGACATTTAATTATAACAAAAATAATATTACTTTTTTGGCCCTCCACATCCCGCACGACATCAGTCGCAGATGTGTAGAGGAAATCCCGCACGACATCAGTCGCAGACATAATCCTCACTCGAATCATTTGCAGATTAGTTGAAATGAGATCTTCTTTAGAAGAGTAATGATTCTCAGTTTATGTTGAAAGATAGTACATGCAGAGTTTTCGTTATCTTTTCAACCTGCAAGTTATAGTGATAGTTAAATTATGGTTTTCACATATGATTATCGATATGCTGGTCAGTTCATAGACCTCGCAATTATTTGTTCCAGCTTATCCACCGTCTCACGGTCTTACAGCCTAGCCGATTTATATTGCACAGTCCGCAGACCGCACGGTTACCTATTTCGGTTTATTCTATTCGGCTATGAAATCTCTCACGGGTTATTATTAATATATTCTGGAATTCGGCCGACTTGATCCTGTCAACTAATTCTAGTCCGTCGGGTTATGGTATTCATTCAAATCAATTCGCGGCTTGCTATGTAAAGAATTTGCAATATGTTTAACTCTATCGTTCAGTAGTTCTCCTATGGGAAGCGAGTTTCGTATTAAAAGTTCGGACAGGCTGCCATAATCAGCTTGGTTTTTTACAATATTTATCCGGTTTATCCCCTTAGCCGAGCGGCTTGTTGATCGCCATGTATCTTCTTCATCTCCAATAAAATTACGGCCTATACAATAATCGTAGGACTTCGTGGTACCTTCAACAGTTGAACTGCCTTATCTTCTTGGTGAATAATCTCTTGACTGCCCGGCTTATTGCTCTATATACGCTCAAGGATGACCGGATTGTTATAAGTTCGCAGACGACTAATATATCCGGTTACCGGTATTCTACTCGAGTTTAACCGGAGCAAAGGTAGTTATTATTCGGTGAAGTCATCGATGAGATTTCTTAAGCCGGAAACGAGTAAGAAAGATTAAGCCGCATACACAAACAAGTAAGTAAAATTATAATAGATTCTCACAAAAGGTAAAATATTTTCATTTCTGATGTGAAGTATAAAAGATAGACCGCGCGGTTTACAAAATCTTACCGGCGGTCTCAAAAAATGTAAAAACTACTACAAGTAATCTATCCGTGCTATTCGGCTTTAGTCTTTTGGACGCAGGAGTACCGGAGTCCGGTTCACCGTCGATGTCGATCTCAGAAGGCGAGTAGTCGCCGCTGTCAGACGAGGATGAACGCGAACTGCCAGTGCCCCTGGTCTCTGACCCAGCGGCATCAACCTGTGCGGTCTCAGACGCTTGACCGCCGGTTTCTGAAGAAGCGCTCTCGCTCCTGCTTCCCTCACTGTCCTCCTCTTCCTCTTTTGCCTCGCCCTCTCCGCCGATCTTCTCCTTATCTTTCAGCGCTCGATAAACAGCGGCCACCCTTTTCTTCAAGGGTGGATACAGGTCGGCGCAGGTGAAGTCGGTGAATCCCGGGGCGAGGCAACTGCTATCTCGAAGCCTTTTCAGCGCTCCGTCGATCCCTTGCACAAGCTGCGGAAAAACCGCGTCCTGAAAGGCCAAGTTGGCTGGATCGTACATTTTCTGCAAAGGAAGAAGGTCAGTCCGAGCGGCTTGTTAATTGAGGTCGCATAAATCAGGTAATATCTTACCGCATTGAGCTCCTTTAGCCGTGCGATTTCTTCATCCTTTTCGGCGAGTTGCCGCTTCAGGTCGCCTTCACTTGCGACCAACCGCCTATGGGCCAGGCCCATATAGGGGTTAGCCACGAAGCTTCTCGCGCCGACCTGCGCGGCAAACCGCGAGAAGTCCTCCGGTGATATCTTTTTCAGCGCTTTTAGGTTGCGCCTACCGTACAAAGCTGCGCCAGCCGCGGAGGCGTGGCGGCTTATCGTCTCCTTCCCCCAGTTAGGGAGGGCGGTGGAAACTTGAATCGATTCGCCGTCGGCGCTCCACTGCATGGTGGGGTTGCCGCGGAGATCCTTCAAGCGGCTGCCCATACCATGCAGTGTGAAGTCGCTCGAGGAGTCCGATGCTCCTTCCTCTTCAGCCCGCTCCGGCCTGGCCCTCTTGGCCCTCTTCTCCCGCTGTGTAAGGGTTAGGCTGCCAGGAGTTAGCGGCTTGTTCAGCGGGACCGCGACGGCAGCTGCAAGGCAAAGTTAACAAGTCAGTTGATGAGCCGCGCGGCTAGCAGAGCATTTCGGCTGGCTGATACTTACTATCCTGCGCATGGACATCGTCCAAAGTCGGGAGCAGCGGGAGGTAGTGGGTGACGTCGAGCCGCTCGCCCTTGAAGAAGTTGAAGATCTAACCGCGATTTGACAACCACTACTGTAGCTGCGTAGGAAATCTATAAATTGAGATGATCCCGGAGTCTTCGGCACGGAAGATCAAAATGTGAGCTAAAGCAATGGCGATGCGGTCTGACAAAGCTCCAGCCGTTAGGACCGACGCGGCTTCCGCCTTCCATTCGGCGGATCACAAGGAAGGCCGGCTTACCCAAGCCGAGCTCGACAGCTTTGCAGAGAAGCATATGAAAGATAGCCCGCTGCTCGCGCGTCTTCCGTTACCTCACGAGTGGATTAACACCTCCGCAGCCAACCAGATCGCTATCCCAATCGATCACTTTGACTGCGGCTTCGGCTTCCCTGTGCTAATGGAAGCCGTTGCGGTCTTTGACCACTACGGAGTAGTGCCAGGACAACTGCCGCCGAACTCTATTACGGCGATTTACAGCTTCATCTCCTACCTCAGGTCGGAGAAAGTTCGCTTCTCAATGAAGCTGTTCAGAGAATGCTTTTCGGTCCGGTCTATTCCGGACTCTGGGACAAATATCTTCAGAGGTCATCTGTACTTTGGCTGCCGGGGGCTAAAGGTCATCAACTTGGCGAACAAAATCCCGAATTGGTCAGAAAGATACCTGATCTTCGAGGGTAACCTCGGACTCCTGCCGGTCCATCCTCAAGTTCGTGACGAAGCCGCTTTTGGCAGCAGCGGACTGGACGACGTGGAGATCCCGGTTAGCCCAGGTTAGAGGCCTTGTTGTTCTCATTTTCTTGCTAACTATAGGGCTTAGTTCTTCCTACTGAAACCTCCCCCCCCCTATTTTGTGATGATTGAAATCCAAATTGTCGGCGTGGAGTCGTTGTTTCCCTTTATTTTGATTGTTGCTCTGGTTCGGGTGTAGCCGAGAGGGAGAGTTAGGAGGGGGGGGGGTGTGGTTGCCGATTTTCTTCGTTAAGGTATTACTCGAATGATTAGGCATAGTTTGTATGGTAGTGGTGCGCGACGTTGGTAGTTGTCTGCTGCTACTACAGTGGCGTGAGTCGTGTGCGCGTTCCGGTGTCGTTCGGGAAATTCCAAACGGTACAGGTTGACCACGCACGGTCATCAACCGTTAGGGCGCACGACCACTGGTCGTGTGCCTCTGCTCGTGCGCGGCTGTCTTTCAGTTTCCAAAGTTCTGTCTCGGAAAATCGCACGAGCGCTGGCAACAGTGCGCACGACCAGTGGTCGTGCGACACTGATCGTGCGCAGTTGCTAGGTTTTCTGTCAGGTTTTCCAGGTTCGCTTCGCACGATCATCAGCCGATGAGTGCGCACGACCACTGATCGTGCGTCACTGATCGTGCGCTTTGTATGTTTTCTTTTGCTAGGCGAATTTAGCGGGTTTCGAGTGCGGGAGTTTAGATACTCAAGTGGCAGGCAACTACTCTAGTTCTGGATCTTCTGCCTTGGTCGTTCGACTGTCGTCGAGCTCCGTATTCTTTAGTGGGCTTGTGGGTAGTGGTATTATTTTGGCGGCGAGTGAGGCTAGCTCACTCAACACCAAAGTTTAGGTAGGCACTGAGTGGGTTTCACTCAACGCCTAGTCGTGTTGGTTTATTTCAACACTCTTCCTTTACCTTGTATTTCGTTTCCGAGTGGATTTCCAGTTGTATTTCTGGGTTTTCCTTGTCGGCCGTTTTCTTTATTTTCCTAAAGGCCGAATCGTGGGTCGTGGTTAGTAGTGGTGGTTGTAGCTCTTTATGGGGGTGGAGTTGTGTGATATAGCCAAGGCCACCCATGTTTTTCTTGCTCCAGGTACGGGCTGGGCATGTCGGGTGGAAGGTCCCTTGTGTTTTCACGTGTTGACCCTCGAGCTTTTGACTTGGACATGGTGGATTGGGGGACTGCGTTTGCCTTCGATCCGGTTCCTCGTTGTTGTTTTTGCTACTATCACTTCCCACAGTTTAGGGTGTTAGAAGTTTCTTCTTTGGTAGTTTGCAACATTCTGGCTCTTGGCAGCCTAGTAGGCCCTGCAGGATGTGGTTCCTGGGCTGGGTCATTGCTGTTGCTTTGCACGTTGTGCATTTCTTGTTGTCCTGTTTTGGACAGTTGTGACTCTTTCTACTGCATGTTTTTCTGTTACTTTGTCCTTTGGTTGACTCTTTCATGCAGTTTTTCTTTGTTTAGCTTGCTGAGGTATTCTGTTTTCTTTTGGAATACCCCAAGTTCTGAGCTGTAGTCAGTCTGGTGGCTAGTTGGAGGTGGTGTTGTTGGTGGACTCCCGGTCTTTGGAGTTCTGTTTACCTTGTTAGTGAGGTTGTTTTCAGTACTTTCTTACAGACATATATTTGTGCTAGTGGGTTCGTGTCAGGTTGTTGGCGCCCACTGGTAGTTTTTACCTTGTACTAGATATATATACTATTGCTGCTACCATTTTCTGGAGATAGTCTACTTGCTCTGAGAAGGTTTTATGCTAGGTTGCTAGTTATTTTTAAACTATAATTGTTATTATAAATAAAGCTCATGATCAGCATGTTTTATAAGCGAAATCACTATTTTTCCAAATCACGTATAAAGACCATTTTCTTATATATTACATAAATTTAATGTAGAGTCTTGCATAGCATGAGTGGTTCTCTTGGAACCCTTATGTGCTCCTTAGGAGGTTAATCCTAAATAAAGTATTTTTCCGCAGCGTATAAATATAGTTTTCTTTTGTGGACTAGGTGATCCACTGAGCCGAGGGATACGGTCTCTAAAATATAACTGATTTTCTATTCATTAAGCATATGATTTTCTTGCATAAAGATTGTAGTTGGTTTTGCCTGAGCGTCAGCAGTTATCCCCTGCTGGACGTGGCATCATGACGCGTGTTTTCTCTTACTCTGATAATTCTTAATTCGGAGAAAATGCGGGTTGTGACAGTTGGTATCAAAGGGAGGTTGCTTGACAAGTTAGTTGAGCAACCTTCCTTTGTTCGCTTATTAGTAGTTCAGCATCATGTCATTCACACACCGATATGTCATCAGCACGTCTTGGCAAAAGCACGAACACTACACTCATAGCATAACATGAAGTATACGGGGCATATTATGTAGTATGGGATGCATAATATGTGTTCGTATATGGATCCACCATAGGGGCTACATGTGAGGGTTATGTAGTATGGGATGCATAACCTCACCACATGACTGCGATTAGCACGTTTCTTTTTCGTTGTATGGAAATGTTATGTAGTATGGGATGCATAACATTTTCATGCGTACGCCGCTCATAGCATGCATTAGGGCCTTTTTTTAGAATGCATAGCACAATCATGCATATCATATCATTGCATAAGCACAACGCGCCGAGCTAAAGATTTGCAGGATGACATATGTACACACATGAGTTTTCAAATTAACATAAGTTCATGCATCCGATCTAGGCACAAGAGTTAGTAAGGTGGTGGTTAACCATCCTAGGTTAGGGCATATCATCTAATTATTGTGAAGAAGATAAACTTTCAGAGCAAGTTTAGCAGCTTTAAGTCTATATCTACATATGTATTGTCTGTACTGGTAAGCGGTTCTAGTCGTGGGATTTGGATCTGATTTGCGTTGTAATGATTTTTTTAGGATGGCTAGGCGTCCTGCGACTCGATCGACTCCCCTGTCTGAGGGTGAATCTTCTGGAGCTCAGAACGATGCGTTGATCGAGAGTCTGCGTCAGAGTAGCGAAGCTATGGGCAGGCAGTTGGAGGAGGTGCAAGCCCAGATTCAGTCTTTGGTGGCTGTTGTGGCAGGTCAGGCTCAGGGTGCGCAAGTTCCTGCTGGGGGGTTAGCTGTTCCTCCTCCTCCTACACCCTTGAGACCTCCAGTGGTGGTGCCAGCAGAGATGGCCTTCATCTCGCAGTTTCAGAGGCTGAGCCCTCCCACTTATGATGGGAAGGCAGATTTCATGGTGATAGACGACTGGCTGATCTCCATGGAGGAGATGTTCTCGTACTCAGGGATTGCAGATGATCAGAGGGTGATGATAGCCGCCTATCAGCTTAAAGGTTTGGCTAAGAGTTGGTGGCTGAGAGAGAAGGAGAGCCTGGTAGCTGGGGTGCTCTTGGGAAGTGTTCAAGGAGATGATGTTGAGGAAGTTCTTACCCTCGGTCGAGCGTGACCGCCTCATGAACGACTTCCTCCATCTGAAGCAAAGGCAACTCACGGTGGGTGAGTATGAGATAGAGTTCAGCAAGTTGAGCCGTTTTGCCCCTGGATTGGTCAGCGTTGAGGCTGATCGAGTTAAGCGATTCCTCGGTGGTTTGAGGAGTGAGGTGCAGCAGTTGGCCAGTGCTTATGGGTCAGTGTCTTATGCTGGAGTTGTAGAGGCTGCTCTTAAGGTTGAGGCTATTGAGACGGCGAAGAGCAGAGGCCAGCAGTTGAAGAAGGATAAGAGGAAGTTGGTAGAGGAGAAGAAACCCCTGGTACCCGATGCTGTTCCGGGAAAGAGGAGCAGGGTGGTGTGCAGTTTTTGTGGCCGGTCAGGCCATCCTGTAGAGAGGTGTTTCAAGAAGGCGACAGCTCAGAAGAAGGAGCAGGTTCATGCGATTCAGGGTGCTCCTAGGAGAGATGCCTCCTGTTCTGTTTGTAAGCGATCCGGCCATGATGCGGCCCAGTGTTGGACCAAGGATAGAGTCTGCTTTCAGTGTGGGCAGAAGGGTCACTTTAAGTCGAGGTATCCTCAGGTCCAGTCAGCTCTTCCTGCAGTTCCATTGCAGGCATTACCTCCACCTCAACGTGTGGACAAGGGAAAAGGGAAGCTGAACGTGATTTCTTCCGAGGAGGCTCAGACTTCGACCTAGGTGATCTCAGGGAAATTTAAGGTGAAGAACCGCTAGGCGCGTGTTCTGTTTGACTCCGGCTCTACCCACTCGTTCGTGGCTAGAGCCTTTGTGGAGCGTCATCGGTTGTCTCTAGATCGTGTTCGGGATTCCTTCCGTGTCAAGTTTCCCTCTGGTGAATCTGTGTTGTCAGATTTGGGTATTTTGGATTGCCCGGTTTTGTTGGGGGATTTTCTTGCGAAGGCAGACCTTAAGATGATTGATCTAGAGGACTTCGATGTCATTTTGGGCATGGACTGGCTCTCTCGGTATGATGCGGTCATTCAGTGCAAAGGAAAGCGCTTGGACTTCATCAGGGACGACGGTCAGCCCGGCAGCGTGTATGCTGATCCGTGTCAGGATTCTCCTGTTCTCTCTGCGGTATGTGTTCACAGATTGTTTCTTTCTGATTGTTGTGTTTGTTTAGTCTCGGCGGTTGGAACTGTTGTTACCGTGCCACGCTTGGAGGAGATTCCTATTGTTCGTGGTTTCGCCGATGTTTTTCCTGATGATCTTCCTGGTATCCCTCCTGAGCGGGATGTGGAGTTTGTTATTGATTTGGAGCCGGGTACGCGTCCTATTGCTAAGGCGCCGTACCGGATGGCCCCTCGTGAGTTAGAGGAGTTGCGAATTCAGTTAGATGAGTTGTTGGCTAAAGGTTTTATCAGGCAGAGTTCGTCGCCTTGGGGTGCTCCTGTTTTGTTCGTAAAGAAGAAAGATGGGTCGATGCGGCTTTGCATCGACTATAGAGAGTTGAACAAGGTCACTATTAAGAACAGGTACCCTCTGCCGAGGATCGATGATTTATTTGACCAGTTGCGTGGTAGCACGGTGTTCTCCAAGATCGATCTTCGTTCGGGCTATCATCAGCTCAGGATCCGTGAGGCAGATATTCCACGGACTGCGTTTAGGTCGAGGCATGGACACTTTGAGTTTTTGGTGATGTCGTTTGGTTTGACAACGCACCATCAGCTTTCATGGACATGATGAATCGGGTATTCAAGGATTTCCTAGACAAGTTCGTGGTGGTCTTCATTGATGACGTGTTGGTTTATTCTCGCAGTGCTGAGGAGCATGAGCAGCATCTGCGCTTGGTACTATCAGAATTGAGGAACCACAAGTTATTCGCCAAGTTGAGCAAGTGCGAATTTTGGTTGCCTCAGGTTTCTTTTCTAGGTCACGTGGTGAACAAGGATGGGATCTCGGTTGACCCAGAAAAGATTGCAGCAGTGATGGATTGGAGTAGGCCGAATACTCCTAAGGAGATCAGAAGTTTCTTAGGGTTGGCTGGCTATTACAGGAGATTCGTGGAGGGTTTCTCTTCTCTAGCCGCACCTTTGACCAAGCTGACTCAGAAGAATGTGGCTTTTGTTTGGAGCGAGAAGTGCGAAGAAGCTTTTCAGGAGTTAAAGAGGAGATTGTGTACTGCTCCCGTTCTGACCCTTCCTACTGAGGGCGTGGATTATGATGTATATGTGGATGCTTCGCATATAGGTCTGGGATGCGTATTAATGCAGGATGGAAAAGTAATCGCTTATGGGTCAAGGCAGCTGAAGACTCATGAGAAGAATTATCCTACGCATGACCTTGAGTTTGCAGCGGTTATCTATGCGTTGATGTTGTGGAGGCACTTACTTTATGGGGCTCAGTGCAAGATTTTTACTGACCATAAGAGCCTGAAGTACGTGTTCACGCAGAAGGAGTTGAATCTGCGTCAGCGGCGGTGGCTTGAGTATGTGGCGGATTATGACGTAGAAATCCAGTATCATCCGGGCAAGGCCAATGTGGTGGCCGACGCCCTGAGCCGAAAGACGGGAAAGATCTTTAACCTCTCCGCCGATCGGTTAGTTGAGGAGTTCCTCCTTATGGATATTTCAGTGGGATGCTGTGGTTTGCAGAGTAGTTTGTCAGTGGCAGAGCCGTCCTGGATTTCTTTGACTAGACTGCATCAGAAGGACGATCCGGATCTGTTGCACCATTTTACCAGGACAGAGAAGGGAGAGTTGCCAGATTTTGCTATTGATGATGCGGGTACTTTGAAGTACCGCGGCAGGTTTTGCGTTCCCGCTGTTGGGGACATTAAGAGTATGATTTGTAGTGAGGCTCATGGTTCCAGCGTTGCCTACCATCCAGGATCTACGAAGATGTACCGAGACTTAAGGCAAATTGCCTGGTGGTATGGTATGAAAGGTGATATAGCCCGATTTGTTGCTGAGTGTCACACTTGCAAGCGTGTGAAGGCCGATCATGGAAGGCCTGGTGGTAAGTTGACTCCGCTAGAGATCCCGACTTGGAAGTGGGAGAGTATATCTATGGACTTCATTACGGGTTTGCCAAAATCCCCGAGAGGATTTGATTCTGTTTGGGTTATAGTGGATAGATTGACGAAGTGTGCTCACTTCGTGCCTTATAAGATTGATTACCCGATGAGAAAGATAGCGGAGTTGTACTTGAATGAAGTCATCCGACTCCACGGTGTGCCGGTTAGCATCATTTCTGATCGAGACTCCCGGTTTACTTCTCGTTTTTGGCAGAGTCTGTAGGAGGGTTTGGGTACGGATCTGAGGTATTCTACTCCGTACCACCCTCAGACCAATGGGCAGACGGAGCGGGTCAATCAGATTGTTGAGGATATGATTAGGTGCTATATTTTAGACCACGATGGAGCGTGGGATGAGCATCTGCGACTCATGGAATTTGCTTATAATAACAGTTATCAGGAAAGCTTGCAGATGGCTCCGTTCGAAGCTTTGTATGGGAGGCGCTGTAGGACTCCGTTGTTTTGGGCTGAGGCTGGTGAGAAGCCTTTGTTGGGTCCAGATGCTCTGGAAGAGATGGAAGTCGCCGTGAAGCTTATTCGTGAAAAGCTTCGTTTAGCTCAGGAGCGGTATGAAAAGAACGCCAATCGGCGAAGGTCTGCTTTGGAGTTTTTAGTAGGGGATCATGTATACCTCAAGGTTTCTCCAATGGTTGGTGTGAAGAGATTTGGTAAAAATCGGAAATTGGACCCAAGGTATGTGGGCCCGTTCGAGATTTTGGAGCAGATTGGTGTGTCTGCTTATAGATTGGATTTGCCAGCGAACTTCCCTGGTGTTCATAATGTTTTTCATGTTAGCCAGTTGCGGAAGTGTGTGCGCAGCAGTGGGCAACTCTTGGATGTTGTGCCCCAGTTGGAGCCCAGCCTCTCTTTTGTTGAGGTGCCAGTTCGTATTTTGGATACTCAGGAGCGTGTGCTGCGAAAGAAGTCCATACCGATGGTGAAAGTTCTATGGAAAAATCAGGATTTGGAGAGCGCGACTTGGGAGCTAGAGTCGGCCATGAGGAGGGCGTACCCTCACCTGTTTCGCTGATTTGATCGGTATGTTTCCCTTTGTAACTTCTGTTTGTTACTTTTCCTTCTTTAGTAGGAGGGTTGTGCGTAAAGTTTCGGGACGAAACTTTCTTTTAGGGGGAGTGACTGTAATGCCCCGTTTTTTCAGCGATTATTTTTATTCTCGTTTGGCGTTACGATGCTGCGTTTCCGTGGCTTGTGCCATTTGTGGAGTGTGGTTTAGCTCCTTAGAACTGAGTGCCCTATTCTGTAGCCTGTTGGCAAGATCTCCCTAGCAAGCCGAGTCGTTTTGGGTGACCCGGTGTGGCCTCTCGGGGGATGTTGATGTTTGGCTTTATTTGGGTATAACTCGAGTTCTGTTCGTCGAAAATTAATTTCGACTTCGTCGTTGTGTTCGTAGCGTGGGTATTTAGCTACGGTGCGAATTTCGTCGAATTCCGAGGTAGTTCGGTTTTCGCGTCGATTTGGTGCTTTATGTAAATTTGTAATTAATTATATTATTATATAATTATATATATATATATATAAAGTTTATGAAAAGGCACGCATCATCTTCTTCCCCGCTTGAAACCGCCGCCTGTACGAGAGAAAGGAAACCGCCGGCTACCCTTCCCTTCGGACGCCGATTCCCGGAGCGTTTGTGGACGGAATTCGATTCCGAGAGTGGATTCGGATTGCTCTCATCAAGACCTTCATTCCTGCGGTAAGAAATTCGATTTTCGTGGAGTTTTGGGAGGATTGGAATTTTCGGTTTTGGAAGTTTTCTGCCATTAATGGCCAAGTGTTTGTTTTAGGTGTTGCGGCCGTTTTGATCCGTGCGAAGAGGAGGAAAGCAGTCCAAAGCTTCGCTGTGAATTGAGGCAAGTGGTATTCTTGCCCTTGCCAAGTTTCCTTTTTTTGAATTTTCTTGCTGAAATTGAAATCCCGGTTAGCCCAGGTTAGAGGCCTTGTTGTTCTCATTTTCTTGCTAACTATAGGGCTTAGTTCTTCCTACTGAAACCCCCCCTATTTTGTGATGATTGAAATCCAAATTGTCGGCGTGGAGCCGTTGTTTTCCTTTATTTTGATTGTTGCTCTGGTTCGGGTGTAGCCGAGAGGGAGAGTTAGGAGGGGGGGGTGTGGTTGCCGATTTTCTTCGTTAAGGTATTACTCGAATGATTAGGCATAGTTCGTATGGTAGTGGTGCGCGACGTTGGTAGTTGTCTGCTGCTACTGCAGTGGCGTGAATCGTGTGCGCGTTCCGGTGTCGTTCGGGAAATTCCAAACGATACAGGTTGACCGCGCACGGTCATCAACCGTTAGGGCGCACGACCACTGGTCGTGTGCCTCTGCTCGTGCGCGGCTGTCTTTCAGTTTCCAAAGTTCTGTCTCGGAAAATCGCACGAGCGCTGGCAACAGTGCGCACGACCAGTGGTCGTGCGACACTGATCGTGCGCAGTTGCTAGGTTTTCTGTCAGGTTTTCCAGGTTCGCTTCGCACGATCATCAGCCGATGAGTGCGCACGACCACTGATCGTGCGTCACTGATCGTGCGCTTTGTATGTTTTCTTTTGCTAGGCGAATTTAGCGGGTTTCGAGTGCGGGAGTTTAGATACTCAAGTGACAGGCAACTACTCGAGTTCTGGATCTTCTGCCTTGGTCGTTCGACTGTCGTCGAGCTCCGTATTCTTTAGTGGGCTTGTGGGTAGTGGTATTATTTTGGCGGCGAGTGAGGCTAGCTCACTCAACACCAAAGTTTAGGTAGGCACTGAGTGGGTTTCACTCAACGCCTAGTCGTGTTGGTTTATTTCAACACTCTTCCTTTACCTTGTATTTCGTTTCCGAGTGGATTTCCAGTTGTATTTCTGGGTTTTCCTTGTCGGCCGTTTTCTTTATTTTCCTAAAGGCCGAATCGTGGGTCGTGGTTAGTAGTGGTGGTTGTAGCTCTTTATGGGGGTGGAGTTGTGTGATATAGCCAAGGCCACCCATGTTTTTCTTGCTCCAGGTACGGGCTGGGCATGTCGGGTGGAAGGTCCCTTGTGTTTTCATGTGTTGACCCTCGAGCTTTTGACTTGGACATGGTGGATTGGGGGACTGCGTTTGCCTTCGATCCGGTTCCTCATTGTTGTTTTTGCTACTATCACTTCCCACAGTTTAGGGTATTAGAAGTTTCTTCTTTGGTAGTTTGCAACATTCTGGCTCTTGGCAGCCTAGTAGGCCCTGCAGGATGTGGTTCCTGGGTTGGGTCGTTGCTGTTGCTTTGCACGTTGTGCATTTCTTGTTGTCCTGTTTTGGACAGTTGTGACTCTTTCTACTGCATGTTTTTCTGTTACTTTGTCCTTTGGTTGACTCTTTCATGCAGTTTTTCTTTGTTTAGCTTGCTGAGGTATTCTGTTTTCTTTTGGAATACCCCAGGTTCTGAGCTGTAGCCAGTCTGGTGGCTAGTTGGAGGTGGTGTTGTTGGTGGACTCCCGGTCTTTGGAGTTCTGTTTACCTTGTTAGTGAGGTTGTTTTCAGTACTTTCTTACAGACATATATTTGTGCTAGTGGGTTCGTGTCAGGTTGTTGGCGCCCACTGGTAGTTTTTACCTTGTACTAGATATATATACTATTGCTGCTACCATTTTCTGGAGATAGTCTACTTGCTCTGAGAAGGTTTTATGCTAGGTTGCTAGTTATTTTTAAACTATAATTGTTATTATAAATAAAGCTCATGATCAGCATGTTTTATAAGCGAAATCACTATTTTTCCAAATCACGTATAAAGACCATTTTCTTATATATTACATAAATTTAATGTAGAGTCTTGCATAGCATGAGTGGTTCTCTTGGAACCCTTATGTGCTCCTTAGGAGGTTAATCCTAAATAAAGTATTTTTCTGCAGCGTATAAATATAGTTTTCTTTTGTGGACTAGGTGATCCACTGAGCCGAGGGATACGGTCTCTAAAATATAACTGATTTTCTATTCATTAAGCATATGATTTTCTTGCATAAAGATTGTAGTTGGTTTTGCCTGAGCGTCAGTAGTTATCCCCTGCTGGACGTGGCATCATGACGCGTGTTTTCTCTTACTCTGATAATTCTTAATTCGGAGAAAATGCGGGTTGTGACAGTTGGTATCAGAGGGAGGTTGCTTGACAAGTTAGTTGAGCAACCTTCCTTTGTTCGCTTATTAGTAGTTCAGCATCATGTCATTCACACACCGATATGTCATCAGCACGTCTTGGCAAAAGCACGAACACTACACTCATAGCATAACATGAAGTATACGGGGCATATTATGTAGTATGGGATGCATAATATGTGTTCGTATATGGATCCACCATAGGGGCTACATGTGAGGGTTATGTAGTATGGGATGCATAACCTCACCACATGACTGCGATTAGCACGTTTCTTTTTCGTTGCATGGAAATGTTATGTAGTATGGGATGCATAACATTTTCATGCGTATGCCGCTCAGCATGCATTAGGGCCTTTTTTTAGAATGCATAGCACAATCATGCATATCATATCATTGCATAAGCACAACGCGCCGACCTAAAGATTTGCAGGATGACATATGTACACACATGAGTTTTCAAATTAACATAAGTTCATGCATCCGATCTAGGCACAAGAGTTAGTAAGGTGGTGGTTAACCATCCTAGGTTAGGGCATATCATCTAATTATTGTGAAGAAGATAAACTCTCAGAGCAAGTTTAGCAGCTTTAAGTCTATATCTACATATGTATTGTCTGTACTGGTAAGCGGTTCTAGTCGTGGGATTTGGATCTGATTTGCGTTGTAATGATTTTTTAGGATGGCTAGGCGTCCTGCGACTCGATCGACTCCCCTGTCTGAGGGTGAATCTTCTGGAGCTCAAAACGATGCGCTGATCGAGAGTCTGCGTCAGAGTAGCGAAGCTATGGGCAGGCAGTTGGAGGAGGTGCAAGCCCAGATTCAGTCTTTGGTGGCTGTTGTGGCAGGTCAGGCTCAGGGTGCGCAAGTTCCTGCTGGGGGGTTAGCTGTTCCTCCTCCTCCTGCACCCTTGAGACCTCCAGTGGTGGTGCCAGCAGAGATGGCCTTCATCTCGCAGTTTCAGAGGCTGAGCCCTCCCACTTATGATGGGAAGGCAGATTTCATGGTGATAGACGACTGGCTGATCTCCATGGAGGAGATGTTCTCGTACTCAGGGATTGCAGATGATCAGAGGGTGATGATAGCAGCCTATCAGCTTAAAGGTTTGGCTAAGAGTTGGTGGCTGAGAGAGAAGGAGAGCCTGGTAGCTAGGTGCTCTTGGGAAGTGTTCAAGGAGATGTTGTTGAGGAAGTTCTTACTCTCGGTCGAGCGTGACCGCCTCATGAACGACTTCCTCCATCTGAAGCAAAGGCAACTCACGGTGGGTGAGTATGAGATAGAGTTCAGCAAGTTGAGCCGTTTTGCCCCTGGATTGGTCAGCATTGAGGCTGATCGAGTTAAGCGATTCCTCGGTGGTTTGAGGAGTGAGGTGCAGCAGTTGGCCATTGCTTATGGGTCAGTGTCTTATGCTAGAGTTGTAGAGGCTGCTCTTAAGGTTGAGGCTATTGAGACGGCGAAGAGCAGAGGCCAGCAGTTGAAGAAGGATAAGAGGAAGTTGGTAGAGGAGAAGAAACCCCTGGTACCCGATGCTGTTCCGGGAAAGAGGAGCAGGGTGGTGTGCAGTTTTTGTGGCCGGTCAGGCCATCCTGTAGAGAGGTGTTTCAAGAAGGCGGCAGCTCAGAAGAAGGAGCAGGTTCATGCGATTCAGGGTGCTCCTAGGAGAGATGCCTCCTGTTCTGTTTGTAAGCGATCCGGCCATGATGCGGCCCAGTGTTGGACCAAGGATAGAGTCTGCTTTCAGTGTGGGCAGAAGGGTCACTTTAAGTCGAGGTGTCCTCAGGTCCAGTCAGCTCTTCCTGCAGTTCCATTGCAGGCATTACCTCCACCTCAGCGTGTGGACAAGGGAAAAGGGAAGCTGAACGTGATTTCTTCCGAGGAGGCTCAGACTTCGACCCAGGTGATCTCAGGGAAATTTAAGGTGAAGAACCGCTAGGCGCGTGTTCTGTTTGACTCCGGCGTTACCCACTCGTTCGTGGCTAGAGCCTTTGTGGAGCGTCATCGGTTGTCTCTAGATCGTGTTCGGGATTCCTTCCGTGTCAAGTTTCCCTCTGGTGAATCTGTGTTGTCAGATTTGGGTATTTTGGATTGCCCGGTTTTGTTGGGGGATTTTCTTGCGAAGGCGGACCTGAAGATGATTGATCTAGAGGACTTCGATATCATTTTGGGTATGGACTGGCTCTCTCGGTATGATACGGTCATTCAGTGCAAAGGAAAGCGCTTGGACTTCATCAGGGACGACGGTCAGCCCGGCAGCGTGTATGCTGATCCGTGTCAGGATTCTCCTGTTCTCTCTGCGGTATGTGTTCAGAGATTGTTTCTTTCTGATTGTTGTGTTTGTTTAGTCTCGGCGGTTGGAACTGTTGTTAGCGTGCCACGCTTGGAGGAGATTCCTATTGTTCGTGGTTTCGCCAATGTTTTTCCTGATGATCTTCCTGGTATCCCTCCTGAGCGGGATGTGTAGTTTGTTATTGATTTGGAGCCGGGTACGCTTCCTATTGCTAAGGCGCCGTACCGGATGGCCCCTCGTGAGTTAGAGGAGTTGTGAATTCAGTTAGATGAGTTGTTGGCTAAAGGTTTTATCAGGCAGAGTTCGTCGCCTTGGGGTGCTCCTGTTTTGTTCGTAAAGAAGAAAGATGGGTCGATGCGGCTTTGCATCGACTATAGAGAGTTGAACAAGGTCACTATCAAGAACAGGTACCCTCTGCCGAGAATCGATGATTTATTTGACCAGTTGCGTGGTAGCACGGTGTTCTCCAAGATCGATCTTCGTTCGGGCTATCATCAGCTCAGGATCCGTGAGGCAGATATTCCACGGACTGCGTTTAGGTCGAGGCATGGACACTTTGAGTTTTTGGTGATGTCGTTTGGTTTGACAACGCACCATCAGCTTTCATGGACATGATGAATCGGGTATTCAAGGATTTCCTAGACAAGTTCGTGGTGGTCTTCATTGATGACGTGTTGGTTTATTCTCGCAGTGCTGAGGAGCATGAGCAACATCTGCGCTTGGTACTATCAGAATTGAGGAACCACAAGTTATTCGCCAAGTTGAGCAAGTGCGAATTTTGGTTGCCTCAGGTTTCTTTTCTAAGTCACGTGGTGAACAAGGATGGGATCTCGGTTGACCCAGAAAAGATTACAGCAGTGATGGATTGGAGTAGGCCGAATACTCCTAAGGAGATCAGAAGTTTCTTAGGGTTGGCTGGCTATTACAGGAGATTCGTGGAGGGTTTCTCTTCTCTAGCCGCACCTTTGACCAAGCTGACTCAGAAGAATGTGGCTTTTGTTTGGAGCGAGAAGTGCGAAGAAGCTTTTCAGGAGTTAAAGAGGAGATTATGTACTGCTCCCGTTCTGACCCTTCCTACTGAGGGCGTGGATTATGATGTATATGTGGATGCTTCGCATATAGGTCTGGGATGCGTATTAATGCAGGATGGAAAAGTAATCGCTTATGGGTCAAGGCAGCTGAAGACTCATGAGAAGAATTATCCTACGCATGACCTTGAGTTTGCAGCGGTTATCTATGAGTTGATGTTGTGGAGGCACTTACTTTATGGGGCTCAGTGCAAGATTTTTACTGACCATAAGAGCCTGAAGTACGTGTTCACGCAGAAGGAGTTGAATCTGCGTCAGCGGCGGTGGCTTGAGTATGTGGCGGATTATGACGTAGAAATCCAGTATCATCCGGGCAAGGCCAATGTGGTGGCCGACGCCCTGAGCCGAAAGATGGGAAAGATCTTTAACCTCTCCGCTGATCGGTTAGTTGAGGAGTTCCTCCTTATGGATATTTCAGTGGGATGCTGTGGTTTGCAGAGTAGTTTGTCAGTGGCAGAGCCGTCCTGGATTTCTTTGACTAGACTGCATCAGAAGGACGATCCGGATCTGTTGCACCATTTTACCAGGACAGAGAAGGGAGAGTTGCCAGATTTTGCTATTGATGATGCGGGTACTTTGAAGTACCGCGGCAGGTTTTGCGTTCCCGCTGTTGGGGACATTAAGAGTATGATTTGTAGTGAGGCTCATGATTCCAGCGTTGCCTACCATCCAGGATCTACGAAGATGTACCGAGACTTAAGGCAAATTGCCTGGTGGTATGGTATGAAAGGTGATATAGCCCGATTTGTTGCTGAGTGTCACACTTGCAAGCGTGTGAAGGCCGATCATGGAAGGCCTGGTGGTAAGTTGACTCCGCTAGAGATCCCGACTTGGAAGTGGGAGAGTATATCTATGGACTTCATTATGGGTTTGCCAAAATCCCCGAGAGGATTTGATTCTGTTTGGGTTATAGTGGATAGATTGACGAAGTGTGCTCACTTCGTGCCTTATAAGATTGATTACCCGATGAGGAAGATAGCGGAGTTGTACTTGAATGAAGTCATCCGACTCCACGGTGTGCCGGTTAGCATCATTTCTGATCGAGACTCCCGGTTTACTTCTCGTTTTTGGCAGAGTCTGTAGGAGGGTTTGGGTACGGATCTGAGGTATTCTACTGCGTACCACCCTCAGACCAATGGGCAGACGGAGCGGGTCAATCAGATTGTTGAGGATATGATTAGGTGCTATATTTTAGACCACGGTGGAGCGTGGGATGAGCGTCTGCGACTCATGGAATTTGCTTATAATAACAGTTATCAGGAAAGCTTGCAGATGGCTCCGTTCGATGCTTTGTATGGGAGGTGCTGTAGGACTCCGTTGTTTTGGGCTGAGGCTAGTGAGAAGCCTTTTTGGGTCCAGATGCTCTGGAAGAGATGGATGTCGCCGTGAAGCTTATTCGTGAAAAGCTTCGTTTAGCTCAGGAGAGGTATGAAAAGAACGCCAATCGGCGAAGGTCTGCTTTGGAGTTTTTAGTAGGGGATCATGTATACCTCAAGGTTTCTCCAATGGGTGGTGTGAAGAGATTTGGTAAAAACGGAAATTGGACCCAAGGTATGTGGGCCCGTTCGAGATTTTGGAGCGGATTGGTGTGTCTGCTTATAGATTGGATTTGCCAGCGAACTTCCCTGGTGTTCATAATGTTTTTCATGTTAGCCAGTTGCGGAAGTGTGTGCGCAGCAGTGGGCAACTCTTGGATGTTGTGCCCCAGTTGGAGCCCAGCCTCTCTTTTGTTGAGGTGCCAGTTCGTATTTTGGATACTCAGGAGCGTGTGCTGCGAAAGAAGTCCATACCGATGGTGAAAGTTCTATGGAAAAATCAGGATTTGGAGAGCGCGACTTGGGAGCTAGAGTCGGCCATGAGGAGGGCGTACCCTCACCTGTTTCGCTGATTTGATCGGTATGTTTCCCTTTGTAACTTCTGTTTGTTACTTTTCCTTCTTTAGTAGGAGGGTTGTGCGTAAAGTTTCGGGACGAAACTTTCTTTTAGAGGGAGTGACTGTAACGCCCCGTTTTTTCAGCGATTATTTTTATTCTCGTTTGGCGTTACGATGACGCGTTTCCATGGCTTGTGCCATTTGTGGAGTGTGGGTTAGCTCCTTAGAACTGAGTGCCCTATTCTGTAGCCTGTTGGCAAGATCTCCCTAGCAAGCCGAGTCGTTTTGGGTGACCCGGTGTGGCCTCTCGGGGGGATGTTGATGTTTGGCTTTATTTGGGTATAACTCGAGTTCTGTTCGTCGAAAATTAATTTTGACTTCGCCGTTGTGTTCGTAGCGTGGGTATTTAGCTACGGTGCGAATTTCGTCGAATTCCGAGGTGGTTCGGTTTTCGCGTCGATTTGGGGCTTTATGTAAATTTGTAATTAATTATATTATTATATAATTATATATATATATATATAAAGTTTATGAAAAGGCACGCATCATCTTCTTCCCCGCTTGAAACCGCCGCATGTACGAGAGAAAGGAAACCGCCGGCTACCCTTCCCTTCGGACGCCGATTCCCGGAGCGTTTGTGGACGGAATTCGATTCCGAGAGTGGATTCGGATTGCTCTCGTCAAGACCTTCATTCCTGCGGTAAGAAATTCGATTTTCGTGGAGTTTTGGGAGGATTGGAATTTTCGGTTTTGGAAGTTTTCCGCCATTAATGGCCGAGTGTTTGTTTTAGGTGTTGCGGCCGTTTTGATCCGTGCGAAGAGGAGGAAAGCAGTCCAAAGCTTCGCTGTGAATTGAGGCAAGTGGTATTCTTGCCCTTGCCAAGTTTCCTTTTTTTGAATTTTCTTGCTGAAATTGAAATCCCGGTTAGCCCAGGTTAGAGGCCTTGTTGTTCTCATTTTCTTGCTAACTATAGGGCTTAGTTCTTCCTACTGAAACCCCCCCTATTTTGTGATGATTGAAATCCAAATTGTCGGCGTGGAGCCGTTGTTTTCCTTTATTTTGATTGTTGCTCTGGTTCGGGTGTAGCCGAGAGGGAGAGTTAGGAGGGGGGGGTGTGGTTGCCGATTTTCTTCGTTAAGGTATTACTCGAATGATTAGGCATAGTTCGTATGGTAGTGGTGCGCGACGTTGGTAGTTGTCTGCTGCTACTGCAGTGGCGTGAGTCGTGTGCGCGTTCCGGTGTCGTTCGGGAAATTCCAAACGGTACAGGTTGACCGCGCACGGTCATCAACCGTTAGGGCACATGACCACTGGTCGTGTGCCTCTGCTCGTGCGCGGCTGTCTTTCAGTTTCCAAAGTTCTGTCTCGGAAAATCGCACGAGCGCTGGCAACAGTGCGCACGACTAGTGGTCGTGCGACACTGATCGTGCGCAGTTGCTAGGTTTTCTGTCAGGTTTTCCAGGTTCGCTTCGCACGATCATCAGCCGATGAGTGCGCACGACCACTGATCGTGCGTCACTGATCGTGCGCTTTGTATGTTTTCTTTTGCTAGGCGAATTTAGCGGGTTTCGAGTGCGGGAGTTTAGATAATCAAGTGGCAGGCAACTACTCGAGTTCTGGATCTTCTGCCTTGGTTTTTCGACTGTCGTCGAGCTCCGTATTCTTTAGTGGGCTTGTGGGTAGTGGTATTATTTTGGCGGCGAGTGAGGCTAGCTCACTCAACACCAAAGTTTAGGTAGGCACTGAGTGGGTTTCACTCAACGCCTAGTCGTGTTGGTTTATTTCAACACTCTTTCTTTACCTTGTATTTCGTTTCCGAGTGGATTTCCAGTTGTATTTCTGGGTTTTCCTTGTCGGCCGTTTTCTTTATTTTCCTAAAGGCCGAATCGTGGGTCGTGGTTAGTAGTGGTGGTTGTAGCTCTTTATGGGGGTGGAGTTGTGTGATATAGCCAAGGCCACCCATGTTTTTCTTGCTCCAGGTACGGGCTGGGCATGTCGGGTGGAAGGTCCCTTGTGTTTTCACGTGTTGACCCTCGAGCTTTTGACTTGGACATGGTGGATTGGGGGACTGAGTTTGCCTTCGATCCGGTTCCTCGTTGTTGTTTTTGCTACTATCACTTCCCACAGTTTAGGGTGTTAGAAGTTTCTTCTTTGGTAGTTTGCAACATTCTGGCTCTTGGCAGCCTAGTAGGCCCTGCAGGATGTGGTTCCTGGGCTGGGTCGTTGCTGTTGCTTTGCACGTTGTGCATTTCTTATTGTCCTGTTTTGGATAGTTGTGACTCTTTCTACTGCATGTTTTTCTGTTACTTTGTCCTTTGGTTGACTCTTTCATGCAGTTTTTCTTTGTTTAGCTTGCTGAGGTATTCTGTTTTCTTTTGGAATACCCCAGGTTCTGAGCTGTAGCCAGTCTGGTGGCTAGTTGGA
The DNA here is from genome assembly GCA_039513925.1 of Platanthera zijinensis. NCBI lineage: Eukaryota > Viridiplantae > Streptophyta > Magnoliopsida > Asparagales > Orchidaceae > Platanthera > Platanthera zijinensis. The sequence goes on from CM077090.1 coordinate 141,308,283, forward strand.
GGTGGTGTTGTTGGTGGACTCCCAGTCTTTGGAGTTCTGTTTACCTTGTTAGTGAGGTTGTTTTCAGTACTTTCTTACAGACATATATTTGTGCTAGTGGGTTCGTGTCAGGTTGTTGGCGCCCACTGGTAGTTTTTACCTTGTACTAGATATATATACTATTGCTGCTACCATTTTCTGGAGATAGTCTACTTGCTCTGAGAAGGTTTTATGCTAGGTTGCTAGTTATTTTTAAACTATAATTGTTATTATAAATAAAGCTCATGATCAGCATGTTTTATAAGCGAAATCACTATTTTTCCAAATCACGTATAAAGACCATTTTCTTATATATTACATAAATTTAATGTAGAGTCTTGCATAGCATGAGTGGTTCTCTTGGAACCCTTATGCGCTCCTTAGGAGGTTAATCCTAAATAAAGTATTTTTCCGCAGCGTATAAATATAGTTTTCTTTTGTGGACTAGGTGATCCACTGAGCTGAGGGATACGGTCTCTAAAATATAACTGATTTTCTATTCATTAAGCATATGATTTTCTTGCATAAAGATTGTAGTTGGTTTTGCCTGAGCGTCAGCAGTTATCCCCTGCTGGACGTGGCATCATGACGCGTGTTTTCTCTTACTCTGATAATTCTTAATTCGGAGAAAATGCGGGTTGTGACAGTAAATCGTGTGTTTCCTTAACGCACGGGCAAACGCTCCCGTGCGCGAGTAAAACGCATGGTTCCCCTTTTTTACCCTATTTTCTGCGCTCTGTGTTTACCCGTGCAATTTCCTTCACGCACGGGAGGAAGCGCCCGTGCACGAGTAAAACACACAGGTCAACACATCTTCTTCCGTGATCAAGATTTATAAGTTAATAACGCACGGTTAGCGCACAGTCGTGCGCGGGACCGTGCGTGACCATTTTTCAAATCTTTTTCTATTTAAAGCGTAGATTTTCAGCCATTGTCGGAGAGCTTCGTTCCAGCCATTTCCTCCGCAATTTTAGGGCAAAATCCGCCATTTCACAAAGGGGAGGAGATCCGGGCAAGCATTCAACGCCAAATCCAAGCCGGAGCTTCCTCTCTTCCTCCTCCTTCATCCAAGTGCTTCAAGAAGGGATTTTATCTAGCTTTCACCACCAAGGTAGGAGAAGTTGTGCCATCTTCCACCGACTCGTGACACGAAGAAGACGGGTTCTTTGGGAGTGAGTGATAGCCTCCTCTACCCCAGATGCAGTTGAGGACCGAGTTAGGACGCGGATTGACAACCCGGCGAATCCTACCGTGAACCCTTGACAAGACATCGGATCCGGTCGATTTCACACACTTTTCTTCTCTTATTGTTGATAGTATAGTTGTTCTCTTTGTATATGATGAAGTATGTTTATTTTGTAAAACATTGGTATCAAATCATGTCTATGTGATTTCATATTTATGTTATTTGCTTGAGGTGCGCCCTAATTTGTCCATCTGCCATCCATCCATTCTTGCCGTACTAGCAATTGCTAGTGGCGTGCGTAGCGAAGAGGTGCTTATAAAACTCAAATTCTAGTTCTTATGCTTGCCTACTCATCCATCCACACAGCGATTCGGTGCATAGCGGCCCATGTAGTCTTCCATCCCGCCTGGCGAAGCGATGAATAGCGGCATTGCATAGGAGTAGTTGTTAGCCTTTTGCTTTATTTTTCCACAACCATAAAAGCCCCTTTAGATAATTCTGACATAAGGACTTCAATCTCAAGTCCTCATCAATATTAAATCCACCTTACCGTGTTCCTTGAGAGATCGACACTTAGGGAAATTCGCACATTTTAGATTACTTATGCGACCGGTACACTTGTCATCCAACGCATCAACGCGCAGCTAATTGCTAAAGGAGAAGTGAAGGAATTGTTTGATGGGGAATAAATTGTTGAAGAGAAGAAATGGGGGCTGTGCATAGCTATTGGGAGCATGCAGGAAACATATTTAAAAGCTTCTATTAAGCTGAATGAATGCTGTAAAACCGTTAAATAGGTGACATGGGCTGATCTTTCACTCTCCGTGGGTGAGGAAAGGATGCCCCTTGATGAGAAAGATTGGCCCATTGCTGAGAAGGTTGGGGTAGGGATACCACCCTGGCGATCCCCGTCTGTTAATCTTAAAAGAAAAGAGGTTCGTATGTGCAAAGCATCTGATTTTTCCCACCGATACGGGATGGAGGAGGCTAGGGGCAGGGGAGTTTTGTCTTCCTTGGGACCTAAAGCCTTCACCTCTTCCTCATCCCGCGCATACGGTGGATCTATCACAATCATCGTTTAGCAGAGGAGTGCGGGATCTCCAGGGTCGTCTCCCTTTTTCCTGCTGCAGCTAGTTTTTGGTTTGCTTATTGTTGTGTGTGACTCTGAACTTTTCTTGCATTCTGCTTTTGTTTTGAACATTATATAAAACTGTTAATATAGGTATTTGGTCCACTTTAAGGATGGTAAAGAAAAGGGCTTTTGGGAGACAACCCATTGCTGCTGTTGTTTTAAATTTATGCAATCTAGTTGTGTGCTTATATTTGTAAAGATTTTTGTTGTTGGAGATATGTATCTTTGCAGGTGAGTTTCGCTTGGGTCATGGGATTTTTGCTGAAGTTTAACACCAATCTTCTGGTATGCTCATTTGCTGAGCATTAGTAACCTCTTCCCAAACTTTCATCTCATTTATTTTATTGCAAATCTTTGATAGGTTTTTTATAGTAAATCTGGTGGGGGAGAGTGTTACGCGTTACCTTTGCACATGCGCTACTTTCGCTATCATGCCAAAAGTATATTTTCGTTTTATATTTTTATTATATCACGTACGCATTGTGCACCTTCACCCACATGAGCGCGAACTTAAACAAGTGCTCGGGTCGAGTCAAACACGTTTCTTTTGTGTCAACTTTAAGATAGAGTGATGGCTTAGGATTTTTAGATAGAGTAGCTCGAAACTCATGCAGTGCTCCTAATCGAGTACTCATGGTGTGTAGAAATAACATAGATTCAATTTTTCTTTATGCTCGTAGTTTATACGTTTCTGCATTTGTAAATACTATTTGGGCTACTTAATTTGGCTGAATCTCGAGCAATCGAATGATAGTGTAGGAATGTGTGTAGCCGCAACTAGCCTCGTATTGCTCGAGTTGGGAGGAATGATCATCTTTCTCGGTGGCTAAGAACTTGCCCCAAGCTACTATCGAAGCATTGGTTCCTGGTTAGTCGAGCGTGAGCGTAAGTTAGGCCATCATTTTTGCTAGTTTGAGCTTTTTGTACCTAGTCCTAGCTACTAACCGTTGCAAGCCAAATTTGTGCCTACCCATCCTTCGTTTCAGCTCCACTTTCATTCACCAAAGCATAAAGCCAACCCTCCTATCGCAACCAAATCTTTGATCTTGATCGAAGTTAATATTTTGATGTGTTGTGATTTGTGGAATCCATGTTATGTGGTGATGAATTCATGAAAATTTTAAGTGCTAAAAGTGGGGATTTCTCTAAAAAAAAGGGGAAGAAGAAAAAAAAGTGAAAAAAGAAAATCTAAAAGCATTGCAATGAGAATTGGAATCCCCATCTTGTTTTTCAGTTTTTTGTCGGGTTAGGCCATGTGCACACCCGGTTTTCAAGTTACGTCTGGGGGTGTGTCGCATGTGCATCTTTAAGTTGCTATTTGGGTTTATCTTTTTGCTCGCTTGCTAAGGTTGCGTGTAGCCTCCAATTTTATCATTGACTACCAAATCTTAGCCTAATTCCCATTCTATCCTATAAGTCCTGCTGATTCACGTTGGAGTCTACCTAGCATCGTGGAGAGAGTGCGAACGTGCAAGCGTATGGTCCCTTACATTGGTGGATTCCTTTGGAGGTGATCCTAAGCCCTGATCTTTGGCAACACTCAACTCAGTGGCCTGCCTACTTTCTTCCTATATATGACCGAACTATTCTCCAGAATTCCTAATTTGAGTAGCTGCAATATCTATTTACATATGTCGAAATTTATAAGCTCCGTAGTATAATTATAAAGTTTGTCTATTTTTTTTCTATGCCCATGTAGTTTTCGATTTCTCATTTTACTTTATTTAGAAATTACTATGCCAGCTAGCTATTTTCGAGTCCACGGAGAGATGATTTGCTCGGGATGAGCAAATGTTTAAGTCTGGTGGTGTGATGAGTCCGATTTATATAGTGTTTTTCAGATTCATCAGAGCTTATTTTCTCACGTGTGCACTGCATTTTAACTAGATATCGGTTATATTTGCATCGTTCAGTCTTTGACCTCATTGTGCATTATTATGGGCCCGAGGGTGTGCAATTGCGCATCCTGTTGATGGGGGTAAGCACTTGGTGCTCCCCATGCTTCTTTCTATTGCTTTGATTTTTTTAGTGCTGTTGGAGGATCCTCCTTTGCTATAATTTTTTCTGCTTATAGGTGGTCAGTTTTACTCTTTTCTTAGTTATGATTTGAGGAAAACGCACGGTCGTGCGTTTTCTTAGCGCACGGTTATTTCTGGTCGTGCGTTTTCTGCAAGTTATTCAAGAAGGATTGACCGGCCCGTGTGATTCCTTTACGCACAGCTTCATCGGAACCGTGCGTGAAGGAAACACACGGTTTTCCTGTAGCTTATGTTTTTAGGCCATTCTGTGGTTAATCACGTGTTTTCCTTCACACACGGGTGGAAGCGCCTGTGCGCGAGTTAAATGCACGATTCCACACGGTTACCTGTGTTTTGTGTATTCTGTCGTTACCCGTGCAATTTCCTTAATGCATGGGTGGAATCGCCCGTGCGTGAGTAAAATGCACGGGTCAACTATTCTTCTTCCTCAGGCTTTTTGTGAAGATTAATATCACACGGTTCATGCACGATCGTACGCCAGACTGTGTGTGACCATTTTTTATGACTTTTACTATTTAAGACGAAGAGTTCCTCTAGAGCAGAACAACTGCGTTTTTGGCCGCCATTTCCGCTCCTTTTAGCGGGAAATCGTTCCACAAGCCATCACTCTTTCTCCTTTGTGGTAAGCTCCTCCGGCCACCATTTCTCCTCTGAAAGCTTGCGAAAGTTCCATCTTCGGCCATCTTCATCTTCTCCGACCTCCAAGATACCATTAGAGCTACTTGTTGCTACACTTGAGGCGTTCTCGGTTCAGATCTGACTTAGCGACTCGACACGAAGAAGATGGGTTTGGAGAAGGAAGTGACAGCCCTTCTACATCCCCGACACCTTCCGAAGACCGAGCTAGGATAAGGATTGACAACCTTCGCTTTCGGCCGAGAATCTTGGAGTGCTTTCGTGCTCTCGGTTGTATTCCTTCACTTTTATTAAGCTTGATATGTACTGAACTTGTTTTAGAAAACTTGTATTTTTATAACAATATTTTTGCTTGAGTTTCATCTAATTTTGTTGTTGATGTTTTCATATTGGATTGTGTTTCAGCCGTTCTAGCGATTGCTAGAAGCGCGCGCTACGAAGAGGTGTTGTGACGCTCAATAGTTCGTTTATCTCTGTTATTACTCGTTGGAGTAATCCACCCGTACGACGCGGTGAAGGCGACACGCACTACTTTAATCAGGCTTAGCGTAGGAACCCAAAACCAAACCCGCCTTTTTCATAGTTGCACTTGCATTCGTTTTTCAAAAAGCAAAGTCCATTCTCCCTACTTGCACTCCGCATTTGATCGATATCTGGGGTAGCTACTCCTCATCTTTATTACTTGACTGTGATCGGTAAAATTTCCGAGAGCGCAACAAGTTTTCGCCAAAAACTTAATGCAATCTCGACAAGTGCACCGATTTTAGTCAAGTAATAAAATATGGGAGTTATCCCCAAGTATCGATCTCTCAAGGAACACCGTAAGATGGAGTTAACTTTTGAAGGAGACTTGAGATTGAAGTCCTAAGGTCAAAGTTACGTTGGGAGAATGGTTTTGACTTGCGTAAAAGAAAATAAAACAATCTAACTTAACCAATGCGGGTCGCCGACACCGATTCTAAAGGTGAGTGGATTATACGGGCCGCTATGCACCGCTTCGCAACATGGATATCCGAGAAGGCTTGCGGAATTAAGGGTCGTAATCACCTCATCACTACGCTCACACCTAGCACTTTCTAGTGTAGCAAACACAAACATTCACACCACAAGTAACTTAAGCCAATAAATCACCGCATCACTCATAAGCATGAACAATAGTAAGTAGCATTAAGCCCAAGGTTCATCAAAGTTCTTGCATCAAATAATAGTGAAAATCCAATACAAAAACCTAGAAATGTGGAAGAGAAAGGTAGAGATATAAACAATGAACGAGTCTTTGTCGTAGGCATGGAAGGAAGCACCGGGTTATCAATCCGTGTCCAGCGAGCCACTCATTGATTGCGTCCGGGGTCGGGGAAGGCTGTCACCGCTTCCTAAGCACCCGTCTTCTCATTGGTCTACGTTGTCCATGTAAAACCTTTACTTCTTCCTTACTTTGTGGTGATCATAGAGTGGAAACTCACTTCTTTATGCCATGGATGCAAGTGATCTTCATAGGGAGCAAAGCCATAGCATTGAGGATTAAGAAAGGGGCAAAACCCCCTTTCGGCGGAAGAAAACGGGTGCCAAATCCTGTCCCCGAAACCCTGAAAAACAGCAGTTTAACTAGAAATCGCGCAAAAATTTCGTAACACACGGGCAAAACGAACGAGCGCAGACCATGCGTGAATAAAAATGTACGGGCAAAAACTGAACTGAGTATTTTATGAAATGATCGCGCACGCCCGGTCCGAAATGTGCGTGAAGGAAACGCACGACCGTGCGATCAGGAATAAGTAATAAAAGCTTGTGAAAATTGTCACGCACGATTGTAATCAACCGTGCGAGGCCAAAATGCACGGGTAACCACAGAGAACCTAGAACAAGGCCAAAACAGGAAGGACGTGTGATTCATCTCGCACGGTTTGGAACAAACCGTGCGGGAACCAAACGCACGGGCGGATCAGAAATCCCAGGAAACAACTGAGTTAAACGCACGATTACACTGAAATAGTGCGCGAAGAAAACGCACGACCATGCATTTTACACAGGAAACAATTTGTAGGATGGGCTTTCTGACCACCTGCACAGCAAAACTCACAATGGGGGCACAAGCCACCAACATACATAACAGAAAGAAAAAACTATAAGAGAGACTTGGGGAGCACCATGTGCTTACCCCCAACAGAATAGTGCGCAATTGCACACCGCAATGAGCCAAAATGTTCACTTCATATGATAATGGTGTATAAGTGAAATATAAGCGTAACATACTAAAAGTGAAGCACAAATGCTACAAAACAAGTCCAGATGAGTCTGAAAAACCCTATATAAATCGGACTCATCACACCCCCAGACTTAAATATTTGCTCGTCCCGAGCAAATTATCACTAGGCGGAGAGAAAGAAAACTAGTTGGCTTTGCAACTGCATGAATAGAGTACCAAGAGAAGTCGCACTCTCATGCACAAAGAGAAATAGTAGAAGAAAATTCCAAACATACACAATAATTTCTAATTTCCAGAAGCGTAAAGAAGATATTACTTATACTCCAAATGTGAATCACGACGAATTATCCGGTTGCGCGTAAAATGAAAGTAGACGGACAGTGAGGTGAGCATACCAGAAGACGCGTGAAAATCTGAAGTGAATCCGACCTTTGAAGGTGCATTGTATACCTGTAGGGGTGAGCTCCACAAACACAAATGAAAATAGATATACTAAAATTGAATAAAAAGTAACTAACTACTCTAACTACAAAAATGAAAATGCAATAGAATTAGATAACTCCTGGGATTACTGTCATCCAAGCACGACTTATTTGACTAACATACAGTTCTAGCTATTTGGCCTATGAAATAAAAAATGAACAGGCAACTTTCTTAATATCCGTGTCAGTAATGGGTACCGATACGGTGATAGAACAGTAACTACTCTACCTGAATAATAATACTTGCAAATAATAAGTAGAGGAAACAGAATCTAAGATGAGTAGGAGGCCTGGTCCTCACTCATCTTACACAAAAAATCCTTGCCCTACAAGGTATCATCCACCGCAGATCTGCAGGAGGAGAAGATAACAAATGGGGCTTCCTCAAGGGAGGAGGGATCAACCTCCTCGCATATAAGGATGTTGTGATCATTTACTTGAGCTGAGTGCTCCAAGTCCTCCTGAAGTACCTATGGATACTCAACCGACACAGGCTTAGATAGAGAAGGGGGATCAAGAAATAAAAGAGACGAATAAAATAAGGAACAAATCGGGGGAGTGATCCCGATCTCACTCCCTAAAGGCTGAGGTAGTAAAATATTGTCGGCATTGTCGACAATACAACAAGGCTCGACAGGATCCATAGAGGCCTCCACCAATATTTGGACTTCCTCCACCGGTGTTAAGGGAGAATCCTCGACACCGGGAAGGTTGTCCTCCTCTATGGTGGTGGAAACAATCCATGTGGCACAATCTTCGACTTGCGATGCATCGTCGAAAATGTCGTAAGAAACAATAGTAGTAGAATGCACAAAAGGAGGAAGAACATTGCTCAGATAAAAGTCAAGCACAAATTCCTCACAAAGAATCGGCTCCACACATGGAGATATATGCACAGGAGAGATTGGCTCAGTCACATAGAAGCCTAGAATAGCCACACATCCGGTGGTTGTGTCTCCATCATTCCCTTCAAAAAAATGAGGGTGACAGGGTCACATAACCAGACGATGAAGGTGTGCCACCGAACGTACGTGTCGGGGATATCCGGATGTCCGGCTCATCATCCTCTTCGATAACACAGAGGTACTCGGCACAATACTTCAGGACATGATATGTTCTACGATAATACAAACACTTTTTCCGAGTTAAGAGAACGGTGCATGTGGCGAGGATGAATGGCCATAAGCCCGGGTCACAGTGTTTGAAGGGCTGTACCAAAATAGCATCTTATGCATTGTGCGCTGAGGCTTATGCTCAATATCTCTCGTAGGGCATTCATGACTAGTGTGGGAGGAAATTCCACACTAACGACATCGGGCATACGAATAACCCCACATGGTGTCAAAATAGCAGATTAAAAATAAATTGTGCAAATTACTAAATCCAATAATATATCACTACAGTTCCCTAAACAAACAAGAAAAAAGCAAGATAAACAAAAATAGAACCAAATAAAAGCGATTTACAAAGGAAAATGAAAGCAATCTCACGTCTCCCTCTCCAGTCACTCACACGACTGTGTTCCCCGACAACGGCGCCAAAAACTTAATGAGCTCTCGGTAAGTTTACCGATCAAGGTCAAGTAATAATGATGAGGAGTAGCTTCCCCAGATATCAATCTCACGCAGAGTGCAAGTTTGGATCATGGGCTTTTGGAAAAACGAATGGAAGTGCAACTATGAAAAAGGGGGGTTTGGTTTTGGGTTCCTATATGAAGCATGTTTAAACTAATGCAGGTCGCCTTCAATGCGTCGTACGGGTGGATTACTCCAATGAGTAATAATGAAGATGAACAAAATATTGAGGGTCGCAAACACCTCTTCGTATCACGCGCTTCTTGCAATCGCTAGAACGCCTCAAACACAATCCAAGATGAAAACATCAACAAAACTAGATGAAAATCAAGCAAAATAATTGTTATCAAGCTACAAGTTTTCTAACACCAGTTTGGTACATATCAAGCTTAATAAAAGTGAAGGAATATAACCGAGCGCATGAAAGCTCTCCAAAATTCTCGGTCGAAAGCGAAGGTTGTAAATCCTCGTCCTAGCACAGTATTCGGAAGGCGTTAGGGATGTAGAAGGGTTGTCACTTCCTTCTTCAAACCCGTCTTCTTCGTGTTGAGTCGCTAAGTCAGATATGAACGGAGAAAGTCTCAAGTGTAGCAATAAGTAGCTTTAATGGTAGCTTGGATGTCGGAGTAGATGAAGATGGCCGGAGACGGAACTTTCGCAAGCTTTCAGAGGAGAAATGGTGGCTGGAGGAGCTTCCCACGGAGGAGAGAGAGAGAGAGAGTGATGGCTGGTGGAATGATTTCCCGCTCAAAGGAGCGAAAAATGGCAGGCGAAAACGAAGTTGTTCTGCTCCAGAGGAAATCTACGTCTTAAATAGAAACAGTCAAAAAAAATGGTCACGCACGGTCTGGCATACCACCATACACAAATGTTCATCGGTGTCGTCGCCCCCTTATGATTTGAAATTCCCCCCCCCCCCCCCCCCCGTGCTTCCTCCATCCCTCTTTGGTGTAACTCCGGCATGGATTCCTTGGGTGCGACTCCAAGGAAGAAGGTTGCAGCCCCATTCGGTGTGACGCCGGTTGATCGGTGGAGAGTGTGATTCTCCCACCATATCTTGTGAGCATGGTGAATCCGGGTTGGGTAAACTCTTCCCCTCTCTTTCTGTTTCCTCTCTTAGATTTGTGGAAGGTGAACCATCGTGTTCCTGCGGCTTTTAAAATTCGACCGCTTTCAAATCTTTGAATTGAAATCGTTATTGTTCATGTTTCCTATTTCCAGACCGGGAGGTCCATTTTGCTTGAGTGGATCTTGGCCTATAGCCTTGATCTTTCTCTCAAAAGGATTGACAACCTTTGCGTTAACTTTTGGGAATGATCCGACTCATTTTTGATCACTGTTTTTGAGTCGATCATTCTCCGAATGTGCTTATGTTTGTGCACAAAACGATCACATATTAAAGGCGATAAATGCTTGTGTAGGTGCGGCAGATCTAGAGTGCGTTGTTGGCGAACTAGAGCCTTCTCTCGTGTAGATTTCCATTAACGACATATGCTACACGATTCAGTCAGATATTCCTCACAACCTCTCGGGTTGTTACAATTTAATTTTCATATTTGAAACCCCGTAGGCCTAACTAGAATTTCGAGGATGAAATTTTTGGTTTATGTATTGGGATTTGTAACATCCCTCAGACAACTTGACACCCTATGAGTGGTTTTGTCATGACTAGGTCATGACAAGATCCTAGAAGCCCAAGAAGTCCAGGTGAACTTAAGAATAAAGGTGATTGGGTTGAATGTTCTGTAAATAGAAGATTCCTAAACCCTTATTTAGAATGATCATGTGGCTTCACCATGACTCCAAGACCCCACTCATTTGTTTAAAGGGCCCTAAGGGTCCATTGAAGAAAACCCGGGATGGCCAAGTTGACCTCGAATCATATTAGGCCTAAATAGGGCAAGGTGCCCTAACAAAGGGCAATGTGCCCTTAAGGAGTCCAACAAACCCTACCAAGGTCTTCCTAGACCTAAAGTGGGGTCAATGGGTCACCAAAGACCCATTGGAGTCAACCTTAGAGCTTAAGTTGACCTAAATCAACCCTAACCCTAAATGGGTCAAACTGACCTACATAGGGTCAATTGACCTTCTATTAGCCAAGTGGACCCCACCCAAGCCCTCCTAACCCTAGAGTGAGTTCAATTGGTAACCAAGGACCCATTGGGGGCAACCCTAGTGGCTAAGTTGACCCAAGTCAACTCAAACCTCAAAGTGGTCAAAGTGCCCTTTATAAGGGTCAAGTGACATTCAAGGTGCCGAGTCAACCCAACCCAACCCTACCTAGACTCTAGGGGAGGCCAATAGGTCACCAAGGACCCATTGACGGTGACACCAAAGGTCAATTTGACCAAAGTTAACCCTAAGCTAGGTCAAGTAAAACTTTGCTCAAAAAGGGTTAACTCAAGCTCAAGCCCTAGCCACTTGGGCTAACCACTTCCTAACCACTTTATAATAGCTTAGGGGGCTGCATTTAGGCTTTGCCATGACATAATTCTTCCATGAAGGGAAGGAGAGAGAAAACTCCAAGTATCCCTTTAATGGAGGAGAGAGAAAGAGGAAGGAAGAAAGCCATTCATGGCTTAGGGAGGCCAAGGGCCACCTTTATTGGCTGGATTCAACTCCTCTGGGGAAGAGGAGAAGTTTCCATCCATTTTCTTGCCACCACAAGGTAGGTTCACCCCCCCCCCCACCACACCACTTGGTCGAGAGCTCCATTCATGGCCATTAATGGCATTGATGCCACGACCACCTCCCTTCACCATTTTATTGTTTTAAAACCCTCACTGGACTCCTAGGAATCATTTACGCACCTTACCTGAAGGAGCCAGAGAAGTCCACTATGTTGTTGCAAAAACCAAGCGGCACCACCATCGGAAATTGCATCCCGACGATCAACCCGCCTCTAGTCCGCAAACAAGGTCCTCCCCTTCCTCTTTTCCTATGGGTAGATCATAGGGATCATTTAGAATAAAAATCGCGCTCAATTGAGCCCGAATCAAAGCTTTGTTTTCATGGTTTTTTCGTGAAAAATGGATTGTAGGGATCTCCGGAAAAGGGCCCTCCGGCAGCTATACCACCGCCTGACGATAGCCACCACCTCGACGGAGGTGGTGGTGGCGGTGGCCGGCCAGGGCGGTGGCGCTAGGGAGGTGGCCGGGTGGCCGGCAGCAGAGCCTTAAAGTTGGCCCAGGAGGAATTAATCCTGGACGTTGGTGTGCGGGGATGATGACGGGATGTCGTCCAAATGTGCGCCAAGATTCGTGCTGCCACTGTTTAAACTATAGGTTAATATTTATTTAATTTGATATTCTGTCACACATATTCAGTCATTTTGTAAATTAATTTAAAAATACTAAGAGGCAATATAATAGAAAGTAGTTTAATATATAAATTGTAGCCCTATGGGTCTACTTTAATTTAAAATTGATTTGAATCAATTTGGACATCTGGTTTGACCAGGAAGCCCATTTTGTTGGGGACTATACTTAGGGTTAGACAGAAACTAAAATGAGTGCCCCCACTTCATCCCTTGTCCAAATGACCTGAAATTTGGACATGGAGTCACCCTAATCTATACCTAAGTCTTGCCCAAAAATTAGAATTATTTGGGACAATTTTTCCAAAGTTTTTGAAAATATTTAAATATCCAAGGGTAAATTAATTAGGGGACCTAATGACCTCCAAAACCTCCCAAATTTTGGTGAATGGTCTTTGGGGTCATCCTAAAAATCTTTAAAAAATTTCACCTTTTTTTGAGTTGATTTGTGTAGGAATTGATCAAACCCTAGCTTTGCCTTAATAAGGGGTATTTAGGTCAAAAGTGCACTTTAGGGTTTGGGTGGTCAAACCACCTCAAAAGAGGCTGAAATTTGGGCACTGGTTTGACTTGTCATTTAACACCATCATATGGGTTATGGGGTGGTTTGGGGTTGAATTTCCCTAGGAACCAAGTTTAAACCCTATGTTTAGTCTTTGAGGGTTTGAGAAGGGCATGGGGTCAAATGCCCTTGTATGGATTTGAAATTTGGTAGAGAGGATACTAGGGTAGCTAAGGTCCTCTAGTAAAAATCTTATAGGATTTGGAGATGGATAAACCCCTTAAAACCCTAACCCTAGTTTAGGGCACTACCTTTAGCAATGCAAGATAGATTACTAAAACTTAATGAAAAGCAATGAAACTTGGGTAGTATGGTCATAGGGTTAATTAGAGCCTCTTGTGATTTTATTGGAAATTTTGGAACAATACATTTAGCACCTGCTTTATAGTACATGGAAGTGCCCTTGATAATATTTTAATTATTATGATCACACTATTTAATAGAAAGTTATGTAAATTGGGCAGAGGGTGTTTTAGGTCAATATACCCATACTTGAATTTTATTATAATTTGTACATGTGTATTTTCAGTACTTTCTTCACAAGCTTTTAAGAATGCAATGATATTCAAAATTTTATTCAGAGCTCAATAATGGTTTGAAAGTTGCTGAACTCATTTAAAGGTGTACTTAGGTCAATATACACTTGAGGAAATTTTACCATAATTTTTAGGAGAATATTTACAGTAGTTATTTCAATAATATAATAATAAGGATTATTGTTTTAAATTTAAATGTGAGCTCATTATTCACTGAGAATTTTGGAAATTTTGTTAGAAGTGTTTTTAGGGCATATTAGCCTTGCTTGAATTTTATTATAATTTTTAGAAGCTTATTGACAATATTTATTCATTAGATGTTAATTATGTGATTATATTTAAAATTATGTATCAAGGCCCAAACCTTAATGAAAAATTGGAATACTTTGAATTTACTATTAAATAGTCACCTTGTATTTATCATAAATTTTTGGAGCATTTTGCATGCCTGAAAAAGGTACTTCATGTTCAAACTAAGGTATTTGGATTACTTAGGAAATTAAATAAATTATCAAGTTAATTGGGAAAATTATGACATTCTGGATTTAGGCTAAAAATGTCATGCTAGACCCCCAATAATTATTATAGGGATACTGGATGATAATTTTGAGTACCTCCCATTGTATACATCATATAGCTTAGGATGTTCTGCGCGTAGTAAAATGACAAAAATCTTATAACATGGGGCATGGTCGTAGTGAGATGTGATTATGTTTACTGATTTTGGAAAGTGGATTGGAGTATACCATTGGAAGATGGGAAGAGTAGCATTATAGAGTGGTCTAAGATTAGGTGGTACTCGGGATGGACGAAAGATCGTCTATCCTGTGAAGAGGGAGACAGGGTCAAAAATCATTAGGGTTAGAATCAGTGTAATACTAAAGGGATCAAGAATTGGGTAGTAACCAATAATAATAAGTGTCTTGCGAAAGGGAGCTTTGGGCTTCTGTAACGACCCCATCCGTTAAATGACGTATAGTAGAAGGTCCGGCCGGGGCCCCACACTATATGCCACAAACAGACGGTGAGGTCACAGGATAATACCAAACCAACCACGAATCCTAACTCAGAGCATTCTAGCAGAAGCTTTAAGTAGTAATTTGAACTCTAACCAGGAATGTCCAATATATAAACCACCTTTATATATATCACGGAATGTACACAAATACATAGAGTTTGGCCTTAAGGCCTTACAGTTCCTCTTTTCACAACGTATGGTTTACAAACCTCGGCGCGCAGGCCGGCCATACATGAGTAAAAGCAAATAAGCAAAAACATTCGCTTAGCCTTCAAGGGCTAGCCGCAGCAGCAGCAGCAACAGCAGTAGGGCTTCAGCCCTTCACTTACCACTTGGCTCTCCAGCACCTGCACGGGAACAATCCACCCAACCGGTGGCAAACAATGCAACGGTCAGCATTCAGCTGACCCAATTATAACAATCTTACCCCTTTCTCGGGGCATTAGCATTCTTTCCCTACAAAGCATGGCATCATCATATAGCAACTATGTGCGCGCAGGCACATTCAAGCCATCACAACTATCGGCCACACGGCCCGACAGTCCGTGCACTCAGGGCACATTCTCGGTGTACCGGAATACCAGGGTCAACACCACCGTCTACACGGTATTTGAGCATTCTAGTCTTTCCGGCGCGCGGGCCTAAGACTCTCATTATGCGCTCCAACAAAACCTATAACCAGGCTTCCAAGTCGGACGGACCTAACGCAGGTACGGATCAGCCACCCCCCGTTGCTCAAGTCGCCGTGCCACCTCAAATACGGAAGTATCCATGGCTATTTATAGGCGCGGGTCGGTTTCACCTTTCCTGTTCGGCAATCTGCCTTTTCATCGAGTTGTAGCCCAACGGCTCAACCGCTCATAAAGTGGCAACGCACGGCCACAAGAGTTGCATCCAACCCTCTTCATTTCCTGGACATCATCTAGTACTTCCTGCTGCACCAAGCAACAGGTAGGCACAAGGCAACACAAGCCATAATCACGGAGCCTTCTCCGATATGCAAACAAGCATCACCAATCCAAACCATGTCCAGATGGGCTTCACACAGCATGCCTAGAGCCGTACTCCAATTCTAGCCTCTAACAAGGGGGACTTCACATATCTACCCAAGGGACACCACAACCCACCGCACACTCGCGGGGAAGGGTTTTCCCTATGCAATGCAGAAAAGAAGGACTTCACATGTCCAAGAAGGGAGATTGTTACCCTTGTCGATCTCTTGGGAGCCATCGAAAACTAGCCGGTGAGAAAGAACCGCAGCAGCCTTGCCTTCACAACGCCGGCTTCGGATCACGAATCGGACCACGGGAACTCCGCCGGTGGCTTGATCTCCTCCTCCTTCTTCTTCCTCCTCTCTCTTTCTCTCTTCCTTAAGCACATGAAGAATGAATCTTCATCAGCCTTCACGGATTAAATCCAGCAAGGAAACCACCTGAGCCCTTGGATCAAAAGAGAGAAATCTGAACGGCCACGATTTGCCCAAAAAACCCAATTTTTGGCTGACACGGCCTGTGACACACCCGTGTCACAGGCCGTGTACCCTTAAGCGGCACACACGGTAATCGTACCGACTGAGATTTACCAGAACACGGGCATCGACATGCCCGTGTCGAACCTGACACGCCCGTGTCATTTCTGAGACACGCCCGTGTCACCCTTGCCTCATCGAGCTGCAAGCAGTACACGGGTCGGAACACGGCATCGGACACGCCCGTGCCCAACCTGACACGCCCGTGTTCAAGGCTTGGTTCAAGGCCGTGTAATCTTCTGAATCAGGCCACAATTTTATTTGCGTGACACGCCCTGGGACACGCCCGTGTCCCAGGCCGTGTACCCCCGACACGCCCTGGGACATGCCCGTGTCCCAGGCCGTGTAACCTGACCTGCACCTCAAAATTATTTTGAGTCTTTTTGGGGTCTTTTTGGGGTGTTACAATCCTCCCCCCTTAACAAAATTTCGTCCCGAAATTTGTACGGTAAGGAAACAAGAACCAGCAATGCTATAACTTGATAACTATGTTATAACAAAAAGTACACGGTCTACAGTTTATACAAATAACTCGAGAAATTCAGCTCGCATGGTCTGCTCTCTCTCCCATGTTAGCTCTTCACGGCCACAATTGTCCCATCGGACCTTGACCATCCCGATCACTTTGTTCCGCAACTGTTTCTCGGCTCGATCCTCGATCCGAATGGGTCTAACCCTCGTCGTTAGCCCATACTCGACCGGTACCCGATCATTCTCCACTACTTGAGCTGGATCCTTCACCGCCTTACGAAGGACTGAGATGTGAAATACATCATGTAATCCACCCAAGTATGCTGAAAGTGCTAGTCGATAAGCAGCTTCCCCAACTCGCTCCACCACCTCAAATGGACCAAGATACCTCGGACTTAGCTTTTTCAAACGCCGAATCCTGGACACGCCTTTGAAGGGTTTGATCTTCAAATATACCCAATCACCCACCGCGAACTCCACGTTCCGGTGTTTGGCATTGTAGTACTTTGCTTGACGATCTTGGGCTATCAATAGCCTCTCCCGAATAGAGCGTATGAGCGAGGTAGCTTCTTCGACTTCCTTTTTCCCACTCAGCTTAGATTCGCCTGCTTCTGCCCAAGCTAACGGTGTACGGCATTTCCGACCATATAAAGCTTCAAATGGCGCCATACCAATACTCGCTTGGTAGCTATTATTATAGGCAAATTCGATAAGAAATATATAATCTTCCCATCTCTTACCAAAGTCTAGGGCGCACATGCGGAGCATATCCTCCATCGTCCTGTTGGTTTGTTCAGTCTGGCCATCCGTTTGGGGATGAAAGGTCGTACTAAATGCTAACTTTGTACCCAACATTTGATGAACGAGCCGCCAATCATTCGATGTGAACCGCCCATCACGGTCACTAACGATGCTCCGGGGAACACCGTGCAGTCGAACAACCTGCTCCACATAAAGCTTGGCCAAGGTTTCCACTGAATCGTCTCTTCTGTTTGGAAGGAAGTGCGCCACTTTTGTCAACCGGTCCACAATCACCCAGATTGAATCATGACCGCGTTGAGATCTCGGCAACCCATGCACGAAATCCATCGAAATATCATCGAACTTCCACTCCGGAATAGGTAACGACTTCAGGAAACCGCCAGGCTTCTGGCATTCTGCCTTCACCAACGCACAGGTATTGCATTCAGCCACATAACGTGCGACATCTTTCTTTAATCCGGGCCACCAGAACAGCTTTTTCAGATCTCTGTACATCTTTGTGCTCCCTGGGTGAACTGAGTACTTTGCAAAGTGAGCTTCGTACATCAACTCTTCCCTCAATTTACCCACACTCGGGACGCACACTCGACCATTTCTTCTTAACAACCCGTTATCCCAAGAGAATTGGTCATCCGGCCCATCTTTTGCATAGCGCTGGAGGCTTTCATCAAGCTCCGTTGCTCGCCGAACTCTGTCTGTAAGGTCATATTGCACCTCCGTCCAGTTCAAGCATGCATCGGTTGATGAACCTTTGTCAACACAAGATATCTCCAACGCTTCCAATTCCTGTATTAAACGCTGATCATGCCTCTACAACCAGCTTGCCTGTACCGGAGTCTTTCGACTCAAAGCATCAGCGACCACATTTCCCTTCCCGGGAGTATAGTGAATCTCGAAGGTGTAGTCCCCAAGGAACTCCATCCATCTTCGTTGTCGCATATTCAGATCCTTCGGATCCAACAAATACTTTAGGCTTTTATGATCTGTATAGATATCCACTTTAACGCCATATAGATAGTGCCGCCACAACTTGACCGCAAAGATTACCACCGCCAACTCCAAATCATGGACGGGGTAATTCCGCTCATGCACTTTCAACTAGCGCGAGCCATAAGCAATCACTTTACCAAACTGCAGAAGAACGCAGCCTAAGCCGCTCCCGGAAGCATCACTATAGATCTCATACCCATCGGTACCACATGGCGATGTCAACACAGGCGCTGTGGTCAAACGACTCTTCAATTCTTCAAAAGCTCGCGCGCACTCCGGCGTCCAAATGAACTTTTGATCTTTTCTCGTCAGCGTGGTCAGAGGTAAAGCAATCCGTGAGAAGTTTTCCACAAACCGTCTATAGTAGCCCGCAAGTCCAAGGAAGCTCCTGACCTCGGCCACTGAAGACATCACTGGCCAATCTCGGATGGCACTTATCTTCAACGGATCCACCGCGATACCCTCTCCGTTTACCACATGGCCTAAAAAGGCTACTGAAGAGAGCCAGAACTCGCACTTTGAGAACTTGGCAAAAAGCTTATTCCTCCGCAGGGTATGCAAGACCAACCGCAAATGGTTTGCGTGATCCTCTTCCGACTGAGAGTATACTAAGATGTCATCGATAAACACAATAACAAACAAATCCAAGTACTCTCGGAACGTTCGATGCATTAGGTCCATAAATACCGAAGGCGCATTACATAGGCCAAACGGCATTATCGTGAACTCATAATGACCGTAGCGTGTTCCAAACGCCGTCTTGGGAATGTCACCTTCCCTAATCCGCAGCTGATAATATCCTGATTTCAAATCCAATTTGGAATAGACCGTTGATCCTGCCAGCTGATCAAAGAGGTCATCAATCCGCGGGATCGGATATTTGTTTTTCTCCGTCAGCTTATTCAATTCGCGGTAGTCAATACACAACCGTAAGCTACCGTCTTTCTTTTTCACAAATAGAACAGGCGCGCTCCAAGGTGACATACTTGGGCGTATATATCCCTGTTCCAACAACTCTTGCAATTGGACTTTCAACTCCGCCATCTCTTTTGGCGCAATGCGATATGGAGAGCGGGCCACAGGTTTCGCACCTGACACCAACTCAATAGAGAAGTCAATCTCCCGCTGGGGTGGTAACCCAGGAAGATCTTTAGGAAACACATCGGCAAACTCTGACACAACTAGTACTTCACCGACACTGGCCTTTGGCTCAACAGCCTGAATTAGCGTGAAGAATAACTCCGCGCCCTTCCGAACAGCATTGACGACTTGGAGTGCAGACAACAGGGTCCCGCCAACTCCTCGCATACCAGCGAACTTCGTCACAAGTCCGGTATTCTGGCCCAGTGTAATCTCCTTGGAGTTGCAATCAATAAAGGCACGCTGCTCCGAGAGCCAGTCCATACCAAAGATCACATCAAACTCCGACAACGGTAGCACAACTGCACTCAAACCAAAATCCCGACTTCCTATTTGCACAACCACATCGCAAGCCTTATCCGCAAGCATCACACAGCCATTCGGCAATAGCACCCTTGTACTATCCACCGTCACATGACTTGGTGCCCCAATGCGAGATACGAAATCCTCAGACAGGAAAGAATGCAAAGAACCCGTATCAAACAGGGCTCTTGCCAAATTATTCCGAATCAGGACAAAGCCTACAGCACACACACATGCACAAGCTATACATAACCAAAAACCATAGCACATAAGCAAGTAAGCTAACTCAACTCGTACCTGTGACGACGTCACTTTGCTTAATCGCTTCCTGTTGGCCAAGCTGATAGATTCGGGGCTGTGCCTGAGACGCAGAGGAATCAACCACCGCTTTGCCCTTCTCAGCATACGACGCACCCGCCTTCTTATCCCCTTTGGGCTGAACAACCCGACAGTCACGAGCTATATGCCCCACCCGGCCACAGTTATAGCATGTACGAGAATCCGGCCTTGATGTCGCTCCCGACACAACGGTCGTAGTCACTTGCTCAGACGGCTTGGACCTCTTGCCCCCTTTCTTCTGGTAAAACGATTTGCTTGGGCGAGGTGCTTGTACCTCTGGCTTTGACACAACTAAGCCCTTGTTCCCTTGCACCCGCCGCATGTCCTTCTCCAACGCACACGCCGTATCAACCAACGCCTGAAACCCTTGGTTCACTGAACTTGAAAGCAGGAATCGCAACTCATCCCGCAATCCTTCATAGAACCGATTCGTTTTCCTTTGGTCATCCGCGAAGATTGTGCCCGCATACCGTCCCAACCTGGTAAACTCATGCAAGTAGATATCCACACTATCTTCCCCTTGCTTTAACCGTTGGAACTCATTTTCCATAGCAATGCGTTGCGCTGCTGGGACATGTTTCGCCAGAAATATTCGAGAGAACTCCTCAATCGACACTTGTGTTAATTGCCTGCCCGCCAAATGGTGTACCTCAACCTCGTCCCACCACAACCGCGCCTCTCCTTCAAGCATGAAGGTGGCTAAGGTGACCTTTAGAGTTTCCTCCGCCCTGATTGCTGTCATTTTCCTCTTGACACGCGATAACCAATCTTCCGCCTACGTTGGGGATCCCATTCCCGTAAACGTAGGAGGACTGAAGCTCATGAATTGCTTCAACTGTCGGTCAGCTGCTCGTGCATCTACAGCCTCAACCGGCTCGGGTCTTACAACAACACGAACTGGCTCGACTGCCGGCTGCGCTTGCCCGGTCGGCTGAATCATGGCAAATAGAGCCTCAGCAACTAAACGAACAGTTTCCGCAGATGGAGGAGGTGTTGGCACCTCAGCTGGTGCCGCACTCTCATCAGAATGCTGGGGCTCAGACTGCCCAGCACCACTACGCGTCACCAATAGGTGGACAAGACACACATTAGCGAACGTATGCAAGCAAAACAACACAAAAAGGAATGCGCAGATTCCTCAAACAAGATTTTGTACATTCCTTAGTGGACATTCCAGAGTTCATTAGCGTTACAGCAGGGCGCATAAACACGCGCTCGCCACCCCATAAAAGAATTCGTCAACGAATTCGATAGAGGAAGACCGAACAAAGTTGATACCAAAATGTAACGACCCCATCCGTTAAATGACGTATAGTAGAAGGTCCGGCCGGGGCCCCACACTATATGCCACAAACAGACGGTGAGGTCACAGGATAATACCAAACCAACCACGAATCCTAACTCAAAGCATTCTAGCGGAAGCTTTAAGTAGTAATTTGAACTCTAACCAGGAATGTCCAATATATAAACCACCTTTATATATATCACGGAATGTACACAAATACATAGAGTTTGGCCTTAAGGCCTTACAGTTCCTCTTTTCACAACGTATGGTTTACAAACCTCGGCGCGCAGGCCGTCCATACATGAGTAAAAGCAAATAAGCAAAAACATTCGCTTAGCCTTCAAGGGCTAGCCGCAGCAGCAGCAGCAACAACAGTAGGGCTTCAGCCCTTCACTTACCACTTGGCTCTCCAGCACCTGCACGGGAACAATCCACCCAACTGGTGGCAAACAATGCAACGGTCAGCATTCAGCTGACCCAATTATAACAATCTTACCCCTTTCTCGGGGCATTAGCATTCTTTCCCTGCAAAGCATGACATCATCATATAGCAACTATGTGCGCGCAGGCACATTCAAGCCATCACAACTATCGGCCACACGGCCCGACAGTCCGTGCACTCAGGGCACATTCTCGGTGTACCGGAATACCAGGGTCAACACCACCGTCTACACGGTATTTGAGCATTCTAGTCTTTCCGGCGCGCGGGCCTAAGACTCTCATTAGGCGCTCCAACAAAACCTATAACCAGGCTTCCAAGTCGGACGGACCTAACGCAGGTACGGATCAGCCACCCCCCGTTGCTCAAGTCGCTGTATCACCTCGAATACGGAAGTATCCATGGCTATTTATAGGCGCGGGTCGGTTTCGCCTTTCCTGTTCGGCAATCTGCCTTTTCATCGAGTTGCAGCCCAACGGCTCAACCGCTCATAAAGTGGCAACGCACGGGCACAAGAGTTGCATCCAACCCTCTTCATTTCCTGGACATCATCCAGTACTTCCTGCTGCACCAAGCAACAGGTAGGCACAAGGCAACACAAGCCATAATCACGGAGCCTTCTCCGATATGCAAACAAGCATCACCAATCCAGACCATGTCCAGATGGGCTTCACACAGCATGCCTAGAGCCGTACTCCAATTCCGGCCTCTAACAAGGGGGACTTCACATATCTACCCCAAGGGACACCACAACCCACCGCACACTCGCGGGGAAGGGTTTTCCCTACGCAATGCAGAAAAGAAGGACTTCACATGTCCAAGAAGGGAGATCGTTACCCTTGTCGATCTCTTGGGTGCCATCGAAAACTAGCCGGTGAGAAAGAACCGCAACAGCCTTGCCTTCACAACGCCGGCTTCGGATCACGAATCGGACCACGGGAACTCCGCCGGTGGCTTGATCTCCTCCTCCTTCTTCTTCCTCCTCTCTCTTTCTCTCTTCCTTAAGCACATGAAGAATGAATTTTCATCAGCCTTCACGGATTAAATCCAGCCAGGAAACCACCTGAGCCCTTGGATCAAAAGAGAGAAATCTGAACGGCCACGATTTGCCCAAAAAACCCAATTTTTGGCTGACACGGCCTGTGACACGCCCGTGTCACAGGCCGTGTACCCTTAAGCGGCACACACGGTAATCGTACCGACTGAGATTTACCAGAACACGGGCATCGACACGCCCGTGTCGAACCTGACACGCCCGTGTCATTTCTGAGACACGCCCGTGTCACCCTTGCCTCATCGAGCTGCAAGCAGTACACGGGTCGGAACACGGCATCGGACACGCCCGTGCCCAACCTGACACGCCCGTGTTCAAGGCTTGGTTCAAGGCTGTGTAATCTTCTGACTCGGGCCACAATTTTATTTGCGTGACACGCCCTGGGACACGCCCGTGTCCCAGGCCGTGTACCCCCGACACGCCCTGGGACACGCCCGTGTCCCAGGCCGTGTAACCTGACCTGCACCTCAAAATTATTTTGAGTCTTTTTGGGGTCTTTTTGGGGTGTTACAGCTTCAGCCTATCGTAGTTCCTAGTGCCCTTTGAGAGCCCTTCATGGGGTATGCCGGGGGCAGTCCTGGGCTAACCTAAACCGTAGGCAAACTAAACTACAAGAGTAACTAGCATAACAAGGGATTCACTTTCACTCACCTCGATGTCTCGGGATGTTAGGTTGGGTCACACGGGTAGTCGGCTCAGTTGTTTGGTGATGGGCAGGTTGGCCCGGCGTGCTTTGGCTCGGTTGTTGGTCGTGATGGAGGGAATGGTCTGCGGAGCTTTGGCACGGTAGATGATACATAAGGTTGCATATGCATAAAGTATAATTTGGCGGGTCTTCGGTATTTGAGTATCGATGCACCGACGCCAATACGCTGACTCGGGAAGTGTGGTTTAGCACTTCGCCAAATAAAGTCCGGTGCGCCAGCCGGCAAGAGTACGCAGGAGCTTCGCTTAGTACACCAGCATCGAGGCGTACGATAGGTCTGAATGGTAGTGTAATTACAGGTTTAGGGGTGGGCGAGCCCAACCCACAACTTTCGTTTGCCACTACGGAGGTATCCTGGGAGGTTAGGCTCCAAAAAGGGGGAACTAAAGGTCTGTGTGCACAGAGTCGGGTGGGTGAGTTGCACATGCATGTTAACACCAAGGCATACTTGCATGTCATAACATAATCATTGCATATAACCCTGAAACCTATTGTATAAAGTGGTATAGGACGCTTTATATAATAGGCCCTACAAAACGACCCCTTGGTTTATAAGCTCGTGTGGGCGTACTTAAAAGTCAAGGTTTATATTCTGCAGATTTATACATGCTTGCTAGAAAAACCAACACCCTATCGTATAAATTGGTATGAGACTTTTTATACGATAGGAGCCCTGTAGAAGATCCCTTAGCTTATGTGTGTTTATATAAGTTAAGGTTACTTATTTCTTATAGAACTATTAGATTAGTTCATTCGTCACCTGCTTCTTGTTCATTCTCCACCTTCACTACCTCCACTTTCCTCCTCCACGCTCGGTGCGTAGGAGACATGGGGGAAGGGATTGGGGATGATAGGACTTAGTCTTTAGACTAATGGTTTTCAAACAACATCATTTTAGGGGACCGTAGATCCCAGCATGGAGGAACAGCCCCGGAGGTCGGCACGCTTGAAGATGGGATAGTCTAGCTCCAGAGTTTAGATAGGTGGGACTGTGAGTTCTGATTGTTAGTAGATGTTTAGTTTTTGCTTTCGTGCTGAGTGATATGTAGTGAGGATATTGATGTACAGGACAGGAGCCAAATTTTTAGTACTTTTATTATTGTTGATGTGGACTCTCCCATCGTGGAGATTATTTACTATATATGTGATTTCTATGGACTTGCCTTTTATTATATTGCTACTGTATTGTGATCGAATCGGCTGGCAGGATAGGCATTTTGTAGTGATGACCTTCCCGGGTGTGAAGGTATCACTACAAAGTGGCGGTTCTAGGCCTATGACCCCGTGGTTCTAAAAAGAAAAAAAGGGGGTCATACACAAATGATCTTGTGTCTTGGAGTATCCCCTAGATGCCTTACTGCTAGAGGAAATCTTGCTTCAGCATTAGCTACTAGGGTAGCTTCTTGCTGATCTTCATCCACCTCGCATGTGTCTTGCAGTCCTTCTACTGGAATGTCCACTCCTTCAGCTTTATCTTGGACTATTGGAACAACTTCTATGATAGTTAGCTGGTCCATCCTCTATTTTGTACCTGCAGTGCTAGAAGAAAAGCTTGGCAGCTCACTGTTAATCATAGTAGACTCCTCAAAAACAACATGAACAGATTCTTCTACAACTTGGCTTTTCAAGTTGTAGATTCTATAGTCTTTATCATAATTACTATATCCAACCAAAATACCATCAAAAGACTTGGCAACAAACCTAGTCACATAGGACTTCCCATTATAAAGCACATAACTCTTACTACCAAAGATTCTGAGATAGCCTAGGTTTGGTTTTCTGCTCTTCAAGATCTCATAGGGTGTCTTCTTGTGTCTCTTTGTGATAGAGGCCTTGTTGTGGACATGACATGCAATATTCACTTCCTCAGCCCATAAATATTCTAGGAGAGATGTGTCACTCAATAATGTCCTTCTAGCATCAATGAGAGTCCAATTTTTCCTCTCAACAATCCCATTTTCCTGGGGTGTTCTTGGAGAAGAAAAGTCTTGATGAATCCCTTGCTCTTCATAGAACTTTGTCATGCTCTCAAACTGGAGTTAACTTTCATGGTGACTTCTGATTTTGACCACTAAACTATTAAACTCATTCTGAATTTGCTTGACAAACTTGATGATGATATCAAGGGTTTCATTTTTTTCTTAAGAAAGAACACACAAGTTAACCTGGAATAGTCATCAACCACCACAAGGGTATAGACTTTCCTACCAGGACTATGAAGTGGCATAGGACAAAACAGGTCCATATGCAAGAGGTACAAACACCTCATAGAGTGTTTGTTCCGAATTCCCTTGATATAGGCTTTGGTCTGCTTGCCCTTTTGGCATGCTGAGCAAATTCCCTACTTGGTTAACTTCCCATCAGTACCCTTCTTAACTAGATCTTTACTAAAGAGCTTGCTAATTGTCTTGTAATTCATGTAACACCCCTATCCGTCACATAGCATATAACAGAAGGCCCGGCCGGGGCCTGGCGCCATATACCATGGACAGACCAGCGGGTTACTAGATGAAACCATCCTTCCAATCATAATGTCCTACACAGAGCACCTATCAGAAATAATTTATTAAGTTCCAAAAGTAAGAACCCAACCCCAAGCACGGATGTCAACTAAAAAATCCCAGAACGAATGAAATACAAAGTATTTAAAGTACTGGCCTTATGGACTTACAATTGTTCACTAAATTTCAAAGCGTGTCTTACAAACTTCGTCTCGCAGGCCGGCCACACATAAATTAAAAAAGTAAACAAACAATTCCTTTGAGGGCTGACTCAGCAACATGGGCTTTGGCTTACTATCTGCTGCTCCGCTCCCCAGCACCAACAAGTACAATTCACCGCAACGGTGGCAAATAAGAATAACGGTCAGCTAAAGTCGGCCAAATTATAACGATTACGCCCCCAAACTCGGGGCGGCAAAGCTCCTTCCCTGCACTTGTTAGCGTAACAATCAATATAGTGAATAAACACAACATCACAGGTGCAGGCTCACACGACCACACACCCCGTGCTCTCCGGGCACTAACTCGGTGACCCCGTTCAAAACCGCTGTCTCACCACCATCCCTTAGACGCCAAATCTCGTGAGCATTTAGTGTTTCTGATCTAAGCCTAAGGCTTGCACGACTATGCCAATGGCCAGTCCCTTTTTCAGGTATCTATCACCAAACCACATAGCCCGGGTCCGGTTCCACAAGCCCGTTGCTCACACCGCACTGTCAAAATTAAGCCATATACGCGGGATAAGCTTCGCCGGTTCCCAAATTTGATCATTCAAGCACATAACCCAGTTATGTTCAAGGTTGGCTCCCTGGCCACCAAGATGGCAGAAATGTGTTTCTGCCAAGTTTTTCGGGTGTGCCTTGGGGTTAATCCCCAAGGATCCCTGCTGAAATCTACCACGTAGAAACCCAAAAACAACCAAAGGCACGGAGTCTTCTCCGGCTAATCATGCATAGTAAAATATCACCGATCTAGACCTACTTGTCCGGGTAGGCTTCACACACCATGCCTATGTCTGTTTCTTGATTTCGGACTCTAAATGCAAACAAGGGGGACTTTACATATCTAGAACAAGGAACACCGCAAACTCGCCGCACACTCGCGGGAGCGGGTTTTCACTATGCAAAATAATAAGAGCTTCACATGCTCAAGTAGAGAATCATTACCCTATCATTCCTCTTCGGCGCCATGGAAATCTTCACGGATGAAAAGCACCGCGATGATCTCGCCTCCATAGATCTGGACTCGGTTTGTGATTTAGCACTCCAAATCTCCTTCGGCGACCGGATCTTACCTCCTTCTTCTTCCTTACTCTCCCTTCTCTTTAGAAATAAGAAAGAGAGTGGCCAATGAAAAGTGAGGGTTTAAGACCCCAATCCCGTCCTTAACTCTAGCATGGAAAGGCCTGAGCTGTTAGATCCCAAAATAAGGAAACGAACGGCCACGATTTGGCCTGAAAATAAACTTCCTAGGCCGAACACGTCTTGCGACATGCTCGTGTTCAAGGCCGTGTACCTCATTCGCCGCCGAAACCATCGCATCCCAAAAAGAACACGGGCACTCGACATGCCCGTGTTTGGCTTGACACGCACGTGTCATCCAGTACATGCCCGTGTAGCTGGGCATGTTCCTCCATCGACACAGGTAATGCACCAAACCGAGGAGAACACGGGTATTCGACACGCCTGTGTCGAATTTGACACGCCCGTGTCGGACCCGAACATACCTGGGCTCAGGCCGTGTCTCTCTCCCAACACAACTCGGCTAATAACCCGAGTAGGACACGGCTTAGTACACGCCCGTGTCTCAGGCCGTGTTCGCTGTTTGACGCTCGTCGACTGCAATTTTGTCCACAACACGACCGTAATCGAACTTGAGCACGTTACGCCACTGGGACACGCCCGTGTCCCAGGCCGTATCACCTCTACAAAATCTCAGACTTGGCTCAAAATGCCACCCATCCCTCTTTTAAGTTTCGGGTCATTACAGCTCTCTCCCTCTTAAAAGAATTTCGTCCACGAAATTTTCGAAAGGAAAAGATACATAAAACCAAAATCGGTACATGAGTGGAATAACTCTGGGTACTCCTCTAGCATGGTCTGCTCTCGATCCTAAGAGAGCTCCTCCCGATCGCAATTGTCCCAACGGACCTTGACCATCCTGATCTCCTTGTTACAAAGACGCTTGACTTAAGAGTCCTCAATACAACGGGCTTGACCCTCATCGTCACACCTTCGTTCACCGGTACTTGACCAACCGCGATCACCTGCAAAGGCTCTTGCACCGCCTTCCGCAACGCTGATATGTGGAATACATTATGTAGACCACTAAACTCCACCGATAGCTTTGTACGATAAGCTGCTTCACCAATCCGCTCCAGAATCTCAAATGGTCCAAGGTATCTCGGTCTCAGCTTTTTCAAGCGTCGTACCCGTGAAACACCCTTGAACGACTTTATCTTCAAATAAACCCAATCGCCAACCGTGAACTCCACGTTCCGATGCTTGAAATTATAGTATTTATCTTGTCTATCCTGAGTGATCATAAAATGCTCTCAAATGGTTCGTACCAAAGAAGTGGCTCTTTCCACCTCTTGCTTTTTTGTATAACCTTGCCTCACTCGTTTCTAACCACGATAACGGCGTGCGACATTTTCTACCATAAAGGGCCTCAAAGGGCGTCATTTGTATGCTCGCTTGGTAGCACTTGTTGTATGCAAACCCCACCAAATACAGATGGTATTCCTACTGTTTTCTGAAGTCCAAGACGCACATGCGAAGCATGTCATCCATCGTCCTGTTGACCCTCTCGGTCTACCAAACCGTCTGCGGATAAAAGGTTTTGCTGAACTTCAACTTAGTTCCCAGCATTTGCTGTACCAACCTCCAGTCATTGGACGTAAAACATCCATCTCTATCACTCACGATGTTGCGGGGCATACCGTGCAATCTAACAATGTTATCCACATAAAGCTTCGCCAGTTTGTCCACCGAATCATCCTTCCTATGCGGAATGAAGTGCGACACTTTTGTCAGCCGATCTACGATCACCCAGATGGCATTGTTTCCCTTTTGCGACGTTTGCAAACCATTCACAAATTCCATCGAAATATCATCGAACTTCCACTTCGGAATAGGCAAAGACTTCAAGAAACCTCCGGGCTTTTGGCACTCAGCCTTCACTAAGGCATAAGTCTAACACTTAGCCACATATAGTGCCACATCCTTATTGAGTCCTGGTCACCAGAACAACTTCTTCAGATCTTGGTACAACTTCGTGCTCCCTGGGTGAATTGAGTACTTGGTATTATAAGCCTCGTACATCAACTCCACCTGCAAATTACCCACATTTAGGATGCACAAACGACTGTCCTTCCTTTGCATTCCATGTTCAACTTTAAATTGGGATTTTACCCATCCAAAGCTGCATCCATGATTTCCTTCATGCTGCTATCCAAATCCATAGCCTGCCGAAGCCGATCAGGCAGATCATACTAAACCTCCGTCTAGTTCAATAATGCTTCGGCGCTAGTCTTCTTGTCAACACAAGATATATCTAACGCCTCCAACTCCTGAATCAACCGCTAATCATTAATTGATAACCAGTTGGCTTGCGCGGGAGCTCTGCAACTCTACGCATCCGCAACTGCATTGCCTTTCCCGGGCACGTAATGAATTTTTAATTTATAGTCCCCCAGGAACTCCATCCTTCTCCGCTGCCTCACATTCAGATCCTTCTAATCCAATAGGTATTTCAGGCTCTTCCGGTCGGTATATATATCGACCTTTATGTCGTACAAATAAGCCTCCACAGCTTTAGCACAAAAATCACGGCCGCCGACTCCAAGTCGTGGACCGGATAATTTCTATCGTGCACTTTAAGTTGACGCGAGCCATATACAATAACACTTCCATGCTGCAGCAACACATAGCCCAAACCACTGCCCGAAGCATCGCTGTAGATCTCAAAGCCTTTGGTCGCACTCAGCGAACTAAGCACTGGCGTCGTGGTCATCCGACCCATCAACTCTTCAAAATCTTGTGCGCACTCGCGCGTCCAAACAAACTTCTAATCTTTCCTGGTCAACGTCGTGAGAGGTAATGCTATCCGCAAGAAGTTCTCTACGAAGCGCCTATAATAGCCGGCAAGCCCCAGAAAGCTCCGGACTTCCGCTACAATAGACAACACAGGCAACTCCCATATCGCAACAATTTTCGTCGGATCCACTGCAATCCCTTCTCCATTGACTATGTGACCAAGGAACGCTACTGAGGACAACCAGAACTAGTATTTGGAGAACTTTGCGTATAGTTTGTTCCTCCTCAGCATCTCCAAAACCAAATGCAGATGCTTTAAGTGATCTTCTTCGCACTGCGAGTACACTAATATATCGTCAATAAAGACGATCACAAAATGGTCTAAGTACTCCCTTAACGTCTTGTTCATCAGATCAATGAACACTGATGGTGCATTAGTTAGCCCGAACGGCATGACCGTAAACTCGAAATTCCCATACCTCGTGTTGAACGCTGTCTTTGGTATATCACTCTCCCTTATCATCAGCTGATAGTAACCAGACTTCAGATCCAATTTTGAGTACACCGATCCATGGGACCGGGTACTTGTTCTTTTCCGTTAGCTTGTTCAGCTCTCTATAGTCGATACAGAGCCACACACTTTCGTCCTTCTTCTTAACAAAAAGGACTAGTGCGCTCCAAGGAGACGAACTTTGACGCACATAGCTCTGCTCCAACAACACCTCTAGTTGAACCTTTAGCTCCGCCATCTCCTTAGGTGCCAACCTATAAGGAGAGCATGACATAGGTTTGGAACCTGGCACCAACTCAATTGTGAAATCGATCTCCCGCTGATATGAGTCTCTGGGAAGATTGTCCGGGAACACGTCAGGGTACTCGCATACTACCGGTATACTACCAAAAGTGGGCTTAGGCTTTACAGCCTCCACTAACGTGAAGAACATCTCTGCACCAACACAGACTGCCTTGACCACTTGAAGAGCAGACATTAAAGTCATACTCGACCCCTTCAATCCCACAAACGTTATCTCCCACCCAACACCCAGCTTGACTTCTTTACAGTTGTAATCTATGTATGCCTTCTGCTCTGAAAGCTAGTTCATACCGAAAATGATGTCGAACTCTACTAGCGACAGTAACGACGCTAGTAAGTCAAACTCCTGACTTCCAATACGGATCTTTACGGCACATACTCTGTCCGTATGCATAGAACACCCATTCGGCAGCAACATGTCCAATTTGTCCTTCCCCATCGAAGAAGGGACTCCGATGCGCAATATGAAACCTTCAAA
Organism: Platanthera zijinensis; assembly: GCA_039513925.1. NCBI lineage: Eukaryota > Viridiplantae > Streptophyta > Magnoliopsida > Asparagales > Orchidaceae > Platanthera > Platanthera zijinensis. Next base: position 141,339,835 of record CM077090.1, read on the forward strand.
CAAAAAGGAGTGTGAGGCTCCCTTATCGAATAGTTCCCTTGCTAGACTATCGCAAATCAGAACAAAGACTATAGAAACAGTAATAAGTTAACAATGACTTTGTAAATTTAGAGCTAACTTGATATAAATTTAAACCGTACCTGTCACCACATCCGCTTGTTTGATGGCCTCCTGCTGGCCGAAATTGTAGAATCTTGGTTGAGTCGGAGCATAATGAGATGCGGTTGACTCCACCGCCTTGCCCTTTTCCTCGTAAGTTGCTCCCTACTTCGTCTCAGACTTTGGACGTCCTCTCTAACAGTAACGGGCAAAGTGCCTCGTCTTCCGACAAGTAAAACAAGTGCCCAGGGTTCAGTTGGTAGTTGCCCCCGAGGCACCCGAAGAAGGGGCTGGACCGGATGTCCTAGCCTTCTTATTCCACATGTGGAAACTGGATTTTGAAGACGGCGCCTTGAATTCTGACTTCCTTACACCGGAGTCTTTCTTTGCCTGCATATTCTTCTTGTCTTTTTCCAAAGATTGGGCCTTGTTGAACAAGGTCAGGAAACCCTGCGTCATCGGCCCCGAGAGTAGTAGTCTCAAATCATTTCTTAGACCTTCATAGAATCGGTTTGTCTTTCGTTCCTCATTGGTAAAGGTAGCGCTTGCATAATGACCTAAGCAAGTAAACTCGTGGAGATACTCATCCACGCAACTCTCTCCTTATACCAGCTTCTGGAACTCATTTTCCATTGCAATCCTCTGAACTGAAGGGAGGTATCGAGCCAAGAACAGTCTCGAAAATTCCTCTATCGAGACGTCAGTAAGCTGCCTACCCCTCAGATGGTGTAGCTCCAAGCCTTCCCACCATAATCTTGCGTCACCATCCAACAAGAACGTGGCAATTGTGGTCTTCTGCCACACTTCTGTCTTAGTAGCTATCAACACTCTCTTAACTCTGGAGAGCCAATCCTCTTCTTGGGCTGGGGATCCCGTCCCCGAGAACACTCTAGGATTGAAGTCCATAACGTGCTTGAGCTATTTCTTCTTGGCTCTCCTAGGCAACACTAGCTCCACTACAACCTGCTCCACTCTCCTTAGTTCCGCCGCTTGGAGCGGTACCTGCTCCACAGCAGGGGCAGGCTGCTGCACCTGTCTCACAGGCTGCACATTAATCATCGTAAACTCTGCCTCCGCTACCAATCGTATTGTCTTAGCCGAAGGAGCTGTTGCTGGCGCATCATTTGGTGCGCTACTTGCCTCAGAAAATAGACGTTCTGATGTCCCTGCACCACTCCTGCTCACCTATAGTCGTACAAAACACCGATAAGCGGCCAAACAACATTGCAAAAAGTAATTATAGGAACACGCAGGTTCCTCAAACATGTGTATTTTCATTCCTAAGTGTACTTTCATGGGTTCTTTTCATTTTATAACGATGACGCACACACATGTGCTCACCACCCCTTATAGTAAATTCATCCACGAATTCATGTATGTTTGATCGAAACCAGTAGTATGATACCAAATTGTAACACACCAATCCGTCACATATCATATAGCAGTATGTCCGGCTAGGGCCCGATGCCATATACCACGGACAGACCAGCAGGTTACTAGATGAAACCATCCTTCCAATCATAATGTCCTATAATTAGAACCTAGCGAAAGCAATTTATTATGTTGCAAAAGTAAGAACCCAGCCACAAGCATGAATGTCCACTAATAAACCCCAGCAGGAATGAAATACGAAGTACTAAAAGTACTGGCCTTATGGCCTTACAATAGTTGACTAAATTTAAAACAGTGCCTTACAAACTTTAGCTCGCAGGCCGGCCACACATGAATTAAACCAATAAACAAACAAGGCCTTCAAGGGCCGGCTCAACAACTTGGGCTTTGGCCCGCAATCTGCCGCTCGGCTCCGCAGTACCTGCAAGCACAATTAACCGCAACGGTGGCAAACAAGAATAACGGTTAGCTAAAGCCGACCAAGTTATAACGATTCCGCCCCCAAACTCAGGGCGGCAAAGTTCCTTCCCTGCACTTGTTAGTGTAACAAGTAATATAGTGAATAAACACAACATCATAAGTGCAAGCTCACACGGCCACACACCCCATGCTATCAGGGCACAAACTTGGTGAATCCGGTCAAAACCGCTGTCTCACCAACATCACTTGGACGACAAATCTCGTGAGCATTTAGTCTTTCCGACCGAAGCCTAAGGCTCGCACGACTATGCCAATGGCCAATCCCTTTTTCATGTATCTGTCACAAAACCACAAAGCCCGGGTCCAGTTCCACAAGACCGTTGCTCACACCGCCCTGCCAAACTTAAGCCATATGCGCGGGCCAAGCTTCATCGAATCCCAAATTCGATCATTCAAGCACATAACCATGTTATGTTCAAGGTTGGCTCCCCGACCACCAAGATTGCAGAAATGCATTTTCGACTTTTTTTTGGGTGTGCTTTGGGGTTAATCCCTAAGGATCCCTGCTATAATATACAATGTAGAAACCCGAAAACAACCAAAGGCATGGAGTCTTCTCCGGCTAATCATGGATAGTAAAACATCACCGATCCAGACCAACTTGTCAAGGTAGGCTTCACACACCATGCCTATGTACGTTTCTTGATTTCGGACTCTAAATGCAAATAAGGGAGGTATTACATATCTACCCCAAGGAACACCGCAAACTCGCCGCACACTCGCGGGAGCGGGTTTTCCCTATGCAAAAGAAGAAGAGTTTCACATGCTCAAGTAGAGAATCATTACCCTTGCATTCCTCTTTGGCACCATGGAAATCTAAATAAATTAAAAGCACCGCGATGATCTCGCCTCCGTAGATCTGGACTCGGTTTTCAATTTGGCACTCTAAATCTCCTACGGCGACCGGATCATCCCTCCTTCTTCCTCCTTGCTCTCCCTTCTCTCTAGAACTTAGAAAGAGAGTGGACAATGATTAGTGAGGTTTTAAGCCCCCTATCCCAGCCTTAACCCTAGGATGGAAAGGCCTGAGCCATTAGATCCCAAAATAAGGAAATGAACGGCCACGATTCGCCCTGAAAATAGACTTTCTGGGCCGAACACGGCTTGCAATACGCCCGTGTCCAAGGCCGTGTAACTCATTTGCCACTAAAACCATCGCATCGCAAAAAGAACACGAGCACTCGACACACCCATGTCAGGCTTGACACGCCCATGTCATCCAGTACACGCCCGTGTAGCTGGGCGTGTTCCTCCATCGACACAGGTCTAGCACCAACCCAAGGAGAACACGGGTATTCGATAAGCCCGTGGTTAATTTGACACGCCCGAGTAGGACCGAAACATGCCTGTGCTCAGGCCGTGTCTCTCCCCCAACACAAATCGGCTAACAACCCGAGTAGGACACAGCCTGGTACTCGCCCGTGTCTCAGGCCTTGTTCGCTTTTCGACGCTCGTCGACTGCAATTTTGTCGACCACACGGTCGTCGTCGAACCCGAGCACGACACGCCCCTGGGACACGCCCGTGTCCCAGGCCGTGTCACCTCTACCAATGAGCTTGCCTCTTGTGTCATTGGACACAATATGACACTTTCTCATTTGCTACTAGATAAATAGGAGAGTCTGTATCTAGACAAAGAAAGTTTAAACAATAAACATTTCCACTCCTAGTACTTGTCAAGATGACTTTTTAGTTACTAGACCTCTTAATTTGGCACTCATCCTTGTGGAAGACAATAACATAGCCAAGTTTAGAGAGTTGTGTTAAAACCCCTCAACATAATGCACTTTTGTGATGGTGACTTTGCCATTAGTAATCTTACCATAGACTCTAGTCACCCCTCTATCTGAACTACCAAATATAACCTTCAGTCCATCTTTCACTGGAGTATAGTTCTTTAAGTTGCTCCTTATCCTAGTCATGTGCCTGGAAAAAACTTTGTCCGAGTACTATATAAGGGATGGCCAATTGAAATAACCTGCATCACACAATTTACTTTACCTCAGGACCCTAATTTCTTTTGGTTCCTAGGTGCATATTAGTCTGAAAATAAACTTATCTACCAGCACCATTTCTGAATGGAGGACTAAAAGCTACTCTTGGCATACTCGGATTATGCCAGCAATCTACAACAAAGTGGCCCACTTTGCCACAACACCAACATTCATGAATGTTGTATCTTCCCTTTTATAATGGCCTTGGAGTTTGGTTATTTGCTGACTGGACAGTAAGAAGAGGTGTAGCTCCTTCTTCATATTCCTATTAGCAAGGATCTGACTGAAGGTAATTCTTCTAGTTGGCTTATTTGGCCTGTTATGAGTGTCATCAACAGTAATTTTCTTTTCAAAAACATGCTCTTGATAGCATCAGAAATGCCCAAATCAGGCTTACTATTAGACTGACCGTTAGTTTGAGTCTTAGCTGTATGGTTCTGAACCTTGGCTGCAGCCATATTTTTTTGAGTGGAGGATGGAGCACCAAAGACAAATGGTCCGGGATGGGCCATTTGAATTTTTTCATGGGCATACTTAAAGGTACTCACCCTGTTATACCATCCACCATAGTTGTGAACATTTTTGTTCACACCAGTGTATCTTTCATTCTTCTAGTGACCATAGATGCTTTCTTAGTGTAACACCCTAATCCGTCACATAGAATATAACAGAAGGTCCGGCTGGGGCCCCATGCCATATACCACGGAGAGTTAGTGGAGTTACATATTAATACCAAATTACCAGCAATAGGAACACGCATCCTAAGTCAGAGCATTCTAGTGGAAGTTTTTAAAATAGTTATAAGAACCCAAATACAACAGCATGAATATTTACACTAACCTAAGGAAGGAATGCCAACAAAATACACAAAAGTCTCGGCGTTAGGGCCTTCAAAGAGTTTACTTAATCAATACATGTTTTCCATACATCGGCACGGAGGCCGGCAACACATGAACATAAAAAGTAAACATTTGGCCTTGGCCTTCAATGGACAGCATAGCATCAAGGGCTTCAGCCAGCTATTTGCCACTTGGCTCACTTGTTCCTACATAAGAAAAATCCACCGCTCGGTGGCAAAACAAGGTAAAGGTGAGCTAAAGCTGGCCAAATTATAACGACCCCACCCTTTAATCGGGGCAGCGGTGCTCCTTCCCAATATTTTATTATTATAACCAAACAAGATACTGAAAGTACAATTTAAGCACACTTCACCACACGCGTAGGCACACACGGCCAAACACCCCGTGCTCTCAGGGCACAATCTCAGAGAACTCAGTCCACCACCGCCCCTAGGACGGTAACATCGTGGGCTAATAAGTCTCTTTCGGCCGAAGCCTAAGAACCTCCCTCTATGTCATCGACAAGTGCCATATACCTTAGGTCTCTTTAACCGAACCACACAGAGCGGGTATGATTCCACTCAACCCGTTTCTCACACCGCCATGTCAATTTAAGTCATAGATGCGGGTCAAGCATCTCCGAATCCCGAGTATCGATAAAACAATATTGCATAACCCAGATATGTACAAGGTTGGCTCCCAGGCCACCAAGGTGGTAGCAATGTGCTTCTGCCCAGTTTTCCGAGTTCACCTTGGAGTTAGTCCTCAAGGTTCTCTGTTGCAATCTATCACGTAGAATACTAACAAAATAAACGGCATGAAGTCTTATTCGGCAATACAAGCATAATGAAAACATCATCGATCAAGACCAACTTTTCCGGATAGGCTTCACACACAATGCCTACGTCTGTACTTCGATTCCGGACTCTAAATGCAAAATGACAGGGATAAACCATATCTACCCGAAAGAATATATCACACTCACCGCACACTTGTAGGAGAGTGTTTCCTATGTAAAAAGGAAGAGAACTTCACATGTCCAAGTAGAGAATCGTTACCCTAGAGGTTCGCTTTGGCGCCATAGAAAACTAGTCGGATGAAAAAAACCGCAACAGACTTGCCTCCGCTGATCTGAACTCGGCTCGTGATTTGGAGCTCCGAAGCTTCAACAATGGCGGGATTCCTCCTTCTTCTTCTCCCTTTTTCTCTACTCTCTCTCTACCTTTTAGAAAGAGATTGGGTCAAAAGAAATGAGGCCTAATACCTCATTTCCCGGCCTTATACCAACAGGAGGGATGCTAGGCCGTCAGATCCCTTTGAAATAAAATGAACGACCTCGATTCACTCTTAAAATCGTCTTCCTAGGTCCACACACGGCCTGTGACACGCCCGTGTCACAGGCCGTGTCTCACTATCGTATGAGAAATCGTCGATCTCAGAACAGGACATGGCCTCTGATATGCCCGTGTCAACCTAGACACGGCCGTGTAAACCTTGGACACTCCCGTTTCACTGGCTGTGTTCCTTATATGATGCTGGAACTGTCAAGCCCGAGCAAAACACGGCCATGTGACATGCCTGTGTCATAAGTTGTGTGCCCAACATGTCTTCGGATACGCTCGTGTCCTAGGCCGTGTTTCTCAGTCGACACAGCCCGACCAACACAGAGAAGGACATGACTTTCGACACACCCATGTCCCAGGCCGTGTTGCTTAGTCGACGCAGCCCACTCATAACCGATATTTTGGGCATTACAATTCTCCTCCCCTTAAAAGAATTTCGTCCCGAAATTAGAGAATGGAAAAGTACACAAAATTAAATCGTACCTGAGTAGAATAAATTGGGGAACTCCTCAAGCATGGTCTGCTCTCATTCCCAAGAAAGCTCCTCACGACCGCAATTGTCCCATCGGACTTTGACCATCTTGATAGCTTTGTTTCGTAATTGTTTGACCACCGTATCCTCGATTCAAATGGGTCTAACTTTCGTAGTTAGACCACTATCGACTGATACTTGATTCGCAACAACTACTTGCATGGTTCTTTCACGGCTTTGCGTAGGACTGAGATGTGAAATACATCATGTAAACCACTCAGTTCTACCGGAAGAGCCAACTTATAGGCAGCTTCACCAACCCGATCCAAGATCTCAAATGACCCAACATACCTCGGGCTAAGCATCTTTAAGAGTTGAATCCTTGATACGCCTTTAAATGGCTTTATCTTGAGGTATACCCAGTCTCCCACCGCAAACTCCACATTCCAATGCTTTGCATTGTAGTACTTGGCCCATCTATCTTGAGCAATCAGTAGCCATTCCCAAATCAATCGTATCGTTGAAGTATCATCTTCAACGTCCCTTGGCTTGTACTGCTTTGATTCTCTCGTTTCTACCCAAGACAATGACGTACGACACCTCCTTCCGTACAAAGACTCAAAGGGCGTCATCTAAATGCTGGCTTAGAAGCTGTTATTGTATGTGAACTCAATCATGTGAAGATGGCCTTCCCACCTTTTACCAAAATCCAATTCATACATACGAAGCAAGTCTTCCATCGTCCTGTTCACTCTTTAAGTTTGCCCATCTGTCTGTGGGTGAAAAGTTGTGTTGAAGTTAAGCTTAGTACCCAACAACTGATAAATGAGCCACCAATCGTTAGATGTGAACCGACCATCTTTGTCACTTACTATGCTTCGGGGCACACCATGAAAACGAACTATATTATCCACATAAAGCTTCACCAGCTTCTCCATGGAATCAACCTTCCTATTGGGTATGAAGTGCGACACCTTCGTTAACCGATTCACGACAACCCAAATGGCGTCGTTCCCCTTATGCGATCTGGGAAAACCGTGCACAAAATCCAAAGAGATGTCATCAAACATCCACTCTGGTATAAGCAAGGACTTTAGAAATCCACCTCGCTTCAGGCATTTGGCCTTCACCAAGGCATATGTCTGACACTTCGTCACGTATAACGCTATGTCTTTCTTCCTGCTGGGCCACCAGAACAGCCTCTTCATGTCTTTGAACATCTTTATACTCCCAGGATGAATTTAGTACTTGGTAAATTGCGCCTTGTACATAAATTCTTCTCATAATTTCCCAACATTAGGGATGCAAAACCGACCACCCTTCCAAAAAAGGCCACCGTCAACAACAACTTGTCATTCGAACCATCCACAGACTCTGCCAAGCGATGTTTCAAGCTTATGTCGAACTCCAAGGCTTTCTAAATCCTGTCTGCGAGTTCATATTTAATCTCTGTCAAACTCAAACATGCATTAGCACTAGGTCCCTTGTCAACACAGGACATTTCCAAAGACTCCAAATCATGAATGAGCCGCTCGTCATGCATATGCAACCAGTTAGCCAGTACAGGAGTTCTACGACTCAGAGCATCTGCCACAACATTCCCCTTCCCAGGAATGTAATGAATCTTGTAGGTGTAGTCCACACGCAACTACATCCACCTTCATTGACGCATGTTTAGGTCCTTCTGATCAATCAAACTTCAGGCTCTTGTGATCTGAATAAATGTCGAACTTTACTCCATACAGGTAATGCCTCCAATGTAAGTCCCCCTTCCCGGAACAAGAAACACGGCACGAGATGGGTCCTATGCCCAGAAAAGCCACCTCGCGGTAGCCCAGAAAAGCCACCGTAAGATGCCTATTCTACCGGCTACAACCAATACCAATATATATATGCCAACCCAACCAAAATAATATAAAGAAATCAAATCCACACAAACTATAAGTCCAAAAGTACAGCATTGGAGAAGTTAAACATGCTTCTACAAAATCAGAGTATAGCTATAAAGTTGCCCCAAAGGGCTACAACAAAACTCTCATATACTCACATCCGTAATAGACGATAGCGACATCACCGTCCCTTCAGGCCCTATCGTCCTGGCCTGGTTGACCGGCTCCATGATCTGTTGTTCCATCTGCGGGGTTTCCTCCTAAAAGGGAAGACGTAGCAACCGTTAGTAATAAAGACTAAGTGGCTTCATATCCGCTCCCCCTGCGACTCCTCGGCACCGGGAGGAGAAAGGGACATGGTACAATATATGTATATAATATACATGAGCATAAACAAGCAAGTGGTATAGGTACGATATCACTACGTATATGAAGCAGAGTATAATCAAGTAATAAGTTATTCTAGCATTTCTACCATCTATCACAGCATATGAATATAGAGTTATAAAAAATAACTCAACTTATATGGATGCCCATACAAGCATATAAGTTGAGGATCGTTTAGCAGTAAGTAACTCATAGTATAGGAGGGCCCATAAAAACATATACGATGAGGATCTTGTGTATGTAATGAGATGCAATGTTATGTATGTGGTGCAATGACACACCCATGATCATACACATGAAGTTGCTATGCCGACACAGACTAGTAATTCCTACTTTCGAGCGGGTAGCTAACCTCTCAGGCGCCAACCATCGTGGCCAGACAGTGAGAGTAGAACGGGAATTTCTACTACTAAGTGGGTATCCACACTACTTCACTTATGCCTCCGTACGTTTCAACGCTAAGAACACAACAACGGAGCCCATGCGTACTACGGCCTAGCGGGTTCTCTTGGGTAAATGTTAACCAAGATCGTAGCCCCGAACTGCCCTATGCGTGACATGGAAGGAGCCTCAGAAATGAATACGAGGATCAAGCCCAACCGTTCACTTGGCACGGATGGAGCCCCGGGACATGAACACTGAGGGACAAGCCCAACCGGCCAAAGTCTATCTGTCAACTCCCATCGGTGTGACGATTGGCGAGCCCGTAGACCTGCCACACTATCCTTAACACGAGATTAACACACCGCGTGTCGACTCACACCGCATGCAATTCCACAACACCATGGCATGGAAGTAGCCTCGGAGAAAGCACGAGGATTAAGCCCAACCATCCACTTTACTCACCTCAATACCATCCCGATTAGTGACGGCCAACACCTCACTTACTAACTTCCACAATACTACTCGTACGGAGACGACACTCTAAGCATTGGACTACTAACTTTCATTCAATCAATTCAACATACATCATGGCCATAGTTTATTAATCTACAGGTCCTTCCGAATGATTTCAACATAATATGAACAATGCGCAGAAATGATAGTCTAACAAATTTATATTAAGCCTTTTCGCTCAATTAAGCTTGCTTCACAACTCGTTATATGAATTAAAATTAATAAACTTCAACCTTCATATCACTATGATGATTACCAAGAAAGAGTGCACCCGAACCTCGAGTTAGATTGCAACATTAATTCCACTGAATCTAAATCCATGTTATGCACTACCCAAAAATTTAAATGCAGAATAAATCTGGACAGCGACTTAACCCGAGGATTTCTGTGGCTACAGGGATCCGGTGAGTGCGTGTAACCCCTCAATGGAAAGGTCTCTACATTGGCTACAACTTTCTTGTTAAGCCTGTAACCCAGAACATACTATAACGCACATGAAATTGGCTCCAAAGCCTACAACGTACAGAATACAATTTCTGTGCGCTTAGTCTACAACCCTTACTTCGATCAGACATTCCCGTCATTACGGGCATCACCCTAAGGCGTGCAACCACTCGTTGGAAAGGTAATATCAAGTGATAAAACTTTCGTGTTTAGTTGAAAGCCTATATCAGAACATTTCTTGCCTGAAAACAGCCAAGAAGGTTACTGCGTGCAGAACACAGATTTTGCACGCATCTTGAAGCGGAATGAACGGTATCGGTTCATCTTCCTCCTCAAGCTTATCACCCCAAATCGCAACCAGAAGTTATTCCACCCTTATTCTCCCTCTCAAGGTCATTCCTCTTCACGAATCCACCCCCATCATCACTTTGAAGAAGGGGAGGTTGAAGATGACTAGTCATTAGAACAAAAGTTCTAGATAGGCCTCCCTAGAAACCTTCTCCTCACACATCAAGACTCATTTGAGTCGATGTCTCTCCTAAGAATATCTAAGGATCTAGCACCAAGGGAGAGGGGAGGAAGCTCACGTCATTTCCAGCGGTACCACCATTTCCAGCCATGGATCTTGTCATCCTTCTCGTTGGCATCGCTTCTTCCTTGACGGCAGTGGCGTTTCTCCTCCTTCAAGGTTTGCTCAAGAAGTTCCTCTTGCTCCAGAACTTTCCCTCCATAAAATAGGGCTTGGGAAGAGAATGAGATTGATAGGGTTTCAGTTTTCCTTTTTATACAGAAGTGACACGGGTAGGGACACGTTCGTGTCCTTACCCGTGTTCAGTCCTGGCTAAACGTCATTAGCGGATTGACTGGCGTTTCATTCTCATACACGGGTACTTACATGGCTGTGTCGGTACCTGTGTCTAGGTGACACAGCCGTGGTTCTGGCCATGTCAATACCCGTGTCCTGCTCGGGACACATCTCGTCTTTCTTGCCTTGAAGCACACGGGTAGGGACATGCCCGTGTCTCTACCCGTGTCCCTCTCTGGACAGAGTCAAAGCCATGGAACTCAAAGTCATGGCACTCAACGCCACTGAACACGGGTAGGGACACACCTATGTCCCTACCCGTGTCCTTCTCGGGACACACCACTCAACGCCACTGAACACGGGTAGGGACACGCCCGTGTCCCTACCCATGTCCTTCTCGGGACACACCACTCAACGCCACTGAACACGGGTAGGGACACGCCCGTGTCCCTACCCGTGTCCTTCTCGGGACACACCACTCAACGTCATTTCATAATTACTCGGCACCATAGTCACTCAACGCTACTGAACATGGGTAGGGACACGTCCATGTCCCTACCCGTGTCCTTCTCGAAACACACCACTCAACGCCATTTCAGAATCACTCAGCACCATAGTCACTCAATGCCACTGAACACCGGTAGGGACACTCCCGTGTACCTACCCGTGTCCTTCTCAGGACACACCACTCAATTCCATTCAGAATTACTCAGCACCATAGTCACTCAACGCCACTAAACACGGGTAAGGACATGCCCGTGTCCCTACCCGTGTCAAGCTCAACACAAGTTTTCAGCCTTTTTCCTTGTTCCCCACAAGTGCGCACCTGATCTTTTGCACCTCCCTTGAGCCTACACCAGCTCTCCTGACACCAAAAAAAAGGAACAAGGGGCCTAGCGCGAATCAGAACATTACAAATCCTATAAACAAAATAAAATATTTTGTCCTAGAAATCAGGCTAAGGCTATGGGGAGTGAAGCACACAGAAAAAAAAATGCTTTTAAAGAAAATTACCTCGAGCAAACAACTCCGGGAAGCGTATTTGCATCAAATCCATTGGCTCCCATGTAAACTCCTCCTTCCATGATTAGACCATAGCAACTTTACCAAGGGAACACTTTTGCGGCGGAAGGTTCTTATCTCGTTTTCTACAATCCGCACCGTCTCCAGTCGCACAGACCTATCAGACGCCACAACACATTCAGTTATGGAAATATATTGATCGGGACGCAACAACACCTTCCGAAGAGACGACACATGGAACACATCGTGGAGATTCTCTAACTCGGGTGGTAGCTCCAACCGATAAGCTAACGGGCCAACCCTTTACAATATGACATAGGGCCCTACATACCTTGGGCTGAGCTTCTTCACAACGCGCACCTGTGGCACTCCATGCATCGGCCGGATTTTTAGAAATACCCTATCACCAACTTGAAACTAAACCAGACGGTGCCTTGCATTATAATACTTCGCCTGCCGACTTTGAGCCTGTAACATGCTATCCCGTATTAGCCTAACCATCGCATTAGTGTCATCTATATACTCAACTCCCAAAGCCTTCGGGACTTCATCTTGCACCCAAGACAATGGGGTTCTACACCTTCTTCCAAAAAGGGCTTCATGGGGTGCCATGCCGATGCTCGCCTAATGGCTATTGTTGTAGGAGAATTCCACCAGGGGTAAGAGCCTTTCCCACGGCTTTCCCCTATCCAACACACATAATCTCAACAGATCCTCCAATGTCCGGATGGTCCCCTCAGACTGCCCGTCCGTCTGAGTATGGAACGCAGTGCTGAAGGTAAGGCGCGAGCCCAATTATGACTGTACCGCCTTCCACTCCTTGGAGGAAAGCGACCATCACGGTCAAAAACTATCATCTTAGGCACACCAAAATTTCGTACAAACTGCTCCACAAAGAGGCGTACCAAGACATCCACGTGAGCCTCCTTCTTCATAGGGATAAACCGGGCTACTTTCGTCAGTCGATCAACGATCACCCATACTGAATCATTCCCTGAGCGTCAGCGAGGTAGACCATGTACGAAGTCCATGGAAATATCCTCGAACTTCCACTCGGGGATGGGCAACGACTGTAACAAGCCACCGGGACTCCTGCACTCCACCTTCACCCTTTGACAGGCTTCACAATGTGTAACAAAATATCGGACATCCTTCTTCATTTCTGGCCAACACATGGTCTTCCGTAAGCCGACGTACATCTTTGCAATTCACGGATGCACTGAATTTTGAGAGCAATTTGCCTCTCTCAAGATATCCTCCTGAATTTTACCGCCTTTGGGAATGTAGAGCTGGCCGCGAAAATCACCGAGGTCGTCTTTTACTGTGTATTCGTCGGTAGTCCCGTCTTCAATTGACTTGATTATCGGGGCCAGAGCCGCATCCACTCATTTCTCCACACGGATCCGGTCCCGGATATCACAAACTATGCTCATGCTGGCCAAGTACTCTGTATATTCTGTCGAAGGAGCCTTAAATTTCAAAGTAATATCCATCTCCTCAATCATCTGAGCCAACTCCATACTCATCAACCGAGACTCTAGGCTCAAGCCTATTATTTTTCTACTCAACGCATCGGCTACTGAGTTCGCTCTTCCGGGGTGGTAGTTCAAGCTGAACTCATCATCGCATTGAAATTCTAACCACCGCCATTGTCTTAAGTTCAACTCCTTCTGAGTATGAACGTACTTCAAGTTTTATTGTCTGAAAAGATCTCGTAGTGGACGGCGTATAAATAATGCCTCCAAACCTTCAAGTCGAACACCACTGCTCCCAGCTCAAAATCATGACCGGGTAATTGACTTCGTGCTTCTTCAATTGTCTTGAAGCATAAGCTGCACATCGGGGAGATGGATATGACGCGTCCGTATAAACATGAAATCCTTCCTTCCCAGACGGAAGGACAAGGATGGGGGTGGAGGTAAGTCTATCCTTCAATTCTTGGAATGCAGCTTCACATTGGGGTGTCCACTCATATGACACCCCTTTCTTCGTCAAAGAAGTAAGTCGGAGGTCAATCTTGGAGAATCCTTTTACGAACTTGCGGTAGTACCCGGCAAGTCCAAGGAAACTTCGCACGTCAGCCGCTGACTTCAACGGCGACCACTCCTTTACGGCGCGCACCTTGGCCGGATCCACAGCTAGCCCAGCCCCACTAATCACAGGACACAAGAAGGCAACCTCCTTAAGCCAGAATTCGCATTTGCTAAATTTGGCGTACAAGGCGTGCTCTTTCAACTTCTTCAACACCAAGGTCAGGTGCTTGCCATGCTCCTCCTCCGTCCTTGAGTAGACTAGGATATCGTCGATGAAAATAATGACGAAGATGTCCAAATATGGCTCAAATACCTTGTTCATCAAGCTCATGAAAGCCGAAGGGGCATTTGTGAGCCCAAACAGCATTACGGTGAACTCGTAAAACCCATATCTTGAACTAAAGGCTATTTTGTAGATCTGCCTGTTTACCCAGAAGACCGCTACCCTGTTTATCCCTTAACTGCGTAACCGCGCGACTGATGAATAATATGCAAGCTGTTCTTTCCGTCTGAAAGCTGCCGGTCTCTCTATTTAAGACCGCATAATCGTGCGGTTAATAGCTTGCTCTGTCTTTTCGGCTGTGCATCCCGTCACCGCTGCCCGCTCTCCTGTCCCCCGGGCAGCCGGTGATTCTAGCGCCTGCCCGCTTGGGCAGGCCCCGAGCCTATAAATAGGCATGAATAGTACTCTCTAGGCATCGCGAATCGAATCCTCAAGCTCGCCGTCTGTGGCAGCGGTCTCGAATCCTTTGCCGAGCGAGTTACTGTCCGATCGGGTTTTCCTTGGTAACCGCTGTAATCGTCTCATTTATGACAATCGCAAAGCCCGTCGCAGGAGTAGTTTTAGCCGCGACGGGCGAATTCTGTTGTCGCCGCTTCCCGCGGCCCTCTTCTCTTTTTTCCTTTTTCTCATCTATCCGCTAGTAACCGACAGCTCGCAGTCCATTCTTTATCGTTTTCTATCTTGCAGGTTCTCTAACGAACAAGAGACATTCTCGGCACGAACATTGAACACGCGACCTTCAGATTCGAGTTGTCCGTGAATCCCAGCGGTCTTGATATGTCGGATAGGCGATCTCCTCTCCATTCTCATTCTCGTCATTCTCACCGCACGGGCTCCTCAGAAGACTCCCTTTGGAGGGCACTCGAGCAATCTCGCCAAGAAATGGATCAAGATAGGTGGGAAACCGGCGAACGCCTTGATGCAATCGGCCGAACTTTAGCTGCTCTTAACCAGCGGTTGACGATGCCTCCAACCGCAGCACCCGAAGAACCCGTGATCTTTTCAACCCCCGCGACCTATCAACCCGCTTCACAGCAATATCCGACCACCGCGCAACCACAGCCCTTAGGAGAACGAGGTCCCTCCATGGGTTATTTCCAGGATACCGCTCGGACAGATCCGGCTAGGCGGCTAGGATTCGAAGAAGACCGCCAGACCGGTGTACCCATTAATCTCCCAGGTTTTAACCGCGCCTCGCCTTCAACTCCAGCCGAGATAGAAGACCCGCCCCCATTTGTCGCACGGATAAGGCAGGAGCCCGCACCAAATAATTTCAGAGAACCTCGTCTACCTTCTTACACCGGCACGTCCGACCCAATTACACACCTGCAGGCATTCGAGGATTCTGTGTCCCTTAGATGCCTAACGGATGCGCTAAAGTGTAAGTTGCTGGTGACGACTTTTGACGGGCAGGCTCGGGAGTGGTTTCACGAGCTTCGTCCTCGCTCGATTAATTCTTTCGCCGGGCTATGCCAAGAACTTCTCTTAAGGTTCTCAACTTCCAAAAAAAGGAAAAGTGGTCCTGCATCTCTTTTCAAAATTATACAGAAGAAGGGCGAAAGCGTGGCACGGTTCGTAGATCGTTTTCAAAGGGAGATTCTTGAAGTAGAGAATGTAGACCCAGATTAATACAAGGTCGCCCTAATCAATGGCCTACAAGAAGGTCCATTGAAATTCAAAGCCACAACAAAAGCCCTGGCAACCTATCAAGCCCTGATCGCTCTCGTAAACAAGTTCATTGAAGGGGAAAGTGCTAACCCAACTTACATTTCTACTCTGACCTCTATGGCAGGTGGTGACAGCTCAGGGAATTCTTCTACGACACGCCACTATCCGAGACCTTCCCATCACGATCATCAATCCTCACCTCAAAGGGGTAGAAACTTTCGTCACAAAAGGCCATTCCTCAATCATCAGCAGTTCCGAGAGCGAATGCTGCCCTTAAACGCTGCTCTAGTTACGGCAGCACCACAAGTTCTTCCTATTAATCAGCACGAAGAGCCTCATATTACGAACATGACCTGGGAGGAAATCGCTGAGGTCCTGCAAAGGAAAGATTTTGGAAAGGCAAAACCCCGAGGAGAGGTAAGACCCCCCAATTCGAAGAATTTCTGCGAATTTCACAAGGAAGAAGGACACCCAACAGAACACTGTCGGGCCCTTCGCTTTTTGGTAAGAAGACTGGTTTCAGAAGAAAGAGGCTCCCGTCGTTCCAAACACCTCAAAAGGCAAAGAAGTGGCCGAGCTGTTCCAGGAATGTGAGGACATCGCTGACGTTGGTGGTCTAGGTAATGTGCATTACGTGAATGACTGCGTAGATGTTCATGATGAAGGAACCCTTGGGCGACTTTTCTGTATCCACGGAGGGAGAGGCCTCGAATCAAGCCGAAAATCTTCCATTTCCAAGTTATGTAAGCAGGAGGTGGCTATGACGTCTTCTTCAGCACCGGCTAGGGAACTTGTTACTTTTGGTCCGGATGATTTCTCCTCCGTCGCCAACACATTCAACGATGTGGTTGTTATCCAGGCCGTTATCGAAAATTTCACAGTAGATAAGATTCTAATAGATACGGGAAGCTCGGTGAATCTCTTATTCAAGAAAACGTTCGAGGCCTTGAGGACCGGGAAACCATTATCTTCTACCGAGGGGCCACTTTACGGCTTCTCCGGGGAAAGGAAGGAAGCAGAAGGAAACGTCTCGCTATTAGTAACCCTGGGGGGAATCACCAAGATGATCCGGTTCGTGGTGATCGACGCGGCAAGTGGCTATCACGCGATTTTCGGGAGGCCTCTGCTAAATGAATATCGGGCAATCGTGTCGACATACCATCTAGCTATCAAATTCTCTGCTCAAGGGAAGCAGTATCGTATTAGGAGTAACCATCGGGTGGCCCGAGAGTGTTATGTGAAAACGGTTAACATGGTTGAACAGGTAACTCCTCCGGCAGTCACAACAATCGAGCTTGCAGAATCGAAAGAGAACACGAAGGAAGGATTCCATTTGGAGGCTACTCAACCTATCGAGAAGGTGCCCATCGTTGAGGGGGAAGAGAAAAAGCTCTCTATTAATGCGGAACTATCAGAGGAGGAGAAAGTAAAACTAATCTCCTGTCTCCTGAAGAATCTCGACATCTTCGCATGGTCTCCTGAGGACATGCCCGGGGTAGATCCAGATGTAGCATGCCATCATCTCAATGTCGACCCAAAGTATAAACCTATACAGCAGAAGAAGAGGGACATCGCGACAAAACTGGCCAGCCCAATCCGAGAAGAAGTCAACAAGCTGGTGAAAGCCAAATTTGTTCAAGAGATACAATATCCCGCTTGGATATCAAATGTTGTAATGGTGCCTAAACCAAGAGGAAAATGGAGGATGTGTGTAGATTTCACAAAACTTAATAAAGCGTGCCCCAAAGATTTCTACCCCCTGCCTCGAATAGATGCTTTAGTAGACTCGGCGGTGGGTTATCCTGTCATGAGCTTTTTAGACGCGTTCTCTGGTTATCACCAGATTAAGATGCATAAACCCGACATACCGCACACGTCCTTTATCACAAATGAAGGGTGTTTTTGTTTTTTAGTGATGCCCTTCGGTCTTAAAAATGCAGGAGATACTTATCAGCGCATGATGGATTCAGTCTTCAAAGATCAAAAGGGGAGAAATTTAGAGGTCTACGTTGACGATCTCCTTATAAAAAGAAAATCCTTTTCCGCGCATTTAGAAGATCTCGCAGAAACCTTTGCTACCCTACGGAAGTTTAGGATGAGGTTAAACCCGTTGAAATGCGTTTTTGGCGCCAGTCAAGGAAAATTCCTTTGCCACCTCCTTACCCCCGAAGGGCTGGCGCCCAATCCAGATAAGGTAAAGTCTATCCTGAACATGACACCACCCCACTCCCCAAAAGAGGTCCAACAATTGGGAGGAAGGCTAGCAGGGCTTAGCCGCTTCATCTCCAGGGTAGGAGATAAAAGCGCCCCCTTCTTTAAAACTCTTCGGGGGGCTTCAAAGTTTGAATGGACTGATGAATGTGATAGGGCTTTCAAGCAACTCAAAAAACAATTAACCACGACCCCATTATTACAAAGTCCTCGCCCAGGAGAACCATTATACATTTACCTGGGAGTAGGACCCGAAGCGATTAGTTCCGTCCTTGTCAGGGAGGAAAAGAAAAGACAATTCCCAGTATATTATGTTAGTCATATCCTAAAAAACGCTGAATTAAAGTACCCCATCCTCGAAAAGCTAGCTTTAGCTTTAGTCATCTCTGCGCGTCGACTCCGACCATATTTCCAGGCGCACTCAATCCAAGTTGTGGTGGATCAGCCGTTGAAAGGGATATTAGAAAGACTAGAACATTCGGGAAGACTCGCTAAATGGGCAATCGAGCTAAGTGAGTTCGAAATCACATACGTACCGCGAACAGCGATAAAAGCTCAGGTTTTGGCAGATTTCATGGTAGAAACCACGGAGCAAAGTTTGACTTAGAAAGAAAATTTTCCATCTGCTTGGACCATTTACGTCGACGGAGCTTCAGGAAAGAATTCGTCGGGAGCAGGGGTAGTCCTCATCAATCCAAACGGAGTAAAAATAAAGCATGCGGTAAAATTCTTTTTCCCAGTTACCAACAATCAGGCCGAATATGAAGCACTTCTGGCAGGATTGAGATTTGCGAAAGAACTCGGCATCGACCACGCTCACGTTAAGACATATTCGTTAGTAATGGCATCACAAGTACTTGAAAATTTCGAAACCCGAGAACCAATTCTCAAACGATACCTTGTGCTGGTAAAAACGGAGATTGGGAGATTCAAGAGCTTTACGATTGAGCACATCCCTAGAATCGGGAATGAGGAAGCCGACACCCTGTCAAAATTCGGCATTACTGTGGGGGAGATAGTGTCCGAGCGTTTTCAACCATCAGTCGAAGAGGGGGAGGCAATGCAAGTCGACCAGCATGACTCTTGGGTAGATCCGTTCATTCTATACCTATCAAAAGGAGAGTATCACCCTACCATTAAAGATCGAAGGAGATTCAAAATTAAGGCAGCATATTACAACCTGATTTCTGGAATACTTTACAGAAGAACTTTCATCTCACCTATGGCAAGATGCGTCACAGAAAAAGAAGTCCCCATCATTCTTCAAGATATCCATTCAGGAGAATGTGGTAGCCACTCTGGAGCCAGAACCTTAGAACAACGAATCTTACGTCAGGGTTATTTTTGGCCAACAATGAGGAGAGACGCAGAGATATATGCCAAGAAATGTATTCAATGCCAGAAATTTGCACCACTTCAGTTCCAGCCTGCTCGACAACTTTGTTCAATCACGACACCTTGGTCGTTCGCAATTTGGGGAATGGATCTCATCGGGCCATTCCCGATGGCAAGCAGTCAGCGACGCTTCATCTTGGTTATGATTGATTACTTCACTAAGTGGATTGAGGCCAAGGCACTAGCGAGGACTACAACTCAAATAGTTAAAAACTTTATTTGGGATGATATAATTTGTAGGCACGGAGTCCCTATGGCGATTATCACGGATAATGGGCCTCAGTTCAATAACGTAGAAATGACTGATTTTTGCAGAAAAGCAGGAACCGACCTCCGATTTTCCTCAGTACATCATCCCCAGAGCAACGGCCAAGTAGAGGCGGCCAATAAGCGAATTCTAAACTTACTAAAGAAAAGAGTTCAGAGTCTAAAGAACAGCTTGGCTGATCAACTCCATTCAGTATTATGGGTCCTAAGGACTACACCTTCCAGCTCCACAGGAGAAACTCCGTTCAAGCTCTCGCATGGGTCAGAGGCCCTCATCCCAATAGAATTTGAAGTATCAACACCCAGGGTCTTACTGGCTAGGCAAAACTGGGAAGATTGGCTAGAAATAAATGACGAAAAGATGCGATATTGCCTAGACCACATCGAGGAACTCCGAGATGAGGCTACCATCAGGCAGGAAGAAGTAAAAAGGCGAACATCATTATATTTCGATCAGAAAGTAAGGGTTAAGCAATTTCAGGTGGGAGATTTAGTTCTGAAAAAGGTAGACGCAGCAGCAAGAAATAGCTCGGTCGAACAATTGAATCCCAACTGGACCGGACCTTATATCATAAAAGAAGTCTTGAAAAAAGGAGCTTATAGATTGCAAACGTATAAAGGGGAGGATATCACCCATACTTAGAGCGGGGATGATCTGAAACGATTTTATTCTTAAAACAAAGCGCGAGGTATTTATTTTCAAGCCTCAAGTTAAGAAATGATAAACTCGAGGTAACACCGCCGAGTTTAGCTTGATCCCCCGCGAGAATCGTTGTCATTAGCGTAATTCCACCAAGACCACGTGTAGCGGGGAGTTTTCGCACCGTGTAGTGGGAGCTTGCAGATTCTCGTGCGGAGGGCTTCTAGACGTTGGATCCCAGCTGGCATTCTAACACACCACCTCTGCGTATCAGGAGGGTCAGGGTGGGTGCTTAGCTCTACCATGCGTCATAAGGGATGTTATCACGTTTTCATTGATCCTCCTTAAGATGAGATGGTGCGAGTCTCAGCACCCACCAGCCTCATCCTTGATGATCAATCTAGGCCGTGGTAATCGGGCACACCTCCCTTCTTTTCAAATTTCAGGTTTATTCGCACGACCGCGCGACAACATAAGACTCAGTTAACCGCAGGGCAAGATTTACAGATTTGCTCTCGGACCAGAGATAAGTCAATAATAGCGGACCAGCGCATGACCTAGGCAATTCTCAAATAATGAAATTTGCGCGGATAAGGATGTTGATAGCCGCAGATGAAATATGGGAATTCTTGTATCATCTCTTATGAA
Source organism: Platanthera zijinensis (assembly GCA_039513925.1). Lineage (NCBI taxonomy): Eukaryota > Viridiplantae > Streptophyta > Magnoliopsida > Asparagales > Orchidaceae > Platanthera > Platanthera zijinensis. The sequence continues at coordinate 141,361,043 of CM077090.1, forward strand.
ATTCGCGCGGATAAGGATGTTGATAGCCGCAGATGAAATATGGGAATTCTTGTATCAATTTTCTTATGAAATTCGCGCGGATAATGATGTTGATAGCCGCAGATGAAATATGGGAATTCTTGTATCATTTTTCTTATGAAATTCACGCGGGTAATGATGTTGCTAGCCGCAGATGAAATAAGAGAATTCTTGTATCATTTTTCTTATTCAAATGAAATTCGCAGGTTTGGTATGAGAGTTCTTACGATTGTTTTTCTTATAAATGGTAATCGCGCGAGCAAAAGTCTTCAAATCGTCGGATTAATACAAAGGCTAATTTTCCGAGAAAATAAATCATTCAACCACGCAACATCACGCCATGAGAAATCAAAACCATCATTTATAGAAAAGTCCGTTACATTTATATCGAGCGGTTTACAAAAAGGGAGTCCGCACAATCTGAAAGGAGAAAATAAACACGTTCTAAATTACACCTTGGCCTTTTTCTTTTTATGATCCCGCTCCGAACTGGACGAACTTGAAGCACTCAAAGAGTCGCTCGATCTAGAAGATTCTGACGAATCAGATTCTCGGTCCTCAGAATCCTCAGTAACTTCTTCAGCATTATTCTCTTCGCCATCGCGAGTATCGACTTCAGCCTCAGAAGTGGGAGGAAATTCGACTACCTTAGCCGCGCCAGCCGCTTTATCTCGCTCGGCCTCTAACTTTTTGAAGTCGGGAAAGAGCTCGTCGAATGTAAGTGTTTGTTCCTTCGGAACCAAAGAACCCCTTTCCTTCAGAATGTAAAGAATATCTTCTCCTCCTTCCCGCAAATGGGAGATAATTTCGTGCAGAAAGGTCGGGTTCTCCCGGTCATACATTCGCTGTAAGAGTAAGAGTACTATGAGATTTATAATATTTAAAACTGAGAGGATAGAAGAAAATAAGTGAGATTCTGGTTACCTCAATCTTCTCTCTCAGCTTTTTGTTATCCGCTCTCAGAGCCTCATTCTCTTCCTCAAGTTCGTCTACTTTTACCTCTAGCCTCTCGACTACGCCAGTAACCTCGGCCAAAGCCTCACCCATGAAATGATCAAGGGTGAAGCTTCTCGCCCGAGCTTGGGCGGCTAAGGTGGGCAGGCGCGCGGTCGGAATTGATTTCATCTCAGCCATATTTTTCTTCCCATATAGGGCAAAGCCGGCCGCCCGAGCATGACGAGTAAGCTTGGAGCTCGACCAAGGCGGAAGAGAAGTAGAAACCGAGATATGTTCCCCACTCCGATGAAATCGCACGGCCTATTTACCGCGCAAATCCGTCAGGGGCTTCTCGATCCAATCCAGAACGAAGGGAATTGCCGGACTTTCACGTACAGCAGGCTCATCGGCCTCGATACGGTCGGCTTCCCTCTGCTTGCGCAGCTCGCCTTGGGTCAGCACCGCACCTTCTAGAGATATCGGCTTACCCGCCGGGATTTCCAGCTGAACTGTAGAAAAAATGTTTAACAATACCGCACGAATACAAAATTTCTTAAAACAACAGAATGCTTACAGTCAGATGTGTTGTAATCGGCCACGACTATCCGTAGTGGCAAGTAATAGGTAACGTTCAGCCGCTCATTCTTATAGAAGTTGGCGATTTCCAACTCCTTCCCCCCGAGCTCTATTCTTCTGAAAACGCTATCCACGCGGGCTTGCGGACTTAGGGGAAGAACTCCTAAGTTACCAGTAAAAACCAGATATCTGGTCGACCAGTCCGTAACCTTGTTGGGAAGGTTTACTACCTTCAAACCCTTGCAGCCGAAGTATATTATGCCGCGGAAGAGTTTGTTCTCCTTTTTACCCGCTCTGATCGATCGAGCTACAAAGCAGTTTCGGAAAAGGTTCATAGTAAACTTTACTTGCTCCGAACGCAGATAGATCAGAAAGCTCATTATAGCGCCTATCGTGTTCGGAGGGAGCTGACTGAGGACAACCCCATAGAAGTCCATAATCTCTACCAGCTCTATGAATGGCGGAAAAGAAAAGCCATGTACGAAATGATCAATGGGTATGACGGTGAAGTTATTTCCAACTGTGTTTAACCGTTCCGCCATTGAAGGTAACCGCGCGATTACAGACTCATCATGCATATGCCTTTGCACGAACTGAATGAGCTCGCTTTCGGTCAAGGAAGAGCTCCTGAATTCTGACCGGAGAAATACAGCTGAAGCGCTAGATCGCTCGGACACCATTTTTTCTATCCGGTGAAAGTGTCGAACTCTATTTTTATTAAAAGGGAAGAATCTTCTCTGCTATTTATAGTTATAATCGAGAGTATAAATGATCGAACATATAATGTTAAAACCGCGCGGGTACGTCTGAATGGGAAACTGAACAGTCGAAAAATATTATAGCAAAGGAAATTTAAAATTCATACAATACACGGATAAAAATAACCGCACGGTATCACCAAATTCGAATAAACATACAAGGCTATTTTCCCTTTACTTTCTCTTCTTGTTTTCTCTCCTCACTCGTTGGTTCGCTGCGATCTGGCAGGTTCCCACCAATATGAGCCACCAAATCACCCGCGTGCAGAATCGTGGAGATCGCAGCGGACAGATGGTGAAGCACAGTATGATGGTGCCGATGAATCTTGGCAGCATCGCGGCCCACACGACCAAGATGCACTCCCATCTCAGTAGAGGCCGCTTGGCCGTCAGGCCGTGAGGTTGAAACCGCTTGATTCATCGACAAGGTCTCATCCCGAACCATGCCATCGTCCTTCTTGTTCCCAGACCGGCGTCGCATTTCATTCTCCGCTTGATGACATCGATTTCGATAATGGGCGACATCATCAAGTAGTCGTCTTTGCTGCTGGTCCCGATCCCTCATTTCCTTCTCGTGCGCGGCGACCTGCGCGATCAGCTGCGCTTTCCCGCGTCTTGTTTCTTCTCGTGCAACTTTGGCCTCCTCCAAAGCCGCACGACTTCGGTCCGGATCAAATTCACTTTTTCAGCAAACTCCTCCACCAACAGTCTCAGCGCATCTTTTTCCTTCTCCGCAGATTGAAGCTTTTCCTCTAACCACGCGATCTTACGGGTAGGTTCATCAGGAGATCTCTGTCCCTCATCAGGGGGAGGTGGGCTGTTCGCGAGGATGGTCGCCGAGTCCGCACCCTTCTCCGCTGAAACAACAATACAACAAGCGGTTAGAATAAAGACCATCGGCAGGTATGACAGTTTAACGGAGCAATACTTTGGAGCAATGGGGCGAATTCAAGTCTTTCTCTTGCTGCCGATAAATTGCGGCGGGAGAATATTGGTCGGCGCACGTTCTCCGGATCAATCTCTCTTATCTGGGCTTTCCAAAGTTGCGCGGATTTGGTTCTTCCCGCCTCGTATATCTCTTTGGTCATCGGGATGTCCCTACCTTCAGAGATCAAGCAGACTGGGCGTTTTCTCCGCAGTACCCTCTTCACGAAATTTTCCCAACTCGAAGCAATCAGAAATTTACCTGGCCGGGGGGTCTCAGCCTTGCCTACTCGATCGGACTTGTCCGAATGGGTCTTATCGTCAGCAGCAAGCCCAGCAGCTAAGAGTGCTTCTTCAACGGCAAGTTCTTTGTGAGGCTCGGCGAGGGATCCGGTTGCCAAGTTCGCACCGCTCGTCACTTTCATGCCATGAAGAATCTCCTCCATCCCCTGCAAATAACCGGCGTTATCAGGGAGATCAACTCCCGGAGAATCTTCGTCCAGGATAAGAAATCTCTCTAGCTTGGCCATCGCGGTTACCTCTGACGGCTGTTCGATCTCTTTTTGTGAATCCGCAGATACCTTGCCCTCCTCAGAAAGAGTAGATAGCGGGGCCGTGGCGACTTTGAGAACAGATGATTTCTTGCTCTCTTTCCCTTTTTGGCGAAGTCTCTTTTCTACCCGATCCTCGACGGTCGGACCGGATCGACACTTTCTTTTCTCCAGAGTAGACCCGCTCATCCCCAACCCAATTTTTAACTTGTCCGCCGCGGTCAGAGCGGCTTTCATAGCTTTCTCGCGGGCATCAGTAAGGCTATCGGCCGACGAAGGCAATTCGCCGTCTTGGTTGCGTGGGGTGATGCTTGTGATGTCGACGTCAGGGGTAATGGCGGTCTCAGGAGTGGCAGTTAGGTCGATTTTTACCCCGCCTATACCGCTCACCTCGCTCGATTTTTCGGCTAGGTCAGTTGAGGAGGTAGAGGCGGCGAAAGTTTTCTCTGTCAATATGACGGGCGAACTGGATATTTTGACCTCTTTTTCCCGAACAAGCGGTTTCGCATTCGAACCAGATTTCCTGTACATGTCTCCAAGCAAACTTTTCATCGGCATAGCGGCAAGCGAAGGGGTAACCGCAGTTCAAGCAATCTCCCACAGAATATCTGAAATTCTCTTTCCAGCGATATTTATAGCTCTGAGGCGCATTAAACAGAATATCGGTCTGGCGGATAAAGCTAACATTTCCAAATTTCTCTGGCATTCGCAAATGTGCGGGGATAATGTTTACCCAGAAGACCGCTACCCTGTTTCTCCCTTAACCGCGTAACCGCGCGACTGATGAATAATATGCAAGCTGCTCTTTCTGTCTGAAAGCTGCCGGTCTCTCTATTTAAGACCGCATAATCGTGCGGTTAATAGCTTGCTCTGTCTTTTCGGCTGTGCATCCCGTCACCGCTGCCCGCTCTCCTGTCCCCTGGGCAGCCGGTGATTCTAGCGCCTGTACGCTCGGGCAGGCCCCGAGCCTATAAATAGGCATGAACAGTACTCTCTAGGCATCGCGAATCGAATCCTCAAGCTCGCCGTCTGTGGCAGCGGTCTCGAATCCTTTGCCGAGCGAGTTACTGTCCGATCGGGTTTTCCTTGGTAACCGCTGTAATCGTCTCATTTATGGCAATCGCAAAGCCCGTCGTAGGAGTGGTTTTAGCCGCAACGGGCGAATTCTGTTGTCGCTGCTTCCCGCGGCCCTCTTCTCATTTTTCCTTTTTCTCATCTATCCGCTAGTAACCGACAGCTCGCAGTCCATTCTTTATCGTTTTCTCTCTTGCAGGTTCTCTAACGACCAAGAGACATTCTCGGCACGAACACTACCCTTCTTGTATTCTCAACTAGTAATACCCTGAGCGCAAGTCCAGCTTAGAAAACTAATGCGCTCCCACTAGTTGATCGAACAACTCGTCGATCCGAGGTAGAGGGTAATTGTTCCGCACCGTCAACCAATTGAGTTCTCGATAATCTATGCACAAATGCAGGGTTCCGTCCTTCTTCTTCACGAAAAATACAAGGGCTCCCCAGGGTGACGAACTGGGGCGAACAAACCCTGACTCCACTAGTTCTTGTAGTTGAACTCTAAACTCCGCGAGTTATTTCGAGGCCATTCGGTAAGGGGCCTTGGACACAGGCTTGGCACCCGATATGCGATTAATTTGGAAGTCAACCTCTCTATGCGGGGGTAATCCTGGAAGTTTCTCAGGAAATAGCTCGGGGATTTCCTGCACTACCCGTACGTCTTTTACGTCCAATGCTACTTCCTTCAAATCGAACCAGATCATAAGAACTTTATCCCCCTTCATGTGAGATTTTACAACCTGAACGGATGATAACGTCAGAAGAGGTGCGAATTTAATACCTTGGAAGATGACTTCGGAGTCTCCATGTCTTAAATAGATCTGCTTCTCCGCGCAGTCGATCCTTCCAAAGTGCCAGTCCAACCACATCATGCCCAGAATGATGTCAAATTCCGGCTTTTTCAAGACAGTTGCATGCGTAACGAAAGCGCTTCCCTCAATAAGTACCTCAAGCTCACACATAGCGGTTGCAACCATATCCGAGCCATCTGTAAGGCGCACTAGTCGGGCTATTCTACTAATATATTGCACACCCCCCATGTTCTTAATGAAATCCTCGGACATAAAGGAGTGTGAGGCGGTCAGTATCGAACAGCGCATAGGCCGTCTTTCTGCCAATTATCACAGTGCCTAAGTAGCGATAATCAAAACTTATTGCTAGGTAGCTAGTATGTCGTAAGCAACTTAAATTTAGCACTGAAAACATGAAAGCATACTTCACGTACCTGCAATAACATTCTGGCATTCCGTTCTTGCGCCATGTTTAGCACATACACTTGATCCCGAGTAGGGCCGGGGTTACCTCCTCACGATCCTCATCCTCGACCACGCATGTAACCCCGCGCTCGAGGGGCCGCCGGAGGGAGAGAGGGAGGGGCGTTCCCAAACAATTGCGGGCAAAAGCGTCGAATGTGACCCGGTTTGATGCATTAAAACACACCAGCCAACGATGCCTCTCGAGTTGCTGAATATGTTGAGGCTGTGGCGGTAGAGGAAACGTGGGCGGTTGCGGAACCGGATGCTCCACCCGATAGTTTCGATGGACACGCCCTCCACCTCTTTGATATCCTCTTCCTCCTCTAAAGTACTGTCTCCTTCTATTGCTCGGACTAGCTTCCATAACTCCCTCTGCAGGTCTCTTACAACTACCCAAGTGGTCCGCTTCTAGTCTTTTTGCCATATCAATAATCTCCGCAAAGCTAGCATCCGCTATAAACAAAAGGGCCTGCCTTAGTGGATCTGGCATCCCTTTGTAGAAACGCTTGGCGTAACCTCTATCATCTAACTCGTATGAGTCCTTGAACTTTGCGAGATGTTGGAACTCTCGCTCTTATTTTGTAACCGCCTTCGATCCTTATTTTAGTAGAAGAAACCTCTTCTCAAGTTCATCTCGAGCGGATGAAGGAATGAAGTGCTCCAAGAAAACATCCGAGAATTCGCTCTAACGTATCTCTATATAGACTCGGCCTTGGAAGGTGGAGCCCATGAGTGACTTCCACCACCTCTTAGCATGTAGCTCCAAGGTGGACACCACAAATGATACAGTAATGTTGGCTGGAAAACGGATACCAGCCAATAACTCCTGTACTGTGTCGAGCCATTCCTTCGTGCGTAAGGCTGACTCCGTCCCAAGGTAAGTGGGAAGGGAGAGAGCTAAGAAGGCGCTTAGCCAGTTAGAGCCCGAGGCTTGTTGTAGCACCGGAGGCTGCTGTGCCCTGATAGCATCCAAGATGGCGGTGAGCGTCTGCCCCAACTCGGACTGTTGGAACTGAGTGGGTATGGGAGGGGCAGAAGTGCCCCCCAACAGCTCAACATGCACTGGAATCTATACGTAGAATGCAAACTTACGGTCGGGTTGGCTAATCTCAAGGTCAAAGTTGGACCAACTTAGTGTGAATTACATTTGGGCACACCACTGCTTCCGCTAAGTCAGTTTGTCCCCAAACTTACTAGTCGAATGGGAGTGGCCCATTGTTGAATGACTTCTTTAGTTGAGGATCATGGCAAACTGATATCATTTTTAAGACCTTCCTCTCGGAACACAAAACACGGCACGAGAGGGGTCCTATGCCCAGAACAGCCACCTCAGGGTAGCACTAACAATCGGGTTAGCCTGTACCACAAGATGCCTATTTTGCCGGCTATAACCAATATCAGTATATATGCCAACCCAACCAAAATAATATAAAGAAATCAAATCTACACAAGCTATAAGTCCAAAAGTAAAGAAATAGAGAAGCTAAACATGCTTCTACAAAATCAGAGTACAGCCATAAAGTTGCCCCAAAGGGCTACAACAAAACTCTCATATACTCAACTCTGTAACAGACAGTAGTGACGGCACCGTCCCTTCAGGCCCTGTCGTCCTTGCCTGGCTGACTGGCTCCATGACCTGCTGTTCCATCTGCGGGGTTTCCTCCTAAAAAGGAAGACTTAGCAACCGTTAGTCATAAAGACTAAGTTACTTCACATCTGCTCCCCCGGCGACTCCTCAGCACCGGGCGGAGAAAGGGACATAGTACAATATATGTGTATAATATGCAGGAGCATAAACAATCAAGTGGTATAGGTACGGTATCACTATGTATATGAAGCAGAGTATAATCAAGAAATAAGTTATTCTAGCATTTCTACCATCTATCACAACATATGAATATAGAGTTATATAAAGTAAATCAACTTATATGGATGCCCATACTAGCATATAAGTTGAGGATCGTTCAGCAGTAAGTAACTCATCGTATAGGAGTGCACATACAAACTTATATGATGAGGGTCTTGTGCATGTAATGAGGTGCAATGTTATGTATGCGATGCAATGACACACCCATGATCACGCACATGTAGTTGCTATGTCGACACAGACTAGTAGTTCCCACTTTCGAGCTAGTAGCTAACCTCTTAGGCGCCAACCATCGTGGCCAGACGTTGATAGTAGAACGGGTACTTCTACTACTAAGTGGGTATCCACACTACTTCAATTAGGCCTCTGTACGCCTCAACACAAAGAACACAACAGCGGAGCCCATGCGTACTACGGCCTAGTGGGTTCTCTTTGGTAGATGTGCACCAAGATCCTAGCCCCGAACTGGCCTATTCGTGACACGGAAGGAGCCTCAGAAATGAGCACGAGGATCAATCCCAACGGTTCGCTTGGCACAGAAGGAGCCCTAGGACATGAACACCGTGCGACAAGCCCAACCGCCCAAAGTCTATCTATCAACTCCTATCGGTATGACGATTGGCGAGCCCGTAGACCTGCCATACTATCGTTAACCCAGGATTACGACACCGCATGTCAATTCACAACACATGCAATTACACAACACCATTGTATGGAAGGAGCCTCGGAGAAAGTATGAGCATCAGGCCCAACCATTCACTTTACTCACCTCAATACCATCCCGACTAGTGACGACCAACACCGCACTTACTAAGTTCCACAATGCTACCCGTAGGGAGACGACACTCTAAGCATTGGACTACTAAATTTCATTCAATCAATTCAACATACATCATGACCAGAGTTTATTCATCTACATGCCCTTCTGAATGATTTCAACATAATATGAACAATGCCCATAAATGATAGTCTACCAAATTTATATCAAGCCCTTTTGTTCAATTAAGCTTGCTTCACAACTCGTTATATAAATTCAAATTAATAAACTTCAACCTTCATATCACTATGATGATTACCACAAAAGAGTTCACCTGAACCTTGATTTAGATTGCAACATTAATTCCACCGAATCTAAATCCATGTTATGCACTACCCAGAAATTTAGGTACAAGAAAAAATCTGGACAGTGAGTTCAACCGAGGATTCCTGTGGCTACAAGGATCCATTGAGTGCGTGTAACCCCTCGATGGAAAGGACTTTTCATTGACTACAACTTTCATGTTTAGCGTGCAACCCAGATCATACTATAACCCACATGAAATTGTCTCCAAAGCCTACAACGTATAGAAAACAATTTCTGTGCACTTAGTCTCTATCCCTTACTTCGATCAGACATTCCTGTGGTTACAGGCTACACCCGAAGGTGTATAACCACTCGTTGGAAAGGTAATTTAAAGGGCTACAACTTTTGTGTTTAGTTGAAAGCCCTGATCGGATCATTTCTTGCCTGAAAACAGCCAAGAAGGTCGCTGCGTGCAGAACACAGATTCTGCACGCATCTTGAAGCGGAATTAACGACATCAGTTCATCTTCCTCCTCAAGCCGATGACCCCAAATCGAAACCAGAAGTTCCTCCACCCTTATTCTCCCTCTCAAGGTCATTCCTCTTCACGAATCCACCCCCATCATCACATTGAAGAAGGGGAGGTTGAAGATGACTAGTCATTAGAATAAAAGTTTTAGATAGGCCTCCCAAGAAACCTTTTCCTCACACATCAAGACTCATTTGAGTCGATGTCTCGCCTAAGAATATCTAAGGATCTAGCACCAAGGGTGAGGGGAGGAAGCTCATGTCATTTCTAGCGGTACCACCATTTCCGGCCAGGGATCTTGTCATTTCTCATTGGCATCGCTTCTTCCTTGACGGCGGTGGCATTTCTTCTCCTTCAAGGTTTGCTCTAGAAGTTCCTCTTACTTTAGAACTTTCCCTCTAGAAAATACGGCTTGGGAAGAGAATGAGATTGCTAGGGTTTCACTTTTCCTTTTAATACAAAAGTGACACGAGTAGGGACACGGCCGTGTCCTTACCCGTGTTTAGTCTTGGCGAAACGTCATCAGCGGTTTGACTGGCGTTTCTTGCTCATACACGGGTACTGACATGCCCGTGTCGGTACCCGTGTACAGGTGATACGGTCGTGGTTTTGGCCGTGTCAGTACCCGTGTCTTGGTCGGGACACATCTCGTCTTGCTTGCCTTGGAGCACACAGGTAGGGACACGCCCGAGTCTCTACCCGTGTCGCTCTCTGGACAAACTCTAAGCCATGGCACTCAAAGCCATGGCACTCAAAGCCATGGCACTCAATGCCATTGAACATGGGTATGGACATGCCCGTGTCCCTACCCGTGTCCTACTTGGGACACACCACTCAATGCCACTGAACACGGGTAGGGACACGCCGGTGTCCCTAGTCGTGTCCTTCTCGTGACACACCACTCAACGCCACTGAACACAGGTAGGAACATGCCCGTGTCCCTACCCGTGTCCTTCTCGGGACACACCACTCAATGCCATTTCAAAATCACTCAGCACCATAGTCACTCAACGCCACTAAACACGGGTAGGGACACGCCCGTATCCCTAACCGTGTCCTTCTCGGGACACACCACTCAATGCCATTTCAGAATCACTCAGCACCATAGTCACTCAATGCCACTGAACACGGGTTGGGACACGCCCGTGTCCCTACCCGTGTCAAGCTCAACACCAGTTTTCAGCCTATTTCCTTATTCCCCGCGAGTGCACAGCTGATCGCTTTCACCCCCCTTGAGCCTACACCAGCTTTCCTGACACCAAAAACACGCACAAGGGGCCTAGCGTGAATCAGAACGTTACATCCAATGCTTGAGAGCGAATACCACGACTGCTAACTCCAAGACATGGACCGGGTAGTTCCTCCCATTCACCTTTAACTGACGTGATCCATAGGCCATCACTGACCCGTGCTGAATCAGAACACAACCTAAACCACTCCCAGAGGCGTCACTATAAACCTCAAAGCGTTCTGAACCATAAGGCGTACTTAAGAAAGGTGCCATGGTCAAATGACACTTTAGTTCTTCGAAAGCTTGGGCGCACTCCGGAGTCCTAACAAACTTCTGATCCTTCCTTATTAGAGTAGTGAGGGGCAATGCGATCCATGAGTAGTTCTCCACGAAGCGCCTGTAATAGCCGGCAAGCCCCAGAAAACTCTGGTCTTCCGCCACCGTAGACAACACTGTCCACTCTTGTATTGCAACTATCTTTACCGGATCCTCTGGAATTCCTTCTCCACTAACTATATGACCAAGGAACGCTACCAAGGACAACCAAAACTCGTATTTAGAGAACTTTGCCTACAATTGGTTCCTCCTCAATGTCTCCAACACCATATGAAAATGCTTAAAATGATCCTCCTCGCACTGTGAATACACCAGTATATCATTGATAAAGACTATCACGAACTGGTCCAAGTATTTTCTGAACGTTCTGTTCGACAAATCCATAAACACGGATGGCGAATTCGTAGCCCAAACGGCATGACGGTGATCTCATAATGCCCATACCATGTGCTGATTGCTATCTTGGGGATGTCACATTCCCTTATCCGCAGCTGATAGTATCCGGATTTCAGATCCAACATTGAGTATACAGTCGACCCTACCAGCTGGTCAAAAAGATCATCAATCTGTGGGATCAAATACTTATTCTTCTACATTTGCTTATTCAACTCCCGGTAATCAATACAGAGTCATAAGCTTATATCCTTCTTCTTAACAAAGAGGACTGGCACGCTCCAAGGACACAAACTTGGACGCACATAACCTTGCTCCAAAAACTCTTTAAGCACTACTTTCAATTGTGCCATCTCCTTAGGTGCTAACCGATACGGAGAGCGTGACATAGGTTTGGCACCTGGCACCAGCTCAATTATGAATTTGATCTCTCGCTGAGGTGGAGCTTCATGGAGATCTTCAGGGAATATGCTAGGAAACTCAGATACAACTAGGATGCTGTCCAAACCAGGCTTGGGCTTCAAACGCTCCAATAAAGTTATAAACAGCTCTGCACCACCGCGAACTTCCTTAACCACCTAGAGAGCAGACATCAAAGTCTTGCTTGACCCCTTCAAGCCTAAGAACGTCGTCTCATGATCCGTATCCAGTCCCAGTCTGACCACCTTACGGTTGTAATCAATGTATGCACGTTGCTCCAATAGCCAGTCCATTCCAAAGATCACATCGAACTCCACTATCTGCAGTAGCGATGCTCGCAAGTCATAATCGTGACTCCCAATCCCTACCTTCATGCAACAAACTCAATCCGCACGCATAGAGCACCTGTTAGGCAACAAAACATCCAATTTGTCCCTTGCCATCGAAGAAGGTACTCCGATGCGTGATACAAACTCTTTGGACAAAAAGGAATGCGAAGCTCCCGTATCAAACAGTGGTCTCGCCTGAAAATAAAAGATCGATACAAAGCCTAGAACAACCAGTCATAATATAACACACATATGGAAACATGTATATAAAGCTAAACTGTTATTAATAAAACCATACCTGTCACAACGTCAGCCTGCTTCATGGCCTCCTGCTGGCCAAGGTTGTACCTTTAGGCTGGGCTGGGGCATAATGTGATACGGTTGACTCTAATGCCTTGCCCTTCTCCTCATAAGTTGCTCCAGGATTCTTCTCAGACTTTGGATGTCCACTCCAACATTCTCGGGAAAAGTGTCTCGGCTTCCCGCAGTTATAACATGCGCATGGGGTTCGGCCTATAGTTTCCCCGGATGCACCAGAAGAAGGGGTCAGACCCGAAGTCCTAGCCTTCTTATTCCACTTATGGAACACAGATTTTGAGGAGGTCGGCACCTTAAACTTCATCTTCTTTTCACTAGAGTCCTTCTTCTCTTGAACTCTTGTCAGATCTTTCTCAAATGATCAAGCTGTATTCCAGGGTTAGGAATCCATGTGTCATTGGCCCCAAGAGTAGTAGCCTTAGGTCATCGAAAGACCCTCGTAGAACTGGTTTGTCTTACGCTCCTCATCAGCTAAAGTAGAGCTAGCATAATGACCCAACCGCGTAAACTCGTGGAGATACTCATCCATACAACTGTCTTCCTGTGCCAGACTCTAGAAATCATTCGCCATAGCGATCCTTTGAACTGAGGGAAGGTATCTTGCCAAGAATAACCTCGAGAATTCCTCCATTGAGACGTCAGTGAGTTGCCTTCCAACCAAGTGATGCAGCTCCAACTCTTCCCACCACAACCTCGTCTCTCCATCCAACAGGACGGTGGCTATGGTTGTCTTCTTCCATTCCTCCATTTTTGTAGTCTTCAAGACTCTCTTAGCCCGAGAGAGCCAATCATTGGCCAGGGATAGGGTTCTAGTCCCCAAAAATACCGGAGGATTAAAGCTCATAACATGTTTGAGCTACTTCTCTGTTGCTCTTCTAGGTATCAACGACTCTACCACCACTTGTTCAACCCTTCTAGGTTCTGCTTCTTGAAGCGGTACCTGCTCCCATGTAGGGGAAGGCTGCTGCACTTACCTTCCTGGCTGGGCATTTATCATCCCAAACACCACCTCAGCCACAAGTCTTATAGTTTCTGCCAAGGGAGGGGTTGGAGGCATGTCATTAGGTGCACTACTTGCCTCAGAAATTGAGTGCTTTGAAAGCCCTGCGCCACTCCTGGTCACCTATAGTCATACAAAACACCATTAAGTGACCAAACAAAATTGCAAAAAGAAATTATAGGAACACGCAGGTTCCTCAAATATGTGTATTTTTATTCCAAAGTGGACATTCATGGGTTCTTTTCATGGTATAATGATGACGCACATATATTTGCTCACCGCCCCTTAATAGAATTCGTCCACGAATTCAAATAAGCAAGGCCAATGCCATAGTCTGATACTAAATTGTTACACCCCCATCAGTCACATGGAATATAACAAAAGGTCCGGCCAGGGACCCACGCCATATACCACAGACCGTTAGTGGAGTTACGTATTAATACCAAATTACCGGCAATAGGAACACGCTTCCTTACTAAGAGCATTCTAGCGGAAGCTTTTAAAATAGTTATAAGAACCCAAATACAATAGCATGAATGTCCACACTAACCCAAGGAATGAATGACAACAAAATACACAAAAGTCTCGGCCTTAGGGCCTTACAAGAGTTTACTTAATCAATACATGTTTTCCATACATCGGCAAGCAGGCCGGCCACAAATGAACATAAAAAGTAAACGCTTAGCCTTGACCTTCAAGTTCCAGCACAGCATAAAGGGCTTCAGCCCTCTATTTGCCACTAGGCTCACCTGTTCCTACATAAAAACAATCCACTACACGGTAGCAAAAACAAAGTAACGGTCTGCTCAAGCTGACCAAATTATAACGACCCCACCCCTTAATCAGGGCGGCGGTGCTCCTTCCCTGCATTTTATTAGTATAACCAAACAAGGTAGTGAAAGTACAATTTAAGCACACTTCACCATAGGTGTAGACACACATGGACGCACACCCCGTGCTCTCAGGGCAAATTCTTGGTGAACTCGGTCCAACACTGCCCCTAGAACGACAACATCGTGAGCTAATAGGTCTTTTTTGGCCAAAGCCTAAGACCTACCCTTTATGCCATCGGCAAGTGCCATGTAATTTAGGTCTCTTTAACCGAACCTCATAGAGTAGGTAGGGTTCCACACAAACCGTTGCTCAAACCGCAAATGTCAATTTAAGTCATATACGCGGGTCAAGCTTCCCCGAATCCCAAGTATTACATAACCCGGTTATGTACAAGGTTGGCTCCTAGGCCACCAAGGTGGCAGCAATGCGCTTATTCCCAATTTTCCAGGTGTACCTTGGAGTTAGTCCCCAAGGTTCCCTATTTCAATCTACCGCGTAGAAAACCCACAAAATAAATGGCACAGAGTCTTCTCCGGAAATACAAGCATAATTAAAACATCACCGATCCAGACCAACTTCTATAGATAGGCTTCACACACCATACCTACGTCCATAGTTTGATCCGGACTTTAAATGCAAAATGACGGGGATAAACCATATCTACCCGAAGGAATACCTCACACTCACCGCTCACTTGCAGGAGAGAGTTTCTTATGCAAAAAGGAAGAGGACTTCACATGTCCAAGTAAAAAATCGTTACCCTAGAGGTTTGCTTATGCGCCATGGAAAACTAGCCAGATGAAAAGCAGCGCAATGGACTTGCCTCGGCGGATCTGAACTCAGCACGCGATTTGGAGCTCCGAAACATCAACAATGGTGGGATTCCACCTCCTTCTTCTCCCTTTTGCTCTCCTCTCTCTACCTCTTATAATGAGATCGTGTCAAAAGAAATGAGGCCTAAACCCTCATTTCCCGACCATATACCAACAGGAGGGATGCTGGGCTGTCGGATCCCTTTGAAATAAAATGAACGACCTCGATTAACTCTTAAAATCGTCTTCCTAGGTCCGCACACGGAGTGTGATGCGCCCGTATCATAGGCCGTGTCTCACTATTATTCGAGAAATCATCAATCTTAGAATAGGACACGTCCTCTGACACACCCATGTAAACCTAGACACGCCCGTGTTACAGGCAGTGTGCCTCAAACGACGCTGGAACCGTCAAGCCTGAACATGACACATCCATCTGATACGCCTGTATCACAGGCTGTGTTCCCGACACGGCTTCAGAAACGTCCGTGTCCCAGGTCGTGTTGCTCTTTTAACACAGCCTAGCAAACACAGAGCAGGACACGGCTTTGGTCACGCCCATGCCCCAGGCTGTGTTCCTCAGTCGACGCAGCCCACTCATAACCGAGTTTTGGGGCGTTACACTTAGTCATACCTCTTTGAAGGAAACTAAAATTTCCTAAAAGGAATAGGAGGATTTGAGGCAAGAGGCTGGGCTTGAGCTTTGTCTTTCGCATTGGAAGGAGCAACTCTTGTGCTTCCCTTGAATCCTAACCCTTTCTTACACTTTTTAGAGGAGGAGTCTATCAAGGGTAACACAGTACTTGGCTTAAAATAGCTAGCCACTATTCATTTCTTCCTCCCTAGCCTCTCTTTAAGATCCCTGATTAGACTATTCTTTAACTCGTTGGAGCCTATCTGGATGAGATTCATGACCCTAAGTTGGCTAAGTTCCCTATCCTTCTGATATATCAACGATGTTATCTCAGTCAGTTGGGAAGCAGCAAGCTGTAGAGAGGCAATCTCCCCAGCTTGCTTCTTAGATAACTTCTTGCACTTTTTGAAGGCATCCAGAAGTTCTCCATACCTGTCAATCAATTGATTGACATCTCCTTCTAATTAAGAATCATCTCCACCGCTAGATGAAGAAGCTTCTATACATGGACTTGTCTCCTATCCAGACTCAGAAGAAGAGAATCATAGAGAATTTACCTTGCTTTGACCAAGCTGATCCTGGCTGGATTTATCATCAGTCATTGCCATCAGCCCATAGCAAGTATAGGCATATTCATCATCTTCATCATCCACCTTTGAATCACTAACTTGGTGTGATAAAGGGGCCTTGATACCTATCCTAGTAGCAGGATAGTCTTCGCCTGCTGCTACAGCTTCTTGTTCAGCAGTAGTAGTAACAAGCCCAATATAGGCTTCTTCCTCTTAAGACTCGGATGAAGATAATTCTGTCAAGCTCTTCTCCTTCTTAGAAATGAAGGATTTCTTCTTCTTCCCCTTATGCTGGTGTTGTTTCTTCTCACCAACCTCCTTCCCTTTCACTAGGCAGTCAACTATCGCATGCCCTGGTTTGCTTCAATAATAGCAGACAACTTTAGAGGAATTATATTTATGAGATTTAAGATCATACGTATCATCCTTGGAATGATTCCTCCTATGATAAGAAGAGGTGGAAGCCCTGCTCCTCCACTATTTCTTCTTCATCAACTTTTGAAAGTGCCTAGAGAAGGCAGCAAAGCCCTCATCAGACATACTGCAGTATGATGAATCTGACTCCGAGCTACTTGAATTAGCGGGTCTTCTTGGATGGGAGGGAATCCTCTCCTTAATCTTCCTGATGACGTCTGCCTTGAATTCCAAGGACTTTTACTTGGCTTGGGATCTACTGGTGGCCTCCTCCTCTTTTCTGGGAGCAAGCTGCATCTCATAAGAGAGCAGCTTCCCAAATAATGTTTCAGGAGGAGTATCAGCAAGCTTGGTCACCTCTCTTATGGCACAAATATTATATCCCAGTCTCGATTGAGAGAAATTAGGAACTTGTCATATATTTCACAATGACTGAAGACCCTCCCACAGGTCCTCAATTCATTTATGATCATAAAAATCTTTCATAGCAAGTAGCTATATTCTCCTTCAGGGATTGCCCTAAATCCTCATACTCCTGGATGAGCATGGAATTTCTAATATATCATACCTCTTCAGTACCCTCCATGTAGACCACAAGGGTGTCCCATATCTCTTTGGAGTTCTGATAATGGACTAAGTTCTGAAAGGTTGTGTCATCTATGGCACTAACAATAATGTTTGGTGCCCTCTTATCCAATATACCTAAGATGACTTCATCCTTTATCATCTCTGAATATGTCATAGGAGTCTGGACATTGGCATCCAGAATTGAGACCTTCATATGGATGAAGGGATCCTCCTTGACTACCACAAAAATCCTTGGGTCATAGGATTCCATGAATAGCCTGACCCTCTTTATCAAGATTCAAAAATTCTCCTTTCTATAGATGAGGAGTTTCATGGAACCTAGCTCCTTATGGTTCTCTCAAGAACCCGTAAGTACAAAACTGTACCGACCCTTGGAGAACACTCAGATTATTAGATCCTTTTTGAGTAACCTCCCTCTGATACCACTTGAAAGTCTTTGTTTTCAAGGTAGCTAGCAACCTAGAGGGGGGGCGGGTGTGAATAGGTTTCTAGTTCTCTTGTGACTTTCTTTTATTTTCTTCTCTAAGTGCTTAGTATGTTAATAGTTTTCTACTTTCAAGAAACACACAACCTACAAGAAAGAAACAATACAAGAAGCACACATAGAGTATATAGTGGTTCCCAAGATTATGGGTACGTCTACTCTCCTCTTACCTTTCTAACTTCTAGTTAGACAAGGCACTTTTCCAAAACTCACCTCCAAGAGCTTACCCCACAGATCCGACAGGATCTCTCAGTCTCCTCAAAGACTTCTAACTTAGGCAAAAGACTTAGCTCAGAGCAAACTTGCTCCTACAACTCAGTGATAAACTGATCACCTACCTCAGGCCCAAATGTCATATAACTCGGGATGGGAGGACAACCCTACCACAAATCTATGAAGGATCCTACCTCAAAGAGAATGACTCACCTTTAGATCATGCACAAAGGCCTTACATTAAATCCAACGGATCCTACAAGTTAAGCACAAGTGCCCTACTACTCAGAGAGAATTACTCTCCTATCTCAGGCTCAAGATCCCTACCTCAGATCCAAACTAGATCCTACTCTCAGAGAGTATAACTCTCCTACATCTCAGTCAGAACTTCCCCACATCAGGCTCAATAGACCTATAGCTCAGATCCAAAAGGATCCAACAGAAATACAATGGTCTTGATTAATTTGACATAGAGAAATTTCCCTGTGTCTGCTACTAAAGCTGAGTTATCTTAGCTCTAACAATCTTCACAGCAGTAGAAAAATGTTTTTCAATAAATGGCTGCCATTGCTAGAAGTATCTCGGAAAACTATTTCTGAAGTTGATGTAGAAGACTGAAGATCTGCTAGGTCTTGAGTTCTTCAAACAGCTAGCCTAAACCTGCAGAATACTGAAGGATCTCCTCTCTTTCTTTATTAGAAGTGTTTTTGAACTTCTTGTAGCAGAAGAAAATGTTATAGCTAACTGGACTGAATTTATAGTTCAGCTGATCGACTTCAAGATTTTTCCTCGGCAACAATGGTGAGGAAGATGATGTCAAACCGCACTTTTACTTTTTGAAACAAAACACTAAAATTTGAAGTTTAACTTCTAGAAGCTATCCCTTTTAACTTCTGCCAATTAGCGGCTCCAAGAAGTATTGGGGAACACCTGCAGTTGATAGTTGCACCTTGCTTTAACGAAAGAATACGAATAGTAGACCACTGATAGTATTTATCGTGTTTTGTAGCTTTCCCGCAAGTATTTTGAACGATATTGACTTCTATTGACTTTGGATGACATCATCGGTTATGTACTTAGCCAATTTCTCAAATCAAATCCAGGCATTGAGTGCGTTGAGTGAACACGCTTCACTCAATGCCAAAACCCTTAGTAAAATTTCTGAATCATTCTACATTATAGGCGTTGAGAGCATTGAGTGCAATGGCTTCACTAAACGCTTTTAAACTGAGTCATTTCTTCACTTGTCTCAAAGCGTTGAGTGAGCTGGCCTCACTGAACACTTTCTTCTTTTGCCTTCCTTCTTAATTGGGCGTTAAGTGAACTGGCTTCACTCAAAGCTTCTTGACTTAGTCGATATTTTTCTTCTTCTTAGGCTTTGACTGTAGTAGCAAGACTCAACGCTTTTGCTTTAGCGTCAAGTGAGTTGTGTTTACTCGACGCTTCTGGACATTATCGAATATTCAGCCCGCCAATACTTATGCGTTACAGATTCAGCTATACTCGACGATGGCGTTGAGTGAACTATCATCACTCAACACATGTGGACTTAGCCGAAGAATTGCATTACTGACTGCATGATTTATACTATACACAACTAAATCATCGCTTTAAGGTGTCTGGCGTTGAGTGAAGTGTCATCACTCAATGCCTATGGACTTAGACAGATTTTTGTCTCTCCACATATTTACTTTGTGACCACGTACCTATCACATCACTTGGAATGCTTGTCCTTTCAATGTTTCAAGGATTAACCTGCTTTCATTAACTTGAACATACATCAAATACAATACTGTGTATATTATTGACATGTTTGAGTTCTTCAAATATTCTTCAAATCTTGGACATTATGGGCAATGACCCAACAAGCAAGTTCAGAGAAATTTTCATAGAAAGAAGAAGAAGCAGAGCAAATCTGATATCTAGAGATAAGTTTAGCTGAGTGAAGAATACACAGCACTGATAAATAATTTGTCTTTATAAGCAAGTTCAGAAACCTGTGTTTCTGAGTTTCTTCGCAGCACAAGCAGAACTTTCTTGGAGATTATCCATCTTGCTGCTGTGAAGAAGTTAGGGCTGAGTTTTTCTCTGCTCAGGAAGTACGCAGGCCAAGGGAATATTTCTCTGGAGACAAATCAACACCAATAAATCATTCTCTCTATAGGATCCTTTGGATCTGAGTGGTGGCCCTATGTGGATCTAAGTTGTAGGGAAGCTTGCCTGAGGTAGGATCCAGACTTGGATCTTAGTGTTAGGTCTTTGTGGTTGTGCTGTAGGAGAGGCATTCTCCCTAAGTTATCGGGCCAGGTGGCCTGAGGTAGGAGCCTTCTATGGATGTGAGGTAGGGCCTTTATGCTTGAGCTATAGGGCAGTCATTATCTCTGAGTTATAGGGCTATCCTCCTAGCCTGATGGTAGGACTTGTGCTCAAGTTTGAGGTAGGTGATCTTTGGATCACTGAGCTATAAGATCTAGTCTTGTATCTAAGTTGTAGGGACTTGTGCTTGAGGTAAGTCATGGAGGAGGCTAAGAGATCCTAAGGGATCTGTGTTGTAGCCCCTTAAGAACCGAGTTTGGAGAAGTACCTTATCAAGCACACTGTTAGAATGGTGGGAGGGGGGGATAGTGGATGTACCCATAATCTGGGGAACTACTATAAATCTTGTGTATGTTGTGTGATTGTCTTGAAGCCTAACTTAATCTAACTCACAACACACTAAAGCGAGGAAAAAACCATAAAAGGTTTAAAGACCTATTCACCCCCACCCGCCTTTAGGTGTTTAGATATGCTTGAAACAAATGAATTTCAAGTGGTATCCGAGAGAGGTTACTCAAATAGTACTTAACAGCCTGAGTTAATCTCCAAGTGTAGCACAAGTATATACTTTTGGGTTCAGGAGAGAACCATGAGGAGCTGGGTTCCAGGAATCTTTCAATCTGTAGGAAGTTGTGCTTTGGGTTTTGGAAGGAGAGGGTTAGGATTTTCATGGAAGCATCTGACCCAAGGATATGTATAACTATTCAAGAGGGACCCTTCATCCCAATGAAGATCTCAGTTATGGATGCAACTATCCAGACACCTAAGAAGTATTCAGAGATGCCCAAGGATGTGGTTATATTGACTACCATGGACAAGAGGGCTCAGAACATCATAGCAAGTGCTATTGATGATTCTACTTTCCAGAATCTTGTTCACTACAAAACTTTCAAGGATATATGGGAAACTTTGGTGGTATACATGGAAGAGACTGAGGAGGTCATAGAAGACAGAAAATCCATGCTTAACAAAGAGTATGAGCCCTTCAGATAGAATAAATAGTGTAGCATTCCTGAATGCTATGAGAAATTCTTCAAAATAGTGAATGAGCAGAGGACCTACGGGAGGCTATTCAGCAATTATGAGCTGAGTGACAAGTTCCTCAGGTCTCTAACTAAAGACTGAGACATAAAGATCTGTGCCATCAGGGAGGTGGCAAAGCTGGCTGTTACTCCACCTCACACACTATTTGGGAAGATGCTCTCCTATGAGATGCAGTTGTCAGAGAGGAAGGAGGAGGAGACAATCAGCAGATCCCAGGCCAAGGAAAATACTTTGGCCTACAAAGCTGAGAGCTCTAAGAAGAGCAAGGATAGGATTGCCTCTCCTCCAAAGAGGCCAACATATTTAGACAGCACAGAGCCAAGCACATCAGAGAGCAACATGTCTAATGAAGATTTTGATACCTTCTCTAGGAAGTTTCAGAAGGTGATGAAGAGGAACCAGTGGAGGAGAAGAACTTTCTCCTCCTCTCATCATAGGAAGGACCACAATAAGGCTGAGAAGAAACACTCCAAGGGAGACAGTTATGAATCTAAGCCTTGTAAACATCATTCTTCTAAAGTTGTTTGCTATTGTTGCAGCAAGCCAGGACATGTCATAGCTTTTTGTCCTTTAAGTAGAAAAGAGATTGGTGAAAAGAAGCACAACCATCTCAAGAGAAATAGAGAAAATAACTTCCTTGCCAAGGCTGAAAAGAGCTGGAGTCAGAGTGACTCTTCTTTAGACTCCGATGAAGAAGCCTATATAGGGAAGATTGCTGTTGAAGAAGAGGAAGGTTATCCTGCTGCTAGGCTAGGCATCCGGGCCCCTCTATCACATTCAGACAGTGATTCAGAGGAGGATGATGATGAGGAAGATACCAACAGCTGTTATGGGCTGATGTCCATGTCAGATGAAGAATACTGTCAGGATCATCCTGGTCTAGAAAAGGTACTTTCTCTATCTAGCTCCTCATCCGAGTTTTGTTATGAGAATAGTCCTTATTCAAAAGCATCTTCATCCTGTGATGATGATGAATCTAAATCTGAGGAAGGTGTCAATCAATTGATTGAAAAGTATGGTACACTTCTGGATGCTTTGAAAAGAAACAAGAAATTGTCCAAGAAGTAAGCTGAAGAGATCACCTCCCTTCAGCTAGCTGCTTCCCAACAGGCTGAGTCAATAACCTTGCTGCACTACTCTCTACCGAGTGTTGGGGCTCACTCTACCCCGCACCACTTCTAGCCTCTTATAATCGTGAAACACACAATTAAGTAACTGAAACCATTACAAAAAATAACCATTAGTAGACACAGGTTCCACAAATATGTCTATTTTCATTCCTAATTAGACATTTATGGGTTCATTCAAGTTATTTTGGTAACGCACATACACATGCTCACCACCACTTAAAAGAATTCAACCACAAATTCAAATAAGAATGACTGACACCAGAAGCTGATACAAAATTTGTAACACCCACATCTATCATGTAGAATATAATATACGGACCAGACGAGACACAAGCCATATTCCACGGACAGTCTGCGGAGTTACTCATTGAAACCATTTCTTCTTATACGCATAATAAATCAGAGTGCATCCTAGCTGAAGCAGTTATTTGAGTTCTAGAACCTATATATCAGGAATGTCCACTATAACATAGGAATGAATATATACAATATTATATGTTCTGGCCTTAAGGCCTTACAACTGTTCTCTTTTCAAAATATCTTTTTCTCACATCGGTTCATAGGCCGGCCACACATGAAAAAAGTAAACGTTTGCCTTTTTGGGCCTTCGAGGGTCAGAAAATCATAACATAAGGGACTTTAGCCCACTACTTTCCACTTGGATCTCCAGCACCTGCATAGCATGACCCACAAAAACCTGGCAAAATAACAAAATGGTCAGCATTAGCTGACCACATTAAACGACCCACCCTTAATCGGGGCAGCAGTTCTCCTTCCCTGAAAACAACAACATATTTAAAAATGTGCAATTTAAGCACCATTTACCACAAACGTTGGCACTATCAGCCACATGCCCCGTGCACTCATGGCATACATCGGTGTGTTGAAATTCAAGCCCCACCACCGTTCTTAAGACTGTACTCCTTAGAATTTCTAGTTTTCTTCCTAGTCTACGACAAAGTAAATGGCGTTCTATTACTTTGAGATCCTTGCCAGTGACTCACTCCAAGTAAAACATTATAGGATGGGTGCAGGTTAGCCATAACCCGTTGCTCAAACTGTCAGGCCCGCAAGCCACTATGAGGGTCAGTATCCCCCTTGTATATGCAGAATAATTTAAGTTCCCACTTACATACAGCAAAATAATTTAAGTTCCCGCTCCCAAACCGTGGAACAATTCAAGCTCCCACTCCAATATAGTGGAACATTTTAAATTCCCACTTCAATATAGTGGAACAATTTATGTTCCCACTTCAATATAGTGGAATAATTAAAGTTCCCACTTACAATCAATATGACCCACACAAGTCTCCACGAGACAGGACTCATAGCTCATTAGGAATTATCGCCGGTGGTAGCACTACCGTCGCGTGGTAGTGGACAGAATGCCCAATTTTGTGTGTTTTTCCTAGAAAACAATTCCAGTACCATCACTGAAAGTCTTAAGATCCAAGATTGGGCAAGCTGTATTTAGTTGATTTTCATCTTTATGAAGGCGTTGAGCAAGCTATCTTCACTCAATGTTGTTGTCTTTTCCTGTCTTCTCGATGAGGCATTGAGTGAACTGTTTTCACTCAACGCTCTGTACTTAGCTGATTTCTCTGTTGAGTTGTCGTTGAGTGAACTGTCCTCATTCTACACATTTGGACTTAGACAGATTTTATGTCAACATCTTTTGAGGCTTTGACCGAAGTTTGATCTGCCTATTTTTTCTAAGCTTGGTATTGAGTGAACTGGCTTCACTCAACACTTCTATACCTAGCCAGATTTCTTCACGGTTTCTCTGGCTTTGATGGCATAGAGCTTTACTCTACGCTTCTTTCTTCAGGAATCGAGCGAGCTGTCCTCATTCGATGCTTTTGGACTTAACCATAAATCTTCCTTGCCAAAGCAAAAGCTTTAACAATTTGATCTTTACTCGATGCCTCCTGTTATATGGCGTTGAGTGAATTTCCTTCACTAAAAGCATGTGGACTTAACCAAAATTCTGCTTTGTCAACAATCAGGCTTTGACATCCCATGCTTTACACAGCGCTTTTTTGATATCTGGCATTAAGTGAACTGCCTTCTCTCAATGCTTGTGGACTTAGACCAATTTCTATCCTCCCAGCATTCTTCCTTGTGTCCACCTGTCTCTATCACTTAGATAACCTGTTTAATCATTGTGATAAAGAACATCCTGCATACATTGAACTTAGAGCATGCATCAAATATATCTATGTGTATACATGATGACTAGTTTTAGTCATCGTTTTTTGGGTTAGTTTAGTTTAAATTTTCCTAAGTTTAAGTATTTTTTTTATAATTTATGTATGCTATTTTTTAATTTTGATAATATGTTTTAATAATTTATTTTATGTTTGTTTGTTATGTTGTATTGTGTGTTATGTTTGTTTGTTATGATTTTATTATTTTATTTTTTATGTTTTGTTATTTTATGTTTATATTTTTGTTATTTTATGATTTGTTACTTTATGTTTGCTATGATATTGATGTTTTAGTTATTTTTTCTTATAACATAACTAATGTTTAATTTTATTTTCATGTAGGTGCAGCCCAAGATAATGTCTAGCCCTCTTTGGTTCCACCCAAGCCCTCCTTCAATCCCATGAAGCAGCCCTCCATGCTGCAAACCCGAGCCCCAACATGAAGCAGCCCGAGCCATGATGTTGGAGCAGCCCAAGCCTCCTTCAAAGCACAACCCGAGCCCATGAAGCAGTCCGTACCATGCAGCCCGAGCCCTCAATAGTGCTGCCAACCCACTTCACTCATCAAGCCCAAAACCGTGAGCCAACATCCACCCATTCATGCATGGCTCTCCACATATTTCGGCCCATTAATTGCCCTTGTTTGGCAAGCATGCACCTCTCCATTCATGCATGGCTTGCCACTCCTCCTCTCTCTTCTTTATTTCTCATTCACCCCTCTTTTCCCCCCTCTCATTATCATTTAAACCCATCCACCCCCCCCCCTCTTATATTTATTTTGTTCCTTTTTATTTTTCAAAATGTAAATGAATGCATTTAGCCTTTTCTCTCTCCCCCATTAAATCTCATTCGGGCACTTCCCCATTTATGCATGGCCACCCACGCCCCTTGTGCCCTTTCATCTCCACTTCCCTCTAGAACCTTCTCCCTCATCTATAAAAAGAACACAAGCCTCAAGCATTTGGAGGTTGGACATTAGAGAGAAAGTATAGTGCTAGTGCAAGAGAGTTTCCTTCTTCTTTGGATTATTGTTGTTGAGTTCTTCTTTTCATTATTGTAATCACTTTTTTAGTAATGTAGTATTGTCTTTTTATTATTGTGTACTCTTCTTTTCTATCATCAATGAAAATGAATCCTCTTTCTCTTATTTTTGTGGTTTCTTTCTTAACTATGCGTAGCTAATTTTCCTTTAGCATTCGATTATGAGGATCCATGAAATAAGATGAGATTTCCTTTTACATCTTAGTTTTATTTTTGTAAAATTTATTTTCGAACCTACTTTGATATTTCTCGTGTCGACTCCGTATTTCCGGTATATGGTAGTAGGCCACTTGATCTCATTTCATAGTAGTCGAGAGACTCGTTGATTTGAAAGATCACTCAAAGAAGGAACGAGTTGCACGCAATCCTAGAGATTGGATGACGTAAATCTTCCGAATTGGAGTCAAATCAAATAGTGCGGGTCACTTCGATAATGCAACTTTAGGCCTTTTTGATTTGCAAAGAGATTCTGGTCAAAACTTCTATAAGTTAGGAGATTTATTACTCTAGCGAGATTATTTCTTATTTTCGGATCCGCCACGGTCGAGTTTGATTTGTAATTATAAAACTATATTTTTATTCTTCTTATCTTTTTTCATGGTGAATCATTAATCGAATGCTATCTTTTTATCTGAAGTTTTCGTCTTATTATTATCTTTAGTTTAACTTAAAAATTCTCAAAACACCCATAAATTATATGGTAGGATATTAGTAGAAGCGTGAGTAATAGTAATTGACAACCACGAGTTTTAATACGACCTTTGTACTACAATTTGATAGGTGCACTTGCCTTTTCGGGTGGATAGTCATTTAAACTACCAAGTTTTTGTCGCCGTTGTCGGGGACCCTTTTTCGTCAATATTAGGAAAACACTTTCACTATTACTTCTGAAAAAAAAACAAAAAAAAATTTATCGTTATCTTTTTCTTCTTCAAGTTTCAATTTTCCGCTCTTCAACTTTTCTTTCCACCATTCTCTTTCATTTTTTTAGTGCATGAACTGCATGAATCCGTCACTACTTGTTGATTTGTACCCAGAAATCGAGTGCTCCTTTCAGAGAAACTTGCGATTCGGGGGTTCCACTTCTCAAATAGTGGTTGAGGATTCCAACGGTGACTGTAATTTCAATTATGAAATGGGAGAACCCAACCCAGGAATGGCACAGCAAAGGACCATGTCTGATTATGCTTGACCCAACCTGGACGTTATAGAAACAAGTATTGTTCGACCAGCAATTGTGAACAATAACTTTGAGCTTAAGCCTAACATTATACAAATGGTGCAGCAATATGTACAATTCGACAGATTACAAGATGAAGATACGAACTTGCATATTGCTAGTTTTCTCAAAATCTGTGATACCTTCAAAATCAATGGTGTCTCAGATGATGCAATTAGGCTAAGACTCTTCCCCTTATCTTTAAGAACAAAAGACAAACAGTGGTTTAGTTCTCTTCCAAGAGGATCAATCACCACTTGGAATATTTTAATAGATAAATTTCTCGCTAGATACTTCCCTCCCGCTAAAACTGCGAAACTTCGAAATGATATTACTTCTTTTTCTCAAATTGCTTCCGAGACCCTCTATGACACTTGGGAGAGGTTCAAAGAACCTTTGAGACGCTGCCCTCATCATGCACTGCTTGTATGGTTACAGGTCCAGACATATTATAATGGGCTAAATCAAGAAACCAAGCAGATGATAGATTTCGCTTTCGATGGTTCTTTGGACTACAAAACTCCTGAAGCCGCTCTTGAGCTTATCAAGGACATGGCGATGAAAACCTATTAGTGGAACTTGTCTAGGACTCGCTCAAATAAACCTGCAGGTATCTACGAAGTGGAATCTGTATCGCAACTGGCGCTTCAAGTGGAGATGTTTAGAAAGAAGATTTCAGAGATGATTGCTGCCTCCGCCCCTCAGGTATATGAAAATGCAAATACTGCTGCTGCCGAGCAAGAGGATTATCTGGGGAACATACCCAGGCATACTCAAAATAATTTTAATAATTTTTCAAAATTTTTTGCTACTCCTGGTTTTAATAATGCTTCGAATTCGTATCACCCTGAAATGCGTAACCATCCAAATTTTTTGTGGAGTAACCCCGCAAATGCCACACGTCCACAACACGATTTTACTCCACCACCACCACCACCACCACAAAATCAAAACCAAAATTTTTAAAAACCTCCATCATTGGAGGAAATGTTTTCTAGATATATAAGCGCGAACGAGACGAACATTAGAAATTTAACATGATCAATGTAAAATCTAGAAAACACGGTCGGGCAACTCGCAAAGGTTATCTCCGAGAGGCCACCTGGGACACTTCCCTCAAATACTGAACCCAACCCAAGGGAGCACGTGAAAGTGATTTCCCTTCAGAGAAGTAAAATAATTCACGAGCCCACCACAAGGGAAGAGCCAGAGGTGATTACCTTTCCTGCTGCTGAACAACCCATCATTATGGAAATAAATGATAAAAATTTTGAAAAAGAAAATAAAAAAGCTGTTTTGGAAAAAGAAAATGATAATTTTCGAGATGATGCTCCGGTGATTATAAAAGAATTTACGCTACCTCCCTATCCCGCTAAGCATAGGAAAGATAAAATAGATGATCAGTACCAATGCTTTCTTGAAATGTTCTAACAAATCCACATTAATCTGCTGTTTCATGAAGCCATTAGCCAAATGCCTAAGTACGCTAAATATCTTTACGATTTGTTGACTAAAAAATAAAAACTAGAAAATTTATCTCATGTAACGTTTAACGAAGAGTGCTCGGTGGTCATTAAAAATTATAATCTTCCTAAAAAGATAAATGATCCGGGTAGCTTTTCAATTCCTTGTGTTTTTGGTGATCTCTTTCATAAAGCACGCGTTAGCGGATCTATGTGCGAGCATCAACTTGATGCCATTTTATTTATTTAAAAAGCTAGGATTGGGCACTCTCAACCCTACGCGTATGAGTATCCAGTTAGCCGATTGATCAATTAATTATATGTTAGGTATTGTAGAGGATGTGCTAGTAATGGTTGACAAATTCACATTCTCGGTGGATTTTGTTATTCTTGATATTGAAGAGAACGTCGAGGTCCCTCTTATCCTCGGTCATCCCTTCCTAGCCACCTCTCGAGCAGTCATTGATGTGAGTAATGGGAAGCTCTTTCTTATTGTGGGAGATGACGAGGTCACTTTTTCTATAAATCAATCTATGAAAAACTCTTTGAAAAATGACGACTCTTATTTTTTTCTTAATGTTTTAAATGAAGACTCCTCTCTTTCTCTTTCTAATGTTTCTTCAAATGATTTCTCCTCTTCTTTTTCTAAAATTTCTACAAATGTTTTTGAAGACAAGGTTATGTCCGTGCAATCCTATTTTTAAAACTAACCTATTTTTAGACAAAAAATTATGAAAATCATATTTTTGAAAAAGAAAAAAAATTTGAAAAACTCTTACGATGAACCACCCAACCTTGAATTAAAACCACTCCCTAACATATTAAATATGCTTATCTTGAAAAAAATTCTAAATTTTCCGTTATAATCTCGGCCTTTCTTTATCAATCCGAGAACGATCAATTGATCGAAGTGCTACAAAAGCATCGTCGAGCATGTTCCTGATGTGCTTTTCCTGTCAATTTTAGATCCAGCAAAGTCAGCATCTGAGAATCCAGTTAATTGAAATTTTGACTCAGTTGGATAAAAGAGTCCTTGATTTGGGCAACCCTTTATATATCTTAAAATCCTTTTAAGAAAAAAAATGATGAGATTCTTTAGGGTTCACCTGGAATCTAGCATATCGACATATAACAAACATTATATCTGGTCTACTAGCTGTGAGATATAATAAGGACCCAACAATAACCCTATATGTTTTCTGATCAAATGGATTGTCATGTTCATCAGAATCAATAATAGCATTGGAAGCAATGGGTGTTTTCTGGGCTGAGGCATCAGTCATCCAAAATCTTTTAACTAATTCCTTAGTATATTTGGATTGGGAGAAAAAAAATGCCATCAGTGGATTGCTTCACTTGGAGACCAAGGAAGTAAGAATTCTCACCCATGCTACTCATTTCAAAATTAAAATGCTTCAGGTCAAAAAAACTTTTTGCATAGCTTGGAATCAGTAGAGCCAAAAATGATCTCATCTACATATATTTGTACTAATAATATGTTATTATTATGATGCCTAGTAAACAAAGTCCTATCTATATTTCCCCTAGTGAACTTATTCCCTAAAAGAAATCTAGCTAGGGTCTCATACCAAGCTCTTAGATCTTGCTTTAGACCATAAAGAGCTTTATGTAATTTGAAAACAAAAGAGGGATGAGTTGGAGAAACAAAACCTTGTGGTTGTTCAACATATACTTTCTCTTAGAGTTCACCATTCAAGAAGGCACTCTTGACATCCATCTGGTAGACTTTGAACTTTTTGTAGGCTGCATATGTAAGAAAAATTATGATAGCTTTCAGTCTTACAACTGGTGCAAAGATGTGATCATAGTGAATCCCTTCTTCCTGTATGTATCCTTGTGCTACGAACCTTGCTTTATTCCTGATGATGGCTCCTTGTGCATCCACTTTATTTCTGAAAACCCACATAGTTCCAATAACTTGTATGTTTTTTGGTGTAGGAACTAAGTCCTAAAATATGCATTTGTCAAACTGATTGAGCTCCTCTTGAATTGTAATAATCTAGTGTAGATCCTGCTCAACATCTTATAGGGATTGGGGCTCAAGTTGAGATATGAAGCAAGCATGCATCAATTCTTGGTTGAGTTGATGCCTTATTTGTACCCCAACTTATATGTCTTAAATCACATAAGATACATGATGATCTCTAAGTGTGGCAAGATCAGTTGGAGGAGTTGGTTCAGTAACAATATTGGGAATTAATTTCTCTTGTGGAATTATATTAGTTGTTGGAGGAAGTTCAGCCACTTCCAAACTTTTTTCTTCACATTCTTCTTCAATTTGTGGAGAAGGATGTGATGGAACCTCTTGGGTGTGGTTTAGATCATCCAATTTCTCATACAAGTGAGGTACCTGCAAAATGTTATTGGTAGAAATTTCTTCCTCCTTAGAAAACATATTAACCTCATCAAATATAACATGAACAGATTCCTCAAATTTTAAAGAGGATTTGTTAAACACCCTATATGCTTTGTTGACTTGAGAATATCCTAGAAAAATTCCCTCGGCGGCTTTTGCTTCAAACTTTCTAGTGTATTTCTTGTAATTATTGTGAATATAACATAGGCATCCAAATACTTTAAAATAGGTAATTTTAGGTTTCTTTCCTTTAAGTAACTCATATGGAGTATTATTTTTAAGTTTGTGTATCAGACTTCTATTCAGTATATAGTTTGGGGCATCTAAGCATCTGTAAGTAATGTGCCTGCAGAATTAATTAGGGTTCTATTTTTCCTTTCAGCAACCCCATTTTGTTGAGGAGTTCTAGGAGCTGAGAAGTAGTGCCTGATACCATCCTTCTCACAGAACTCTTGCATAAGAAGAGACTCAAACTCAGTACCATGATCACTCCTTATCAATGCAACTGGAGTAGAGTACTCAATCTGTATGTTCTTGAGAAAATCTATAAGAACCATGAAGTTATCTGACTTAGATCTCAGAAAGAACACTCAAGTGAATCTTGAGAAGTCATCTACAATCACTAAAGTATAAGATTTACTTCCTAGGCTTTTCACAATAGTAGGGCCAAAAAGGTCCATATGTAGCAAATACAATATCCTAGGGGAGTCACTTTTATTTTCAGATTTAAAGCTATTTTTAGTTTGCTTACCTAACTGACAAGCCCTACAGAGGCCTTCCTTCTTATAGGGACCAAAAGGCAATCCTCTAATAAGGTTGTACCTAGATAACTAAGCAATATTTTTATGATTTAAATGTCCAAATATCTTATGCCAAAGTTCATTTTGATTGCAAACCTGATTAAATAAACAAAGTTCTAAACTAGCTGATTGAAAATTTACTATATATATGTTGCCTTGTCTAAGTCCAATTAAAACAGGTTTGTTTTCTTTATAAGAAATAATACAGGAAGATGAGTTAAATGATACCTGATAACCTTCATCACATAATTGATTTATGGATATTAGGTTATGCTTTAACCCACTCACATAGGCAACTTTCCTGAAGGTGACTGCTCCAACTATAACATATCCTTAGCCTTTAGTTTGGCCATAGTTGGAGTCACCAAAGATCACCTTTGGACCTCGCTTGGGCTTGTAGTTTGTTAAGTTGTCCTTGCTTCCTGTCATATGCTTTGAGCATCCACTGTCCAGATAACAATGTTGATTAAAGACTGGACAATCCTTCACCTATATAGAAAGGAATTAGGTGTTTTTGACCCAGGTTATCTTGGGTCTTTATTTCTTTTGATAAGAGAAACTGGAAATAACAAAAAATTTTGGTTGATTTTTATATCCTAAGGGATGATATCTGTTGATGCACGAAAAGCGACGGGGAAAACGGGCACCACCAGCTAACCGTTCGAGAACTGGGGAAGGTATTGGGAAAAGACTATCGGCTAGTCGGTTACTAGCGGCTAGGAATGGAGGATAGGACCGGATAGGAAAAAGAGAGAAAGGGCCGCTGCCAGCGGCAACACCAGAGTTCGCCCGTCGCGGCCTGAATGCCTCTCCTGCGGCGGGCTTTCCTTTTATAGGAAAATAAGCGATTACACTTAGAAAAGAAAGAAGAAAGGAAGAAGCCGGTCGGACAATAGACCGCAAAGGGATAGAATCGAGGCCGCAGCTCTTAACAAGCGAGCTCTTGGACTCGAGTCAGCGTGCTTTGGGTGTACTCCCGCCCCCTATTTATAGGCTTGGGGGCCTGCCCAAACGGGCAGGGCTAAAATTACCGGCTGCCCGAGGTACAAGAGAATCGGGCAGCGGTGACGGGAATCGAGAAAAAGAAGAAAAGCCAAGAGACAGGCCGCGCGGCCTGGCGACCTTCTTCTGCCGAGCTGCAGGACTCGGCCTCTAGGCAGGCTGATCTGGACCTCCTCTAACGGCGACCTGGGGCACAGGTCGCGCTGCTTGGGAAATGACAGGCCGACCCTTAGATGATGGCTGGACCGGAACTGGCAGCTGTCTGACGTCGAGGCCACCCGGCTTGTCTGACAATAAGCCGGCTAGCTGAGAACGGCGGCTAGAAAGCACAAGCTGCCCGGACTTGAAAACATGGAGAACTAGTCGCGGATTCCGGGTTAACATAATCCCCGCACATTTTTAAGTTTCTGAAAAACTTCGAAAATGTAGAACTAAGCCGGAGACCGCGACTGCCATTAATGCTTCTGCGTCTATAAAATGCCAAGGGCCCTGCCATTTCGTCAAGATTTTTGCCAAGCCACGGGTCACTACTCGCCACTTGCGGTCAGAATCCTCCAAGCCGACAGAGACTTCTACAAGATGGACGTCATGTCCTCGATGCTAGATCGCGAAAAGAACGAAAAAAAGGAGCAGAAAAGCGGACAGTTCCGACCAACAGCCTGAGAAGAAAACTGAGAAGCCGATCGCACCGGCGGCTTCTGATTCTGGAAAGAAACCGATGGAAGTCGTCGCGGAATCCTTGCAGGCCGCGACAAAAGTCGAAGCGGTTTCCAAATCTGCTCTCCCGTAAGCTGGTGCCACCAAATCCTTCGACATTACCTACTCGCCATCAGGTGAACCCCTTTTGAAGATCGTCGGGGCGGAGGAGAAGAGTGTCGACTCTTCCAAACCGCGCGAGTTGCCCACATCTGCTGACTTGATCATTGTTGAAGAGGACGACTCGAAGAAGCTACTGGAGGCCGAGCGATCTCTGACTGAGAAGAGGAAACGGGCAGAGACAATAGTCGGCCACTTGAAGCGACGTAAGAAAAAGGTCGAGACCCTTGAGGAAAGGATGGAGAGGAAGGCGCGGAAGATGCGGGTTGATAACTGCAATGTTTCTGTGAAGACCGGAGCGGCTAGTGTGCAATTTAAGCCACGGGAGAAAGACGTATCTGAGGGTCTGTCGACTCCATCTTCCAAGCCAGACGAGCCAGAGAATACGCCTTCGGTTAGCGAATCCCTGAGCGATATCCTGAAGGGCATGGAGAAATTTCAGCAGCAGGACAAGTTACTTGCAACTCCGCCGGCTTCTGCGGAGGTCGCTGTCACCGATGTCGAAGTTACAGGAGAGAAGCTTGGCGAATCGGCTCCTGCGGTTTCAGAAGGAGCTGAAAAATTAAAACTCAGAGAGAAGATAGAGGAGATGAAGAAGCTAATCGCCGGGAAGCAGGTGGCGACTACATTTCCTGCCCTGCAAGGTAAACACGAAGAAGTTAAGCGTATTGTAAAATTCTATAAGCCGCGGTCACGGAAGAAGGGAGCGGACACAATTTGCAATCTGCCGGCGAGCTTCTTCCTGACCACGGCTGAGCTGAAAAGCAAAGCTAAGGAGACCGCGCGGCTATGGAAAGAAAAGCTAAAGCGAATAGATTCAGAAAGGTTTAGGCGACCAGCAGCTAGACTTGATACTGCGGCTTTCGAAGGAGAGATAACCACGAGCTGCGGTCTCATTCTAACGAGATCTTCTACCAGGTGCCGGTCATATCACTGAATCTAACCGCCTGTTTATTCGCTGCAGGTGCACATGAAACTGCCATCAAGCCGGGCGATCTGACGACTTTCTTACCTCCACTGATTCCGCCGCTACCTCCAAGTGTCCGTGGCCAGAGGACGGCCGAATTTCAGGAGGAGGTCGCCGCCTTGCAGGCTAGGATAAGGGAGCATGCCGAGACCCTTCGAGCCAAGGAAGAAGAGTGGCGGCTTCAAGAAGAAAATCAGCGGTCTATGATGGAGGCCGCTGAAAGGAGAACTCAAGAAGTGCTGGAGGACTTGGAGCAGGAGAGAGGAATGATGCGGTCTGAGGTGGAGGCCGCTGAGAAAAGGACGCAGGAGGCCTTGGTCAGCTTGGAGTTGGAGAAAACGACGATGCGGATTACACAGGAGACCACTAACAAAAGGGTGCAGGAGGCACTAGCCAGCGCGGACATGGAGAAAACGGCAAAGCAGACTGCGCTGGAGGCCGCTGACAAAAGGATGCAGGAGTCCCTGGCCAGCTGGGAGGAGGAGAAGACAACGTTGCGGACTGTGCTTGAGGCCGCTGAGCAAAGAACTCTGGAGGCGCTGGCCCACCTGGAGTAGGAGAAGACAGAGAAACTTGACCTGCAGGCTTTAGTGCTGATGCTCGGCCGGATTGAGAGGGAAAGGGCTGCCACCGCTCGACTTGACGAGGAAAGGGATAAGGATCGACCAGAGAAGGCCGGCAGAGGC
Source organism: Platanthera zijinensis (assembly GCA_039513925.1). Taxonomy (NCBI): domain Eukaryota; kingdom Viridiplantae; phylum Streptophyta; class Magnoliopsida; order Asparagales; family Orchidaceae; genus Platanthera; species Platanthera zijinensis. The sequence goes on from CM077090.1 coordinate 141,396,235, forward strand.
GTGCGACCTGCTGGGACGACTGCTGAACAGCAACAACTACCAAATCGCCCGGCTTCCGGAGAGACTTCGGACTCACCAGTAGTCGTGGCGGTTAAGCAGGTCGCTGCTTCTGGCGACCCGGGAGATCGCGCCCTGTCGCTGGTTCCATTTACCCGCGTAGAGCGTGATACCTCGCGAGTTCATCGGACTCTGCACAATATCCACAACCTTGTTAGTCAAGTGTATGTATAGCTGGTACAGGCCGGCGACCAAGTCGAGCGGGTTGGGCGAGAGGCTCCAGAGAGTGGAGAGAGATAATTATGAGAACTTTAATTTGGCGTTGTAATAAGCATCAACTCGTGATGCCGGACAGTTTGATTCCTGTGGACAATTGTTGTATGTTCGATTGTATATTACTGCGAATTGCATGCGGCTTTGTACGGTTTGAATACTTCTAGTCGCTGTCTTTTCTTCTTTAGAAATTTCACCAAGTACTGGAATTTTAGTCGCTCGAACTGCCGACCTAGAATGCAGTTAGAATACTTTACCTTGCAGGTTGAGCCGTGCGGCCTGATATCTAATCGCGATTTGACAACCGCTACTGTAGCTGCATAGGAAATCTATAAATTGAGATGATCCCGGAGTCTTCGGCATAGAAGATCAAAATGCGGGCTAAAGCAATGGCGATGCGGTCTGACAAAGCTCCAGCCGTTAGGACCGACGCGGCTTCTGCTTTCCATTCAGCGGATCATAAGGAAGGCCGGCTTACCCAAGCCGAGCTCGACAGCTTTGCAGAGAAGCATATGAAAGACAGCCCGCTGCTCGTGCGGCTTCCGCTGCCTCACGAGCGGATTAACACCTCCGCAGCCAACCAGATCGCTATCCCAATCGATCACTTTGACTGCGGCTTCGGCTTCCCTGTGCTAATGGAAGCCGTCGCGGTCTTTGACCATTACGGAGTAGTGCCAGGACAGCTGCCCCCGATCTCTATTGCGGCGATTTACAGCTTCATCTCCTACCTTAGGTCGGAGCGAGTTCGGTTCTCGATAAGGCTGTTCAGAGAATGCTTCTCTGTGCGGTCTATTCCGGACTCGGGAACGAAGATCTTCAGAGGCCATCTTTACTTCGGCTGCCGCAGCCTGAAAGTCGTCAATCTGGCGAACAAAATCGCGAATTGGTCAGAAAGATACCTGATTTTCGAGGGTAACCTCGGACTCCTGCCGGTCCATCCGCAAGTTCGCGACGAAGCCGCTTTTGGCAGCAGCGGACTGGACGGCGTGGAGAAGGAGATCTTCAACTTCTTCAAGGGCGAGCGGCTCGACGTCACCCACTACCTCCCGCTGCTCCCGACTTTAGAGGATGTCCATGCGCAGGACAGTAAGTTTCACCCAGCCGAACTGCTATGCTAGCCGCGCGGCTTACCAACTGACTTGTTAACTTTGCCTTGCAGCTGCCGTCGCGGTTCCGCTGAACAAGCCGCTTACTCCAGGCGGCCTAACCCTTACACAGAGGGAGAAGAGGGAGAAGAGGGCCAGGCCGGAGTGGGCTGAAGTGGAAGTTGAATCGGATTCCTCCAGCGGCTTCACGCTGCTTGGTATGGGCAGCCGCTTGAAAGACCTCCACGGCAACCCCACCATGCAGTGGAGTGCCGACGGAGAATCGGTAGAAGTTTCCACCGCCCTCCCGAACTGGGGGAAGGAAACCGTAAGCCGCCATGCCTCTGTGGCTGGCGCGGCTTTGTATGGAAGGCGCAATTTGAAGGCGCTAAAAAAGATTCCTGCAGAGGACTTCTCGCGGTTTGCCGCGCAGGTCGGCGCGAGAAGCTTTGAGGCTAACCACTAAATGGGCTTGGCCCATAGGCGGTTAGTCGCAAGTGAAGGCGACCTGAAGCGGCAACTCGACGAAAAGGATGAAGAAATCGCACGGCTAAAGGAGCTCAAAGCGGTAAGATATTACCTGATTTATGCGACCTCATTTAACAAGCCGCCCGAACTGACCTTCTTCCTTCCTTTGCAAAAAATGTACGATCCGGCGAACTCGGCCTTTCAGGACGTGGTCTTTCCGCAACTTGTGCAAGGGATCGATGGAGCGCTGAAAAGCCTTCGAGATCGCAGCGGCCTCGCCCCGAGATTCACCGACTTCACCTGCGCCGACCTGTATCCATCCTTGAAGAAAAGGGTGGCCGCGGTTTATCGAGCACTGAAAGGCAAGGAGAAGATCGGCGGAGAGGGCGAGGCAGAAGAGGAAGAGGAGGACAGCGAGGGAAGCAGGAGCGAGAGCTTTTCTTCAGAAACCGGCGGTCAAGCGTCTGAGACCGCGTGGGTTGTTGCCAGCTCGTCAGGGACCAGGGGCACTGACAGTTCGCGTTCATCCTCATCTGACAGTGGCGACTACTCGCCTTCTGAGATCGACATCGACGGTGAACCGGACTCCGGTACTCCTGCGTCCAAAAGATTGAAGCCGAATTGCTAGGATAGATTACTTGTAAAAGTTTTTAAATTTTTTGAGACCGCCGGTAAGATTTTTTTAAACTGCGCGGCCTACCTTTTGTACTTGACATCAGAAATGAAAATATTTTACCTTTTGTGAGAATCTATTATAATTTTACTTACTTGTTTGTGTATGCGGCTTAATCTTTCTTACTCGTTTCCGGCTTAAGAAATCTAATCGATGACTTCACCGAATAATAACTACCTTTGCTCCGGTTAAACTCGAGTAGAATACCGGTAACCGGATATACTAGTCGTCTGCGAAATTATAACAATCCGGTCATCCTTGAGCGTATATAGAGCAATAAGCCGGGCGGTTAGGCGATTATTCGCCAAGAATATAAGGCAGTTCAACTGTTGAGGGTTCATATTCAACCACGAAGTCCCACGATTAATGTATAGGCCGTAATTTTATTGGAGATGAAGAAGATACATGGCGATCAACAAGCCGCCCGGCCAAGGGGATAAACCGGATAGATATTGTTAAAAGCAAGCTGATTGTGGCGGCCTGTCCGAACTTTAATACGGAACTCGCTTTCAATAGGGAAACTACTTAGCGATAGAGATAAACATATTGCGACTTCTTTACATAGCAAGCCGCGAATTGATTTGAATGAATACCATAAGCCGGCGGACTGAGCGGATAGGATAACTAGAGTCCGCACTGCATCAATAATAATATCAGAAATGACCCGTAATTCATAACCAAGCGGGTAGGTGCAGCCGGAGCGGCATAGCTTTCCTCACAGGGCTATGAACTACCGAATCAACCCAAGGACCGGCGGACTGAGCGGATAGGATAACCGGAGTCCGCACTGCATCAATAATAATATCAGAAATGACCCGTAATTCATAACCAAGCGGGTAGGTGCGGCCGGAGCGGCATAGCTTTCCTCACAGGGCTATGAATTACCGAATCAACCCAAGGACCGGCGGACTGAGCGGATAGGATAACCGCAGTCTAGAGTCCAAGCGGGTAGGTGCGGCCGGAGCGGCATTGCTTTCCTCACAGGACCTCAAGATCTGCAGACTCAACAACTCAATTCACTACCCTCTACTTGGCGGACTAGAATTAATTGACAGGATCAAGTCGGCCGAATTCCAGAATATATTAGTAACAATCCGAGATAGATTTCATAGCCGAATATAATAAACCGAAATAGGTAACCGCGCGGTCTGCGGACTGTGCAATATAAACCGGCTAGGTTGTAAGACCGTGAGACGGTGGATAAGAGCATAAACTGAGAATCATCACTCTTCTAAAGAAGATCTCATTTAACTCATCCGCGAATGATTCGAGCGGGGTTTACATCCGCGACTGATGTCGAGCGGGATTGCCACTACACATCTGCGACTGATGTCGAGTGGGATGTGGAGGGCCAAAAAAGTAGTATTATATTCGTTATAAGTAAATGTCACATAGGTATGTCAATATTAAGTGTAAAGCTAGGAAGCAGAATTTAGAGGGCATATGAATGCTTATTTCTAGAGGAAAGTTTAGTAAAAGGATATGGGCTTGAAGCCTAATTGAACCCAATTGTCGATGATCGTTGAGAGATATTTGTGAAGCTAGATGCTGGTGAGGACTGGTTTGGGGCTATATTTATTACAACTGTCATTATCAAAAGAAAAGAAGCAAATGCCAGAAACTCTGAGCACATAGGAGATATACGAAATATGTAAAAGAAAGACAAACAAGGTACTACCGCTTCAAACACTTCCACTATTTAACAACAGAATCTTCATTTGAAACATCGGCTTTATCAGTGGAAAATGTGCTGGAAGATCATAGGACAACATAGTCTGGTAATTTCCCTGCCCTTGCAAATTGATCTGCTAGTTTCCGGAGAGCCCGACAATCTTCTGTGTTGTGACCAATATCCTTATGATATTTGCAAAAAAGTTCTTCATGTCGATGTTCAATCTTTGATTTCATACGTCGAGGCTTTTTAAATTCTTTCATATTAGCAAGAATTGGCAGAAGATCTTCCATAGAAATTTTGAACTTGACATATCTGTCCGAGTATTTTTCATACTTGAGTGTTTTAGGATCAAAGGACATGATGGGGAAAGCTTCTATACACTCTGATAATTTATCCTGTTGCGGAGATTCTGAAGCACTTCGGGAAGAACCGGGTTCTTGATGATAAGAATCTTTCTGATATCCCTTAGCCATTTGATTTAAGAAGGATATATAGTTGGTATTTGCTGCTTCACCCATTATAAACTGATTAGCTGTTTTAATAAGATCTCCATAGGTCTTAGGCTCCTTTTTGCTAACTTTAAATTTGAGAGGACCTTCTCGAAGTCCTCTTATCAAGGCATATTTGTAAAAGTCTGGATGACCGTTAATGATATCGAGCGTTTCCTTTTGAAACCGATCAACGAAATGAGCGGTAGACTCATCAACTTCCTGCTTGATTTGGAAGAGAGCTACTGGGTTTCTCTTCCGCTTCCTGAAAGTATCAAATCTCAAAAGAAACTGTTTTTGAAAATCCCCAAAGCAAGTGATGGACCGAGAAAGTAAACCATGAAACCATTCCTGAGCAAGACCATCAAAGGTCATTAGAAAAAGCTTGCATTTGATTCCATCTGACATGGATTTTAGAGAAGCAGCCGCTTCAAATGCTTGCAGATGTGAAACTGGATCACTAATCCCAGAATAACGTGGCAAGCGGGGCTCTCTAAAATCATCAGCAACGGTATCCCTGCGAATTTGATCAACGAACGGAAAAGAAACTTCTTCTCTGTAGAGAGGTGTCTGCATCGTGCCAGCCTGAAACACATCCTTAGCTATATTCTCGGGATGAGAACCATCTTGCCTTGCTAAGGAATCCAGCATAGATGATAAGAAATCTCTGTAATTCCTCGGGAGATTCATTGCAAATGAGAGAACAACCAACACGAACTTAGAGACCGCCGGACAGTTACAGTCTGACCGCGCGGATAGAATTTCCAGCGGTTACTGAGCAGGTTAACCATCCTTGTCGTTGCTTGCTCGACTAGCTGCTAAGCACTAGCGGCCGAGCGGTCTGACAATATCTAGCCGCGGATTTCACCGGCTAACCGAGATCTGAAGGTCGCGTGTTAACTGTTGATGCACGAAAAGCGACGGGGAAAACGGGCACCACCAGCTAACTGTTCGAGCACTGGGGAAGGTATTGGGAAAAGACTGTCGGCTAGTCGGTTACTAGCGACTAGGAATGGCGGATAGGACCGGATAGGAAAAAGAGAGAAAGGACCGTTGCCAGCGTCAACACCAGAGTTCGCCCGCCGCGGCCTGAATGCCTCTCCTGCGGCGGGCTTTCCTTTTATAGGAAAATAAGCGATTACACTTAGAAAAGAAAGAAGAAAGGAAGAAGCCGGCCGGACAATAGACCGCAAAGGGCTAGAATCGAGGCCGCAGCTCTTAACAAGCGAGCTCTTAGACTCGAGTCAGCGTGCTTTGAGTGTACTCCTGCCCCCTATTTATAGGCTTGGGGGCCTGCCCAAACGGGCAGGGCTAAAATTACCGGCTGCCCGAGGTACAAGAGAATCGGGCAGCGGTGAAGGGAATCGAGAAAAAGAAGAAAAGCCAAGAGACAGGCCGCGCGGCCTGGCGACCTTCTTCTACCGAGCTGCAGGACTCGGCCTCTGGGAAGGCTGATCTGGACCTCCTCTAACGGCGACCTGGGGCACAGGTTGCGCTGCTTGGGCAATGACAGGCCGACCCTTAGATGATGGCTGGACCAGAACTGGCGGCTGTCTGACGTCGAGGCCGCCCGGCTTGTCTGACAATAAGTCGGCTAGCTGAGAACGGCGGCTAGAAAGCACAAGCCGCCCGGACTTGAAAACCTGGAGAACTAGTCGCGGATTCCGGGTTAACAATATCTTCTAAGTGGAATTTCCCATTGAGTAAAAGGATTAGTAGATTCTCTGAATTGATTGAAGTTTCTAACAGAGTTATAGTTTTTATTAAACCTGACTGAGTTCGACAAATTATTTTAAGTTCGACAATTTGCATTCGACGAATAGGGATGAGTTTGTCGAACTCTGCTCAGAGAATGAATATAATAATTTTTTGTGCCCCAAGTTCGTCGATCGCTGCTCGAAGAACCATATTAAGTTCGTCGATCGTAGTAAGACGAATAATTATAGTTATCATTGGCGTTCATAGATCGTCGATCAGGGTTCGATGAACTATACACATTTTGTCGATCTGAGTTTGTCAAAATCTGTTGAACATAGTTTTTATTCAGATTCTTATTCTTTTTCTTCTTATTTTTAGATTTCTTAGAGATATTTGGTTGAATAATTTCTCCTATTTTCTCTTTGCCTTTTTCATAGATAAATTAAATTAGAGTTGAAAGAATATTTTTCTTTAGTATGGGGGGTAAGCTTGATGAAGCACCTAAGCCCAGCTTGCAATTTAATCTGGCATTAATTGTGCTTGTGATGTCCATCAGCTTAAGGTTTCTCCCATTGAGAGATTCCTCAAATTGTTTTGCCTCACATAATTCAGTTTTTAGTGAAATGATTTGTTCATTAGCTAAGTCTAAATCATTTTTCAGTTTGATATTTTCAGCAAATAGGTTATCAAATTCAAGCTGTCTATCTCTAAGAATTTTTATTCCTTCTCTGACTGGATTAAATCATTGCACAGGGATTTAAATTCAATTTTAAAATATTCTGAATTGAAATCAAATGAAGAGATTACTTGATCTTCTTTAGATTAAGATTTCTCTTCATATTCTTTAGCTTGTTCCTCAGCATCAGATTTGTTGCTGGAGGTATTAATATATATAAGGCAAACTTTCCTTGCCTTTGCCTCCTCTTCATCTTCAATAGAGCTAAATAATGACGATTCTTCATCTGTGTCACTCCAGGCCTCAGCAATGAAGCCTTTCTCCTTTCTCTTGTGTTTGCTGGAGAAGTGCTTGTTAGAGTGCTTGTTTGATTGCCTCTTATTCTCCTTTTCTCTTCTTCTATCTTTCTTATGTGCCTCTGGGCATTTAGGCAGAATGTGCCTATGTTTTCTGGATCCAAAACAAACAATCTCCTTGGTATGAGTCTTGTCATATCTTAGCTTCTCATCATTCTTGGATGACCTTCTTCTAGAGTCTTTCTTGGCCATTTTATAGAATCTTTTAGCCTACAAGCTCATTAGTTATTCCTTAGCTTGAAGAGCTTCTGATTCTTTCATTGCTTTGAAAGCAATGTTGTGCTCCTTCCTTGAGGATGTAGAGGCCTTGTGTTCAGCAACCTCCCTTATCTTTATCAACTAATCATAAGCCTTGAGCTTGCCAAGGAGAGATTCTGTAGAAATTTCATTTATACGTATGGCATCCTTAATTGGCCATATCCTGGAATCCCAAGTCCTGGGGAAGAACATTAGGATTTTTTTCGTTTATCATAATTAATGAGATGTCCTTATCCAGGGTTCTCAGTTCATTTATGATGGCACTGAGTCTGTTATACATCTCAGCAACAGTCTCTGATTCCTCCTTCTTGAAATTCTCATACTGTGATATAAGGAGGGATCTCCTATCGTTTCTTTCATTTGCTGAGCCAGCAAATATTAGGTTGAGTGAGTCCGAAATGTCCTTTGTAGAGGTGCACTCAGCCACCTTTTGAAAGATATCATCTAACATAGTTTGTGCAAGAATTTTCATGGCCTTTGCATCACAACCTTGGCCTTCTTCTGTGTATCACTCCACTCAAGTGGTCGGACTGCATGTGTTCTTGTTGAAGTTTTAGCCTCTTGAGTTGGAGGACTTGTAAAAACAGAATTATAGATATCTTCATCAATGGAGTTCATATATAATCTGATTCTTGCCTTCTAGATTGCAAACTTATTTAGATTATAGACTGGAGGTCTGGTGCTTGAATATTCTATATTCTATGCCATGATAAAGGAGAGACACTAGAGATATTAAGATCTATCAAAAGAACTTTTGATTCAGGTATTAGCTAGTGAAATCAAATGAAACACAACCTCTAATAGCAATTGAAAGTGAGGTGATAGATCTGACTAACTCTAGGGGGGGTGAATAGAGTATTTTAAAATGTTAACCAGTTTTTATAGTGGAATTAAAATAAGTGATAGTAGTATATGTATAAAGAGAAGTAAGAAAAAGAAACTATCACATCACATCAGAAATAAATAAAATAATAACAAGATGACAAAAGAAAATTATAGTGGTTTTCCAAAACTGGGTATCCACTCTTCTATCACCCTAGTAGGAATCCACTAATAGGTTTTTGATCAGGTGCCCTGCCACCACAGGTTTTTGCTTAGGTGCCTTGTCACAACAATATCTATTTTCTAAGGAAGATATATCAACCCTTTGAGTTTTTGATCAGGTGCCCAAAAACCAAATCAAGTCTTTTGAAAAGGAGACTTGTCAACCAGGTGATAACTTTTTATGGGAGTTAGTAACCCTTTTATTGTGGGAAATGAAAAGTGTTGTTGTCTTCTCTTTCTCAAACAACTGAGAAGACTTTAGTGGATTTGGTTGTCATAGATCCCCTTGAGATGTTGAATGGTTCATGAAGAAGAGAGCTTTGCACAAGGTGTAGGCCTTGATGAAGGTCTTCAGAAACTTCTAGGAATTGTGTTGATTAGTTGTCCCTTTGAAGCCTGAAGTAGAAACTGAAGAAGACTGAAGATCTGTGAACAGATGGTCTTCTTCAATTTCCGGTAAGAATGATAGCAATGCTTTTTTTTGTATCAGTTATTGTATATCTGTAATAAACTTGTCTTTATTTTTTAAAAAGATCTATATATTATCTGAGAGGATTTTAGCCTTTGAATTTGAAATTAATATCCTTGATTGCTGCTGAGATTCTCGGAGTTGAAACAGCGAGAATAAGTCTTTAATGTATTTCCTCAACTTTCCTAGTAAATAAGTCAAGTAATTAACTCTGTGAAATCCATAATCAATGTTGCCTACCAACGAATATATTCTTGAGAATATACGCATTAATTATTTGAGAATTATTTCCTTAAAATGATACCAAGTCAAATAAAAATGATAAAGAAATCGTCAAACTGGAACTGACAGAAATTGTCGAACTCAGAACAGATTTTGTCGACCTGAACTCAAAGTTTGTCGAGCTGAGAAATCATCTTCGTCGACAAGAGCTCAAAGAAAAATAATCTAGAAAGAAACTGTCAAAGCTGAGCTCCAAGTTCGTCGAACTGAGGTAGAATATCATTGACCAGAGAAACTGAGAGAGAAGGGAGTTCGTCGACCTGAGCTCGAATATCGTCAAGCTCAACTCAGAGAAGGAACTCTGAGTTCGTTGATCTGCGATAAACGATCGTCGAGCTGTGTTCGAAGTACTTCGAACTGATTTCTGAACTTTCTTAAAAAATGAAATTCCTCTAAGTCTGGATTTGAAGTCTTCTCAAGGCTGGATCATAAGAAGTCTAACCTAGTCAGACTGTCCTAACCTTAGAACTAGTAAGTTGATCCTTGGCTATACATGATAGGTCAAAACCTAATAGTGAATCTTAGCGCAAATCAAAACTTTGGATCCAACAGTTTGGATCCAATAATGGATCATAAGCTAAAGAAGGAGGTCTCTTTGGACTAGATGCTTCTTTTTCCTAGCTACCTTGTTCTGTTAGCTGAGTGCCTTGACTATCATGTTGTTGTTGCTGCTGCATTTTTGTTGTTGTTTGCGAGATTGAGATTCTGACCTTGAAGGTCTTTCTTTACTGCTATGAGTTGGTGTTGATTGATAAGAATAAGAAGCAAACCTCTGAGTTTAAGAAATGTTTCCTGCTCATCCTACCATAGGAGGAGGAGGAGGAGGTTTGCTCCAAGACTTCTTAGAAGGATAATTATATCTCTTCTTCTTCTTTCTTCTCTTTTGCTCATTCTTAGACAGCCTTGTCCAATAAGGAGAATCTTTAGTGAGTGTAATGTTGTGTAGAATGTAGTAGGGAGTATCTACTGTTGGATTTGGTATTGGTACAACCTTTGCTGGGGCCTTCTTCTTAGCTTTTCTCTTCTTAGACCAAAAATTTTCTGAATCATCAGAATCATCATCATCATTATCAGAATCACTAGCAGGATTATCATATAACTCATCAATTTTCTTAAACAAATCAACTTGATTTATAGCTTGAGCTTCTGGCTCATTAGATGTAATATCTATAAGGACTTGAGCCTGAACACTATCACTTTCTTCTATATCTTGGAACATAATTTCATCAAGATCTGGCAAGGGGACTCAGCCCAAGCATAAGTTTGTGGAGAGAAAGCCTTTGGCTCTAAAACATTTACTGATAAATTCTCTGAAGAAATACGAGAGGAAATGGTACAGAAACTATTTATAATTTCTTCTAAGACTGAAGAATCAACTAGAGCAGAATGGTAAATAATTGCTTTAGAATAATCAGATATTGTATCCAATATATCAAAAACTGATATATTTCTGCTATAAAATGTATCAAAAGAATGAAGTAATGAATGAATGTCAACTATGTGATTAATGATGAAATCACCAACAATGATCATTACTGTATCAACTGACTCTTCTCATAAACAAATCATTTCAGTATCATCATAAAGAATTTCAACAATTTCTGCTGCTGGAATTTCTACTACTGTTGTTGTTGCTACTGCTATTGCTGCTTCTAGAGGAGCTTCTTCATTGGACTTCTACCCCTGCCTGGTTTCAGAGATACCTGAACCCAAGCCCCCAGAAGAAGAGACAGAAGAGGAGGAAGCCAGATGAGCAGTTAGAAGGGAAATAGAAGTAGTGAGAGGGGCTATAACCTCAGCTATGAGCTTCTTCTATGAGGGAGTGATGAATTGAAGAAGATCATTAGCAATGTCAAAGAAATCTAGATATAGTGGATCAGGAGTAGAAGGTGTAAGGTGGATTGCTGACCACAGGTTGAACAGATGGAGAGTGCTTGAGGTAGGTATGAATGTTGGAAGGTTGGGAATATTGGTGGAAGATTTGATGGATAAATGGCATCAAGCAGTTCATCTTGAAGAGGTGAATGTTGTGCAGATGGAGATGAGAGTAGATTTAAGTTAGGTGATGGCAAAAGGTTATCGAGAAGAGTAGAATTGGATGGAATATCAGCAATATGTGAAGGCAAAGGTGATTGAGGAGGTGGGGATGGAGTGTCCTCAGGAATTTGGATTGGTGATGGTGGAAGAGGTGGAGATGGTGAAGTAGGAGGGATGGAAGTGGAGTGTGTGTCAGTAATTACTATAGATGGTTGTTGAAGTGGAGGAGATGGCATATAAACAGGAGAGTTAGGAGGAGAAGGAGCCTCTTCAGGGGTTTGGAGAGTGGCTATTTCAGCCCTGGTGTCCTCTGATGCTATCGTTGAGGAATCCATGGAGGGCTTTGGGATAACCCTCTCCCATCTGCCAAAGAGGGCAGAAGTAAGCCACTTAGAGGCATTGATAAAAATAGTCTGGGAGACCAATAGTTCTGGTACATTTGCTTGTAATAAGATTCCCAAAATTCTACCAAAGCTCACATCCTTCTTACTTATTTTCTTTTTAATCAAATCAAATATGATTCCACCCTAGTTCACTGATTTCATGTATACCAAAGCACTCATCAAGTTAAACTTTTGTCTGGTAAGATAGTCTTGGGTAGAGTGCTTGCCCAAACTGACTTTGCCAACCACATAAGCCAAGAACTTGTATTCAACAGTCAAGTTTTTTTTCAGCAGCTTATTAGGGTTTCCCTGGGAGTGACCCATGATAACTAGCATCTCCTCAAACTCATTTCTAGATAATTCAAAATCATCATCACCATTTATTAAACAAAAAACTTCTGTTAGAATATTAGGGGTAAGAAAAACATGATGACCAGAGATTTATCCAGAGATGGAGGTTTGTTCTTGAAAGGTTATTGTGAATAACGTTTCTTTGATTTCCTGCACTGGAAGCTTGATCCTTAGGGTCATAAACTTTCTCAGCTGAGGAACCTCAAATAATTGAAGGATGTCTTTGAATATTTGATAAGAATTGTTGAAAGAGTCGATGTTAATATTGAATCCTGCATAAAACTTCATTCTAGAGAGGGTCGCCGCTGAAATTACCATACCTGCAAAAACAAGAGATCAAGTGCAAAAGAACTGGAAAGCGCGGGATGGAGTTTGATGAAAGCCTAATTATAGTTTTTCAAAAGATGAAGCAGTGAACTTCGTCTAGCGAAAAATAAAAACTTCGAACTCAGGTCGACGAAAAATTTCATGAAGAAAAAAAAGCGTTGATCTCAGTTGGAAGAGGGGGAAAATAGTTTGTCGTTCTCAGTTCGACGAAAAATTTTCTGGAGCAAAATTGTCAATCTCCTTTCGACGAAAGAAACTTCACAAAGAGATTTCATCGATCTCCGTTCGACGATAAATCTCAAGAAAAGTTCACAGATCGTCGATCTCCATTCGACAAAAGGTGACCAAATCTACGACCTCAAATTTAAAATCAAATTAGGCTTTATCCATTAATCATACCTAGCTTATTTAGGAAGAATAGATGTTTCTTTTCATCCAATGGTTTTGTGAAAATGACTTGTCTTTGTAAATCAGTAGAGATAAAGACAAGATTAATTTTATTTTTATCCACACAATCTCTAATTAAATGATGTCTAATCTCTATATGCTTAGTTCTACTATGAAGCACTTGATTTTGTGCAATTGAAATAACATTGGTATTATCACAACAGATAGTTGAAATATTTTGGTTAAAACTATAATCCAAGAGCTGATTTTGAATCCAAAAAATCTTTAAGCAGTAACTACCAGCTGCAATATATTTAGCTTCATCAGTTGATGTGGATACAGATGTTTGTTTCTTGCAAAACCAGGACATAAGCCTATCACCAAGAAACGTACAAGTTCCTGATGTGCTTTTCCTATCAACTCTACATACAGTATAGCCAGAATCTTATTATCCAGTTAAGTCAAATTCTGACTATGTTGGATACCAAAGTCCTTGATTTGAACAACCCTTTATATATCTTAAAATCCTTTTTAGTAAAATAAGGTGAGATTCTTTAGGGTTGACTTGAAATCTTGCACAAATACAAGTAGCAAACATAATTTCTGGCCTACTAGCTGTAAGATATAATAAGGACACAACAATAGCCCGATATTTTTTTTCTTATCAACTATCTTGCCTTGTTCATCAGAATCAATTATAGCATTGATGCGCATGGGTGTTTTCATTGCTGAGGCATCAGACATCCCAAATCTTTTTATAAGCTCCTTAGCATATTTAGACTTCGATATAAAGATACCATCAGGGGTTTGCTTCACTTGAAGAACAAGGAAGTAAGATAGTTCACCCATGCTACTCATTTCAAACTTTGAGTGCATCAGGTCAGAAAACTTTTTGCAAAGTTTGAAATCAGTAGATCCAAATATTATTTTATATTCATATATTTAAACAAGCAAAATCTTTGACTTATGATGTCTAATAAATAAATTCCTATCTACAAAGCCTCTAATGAACTTATGCTCTAAATTTAAGTTAGCTAAGGTTTCATACCAAGCTCTTGGAGCATTATTTAGACCATAAAGTGCTTTATGCAACTTAAAGACATAAGAGGGATGAGTTGAAGAGATAAAACCTGGGTGTTGTTCAACATACACTTCCTGTTTGAGTTCTCCATTTAGGAATGCACTTTTGACATCCATTTGATAGACTTTGAATTTCTTGAATGCTGCTTATGCAAGAAATATTCTGATAGCCACCAGCCTTGCAAAGGAGCAAAGGTCTGGTCATAGTAAATGCCTTTCTCCTGTGAATAGCTTTGGGCTACCAATCAAGCTTTGTTCCTTATAATTGCTCCTTGCGCATCTAGCTTGTTCCTAAATACCCATTTAGTTCTAATGACTGGGTACTTTTTGGTTCTTGGAACAAAATCCCAAAATCTACATCTTTCAAATTAATTGAGTTCCTCTTGCATTACAATAATCCAGTGGGGATCTTTCTCTGCATCTTTTATGGATGAGGTTCAATCTGAGAAAGAAAGCAAGCATGAATCTGATCATGATTTAATGGATGCCTTGTTTGAACACCCTCTGATATGTCTCCAATCACTCTAGATATGAGATGATCTCTAAGTGTGAAAAGAACAGTGGGTAGAGTTGGTTCTTCAACCACTTATGGAATTAATTCCTATTGTAGATCATTAGCCACAACATCTTCAGCATGAATTTCCTGAATTTCTTCTTCTTTATCATCATCAATAATCTGTTGAGAAGGATGTGAGATATCCTTTTATGTTAGGATTAAGTCATCCATTTTCTCACACAGATTTGGTACTTGCAAGTTTTCTAAGGTAGAAGAATCCTTATCCTTGTAAAATATGTTAGTCTCATCAAAAGTTACATGTACAGATTCTTCCATTTTTAATGTTGATTTATTGTACACATTATAAGCCTTGCTAACTTGGGAATATCCAAGAAAATGTCCCTCTACAGCTTTGGCTTCAAACTTTCTAAGATATTTTTTGTCATTATTGTGACTATAGCATATACAACAAAATACTTTAAAAGAGTTTATTTTAGGTTTCTTCACTTTAAGTAATTCATAGGGGGTCTTACCCTTTAGCTTATGAATTAGACTTCTATTCAAAACATTGTTTGTTGTACTTACTGCCTCTGCCCAAAAGGATAGGGGAAAGGGAGCATCTGCAAGTAATGTTTCTGTATATTCAATCAGGTTTCTTTTTTTCCTTTGAGCTACCCCATTTTTGTTGTCGAGTTCTAGGAGTAGAAAAACAATGCCTGATACCTTTCTTCTCACAGAATTCTTGCAAGAGAAGATATTCAAACTCAGTGTCATGATCACTTCTGATCAATGTAACTTGAGTAGAGTACTAAATCTGTATGCTCTTAAGAAAGTCTGTAAGAATTTTAAAGTTATCTGACTTATTTTTCAGAAAGAAAACCCAAGTGAATCGAGAGAAATCATCAACACTCACTAAGGTATATGACTTCCCTCCCAAGCTCTGTACTGTAATAGGTCCAAAGAGGTCCATATGTAGCAAGTACAAGTTTCTCGGTGAATCACTTTTATTAATGGATTTGAAACTATTTTTAGTTGCTTGCCTAATTGACAAGCCCTATCGAGTCCTTTCTTCTTGTAGGAGCCAGAAGGTAGTACTCTGACAAGTTTTTCCTTAGATAATTTAGCTATGGTCCTAAGGTGTACATGTCCTATTTTCTTATGCCATAATTCACTAGCTTTACTAATCTAGTTAAATAAGCAAATTTCTTATTTAGCTGAATTGAAATTAACTAAGTATATGTTTCCTTGTGTAATACTAGATACAACAATTTTGTCTTTATCAGAAATAATTGAGCATAGAGATTTATTAAATATTAACTGATAACCTTCATCACATAGTTGGCTGATAGAGATGAGGTTATGCTTCAGACAAATTACATATACTACCTTCTTGAATGTGACTGTTCCAATCTTTACATTTCCATATCCTTCTATTTGTCCATAATTTGAGTCTCCAAAAATAACTTTTGATCCAAGCTTTTCCTTGATGTCACTTAGGTTGGCCTTTGAACCTGTCATGTGTTTTGAGCAAGCATTATCCAAGAACCACTATTCCTTTGTGGTAGGATAGTTCTTTACCTACAAGAAAGCAAGTTAAGTGTTTTTGACCCAAGTTACCTTGGGTCCTTCACTTCTTTCATAAGAATAACTTGAAGTATAAGAACAATCTGGTTGATCCTTATGACCTAATGGATGATATCTTTTAGGAGTGATTATCCATTGAGTAATATGATTAACAAATTTTTGTCTTTGACTATTATTTTGATATGAGTTAAAGTTTCTATTTTGAAAATTTGCATTCGACGAATTTAGTTCAGTTCATCGATCTTAGTTGGATAAAAAGTATGGATTTCGTCGATCTCGGTTCACAGAATGATAATACTCATTTCATGCGCTCCACGATCGTCGATCTCTATTTGACAAAACATGTTGATTTCATCGAGCACCCTTTCTTGAGTAATCATATCAAAATTCTGGGTTCAGAGTTCGTCGATCGCCATTCGAAGCATAATACTGATTTCATCGATCTGAGTTCCATGAATTTTGTTGAACAAGATTTTTCTGTGAATTTTTAATTTTCTTTGATTTAGCCTTATTTAGAACCTCTGTTTCGTTATTAGTATCTTATACCATTTTTTCCTTTTTCAGAAATGAATTTGATAGGTTTAGAAAGAATGTTTTTCTGCAAAAGAGGAGGTTGACTAGATGAAGCTCCCAAGCCCAGTTTGCCATTAAGCCTGACATTGACTGTACTTGTGATGCTCATCAATTTGATGCTTCTCCCATTAAGGGATTCTTCAAATTCCTTTGCTTCAGATAGTTTAGTTTTCAAAGATATTATATGTTCTGAATTATTATCTAAATCATCTTTGAGTTTGATGTTTTCAGAAAATAAGTTATCAAATTCAATTTGCTTTTCTTTGAGGCATTTGATTTCCTTCTCATATTTAATTAAATCATTACATAACAACTTAAATTCAGTTTTCAATTAATTTGAAGTAAAATCAAAAGAAGAGATTACCTGATCTTCTTCTGATATAGACTCATCTTCTTAGTTGTCAGCTTCTGAGTTTTGAACTTTAGAGTGGCTGCATGATGCATTGATTTCCATCAAGCAGACCTCTCTGGACTTGGCTTTTTCTTTATCCTCATTAGTGTTGGATGAAGATTCTGACTCAGATTCACTCCATGTCTCAGCTACAAATCCTCTTTCTTTCTTCCTATATTTGTTGTAAGAGGATTTGTTGAGTGCTTTATGGAGTCTATCTCCTTCTTCTTTTCTTTCTTCTTCTCAGGACATTTTGGCAATATGTGTCTAGGTTTCCTACACTCATAACAAACAATCTCTTTAGTAGGGGTTTTGTCATACCTTGTCTTATCTTCATTTCTGGAAGATCTTCTTCTGAAGTCTATCCTTGCCATCTTATAAAATCTCATAGCCAAGAGACTCAATAACTCTTTATTATCAGGAAGAGATTCCACCTCCTCAGATGCTTTAAAAGCAATTCTTTGCAATTTTCTTCCTGATGATGATGTCTTTTGCTCAGCTTCTCTGGTTTTGATGAGCTGCTTATAAGACTTTAGCTTGCCCAACAAAGTATCTGTAGAGATCTCATTTAAGCTTCTGGCTTCTTTGATTTGCCAGATCCTTGAGTACCATGTACTAGGGAAGCGATGTAACCCCCCCAATTTTTCGATGATTTTATTTGATTTGGTATCATCATATTTATAATGTCAGGGCGTTACTCCACTTTCTTTTTATTACAAGCATTGCACCGCTCGTTCGTTTTTGCGTCCAATGGGTCTGTTTGACCAGTTTTGGTTTTTAAAAGAGATTGAATGTTTCCATGTTCGAAGCATTGAGTTTTGAAGTTTTGAACTCTTCTGGTTTTTTCCGAACCGAGCATCCTTGGGTATCGCCGCGTGTTTTGATCCTTGTGATGACTTTGCTTAAGTAAGCATTTGTTTTAAGTGTCTCAAGATTGGTGCGTCGGAATCTAGGGTCGTCTATCCCGCTAAATTCTTAGAGTCGGCATTTCTCTTCCAGAATTTAAGACAATTCAGAATTTTCGAAATTTTTTTGTTAAGTTCTCGAGAGGACGTGGAGTTCTCGAGAACTATCCTCTAGTAGTCGACATACCTATCTTCAGTACTCGAGTAGAGCGTGCCTAGTTCTCGAGAGGCATTTCTGTTAGAACTTGAGTAATCTTCTTCACGGACTCGGGTAATCGTCCCTTAGTACTCGAGTAATCCCCTAGTTCTCGAGAAGGCCTTTTCCTTTTCTCGAGTAAGGTCTTCTCTACTACTCGAGTAGCCCTAAAAGTACTCGAGTAGCCCTTGCTGTACTCGAGTAGTCCTTCTAGTACTCGAGTAGTTCTTCCAGTACTCCAGTACTCCTTCCCTGGTATTCGAGTAGTCCATCCTGTACTCGAGTAGTCCCTTCTTCCTTCTCGAGAAACCTAGTTCAGCCGACCCAAATTCTTCTTTTAATTACTATTATTTTGATTTGACCCAAAGTAAAAAACCTACTTCTTCATCTATTAATCGACCGAAATTCTTGTCAACCTCCATAACCAGAGCAACGTGAGTGAGTAAGAGGTTGTCCATCCGTACTCCTTCCGGTGACCGCCGACGGTGCTCTAGTGCTCAAAATCGTGAACCGATCGTTGATCCAGAAAGCTCTTGTCGAGAGCTATACCATTGTGGTAAAACTTTCCTCATTTCTTGAGTTTTCTCGTTAGGGTTTTTCGGCCCTAACCTCTATTTCGGCCATTTTTGTCCAGATTTCGACTCCTCCCATCTTATTTTGCCCCGATCTGCGACGTGGAGTAATTCGGTGAACGTTTCGGGTAAAACCAAGGCAAGTGGTGGTTTACCCTTGTTTCCTCTTCTTCGATAAATGGTAACTATTAAGTTCTTCATGTTTCTTAAATTTCTACACTTTTCCCCAAAGGTATCACAGTAATTAATCTTCCTTAATAATCACTTGATGTTGTAAGATCTTGTCATGGTAAATCTAAAATTTGTCAGGCCATGTTTATTCATTCTTGGAGTGTTTTATTGGCATCTCTAATCACATTATCCATCATTTTTGATCATGTTAGAATTGATCTAGGCTTTGTAACACTTTCTAGAGGTCGATCTACCGCGTCTTTAATCTAGAATGTTGAGTAGAATCCGACGTGCCAAGTCTCAAGATATATGTGTTGTGGTTTCTTTGGGTTTTATTGATTGCAGAAGTTAGTGGACGTAACCATCTCCTCAAGGTATGTTTCCTTTATTGGGGCCTCATGGAAGTCTACCGGGTTTTTTGCATCTACGGTGTATGGTGGAGGGTATGAGACACCCCCGTAGTTAGATGGATATTATATTCGTGAGGGGTGTGTCCAGTTGAGTGACCACCTAGCCCATGTTTTTGGGTAGAGTCGACCACAGGTGCCTAATAAAGGTTGTGCAATTTCTTCCTTATGATTTAGTATATTTATCACCTTATAGCCTTGTGAATCTGGTGTATTTGTTTATGTACGTGACGATTCACGTAAGTGTTCTTTTCCTATTTGATGCTTTACTTTTATACTTTACTTTAGTGCTGTTGGTCTTGGGTTGGTACCCCTTTTTACCTTTGTTTATTTTGGATTATCTTTCTGCCACTATTTGTACATTCTTGCTGAGGTGTTATATCTTTGGAAAGCCTCGGGTTCAGAGCAGTAGTAGATAGCAGAGCTAGTTTTTGAGTTTCAGGGCAGCAGTTTTGGATGTGGTTTTTGGCTCGCCGTAGCGAGATTGTTTATTATTTTAGTTTGTTTGTTTATTTCGGACATACTTCTGTTTTATGTTGGTTCGTGTCAGATTGTTGACGCCCACATGATTGACGGATTTGGATTCCTTGCTAGCTATTAGTTATTTTTCCTTTGTGATGGATTACTTGCTCTCTGGGATGATTTATGCTAGGAATGCATGATAGATATTTTCAAGTATAAAATCTACTATTATTACTCCATGCATTGTATAATTTAAAACTCTAACTTGTTATATTTAGCGACCGCAAAAGCTATCTTTACTACTATTATAAATCTAGGGCCTTGGATAGCATGAGTTGTCCTTTGGGGACGTTTATACTCATGTAGGATGTTGGAGTTAATATAAACAAGTACCTTTCGCAGTGTATAATTATATTTTGATTCACAAACTAGTTGATCCATTAAGCCGAGGGATACGGCTAACTGCTTACTTAAACTGAATTTTCCTCTAAATAACCTTAAGATCTTTCTTTATGCATTAAGTAGGAGTTTTGCCTGAGCATCCGCCGTTATCCCATGCTGACATGGCATCATGATGCACATTTTCCCTTACTCTGATAAGTTATTAAATGTGGTGAAAATGCGGGTTATGATAGTTTGTATCAGAGGGAGGTTGCTTAACAATTGGTCGAGCAACATTCGCTTGTTAGTGTTAGTTGTTTAGTGACATTTCATACACACACTGATGTGTCATCAGTATATCTTAGCAGACGCATAGTCACAACACTCATTGCATGGTAAGAATTATACAGGGCATATTATATAGTATGGGATGCATAATATGTGTTTGTATATGGATCCACCATAGGAGGCAACATGTGACGGTTATGTAGTATGAGATGCATAACCACCATCACATGGATGCCCATTAGCACGTTTTCTTTTCTCATTGCATGCAATATTATATAGTATGGGATGAAAACATTTCATGTGTACGCTGCTCATGCATGCATTAAGGACTTTCTAGAATGCATAGCACTGCATATATAACATATAATCGCATAAGCACGAGTGCTATGTTAAGGTTTACATGATGACACATGTACACACATGATTTTAAAGAAGAATTAAGAATTCATGCATTCATATCATAGGCAGATGAGTAAATAGGATGATAGGATATCATCCTGAGTAGGACATAACATCATTATAAAATCCTAGAGCAAGTTGCAGCATAAGCAAGTTTCTTTTAAGTATGGTCTGAACTAGTCGTGTAGCCTAGTGGTAAACTAGGATTTTGATGGATTGTTCGTTTGCCTTTTTAGAAATGCCACCAAAGAGTATTATGATGAGGTCGACTCCCTAGTCAGAGGGTGAGTTGTAAGGAGCGCAGAGTGATGCAATTGTCGAGAGTCTGCGTCAGAGAAATGAGGCTCAGTCGAGGAAATTAGTTGCGATGCAATCGAAAATTCAATCTTTGTTGTCTGCCGCTCCCGCACAACAACCTTTAGTGCAAGAGCCTGCCTTGGGCCAAGTCGTTCCCGATACCCCTGCTCCTCTAGAGGCCCTGATGATGATACCACAAGAAATGAATTTCATATCGCACTTCCAACGGTTGGGACCTCCCACCTACGACAGGAGTACCGACTTTATGATTTTAGATGATTGGATCATCTCCATCAAGGAGATGTTTTCGTATTCCGGAATTCTATAAGCCTAAAAGGTGATGATTGCAGCCTATCAGTTAAAATTCCTTGCAAGGATTTGGTGGATTTGAGAAAGGAAGTCTGAAGGAAGACTGTTCTTGGGAATCTTTTAAGAAGATGTTGCTGAAGAAGTTTCTACCCTAGGTCGAGCAGGACCGCCTGATTAATAACTTCCTGCATCTGAAATAGAGATAGCTCTCGGTGAGGGAGTACAAGATTAGGTTTAGCAAACTGAGTAAGTTTTCTCCTGATTTGATAGCTTCGGAGGAGGGTAGAGTGAAACGTTTCCTGGGAGTACTAAGAAGTGATGTACAGCAGTGGGCATGCGCTTATGGAGCTGAAAGTTATGTTGTGGTAGTGGAAGCCTCAGTGAAAGTAGAGGCGATTGAAAACGCCAAGAATCGTGGTGCTGCGGCGAGGAAAAAGAAGAGGAAGCGTTTTGAGGATGGAAGCTCTAGGGCATCCGGCCCTTCTTCGAAAAGGAAAAGTTGAGAAATATGTATCTTCTGTGTTCGACCTGGCTACCCTTACGAAAGGTGTTTCAAGAGGACTGCCACCCTGAAGCAACAACAAGTTCACGCCATCCAAGGTGCACCTAAGGGAGAGATAGTGTTCTCGTTCTGTGCAAGGAAGGGTCATGATGTGAGTCGTTGCTGGATGAAAGAAAAGACTTGCTTCCAATATGGGCAGAAGGGACACCAGAAGTCTTCGTGCCCCCGGGATCAGTCACCACTGCAGCATGCCCCGCTTCGAGATCTGCCGCTCCACCAAACCAGGACAAAGGAAAAGGAATGCTAAACGTTGTCACCAGCGAGGAAGCTCAAACCTCTACGCAAGTTATATCAGGTTAGCCCCAATTTAATTTATCATTATTATTTATCATTTTTGCCTTAGTTATCGTTCGTTTTTTATGTATGCTATGGTTTTAGGGGAGTTTAAGGTGCAGAATAGGTGGGCGCGCGTTCTTTTCATTTCGGGTGCCACCATTCCTTTATGGCCCGGAGGTTTGTAGATAAACATCATCTGGATGTGGATCAATTAGGAGACTCCTTCAATGTCAAGCTTCCCTCCGGTGATTTGGTGATATCTAATCAAGGAGTTCTGAGATGCCCTATATACCTAGGCGATTTCCTAGCCTTTGCAGATCAGATGGTGTTGGATCTGGCAGACTTTGACGTGAATTTGGGCATGGACTGGGTGTCCAATTATGATACAGTCATCCAGTACAAGGCAAAGAAACTGGACTTGAGGATGGACAACGACAAACCTATGTGTGTCTATGGATTTCAGGACAGGGTTTCCCCTATCATTTCTACAGTACGTGCTTGTCGTGCTATAGAGTTTGGTTGCGAGGAATTTTTGTTTTCTATTTCTGTTTTGGAAACTGCTTTTGTTATACCATGTCTTGAGGATATCTCGGTGGTGCGACAGTTTCTAGATGTTTTTCCTTACTGTCTTCCAAGAAATCCTCTAGTGAGGGAGATAGAGTTTATAATAGACCTCGTGCCAAGTACTCGTCCTATTGACAAAGCACCGTACTGTATGGCTCCGCGTGAGTTGGATCAGTTATGTACTCAGCTCGATGAGTTGCTGAGGTGTGGTTTTATTAGACCAAGGTCTTTTCTGTGGGGTGCTCCAGTTTTGTTCGTCAAGAAGAAAGATGGATCGATGAGGCTTTGCATCGATTACAAAGAATTGAATAAGGTGACCATTAATAATAGATATCCCCAGACAAGGTTTGATGATCTGTTCGATCAGTTGCTGATAGCTCGGTATTTTAAAAGATCGATCTTCGTTCAGGCTACCACCAGTTAAGAATTCGTGAGGTAGATGTTCCTCGGATCGCTTTCAATTCGCGACATAGACATTTTGAGTTTTTGGTGATTTCCTTCGAGTTGACTAATACACCCTCTGCTTTCATGGATCTGATGAATAGGGTGTTTAAGGATTTCTTGGACCGATTTGTTATTGTTTTTATAGATGATGTCTTGGTGTATTCCCGCAATGTTGAGGAGCATACTCAGCAATTGCGTTTGGTTCTGTCGACCCCGAGGGAGCATAAGTTATATGCGAAGTTGAGCATGTGTGAGTTCTGGCTAACTCAGGTGTCCTTTCTGGGTCATGTTGTAAGCAAGGATGGTATTTCTGTAGCCCCGACTATGATTTCTGTTGTAGTGGAATGGGACAGACCTTCTACCCCTAAGGAGATTAGGAGTTTCTTAGGCCTGGCAGGCTATTATAGAAGATTTGTGGAAGGGTTTTCGGTGTTTTCTGCTCCTCTAACAAAACTTATCCAGAAGAACACTGCTTTCATTTGGAGCGACAAGTGTGAAGAAGCTTTTCAAGAATTAATGAGGAGATTATTTACTGCTCTAATTTTAACCTTACCTACTGAAGGAGTTGAGCATGTTGTGTATGTTGATGCATCACACATCTGACATGGCTATTTTTTAATGCAATAAGGTAATTTGATCGCGTATGGATTGTGGCAACTAAAGATTCATGGCTATTTTTTAACGCATGATTTGGAGTTCGCTGCTGTAATTTATGCGCTGAAGCTTTGGCGACCCTTATTGTATGGTGCGTTGTGCAAGATCTATACGGACCATAAGAGTTTTAAGTACGTTTTCACTCAGAAGGAACTAAATCTGCGCCAGCATCGGTTGTTAGAATTTAGGCTGATTATGAAGTGGAAATTCTTTATCATCCAGGAAAGGATAATATAGTATCCGATGCTTTGAGTAGAAAGACCACCAAAATTTTTAATCTATCGGTGTAGTCCTTGGGGGAAGAATTCCTATTGATGGATATTGAGGTTGGGAGTAGTACTGTGCCTGCTGGTCTAGAAGCAGAAGAGACCTCTTGGATTTCCCTTACTCGTGCACATCAGAAGGATGATCCAGATTTTTTAAACCTCCGGAATAGAACTGTAAAGGGAGAGCTACCTGATTTCTCCTTAGATGAGTTGGATACCTTGAAGTATCGGAGTAGATTTTGTGTCCCCGTCTTTGGCAGCATTCGGGCAAAGATCTATGCTGAAGTTCATGGTTCCAGTGTAGCATATCATCCTAGTTCTACCAAGATGTATAAAGATCTAAAGCAAGTTGTTTGGTTGTCAGGGATGAAGAATGATATCGCGAAGCTTGTATCAGAGTGTTATACGTGTCAGCATGTAAAGGCTGACCATAGAAGTCTGGGAGGTAAATTAACAACGCTTGATATTCTATGTTGGAAATGGGAGAGTATTTCAATGGATTCCACAACCGGTCTACCGAAATCACCCTGTGGGCACGACTCGGTTTGGGTGATAGTCGATAGATTGACAAAGTGTGCTCACATTGTTCCCATTAAGATTGGATATTCTATGAAAAAGATAGCGGAGATATACCTTGATAAAGTCATAAGATTATATGGAGTGCCAGTTAGCATCGTATCAGATCGAGACTCTAGATTACGTCTTGCTTTTGGAAGAGTTTACAGGAGGGGTTGGGTACCGATTTAAGGTATTGCACCGCCTATCATCTGTAGACAAATGGTCAGACGGAAAGGGTGAATCAGATCGTAGAAAATATGATCATGTGTTATATTTTGGATCACGGTGGTGCTTGGGACGAGCGTCTTAGACTCATGGAGTTTGCGTACAATAACAGTCATTAAGAGAGTCTACACATGGCCCCGTTTTAGGTCTTATATGGGTGGCAATATAGAACACCTTTATTTTGGGCTTAGGTTGGTGAGAGACCATTGTTAGGTCCGGAAGCCCTTAAGGAGATGAATTATGCCATTATTCATATTCGAGAAAAGCTCCTTGCAGCTCAAGAGCGTCTTAGACTCATGGGAAATCTGAAGGTCGCGTGTTAACTTTTGATGCAAGAAATGTGACGGGGAAAACGGGCACCACCAGCTAACCGTTCGAGCACTAGGGAAGGTATTGGGAAAAGACTGTCGGCTAGTCGGTTACTAGCGGCTAGGAATGGCGGATAGGACCGGATAGGAAAAAGAGAGAAAGGGCCGCTGCCAGCGGCAACACCAGAGTTCGCCCGCCGCGGCCTGAATGCCTCTCCTGCGGTGGGCTTTCCTTTTATAGGAAAATAAGCGATTACACTTAGAAAAGAAAGAAGAAAGGAAGAAGCCGGCCGGACAATAGACCGCAAAGGACTAGAATCGAGGCCGCAGCTCTTAACAAGCGAGCTCTTGTCCTCGAGTCAGCGTGCTTTGGGTGTACTCCCGCCCCCTATTTATAGGCTTCGGGGCCTGCCCAAACGGGCAGGGCTAAAATTACCGGCTGCCCGAGGTACAAGGGAATCGGGCAGCGGTGACGGGAATCGAGAAAAAGAAGAAAAGCCAAGAGACAGGCCGCGCGGCCTGGCGACCTTCTTCTGCCGAGCTGCAGGACTCGGGCTCTGGGCAGGCTGATCTGGACCTCCTCTAACGGCGACCTGGGGCACAGGTCGCGCAACTTGGGCAATGACAGGCCGACCCTTAGATGATGGCTGGACCGGAACTGGCGGCTGTCTGACGTAGAGGCCGCCCGGCTTGTCTGACAATAAGCCGGCTAGCTGAGAACGGCAGATAGAAATCACAAGCCGCTCGGACTTGAAAACCTAGAGAACTAGTCACGGATTCCGGGTTAACATAATCCCCGCACATTTTTAAGTTTCTAAAAAACTTCAAAAATGTAGAACTAAGCCGGAAACCGCGACTGCCATTAATGCTTCTGCGTCTATAAAATGCCGAGGGCCCAGCCATTTCGTCAAGATTTCTGCCAAGCCACGGGTCACTATTCGCCACTTACGGTCAGAATCCTCCAAGCTGACAGAGACTTCTACAAGATGGACGTCATGTCCTCGATGCTAGATCGCGAAAAGAAGTCGTCTGGATCGAAAAAGAGGAGCAGAAAAGCGGACAGTTCCGACCAACAGCCTGAGAAGAAAACTGAGAAGCCGATCGCACCGACGGCTTCTGATTCTGGAAAGAAACCGATGGAAGTCGTTGCGGAGTCCTCACAGGCCGCGACAAAAGTCGAAGCGGTTTCCAAATCTGCTCTCCCGCAAGCTGGTGCCACCAAATCCTTCAACATTACCTACTCGCCATCAGGTGAACCCCTTTTGAAGATCGCCAGGGCGGAGGAGAAGAGTGTCGACTCTTCCAAACCGCGCGAGTTGCCCACATCTGCTGACTTGATCATTGTTGAAGAGGACGACTCGAAGAAGCTACTGGAGGCCGAGCGGTCTCTAACTGAGAAGAGGAAACGGACAGAGACAATAGTCGGACACTTGAAGCGACGTAAGAAAAAGGTCGAGACCCTTGAGGAAAGGATGGAGAGGAAGGCGCGGAAGATGCGGGTTGATAACCGCAATGTTTTTGTGAAGACCGGAGCGGCTAGTGTGCAATTTATGCCGCGGGAGAAAGACGTATCTGAGGGTCTGTCGACTCCATCTTCCAAGCCGGACGAGCCAGAGAGTACGCCTTCGGTTAGCGAATCCCTGAGCGATATCCTCAAGGTCATGGAGAAATTTCAGCAGCAGGACAAGTTACTGGCAACTCTGCCGGCTTCTGCGGAGGTCGCCGACACCGATGTCGAAGTTACAGGAGAGAAGCTTGGCGAATCGGCTCCTGCGGTTTCAGAAGGATCTGAAAAATTAAAACTCAGAGAGAAGATAGAGGAGATGAAGAAGTTAATCGCCGGGAAGCAGGTGGCGACTACATTTCCTGCCCTGCAAGGTAAACACGAAGAAGTTAAGCGTATTGTAAAATTCTACAAGCCGCGGTCACGGAAGAAGGGAGCGGACACAATTTGCAGTCCGCCGACGAGCTTCTTCCTGACCACGGCTGAGCTAAAAAGCAAAGCTAAGGAGACCGCGCGGCTATGGAAAGAAAAGCTAAAGCGATTAGATTCAGAAAGGTTTAGGCGACCAGCGGCTAGACTTGATACTGCGGCTTTCGAAGGAGAGATAACCACGAGCTGCGGTCTCGTTCTAACGAGATCTTCTACCAGGTGCCAGTCATGTCACTGAATCTAACCGCCTGTTTATTCGCTGCAGGTGCACATGAAACTGCCATCAAGCCGGGTGATCTAACGACTTTCTTACCTCCACTGATTCCGCCGCTACCTCCAAGTGTCCGTGACCAGAGGACGGCCGAATTCCAGGAGGAGGTCGCCACCTTGCAGGCTAGGATAAGGGAGCATGCCGAGGCCCTTCGAGCCAAGGAAGAAGAGTGGCGGCTTCAAGAAGAAAATCAACGGTCTATGCTGGAGGCCGCAGAAAGGAGAACTCAAGAAGTGCTGGAGGACTTAGAGCAGGAGAGAGGAATGATGCGGTCTGAGGTGGAGGCCGCTGAGAAAAGGACGCAGGAGGCCTTGGTCAGCTTAGAGTTGGAGAAAACGACGATGCGGATTACGCAGGAGACCGCTAACAAAAGGGTGCAGGAGGCACTGGCCAGCGCAGACATGGAGAAAACGGCAAAGCGGACTGCGCTGGAGGCCGCTGACAAAAGGATGCAGGAGTCCCTGGCCAGCTGGGAGGAGGAGAAGACAGCGATGTGGACTGCACTTGAGGCCGCTGAGCAAAGAACTCTGGAGGCGCTGGCCCACCTGGAGCGGGAGAAGACAGAGAAACTTGACTTGCAGGCTTTAGTGCTGATGCTCGGCCGGATTGAGAGGGAAAGGGCGGCCACCGCTCGACTTGACGAGGAAAGGGATAAGGATCGACTAGAGGAGGCCGGCAGAGGCTTGCGACCTGCTGGGACGACTGTTGAACAGCAGCAACTACCAAATCGCCCGGCTTCCGGAGAGACTTCGGATTCACCAGTAGTCACGGTGGTTAGGCAGGTCGCTGCTTCTGGCGACCCGGGAGATCGCACTCTACTGCTGGTTCCATTTGCTCGCGTAGAGCGTGATACCTCGCGAGTTCATCGGACTCTGCACTCTATCCACAACCTTGTCAGTCAAGTGTATGTACAGCTGCTACAGGCCGGCGACCAAGTCGCGCGGGTTGGGCGAGACGCTCCAGAGAGTGGAGAGAGATAATTATGAGAACTTTAATTGTGCTTTGTAATAAGCATCAACTCGTGATGCCGGACAGTTTGATTCCTGTGGACAATTGTTGTATGTTCAATTGTATATTACTGCGAATTGAATGCGGCTTTGTGCGGTTTGAATACTTTCTAGTCGCTGTCTTTTCTTCTTTGGAAATTTCGCTAAGTACTAGAATTTTAGTCGCTCGAACTGCCGAACTAGAATGCGGTTAGAATACTTTACCTTGCAGGTTGAGCCGTGTGGCCTGATATCTAACCGCGATTTGATAACCACTACTGTAGCTGCATAGGAAATCTATAAATTGAGATGATCCCGGAGTCTTCGGCACAGAACATCAAAATGCGAGCTAAAGCAATGGCGATGCGGTCTGAGAAAGCTGCAGCCGTTAGGACCGACGCGGCTTCCACCTTCCATTCGGCGGATCATAAGTAAGGCCAGCTTACCCAAGCCGAGCTCGACAGCTTTGCAGAGAAGCATATGAAAGACAGACCGCTGCTCGCGCGGCTTCCGCTACCTCACGAGCGGATTAACACCTCCGCAGCCAACCAGATCGCTATCCCAATCGATCACTTTGACTGCGGCTTCGGCTTCCCTGTGCTAATGGAAGCTGTCGCGGTCTTCGACCATTACGGAGTAGTGCCAGGATAGCTGCCCCCGAACTCTATTGCGGCGATTTATAGCTTCATCTCTTACCTTAGGTCAGAGCGAGTTCGCTTCTCGATAAGGCTGTTCAGAGAATGCTTCTCTGTGCGGTCTATTCCGGACTCGGGAACGAAGATCTTCAGAGGCCATCTTTACTTCGGATGCCGCGGCCTGAAAGTCGTCAACCTGGCGAACAAAATCGCGAATTGGTCAGAAAGATACCTGATCTTCGAGGGTAACCTCGGACTCCTGCCGGTCCATCCGCAAGTTCGCGACGAAGCCGCTTTTGGCAGCAGCGGACTGGACGGCGTGGAGAAGGAGATCTTCAACTTCTTCAAGGATGAGCGGCTCAACGTCACCCACTACCTCCCGCTGCTCCCGACTTTGGAGGATGTCCATGCGCAGGACAGTAAGTATCACCCAGCCGAACTGCTATGCTAGCCGCACGACTTACCAACTGACTTGTTAACTTTGCCTTGCAGCTGCCGTCGCGGTCCCGCTGAACAAGCCGCTTACTCCAGGCAGCCTAACCCTTACACAGAGGGAGAAGAGGGCGAAGAGGGCCAGGCCGAAGCGGGCTGAAGTGGAAGTTGAATCGGATTCCTCCAGCGGCTTCACGCTGCTTGGTATGGGCAGCCGCTTGAAAGACCTCCACGACAACCCCACCATGCAGTGGAGTGCCGACGGAGAATCGGTACAAGTTTCCACCGCCCTCCCGAACTGGGGGAAGGAAACCGTAAGCCGCCATGCCTCTGTGGCTGGCGCGGCTTTGTATGGAAGGCGCAATTTGAAGGCGCTAAAAAAGATTCCTGCAGAGGACTTCTCGCGGTTTGCAGCGCAGGTCGACGCGAGAAGCTTTGTGGCTAACCACTATATGGGCCTGGCCCATAGGCGGTTAGTCACAAGTGAAGGCGACCTGAAGCGGCAACTCGCCGAAAAGGATGAAGAAATCGCACGGCTAAAGGAGCTCAATGCGGTAAGATATTACCTGATTTATGCGACCTCATTTAACAAGCCGCTCGGACTGACCTTCTTCCTTCCTTTGTAGAAAATGTACGATCCGGCCAGCTCGGCCTTTCAGGACGCGGTCTTTCCGCAGCTTGTGCAAGGGATCGACGGAGCGCTGAAAAGCCTTCGAGATCGCAGCGGCCTCGCCCCGGGATTCACCGACTTCACCTGCGCCGACCTGTATCCATCCTTGAAGAAAAGGGTGGCCGCGGTTTATCGAGCGCTGAAAGGCAAGGAGAAGATCGGCGGAGAGGGCGAGGGAGAAGAGGAAGAGGAGGACAGCGAGGGAAGCAGGAGCGAGAGCGCTTCTTCAGAAACCGGCGATCAAGCGTCTGAGACCGCACGGGTTGTTGCCAGCTCGTCAGAGACCAGGGGCACTGGCAGTTTGCGTTCATCCTCGTCTGACAGTGGCGACTACTCGCCTTCTGAGATCGACATCGACGGTGAACCGGACTCCGGTACTCCTGCGTCCAAAAGATTGAAGCCGAATTGCTAGGATAGATTACTTGTAAAAGTTTTTACATTTTTTGAGACCGCCGGTAAGATTTTTGTAAACCGCGCGGTCTACCTTTTATACTTGACATCAGAAATGAAAATATTTTACCTTTTGTGAGAATCTATTATAATTTTACTTACTTGTTTGTGTATGCGGCTTAATCTTTCTTACTCGTTTCCAGCTTAAGAAATCTAATCGATGACTTCACTGAATAATAACTACCTTTGCTCCGGTTAAACTCGAGTAGAATACCGGTAACCGGATATACTAGTCGTCTGCGAAATTATAACAATCCGGTCATCCTTGAGCGTATATAGAGCAATAAGCCGGGCGGTTAGGCGATTATTCACCAAGAATATAAGGCAGTTCAACTGTTGAGGGTTCATATTCAACCACGAAGTCCCACGATTAATGTATAGGCCGTAATTTTATTGGAGATGAAGAAGATACATGGCGATCAACAAGTTGCCCGGCCAAGGGGATAAACTGGATAGATATTGTAAAAAGCAAGCTGATTGTGGCGGTCTGTCCGAACTTTAATACGAAACTCGCTTTCAATAGGGAAACTACTTAGCGATAGAGATAAACA
This sequence comes from Platanthera zijinensis, assembly GCA_039513925.1. NCBI lineage: Eukaryota > Viridiplantae > Streptophyta > Magnoliopsida > Asparagales > Orchidaceae > Platanthera > Platanthera zijinensis. Next base: position 141,427,458 of record CM077090.1, read on the forward strand.
TTTTGCGACTTCTTTACATAGCAAGCCGCGAATTGATTTGAATGAATACCATAAGCCGGCGGACTGAGCGGATAGGATAACTGGAGTCCGCACTGCATCAATAATAATATCATAAATGACCCGTAATTCACAACCAAGCGGGTAGGTGCGGCCGGAGCGGCATAGCTTTCCTCACAGGGCTATGAACTACCGAATCAACCCAAGGACCGGCGGACTGAGCGGATAGGATAACCGCAGTCTAGAGGCAAAGCAGGTAGGTGCGGCCGGAGCGGCATTGCTTTCCTCACAGGACCTCAAGATCTGCAGACTCAACAACTCAATTCACTGCCCTCTACTTGACGGACTAGAATTAATTGACAGGATCAAGTCGGCCGAATTCCAGAATATATTAGTAATAATCCGAGATAGTTTTCATAGCCGAATAGAACAAACCGAAATATGTAACCGCGCGGTCTGCGGACTGTGCAATATAAACCGGCTAGGTTGTAGGACCGTGAGATGGTAGATAAGCTGGAACGGGCAAAATAATAGCAATATGTGAAAACAATAATTTATCTATCACTGTAACTTGCAAGTTGAAAAGATAACGAAAACTCTGCCTGCATTGTCTTACAGCATAAACTGAGAATCATCACTCTTCTAAAGAAGATCTCATTTAACTCATCCGCGAATGATTCGAGCGGGGTTTACATCCGCGACTGATGTCGAGCGGGATTGCCACTACACATCTGCGACTGATGTCGAGCGGGATGTGGAGGGCCAAAAAAGTAGTATTATATTTGTTATAAGTAAATGTCACATAGGTATGTCAATATTAAGTGTAAAGCTAGGAAGCAGAATTTAGAGGGCATATGAATGCTTATTTCTAGAGGAAAGCTTAGTAAAAGGATATGGGCTTGAAGCCTAATTGAACCCAATTGTCGATGATCGTTGAGAGATATTTGTGAAGCTGGATGCTGGTGAGGACTGGTTTGGGGCTATATTTATTACAACTGTCATTATCAAAAGAAAAGAAGCAAATGCCAGAAACTCCGAGCACATAGGAGATATACGAAATATGTAAAAGAAAGACAAACAAGGTACTACCGCTTCTAACACTTCCACTATTTAACAACAAAATCTTCATTTGAAACATCGGCTTTATCAGTGGAAAATGTGCTGGAAGATCATAGGACAACATAGTCTTGTAATTTCCCTGCCCTTGCAAATTGATCTGCTAGTTTCCGGAGAGCCCGACAATCTTCTGTGTTGTGACCAATATCCTTATGATATTTGCAAAAAAGTTCTTCATGTCGATGTTCAATATTTGATTTCATACGTCGAGGCTTTTTAAATTCTTTCATATTAGCAAGAATTGGCAGAAGATCTTCCATAGAAATTTTGAACTTGACATATCTGTCCGAGTATTTTTCATACTTGAGTGTTTTAGGATCAAAGGACATGATAGGGCAAGCTTCTATACACTCTGATGATTTATCCTATTGCGGAGATTCTGAAGCACTTCGGGAAGAACCGGGCTGTTGATGATAAGAATCTTTCCGATATCCCTTAGCCATTTGATTTAAGAAGGATATATAGTTGGCATTTGCTGCTTCACCCATTATGAACTGATTAGCTGTTTTAATAAGATCTCCATAGGTCTTAGGCTCCTTTTTGCTAACTTTAAATTTGAGAGGACCTTCTCGAAGTCCGCTTATCAAGGCATATTTGTAAAAGTCTGGATGAACGTTAACGATATCGAGCGTTTCCTTTTGAAACCGATCAACGAAATGAGCGGTAGACTCATCAACTTCCTGCTTGATTTGGAAGAGAGCTACTGGGTTTCTCTTCCGCTTCCTGAAAGTATCAAATCTCAAAAGAAACTGTTTTTGAAAATCCCCAAAGCAAGTGATGGACCGAGAAGGTAAACCATGAAACCATTCCTGAGCAAGAACGTCAAAGGTCGTTAGAAAAAGCTTGCATTTGATTCCATCTGACATGGCTTTTAGAGAAGCAGCCGCTTCAAATGCTTGCAGATGTGAAACTGGATCACTAATCCCAGAATAACGTGGCAAGCGGGGCTCTCTAAAATCATCAGCAACGGTATCCCTGCGAATTTGATCAACGAACGGAAAAGAAACTTCTTATCTGTAGAGAGGTGTCTGCTTCGTGCCAGCCTGAAACGCATCCTTAGCTATATTCTCGGGATGAGAACCATCTTGCCTTGCTAAGGAATCCAGCATAGATGATAAGAAATTTCTGTAATTCCTCGGGAGATTCATTGCAAATGAGAGAACAACCAACACGAACTTAGAGACCGCCGGACAGTTACAGTCTGACCTCGCGGATAGAATTGCCAGCGGTTACTGAGCAGGTTAACCACCCTTGCCGTTGCTTGCTCGACTAGCTGCTAAGCACTAGCGGCCGAGCGGTCTGACAATATCTAGCCGCGGATTTCACCGGCTAACCGAGATCTGAAGGTCGCGTGTTAACTGTTGATGCACGAAATGCGACGGGGAAAACGGGCACCACCAGCTAACCGTTCGAGCACTGGGGAAGGTATTGGGAAAAGACTGTCGGCTAGTCGGTTACTAGCGGCTAGGAATGGCGGATAGGACCGGATAGGAAAAAGAGAGAAAGGGCCGCTGCCAGCGGCAACACCAGAGTTCGCCCGCCGCGACCTGAATGCCTCTCCTGCGGCGGGCTTTCCTTTTATAGGAAAATAAGCGATTACACTTAGAAAAGAAAGAAGAAAGGAAGAAGTCGGCTGGACAATAGACCGCAAAGGACTAGAATCGAGGCCGCAGCTCTTAACAAGTGAGCTCTTGGACTCGAGTCAGCGTGCTTTGGGTGTACTTCCGCCCCCTATTTATAGGCTTGGGGGCCTGCCCAAACAGGCAGGGCTAAAATTACCGGCTGCCGAGGTACAAGAGAATCGGGCAGCGGTGACGGGAATCGAGAAAAAGAAGAAAAGCCAAGAGACAGGCTGCGCGGCCTGGCGACCTTCTTCTGCTGAGCTGCAGGACTCGGCCTCTGGGCAGGCTGATCTGGACCTCCTCTAACGGCGACCTGGGGCACAGGTCGCGCAGCTTGGGCAATGACTGGCCGACCCTTAGATGATGGCTGGACCAGAACTGGCGGCTGTCTGACGTAGAGGCTGCCCGGCTTGTCTGACAATAAGCCGGCTAGCTGAGAATAGTGGCTAGAAATCACAAGCCGCCCGGACTTGAAAACCTAGAGAACTAGTCGTGGATTCCGGGTTAACAAGTTTGCTAATCGACGAAGGGTCGATCTGGAGTTTGTCGTTGGAGACTTGGTTTTTTTGAAGGTTTCTCCGATGTCTGGTGTTAAAAAGTTTGGAAGGAACCACAAGTTAGAACCTTGGTATATGGGACCTTTCTAGATTCTTGAGCGCATCGGAGTGTTAGCTTATAAGCGAAATTGACTGTTACCTTCCCTGGTGTCCATGATATGTTCCATGTGAGCCAGTTGCGGAAGTGTATTCAAAATAATCATCAAGTCCTCGACTCGATGCCCCAAATTTAGCCAAACCTTACGTATGTTGAAGAACCTGTTCGTATTATGGATTCTCAAGAGCGTGTGTTGCAGAGAAAGACCATCCCCATGGTCAAGATTCTGTGGAGAAATCAAGACATCGAGAGTGTAACGTGGGAATTAGAATCTGTGATGAGGGAATCTCATCTGCACCTCTTCTCTTAGTTTCGGTATGTCTTGATGTTTTCAACCATGTTTTATTTTCTGATTTTTGTTTGGTGTTGGAGTTGTGTTAAGTTTCGGGACGAAACTTCTTTTTAGGGGGAGTGACTGTAATGCCCAAGATTTTTCGATGATTTTATTTGATTTGGTATCGTCATATTTATGACGTTAGGGCGTTACCCCGCTTTCTTTTTCTTAACAGCATTGCACCGCTCGTGCGTTTTCACGTCCATTGGGTCTATTTGACAAGTTTTGGATTTTTGAAGAGATTGAATAATTCCATATTGGAAGCTTTGAGTTTTGAAGTTTTGAACTTGTCTGGTTTTATTCCGAACCGAGCATCCTTGGGTCTCGGCTCGTGTTTTTAATCCTTGTGATGACTTTGCTTAAGCAAGCATTTATTGATCGTGCCTCAAGATTGGTGCATTGGAATCTAGGATCGTCTCTCCCGCTAAATTCTTATAGTCGGCATTTCTCTTCCAGAATTTAAGATAATTCGAAATTTTCAAAAATTTTCTGTTCACTTCTCGAGAGGACCTGGAGTTCTCGAGAATTATGTTCTAGTACTCGATATACCTATCTTCGGTACTCGAGTAGTGCATGCCTTGTTCTCGAGAAGCATTTCTGTTAGTACTCGAGTAATCTTCTTCCAGTACTCGAGTAATCATCCCTTAGTACTCGAGTAATCCCCTAGCTCTCTAGAAGGCCTTATCCTTTTCTCGAGTAAGGTCTTCTCTTCTACTTGAGTAGCCCTTGTAGTACTCGAGTAGCCCTTGTTGTACTCGAGTAGTCCTTCCAGTACTCGAGTAGTTATTTCAGTACTCGAGTAGTCCTTCCCTGGTATTCGAGTTGTCCTTCCAGTACTCGAGTAGTCCCTTCTTCCTTCTCGAGAAAACCAGTTCAGCTGACCCCAATTCTTCTTTTAAGTGCGATTATTCTGATTTGACCCTAAGTATAAATACCTACTTCTTCATCATCTATTAATCGACCGAAATTCTTGTAGACCTCCTGAACCAGAGCGGCGTGAGTGAGTAAGAGGTTGTCCGTCCGTACTCCTTCCGGTGACCGCCGACGGTGCTCCGATGCTAAAAAATCGTGAACCGATCGTTGATCCGAAAAGCTCTCGTTGAGAGCTACGCCATCGTGGTAAAACTTTCCCCATTCCTTGAGTTTTATAGTTAGGGTTTTTAATCCCTAACCTCTATTTCGGCAATTTTTGTTAAGATTTCGACTGCTCCCATCTTCTTTTGCCCCAATCTGCGATGTTAAATTTCTACACTTTTCCCCCCAACGTATCACAGTAATTAATCTTCCTTAATAATCACTTGATGTTATAAGATCTTGTCATGGCAAACCTAAAATTTTTCAGGCCATTTTTATTCTATCTTGAAGTGTTTTATTGGTGGCTCTAATCGCATTATCCATCATTGTTGATCGTGTTTGAATTGATCAAGGTCTTGTAACACTTCTTAGAGGTTTATCAACCACGTCTTTAATCTAAAATGTTGAGAAGAATTTGACGTGCCAAGTCTTGAGATATATGTGTTGTGGTTTCTTTGGGTTCTCTTGACTGCGGCCGTTAGTGGAAATAACCTCCTCCGAAAGGTTTATTTCCCTTATCGGTGCCTCGTGGAAGTGTACTGGGTTTGTGGGCATCTGAGGCTTATGGTGGTGGGTATGAGACTCCCCTATAGTTAGACGAATATTATATTCGTGAGGGGTGTGTCCAGTTGAGTGACCACCTCGCCCGTGTTTTTGGGTAAGGCCGACCACAGGTGCCTAATAAAGGTTGTGCAATTTCTTCCTTATGTTTTACTTATATTTTTCACCTTATAGCATATTTATTTTGGCTTATCTTTCTGTCATTGTTTGTACATTCTAGCTGAGGTGTTCTGTCTTTGGAATGCCTCAGGTTCAGAGCAGTAGCAGATAGCAGAGCAGGCTTTGGAGTTTGTGGGCAAGAGTTTTGGCTGTGGTTTTTGCCTCGTCGTAGCGAGGTAGTTTGTTGTTTTAGTTTGTTTATTTAGTTCGGACATACTTCTATTTTATGTGTGTTCGTGTCAGATTATTGACGCACATAGTATAGAAGGTTTTGGTTACATTGCTAGCTGCTAGTTATTTTTTCTTTGTGATGGATTACCTTCTCTCTGGGATGATTTATGCTAGGAATGCATGATGGTATTTTCAAGTATCGAATCTACTATTATTACTACATGCATTGCATAATTTAAAACTCTAACTTGTTATATTTAGCGACCGTAAATGCTATCTTTACTACTATTATAAATCTAGGGCCTTGCATAGCATGAGTTGTCCATTGGGGACGTGTATACTCATGTTGGATGTTGGAGTCAATATAAACAAGTACCCTCCGTAGCATATAATTATATTTTGATTCGCGGACTAGTTGATCCACTAAGCTGAGGGATACAGCTAACTGCTTTAGTTAAACTGGATTTTCCTCTAAATAACCTAAAGATCTCTCTTTATACATTAAGTAGGAGTTTTGCCTGAGCGTCCGCAGTTATCCCCTACTAATGTGGCATCATGACTCACTTTTTCCCTTACCCAAATAAGTTATTAAATGCGGTGAAAATTCGGGTTGTGACAACACATAAGGATCTTATCATTTATCTCTGTCAAAGAGATGTTCTTGTCCAAAGTTTTTAGCTCATTTGTTATGAGGCTGAGTTTATTGTACATATCAGCAACTGATTCTGCTTCTTCTTTCTCTAAGTTCTCATACTTAGAGATTAAGTATGATCTCCTAACTTTTCTTTCATCATCAGATCTTGCTACCATCCCATTTAGGGAATCCTAGATATCCTTGGCTGATGTGCATTCAACAACCTTCTGGAATATGTCATTAGACATAGTTTTAGCTAAAATATTCATGGCTTTGGCATCTGCAATTTTCAGCTTCTTCTGAGCATCAGTACACTCAGGTGGTGGAACTGCACTTGTGCTTGTTATTGTAGTTGGTGTAGGGGTACCTATCAAAATTGAATTATAGATATTTTCATCAATGGAATTCATGTAAAGCCTAATCATTACATTCTAAAGTACAAACTTATTCAGATTGCACACTGGAGGTCTGATGCTTGAATACTCCTTAATTTGTGCCATGATATAAAAGATAAACTAGAGTAAATAGGATCTATTAAAGATCTTTTAGTTTAGGTGTTAGCCTGTGAAATAAAAAAACCTTACCCTTTGATACCAATTGAAAGTGAGGGATAAATCTTATCTTTACTCTAGAGGTGGGTGAATTGATTATTAAAAATTTATTAACTTTTTTTACAGTGTATTAAAAGTTAGTTATATATATATAAGTATAAAGAGAAATATCACAGCACACAAACATAAAGTAAAGGAAAAATAGACAACACAAGGAGTTTATAGTGGTTCCCCAATATACCTGGGTACATCCACTCTTCTACCACCCTGGTAGGAATCCACTACAGGTTTTTGATCTGTTGTCCTGCCACCACAAGATCTATTTTCTAAGGGAGACCTCGCAAACCTTTGAGCTTTTGATCAGGTGCCCAAAAACCAAGCTAAGTCTTTTGATCAGTAAACTTAAAAACAAACATTATAACGTTTGAAGGGAGTTAAAAAACCCTGTACACAGGAAATGGAAAAGTAAAAAATTATTGTCTTCTCTATCTTAATGCTCTGAGAAGTCTAGTAGACTTGATGATGTCAAAGCTCCTCTTGAGTTGTATGGCTCTAATCCAGAGTGAAAGCTTTGCTTTAGGGTGTAGGCCTTCAAAAAGATGTTGCTCATCAAGGTTTTAAACTGATTTTGATTGTTTGTCTCTTGAAAGCCTGAGAACACTGAGTGTGAGAGAGCTGTATTATTCTTCACTATCTGCTAATACTTTTTAACTGATTCACTTCTCTTGTGATTGTTATTTTTGGTCTGTGTATCTCTATATTCTTCTGAAAGAAAATCACTTTATATATGTTTCTAGATTCAAAAAACTATTTGAATTTTAAATTATTTCCTGAAGTCTTCTGCAAAAATTATGGAATCTTGAACGGTTAATTTTTGTCTTAAATGTATTTCCCTAACTGTCCCAGTAAATATGGTAGAGCAATAACTCTATGAAAACCATAATTAATGCTGCCATGTAATGACTATATTCTTGAGAATATTGAACATTAATTATCAGAGCATTACTGACTTAATATAAAATTTGAAATCTAACTGATAATCGATCTGAGAAGCTGCAGAAAAGAATAGTTGAACAGAGCGTGGACGGAGTTAGTCGAACTCAGCAATGATTTCGTTGACGTGAACTCTAAGTTCGTCGAGCTAAGAATTCTTTTTCGTCGAGCTGAGCTCCAAGATCGTCGAACTGAAAATAAACTTGCCAATTTGAGCTCTAAGTTCGTCGAACTGAGATAGTCCTTCATCGAGCTGAACTTCTGATATGAGATCATACTTCGTCGATCTCAGCTAGACTTTCATCAAGCTCAACTCAAAGAAGGAACTCTGTGTTCGTCGATCTGAGATCGACGATCGTCGAGCTGAGTTTACCTATCATCGAACGACTTTCATGCAACCATTTTAATTGCATTTCCTTTGAAGTCTTCTTTCTTTAAAGTCTTCTAAATGGTACTGACAGTCTAAATAGGTGCTGCTGACTTTGACACTGGAAATAACCTATGACCCTAGACTATACATGATGGGTCATTTAAACAAACCTAATAGTGAACCTTTCCCAAATCACAAGTAGGGTTCCAACAATCTCCCCCTATTTGGGTGAGGTCACTATACAAGACAGAAAAAAGAAAATCACAAAGCAAGAAAAAATATCTGAGAGTATTATAACACTCCAACAGATATAAATAATTATGTCTTGTGAAAATAATACACAGTAATAATAAAGTTCAGAAAGAATAATCAGAAAATTAAGAGTCTTTCTTTGAAGCATCAGAAGCATGTTTTGTGAAAACCATTATCCTTTTGGGGTCCTCAACTTCACTTTTGGTCATCTTCATGTCTTTAGAACCAAGAGTTTTCACAGTTGCTGTTGATGCTCGAAGAGCGACGGACTCGGGCACCACCAGCTAACCGTTCGAGCACTTGGGGAAGAAAAAGGAAAAACAAACTGCGAGCAGCAGTCTACTTGGCGGACTGGAAAAGGAATAGAAAAGCAGGAGCCGCGGAGCACGGCAACACCGGACTTCGCCCGTCGCAGCCTGAGTGCCTCTCCTGCGACGGGCTTACTTTTGATTGCAAAGAAGGGGTTACAAGAAGGGAAAAGCAAAGCCAAGCAGAAAGCAAGCTGGAGACCGCAAAGCCAGAGATTCGAGTCCGCAGCCTTTAACAAGTGGGCTCCTGGGCTCGAGTCCGCGTGCTTTGAGTGCACCACTTCCCCCTATTTATAGGCTGGGGGCCTGCCCAAGCGGGCAGGGCTAAAATAACCGGCTGCCCGGGGTACAAAAGAGCCGGGCAGCGGTGATGGGAATCAAAAAAGAGAAGGAACAAGTAGTCCGCGCGGGACAGGCGGACTGGGCCAGCGAGCTGGAGACCTCCCTTGGTCGCACCGAGCGCGGGACTTTTAAACTAGCTGCGACCTGAGCGACCTGGGCGGCCTGACTCGGAGCTCGCCGGTCTGAGCTTGACTCGCCGATCTAGCAGAGCTGGGAACTGAGGGCGACCTGAGCGGACTGATTGCTGGAGTCCGCCTAGGTGACGGACCACGTCCATTGGCGAGCTGGGCGAACTGAGTACTTGAGTTCAGCGAGGGAAGGGCAAGATGCCTAGCAGGAAATGTTGCGGATTCTGGGGTTAACATAATCCCTGCACATTTTTGAGTTTTGGAAAATTCCGAAAATGTTTCCTTAACCGCTGAGTCCGCAACTATCATTAATGCTATTTGTGATATAAATACTGCCGGAAGCGCTGTCTTCTGTCAGAATTGTCTGCGCGACGGGTCGTTACTCACCACTTGCGGTCTCGACTTTCCAGTCCGGCATGGCGAGGCTAGGATCCTTCTTTGGCAACATGGCTGCTCCGATTGAGAAGCCGAAAGCGAGTTCCCGGCCTAAGAAGTCGAGCCATCGAAAAGATGCACCTGCCCGCCATCAGAGGGAGAGTTCAGACCAGGCGAAGCAAGATCCAGCCCGCGATACTGCAAAGACTGCGAATGCTCCTTTAAGTCCTCTACGGGAGAAACCGAATCCGCCCTCCGTTTCTGACCAAAACCCTGCGAACTCCTCCAGCATGGAGGTGCATCGCTCTCCTTCCGGGACTATCATGTTGCGGATAGAAATGGAAAAGGAAGTTTCATCGCCGAAAGTCCAGCAGCAAGGGATCGAGGAGAAGCTTCCTGCGGGTGAGCCGATAGTGGAGAGGGGAGAGGAGGTTGCCGAGGAGCGAGATAAGGAGTCCGCTGAAAACGCGGCCAAAAGTTCCATCGAAAAGCAAGTTGTGGAGCCAGTATCTTCCTTGGCGCTGGTTGTCGCTCCAAACTCAGTTCCCGAACCAAAGCCGGTTATTATCGATTTAGAGAAGACTCCTGAGAAGAAAAAGAGAAAGAGAGATGGTAATGCCGCCGAGCGGGTAGAGAAGAAGTTGAAAGTTAGAAAAGAGAAAAATATCTCCAAGCGGACTGGAGCTGCGAGCTTGCAGCATAAGCCGCGAGAAAAGGAAGTCCAAGATGATCTCGTCACCCCCGATCCTCTGCTCGCAGAAGGTGATCCCCCTTCCACGCTCAGCTTATCAACCACTAAGATACTCGACTCTATAGATAATGATCAGCTTGCGAGCATAAATCGCTCTCTACTGGAGGTGCTGCAGCCTGATACCGCAACTGGAGGAGAAAATCTTGACGACCCTTCTTCTTTTTTTCCAGCTGAAGAGAGGAAGAAAACCGAGGAGCAACTCGCAATGATGAAGGCGAAGGTTGGAGCGGCCTCGGAGAAGCTCGTGGTGGATAAGCGGACTGAGGATCTTCGGATTGCTGCCGAGCTGATGCGATCTGGTAAGTTGCAGCCGGCGACCAAGCGGTTTCAGAGCTCTTGGTTGTACAAATCCCCTCCACGAAAGTCGCGGCCAGTCAAGATCCTTACAGAAACTGATGACATAGTCGCCTCGAGCAGATCGCTGGCCGAGACAAGAGCACTACTCCGCCGTGAATGGAGGCGTCGCCTAGAGGCTTTTGATCCGGAGCGCGTGAGGCGACCTATCCTTGATAGTCGTCAGATCGCCGCGAAGATAACCAAAAGTGGATAAAAACCTTTTCCCTTTTCCTTTTTTTTTGGAGCTATTGCGGCCTGGATACTGAGGCGATTTCACTTTCTTTGTTGTAGTTCAGAAGTCCACGCCTGATTCTGTCGAGGTCGGCGAGATCATGCCCACGCCACCAAACGTGTCGGAGGCTGCGGAGCGGACTATTGATGAGCTCACACAGGAGGAGTTGCCTGCTAAAGAAGACAGCGCACTGTTAGCGAAAAAATATGAGGAAGAGTTATGCGAGCTTCGAGCTGAACTAAAGAAAAGCAAAGCACGGAAAAAGATCCTGGAAAGCGAGGTCGCCGGCCTTTCATCCGCACTCGAAGGAGCGAACAAGGAGAAAAATCGACTGAGCGGAGATGTCCGCCATTATAGGAATAAATATTTGGCTTTGGCGAGAGAAGGAAAAAAGCAAGTAAGCGAAGCTGCTGGGGTGAGATCGCAAACGTCTCAGCCTGCTGTGGGGGAGGGATCAGCCCCTGCGGCAAGCGGGCAGCCCGCGGTGGTCGCAGATCCAACCCCGGCAGTTCAATTGATTCCATTTCCGCGGGTAGTCAGAGACATGGCTCATATGCACCGCACCTTCAATAATATGCACCATCTGGTTTCCCAGCTCTACTGCGAGATCCTGCGAGGGAGTGACCTGGCCGCTCATGTTGGAATGGAGGAGGAGGTGCGACCTGCTCTGAGAGATCGTGGAAGGCGCTAAGGCCCAAACATTTATTTTCTATTATTTTTTAAGTTGTTGTATAATATTGTTACTGAAACTCTTTGTTGTATGATTGTATCTGTGCTGTGATGCTACTTTGCTTGTTGCATACTACTATTTTTTCGAATAATCCCGTTGTGGAATGTAAGTTATGCGGGCTGGCGTTTTATGCTCGCTTATCTTGTTTACTAGAAAATTGCGATCCCTGTGGGCTTCCTGTGAGTTCGCAATTATTTGCAGGGAGAACAGGGAAAACAGGGAAGAGGCGAGCTGAGCGGACTGGCTTTGAATCAGCAAAGCCTTGAGAAATATCCGATATTGCAGGTAAAACAGGGAAGAGGCGAGCTGAGCGGACTGGCTTTGAATACGCAAAGCCTTGAGAAAAATCTGATATTGCAGGGAAAACAGGGAAGAGGCGAGCTGAGCGGACTGGCTTTGAATCCGCAAAGCCTTGAGAAAAATCTGATATTGCAGGGAAAACAGGGAAGAGGCGAGCTGAGCGGACTGGCTTTGAATCCGCAAAGCCTTGAGAAAAATCTGATATTACAGGGAAAATAGGGAAGAGGCGAGCTGAGCGGACTGGCTGACCGATCTGAGCGGATTGACGGCTGTCATGTCAGACGGTTTTTATATAAATAGGGTTGTCATTCTCTGTTTGTATAGAAAGCAGTGGGAGCTGAAGACTTGCGGTATGAAAACATGGTATCCGCACGCACTGAAGCCGCAGCCGCCTTCCACGCTGCTGATCATAAAAGGAGTAGGCTAACCGAAGCCGACCTGGAGGCTTTTTTGGGAGTTCATATGGCGGGCTCGCCCGTACTCGCACGGCTCCCCGAACACCACGAACGACTGAATTTTTCAACCGCTACCCAGCTCGCAGTTCCAATAGATCATTTTGACTGCGGGTTCAAATTCCCCCTGCTCTGGGAGGTCGCGGAGATCTTTGAGCATTATGGGGTGGTTCCGGGCCAGCTTGCCCCAAACAGTATGGTTGCCATCTGCAGTTTCATTGCTTACCTGCGAGCTGAGAGGGTTGAATTTTCCTTGAAGATTTTCAAGAAAATTTTCTCTGTTCGCTCTATCACCCCGACGGGAGACCCTGAGTACAAAGGCATCATCTACTTCTACTGTAGGGGAATGAAAGTTGTGGGTTTGCCGAATAAGATCCACAACTGGACCTCTAGGTATCTCATCTTTGAAGGCGACCTGGGGTTCCTTCATACCAGTCCGCAGCTGCGCGTAGACGCTGACTTCAAGAGCGTGCGGCTGAACGATGCCGAGGCCGCCATCGTCAAGTTCCTTGACGGAGCGAGGCTGGATGTTGACTATTACATCCCGCTGCTGCCTGGGATATATACTATTAGCCGCCAAGAGAGTAAGTCTTGCGACCTTCGTTTGTATCCGCAACAACCTGGGAATTTTAGCTAACTTTCTCTCTTGCAGCGACCTTGGCGGTGCCCGCAAATCTGCCCGTTGCGCCTGCCGGACGGACTCCTACGCAAGGGGAAAGGAGAAAAGAAATCGCAAAAAAGAGGAGGGAAGACGGAGACCCCGCCGCGGGTTATTCTTCTGATGGCAGCTTCGACATTGCGGGCTTCGGCGAGAAGCAGAAGGATCTGAGGGGCAACCCCATGATCCACTGGCATGAGAAGAAAAAGTATGTCCGCCTATCAACGGCTCTTCCCTCTTGGAGGAGCCCGCGCCCGTCTCGCCATGCCCACATCGCCCTGTCCGCCTTGTACGGGAAGCAAAACCTTCGCGATCTGCAAGGTGTGGCACCTGATGACCTCCCCCTTCTCGCTACGCAGGCCAGTGCGAACGCCGCCGTCACCAACCACTTCTTAGGCAGGCTTACGCGCGAGCTGCTTAGGGACAATGCGCGGCATAAGAAAGAAAGCCATTCGCTGAAAGAAAGGAATAAGCGACTTGGTGTAAAAGTTAATCAATATAAAGAAGACAAGGCCGTAAGTGCTTAGTTAATCGCCATTAATCTTGTTTATCTTTCGCGGACTGATGTTTTGATTTCTTTTGCAGATCGCATATGAGGTGACCAACCCAGACTTTCAAAAGGCCATGTTTCCTTTTGTAAGGGAAAGCGTCGAGGTCGCGCTCGAGCGCGTTATCAGCGACGGGTACGCGAAGGCCGGGGTAGACTCTATTCCTTTCCTGAAGCTTTTCCCGGAGCTAAAGGATAAGGTTGCCGAGTTCGAGCAAGCTGACAAGGGGAAAGCGGTTGTAGAGGATGACGAGGAGGAGTCCGCTGACGAGGAAGCTACTGAAGACGTGGCCTCAAGTCAGCAGCAAGGAGGTCAGTCGGATCAGTCCGCTAACTCCAGCTCTAGTGAGAGCAGCTCGCGAACGGAACCCTCAGCCGCTTCTCACTCTGACGACAGCAACAGCAGTGACTCAGGCGGCTACTCGCCTATAGTGGATGTGGATGGGTCGAGCCCGGAGAAGCCTGCGGACAAGAAGCAGAGGACAGAATAGGAATACATATTGTAATTTTTTGGTTTTCTTTAATGTAAGGGGGGGGACTCTACGCGAGTCCGCCAGGACATGTAATTTTTTTTGAATGAATATATATAAAAAAGGATATTTTTGATATCTTCTGAGATTTTCTGCTTGTTTCTCGCTGATGCTTTAGAGATCGCACTTATATCTTTGCTAGCTGAAATTTCATAACCACAATCTTGTTATAATATGAACAGAATGTATTCCTTGGGAAAGAGATGAATGATGCGGACTTGGACGAGTTCAGTTCTCAGTCCGCATTTCACAGAACTTTTGCCAGTTTTTGCGAGAACTAAGATAACGAAAAAACCATAATCTGCTAACCCAAATATCATGAATAAGCGAACTGGACGGACCAGGGTCACCGTCCGCAGATATTTACGCTTGAATTTCTTCTAAGTACATTGTATGCATCGAACGAATTCTGCGGACTAGGCGAATTAGAAAACCAAAGTCCGCACTGCATCAGTCAGCAACATCAGAAATGACCTGTAATTCATAATAAGCCGGTAGGAGCGACCGGAGCAGCATTGCTTTCCTCACAAGATTATGAACTACCGAATCAACCAAGGGACGGCGGACTGAGCGGATAAGGCAACTGGAGTCCGCACTTCATTAATGAACAATATCAGAAATGACTTGTAATTCACAACCAAGCGGGTAGGTGCGGCCGGAGCGGCATTGCTTTCCTCACAAGGTTATGAATTACAGGATCAACCCAGGTGACGGCGAACTGAGCGGATAGGGCAACTGGAGTCCGCACTTCATTAATGAACAATATCAGAAATGACTTGTAATTCACAACCAAGCGGGTAGGTGCGGCCGGAGCGGCATTGCTTTCCTCACAAGGTTATGAATTACAGGATCAACCCAGGTGACGGCGAACTGAGCGGATAGGGCAACTGGAGTCCGCACTTCATTAATGAACAATATCATAAATGACTTGTAATTCACAACCAAGCGGGTAGGTGCGGCCGGAGCGGCATTGCTTTCCTCACAAGGTTATGAATTACAGGATCAACCCCTGTGAAGAAGAAAGTCGCAGTCCGGAGGCCAAGCGGGTAGGTGCGGCCGGAGCAGCATTGCTTTCCTCACTGGACCTCGGGATCTGCAGACTCAATAACTCAATTCACTGCCCTCTTGCCTGAAGCACAGTCTAAGTCGATCTCTCGGGCAGGTACGGCCGGAGCGGCATTGCTTTCCTTTGAGATCGACAAGACTGTGGGTCTCCTGCAGGCACTGCTTGAGGGTACCAAGGAGTGTTCGAGAGTCACAACCCTAAGATGATCTGGGGGTAGGTGCGGCCGGAGCATCATTGCTTTCCCCGTGCGATCATCTGGGTTGTAACAATATCCCTTAAGTGGCGTGGTAGAGCTGACCTCCACTTTGCTCCTCCATAATGCAGAAGTGGGGTTAGGTACTAGCCGGGATCCGAAATCTAGTATCCTACCGCACTAGAGTTGGTAGGCTCCCACTACACGGTGCGAAATCTCCCCGCAACACGTGGTCGTCGTGGTGTTATGCTGACACCAACGGTTCTAGGGGAGGTTTTTGCTGAACACGGCGATATCTCCTGGTATCAAGCAACTGTCGGGAGTTGCTCGAGGAGGTAAGAAAGAAGAGGCATTCGAAGAAGTGTTAGTATGAGTATTTAGACAGGTATCAATTTTGAGAGATTCGTATAACCATAACATAGAGAGTTCAGAGAGAACCGTTTAGAGTTATCCTTGCTCCATATATTTAACTGTCAGCGCTTGAAACATAAAGATACTTGATAAAAGTGTTAGCAAGGAACTTTTTATTAATAATGAACCTCTTAAAGAGTTTACACAGGAAGAAAAGAAAAGAGGTTCAGGAAAAGAACCGCTTTAGGTCATCTCCGCTCCATGTATGCGGCATGTCTTCTCCTTCAAACGTTTGTAACCGGTAGGCCCCATTCTGAAGTGCTTCCTTGATAATGAATGGTCCTGCCCAGCTAGGATTAAGCTTCCCAACTGAGCTGGCTCTTGCAGCAGCATCGACCTTTTTAAGAACCAGATCTCCCACTTGAAAGTATTTGATCCTTACGTTCTTATCGAAGTAACGGGCCATTCTTCTTTTTACTTCCTCCTGCCTGATAGCAGCCTTGTCTCTGACCTCTTCGATATGCTCCAAACTGAACCTCATCTCCTCGCTGTTCAACTCAAGCCAATCCTCTGTGCCTTTCCTGGCAAGCAATACTCTAGGCGATAGAACTTCAAACTCAACAAGAATCAATGCCTCGGACCCGTGAGAAAGCTTGAACTGGGTTTCTCCTGTTGCAGATGAAGGTGTTGTTCTCAGGGTCCAAAGGACTGAGGGAAGTTGATCAGCCCAACTGCCCTTGAGATTTTGAACCTTTTTCTTAAGCAGGTTGAGGATTTGCTTATTAGCTGCTTCTACTTGACCATTGCTCCTGGGATGATGAACTGATGCGAAGCGCAGCTCTGTTCCGATCTGCCTGCAAAAGTCTATCATCTCTGCATTATTGAACTGTGGTCCATTATCGGTGATTACCGCCATAGGGATTCCATGTCGGCAGACTATCTCGCCCCAAATAAAATTCCTCACGACCTGGGTTGTCGTCTTTGCCAGTGCTTTAGCCTCAATCCACTTACTGAAGTAGTCGATCATAACTATAATAAAGCGCCGCTGCCCACTTGCCATGGGAAAAGGGCCAATGAGATCCATTCCCCAAACAGCAAAGGGCCAAGGGGTTATGATCGATCTGAGAGGTTGAGCTGCTTGATGCTGAAGAGGGGCGAATTTCTGGCATTGAACACATTTTCTTGCATAGGCCCCAGAGTCCTTCTTCATTGTAGGCCAGAAGTAACCTTGCCGCAGGATCCTTCTTTCTAATGTTCTTGCTCCCGAATGACTTCCGCACTCGCCAGAATGCACTTCTCGGAGAATGGTGGGAACCTCACTTTCTGAAACACATCTTGCCATTGTGGACAAGAAGGTTTTCCTGTAGAGAATGTCGGATATCAAGTAATAGTGTGCTGCCTTCAACCTGAATCTCTTCTTATCTTTCACTGACTGATGTAGTTTCCCAGTTGACAGGTAGAGAATGAACGGATCCATCCAAGAGGGACACTGATCGATTTGCATTAGCCCTTCTTCCTCCACCGCTGGGCGGAAAAGTTCAGAAGTTGTCCCTCCTGACGAGAGCCCGTACTTTGCGAGAACGTCGGCCTCCTCATTCTCTGTCCTTGGAATGTGCTCAATAGTAAAACTTTTGAACCTGCCAACCTCAACCTTTACCAGCACAAGGTACCTTTTCAACACTGGCTCCCTGGTCTCGAAGTTGCCAAGAACTTGTGAAGCCATTACCAGTGAATCAGTCTTGATATGGACGTGATCAATTCCCAGCTCTCGCGCAAGCCTCAAGCCGGCTAATAAAGCTTCATATTCTGCCTGATTGTTAGTCACTGGAAAATAGAACTTGATGGCCTGCTCAAGTTTGACACCATTCGGGTTTATCAAAACTACTCCTGCACCCAAGGAGTTTCTACCAGAAGCTCCATCCACATAAATGGTCCAAGCTAAAGGGGACCTTGCTGCTTGGTCCGAGCTAGATTCTGTCGTATCACTCAGGAAATCTGCAAGCACCTGTGCCTTGATAGCTGTTCTGGGCACATAGGAAATTTCAAACTCGCTCAGCTCGATTGCCCATTTAGCTAACCTGCCTGAATGCTCTGGTTTTTCTAGCACACTCTTCAAAGGTTGATCAGTAACCACCTGAACTGAATGAGCCTGGAAATATGGACGGAGTCTGCAGGCAGACATAACTAATGCTAAAGCTAGCTTCTCTAGGATGGGGTACCTTGCCTCTGCATCCTTCAGGATGTGACTGACATAGTAAACAGGGAACTGCCTCCTGCTTTCTTCGCGAATCAGAACTGAACTAACTGCCGCGGGACCAACCCCTAGGTATAGGAACAACACCTCCCCTGCTCGGGGGCTTTGGAGTAAAGGAGTCGAGGTTAGCTGCTTTTTTAATTGCTCAAAAGCCAAGGAACACTCTTCTGTCCATTGAAACTTGGACGCTCCCCGAAGAGTCTTAAAGAATGGTGCACTTTTATCTCCAACTCGAGAGATGAACCTCCCGAGTCCTGCCAACCTCCCCCCTAACTGCTGAACCTCTTTGGGTGAATGGGGAGGAGTCATACCAAGGATGGCTTTAACCTTATCAGGATTGGGGGCTAGACCCTCGGGAGTAAGGAGATGGCCGAGAAACTTCCCTTTACTTGCCCCAAAGACGCATTTTAACGGGTTAAGCTTTATTTTGCGCCTTCGTAGAGTAGAAAAGGTCTCTACAAGATCTACCAGGTGCTGCGAAAGAGACCTACTCTTAATCAGAAGGTCATCCACATACACCTCGAGGTTTCTACTTTTTTGCTCTTTAAACACTTGGTCCATCATGCGTTGATAGGTTGCGCCAGCATTTTTAAGCCCAAAGGGCATCACAAGATAACAATAGCAACCGTCATTAGTGATGAACGATGTGCAAGGGATATCAGGTTTGTGCATTCTTATTTGGTGATACCCAGAGAATGCATCTAAAAAACTCATAAACGGATATCCTACCGCAGAATCAACTAATAAATCTATCCGAGGCAAGGGGTAGAAATCTTTCGGGCACGCTTTATTCAAACGGGTGAAATCTACACACATACGCCACTTTCCCCCAGGTTTCTTAACCATTACAACATTCGAGACCCACTCGGGATACTGAATCTCTTGAATGAAGCGCGCTTTGAGGAGTTTAGCAACCTCCTCTCTGATGGGCTCTGCTAGCTTGACAGCTACATCCCTCTTTTTTTGCTGGACGGGCTTGGCGGCCGGATCAACATTGAGATGATGGCAAGCCATGTCGGGATCCACCCCTGGCATGTCCTCCGCTGACCAAGCGAAGACATCCAGATTCTCCAATAGGCAAGATATCAACTCCGCCTTTTGATCTTCTGGCAATTCGGAGTTGATGGAGAGCTTTCTTCCTTCCCCTTCTGCGATGGGGACTTCCTGCGTCACCTGGGCAGGTTCCAGGTGAGCACCTTCTCTATTCTCAGCATCTTCTGAAGGAGTGGCTTCTACTGCTGTTGGAAAGGCTGGGGGGGGGAAACCTCAGTCATGTTGACTGTTCGGAGGTAACACTCTCGAGCCTGCCTCGGGTCGCTCCTGACCCTACACTGGCGGCCATCCTTGCAGAACTTGATGGCTAGATGGTATGTTGAAATGATGGCGTGATATTTGTTTAGCAATGGTCTTCCAAAGATAGCATGATAGCTGCTCGGAGCATCTACCACTATGAACTGGATTTCTTTGGTCACCCCTCCGAGCGTCACCGGGAGTGTGACACTTCCTTCAACTTCCTTCCTTTCTCCTGAGAAGCCATAGAGTGGCCCCTCGGTGGAAAGCAGAGTCTTTCCAGTCCTCAGGGCTTCGAAAGTAGACTTAAAGAGGAGATTCACGGAGCTGCCGGTGTCGATGAGAATTCTATCGACTGTGAAGTTTCCGATGGCTGCCTGGACCACGATGGCATCATCAAAGGGGTTGGCGGTTGCAGGAAGGTCCGCAGAACCAAAGGTGACGACTTCAGAAGGTGGGACAGAAGAAGTAGAAGCAACCTCAGTTCGCGAAAGCCTTGACAAAGAGGACTTTCGGGTAGACTCAGCCCCTGCTCCGCCATGGATAAAAAAGAGTCTTCCCAAGGCCCCCTCGTCGACAACATCAATACACTCATTTGGGATATCAATGAGCCCCAGATGGCCCTCATCCCTTATCTCTATGCACTCCTGGTGAACTTCAGCCACCTCCTTGCCCTTGGAGGTGGAAGGCTTTGAAGAATCATTCTTCCTGCCCAGGTCCTCGAGTTTACCCTCGGCGAGCAACCTCTCAACTAGCTTCTGAAGAGCCTTGCAGTCTTTTGTCAGATGACCCTTCTTCTTGTGAAAATTACAGAACTGAGAGTTGTCTCTGGGCTTCCAATCTCACTGAGGCCCTTACCTCTTTTCTTCAACCTTCTTCTGGATTATCTGGGCAACCTCTTCAAAGTCGATGCCTAGATCTGCAAGCTCTTCCATAGGGCTGCTCCCGCGAGGATTTGAAGCTGGCAGGGCGCTCCGAAGAATGGGGAGCGCTTGAAGGGGAACGGCGGGAGCGGCGGCCAACGGCAGTCTCTGATCATGAAACTGTTGATGGCCAAGGAAGGGTTTCTTATGGCGGAGGTTGCGCCCCCTCTGAGGTGGAGGATGGAAGTCAGGCCGGGGAGGCTTACTGTGGTACTGATTGTTGGAGGAGGAGTTGGGGACATCCCTTCTTCCAGCTTTAGCTGTCAGGGATGAGATATAGGTTGGATTGGCATTTTCTCCCTCAATAAAGCGATTAGCTATCGCGATGAGCTCCTGATAGGTTGACGGTGCCTTTGTTGTCACTTTGAATTTCAATGGGCCCTCCCGGAGGCCGTGAATCAGGGCAACTTTATAATAATCGGGGTTCACATTCCTTACCCCTTGAATTTCCTTCTGGAACCGATCAACGAATCTTGCCACCGATTCATTGTCTCTTTGTCTAATATCAAAAAGGGCTGCCGGCCCATCCTTTCTCTTCTTGGAGGTTGCAAACCTCAGGAGCAGCTCGCTGCGAAGCTCAGCAAAGGAGGAAATGGTGCCTGGAGGCAACTCATAAAACCATTCTCTTGCTTGACCATCAAGAGTGGTCACTAGAAGTTTACATTTCAGGGCGTCAGAGAGGCTTCTCAATGCAACTGCCCCTTCGAATGCCTGCAGGTGGGAGATCGGATCAGTCTCCCCCGAATAAAAAGGGAGACGAGGTTTTCTGAAATTGCTTGGCGCTGACTCCCATCGGATTCGATCGACGAAGGGGGAGGGAGTTTCTGAATCAGTAGAAGGGCGGACTGGAGGATGAAACTCTGCGAGCTCCGCGGACTGTCGATCAACAAAGTCTAGTCGGCGAGCCGGGGTCCCTCGGGCTGCTTCCCTGAAGAGATCCATCAGGGGGGCGAACTGATCCTCCTGAGGTCGTAGGGGAGTTGCGGACTGAGCTTGGTGGAGAGGCGGAGGCGCAGTCGCAGGCGACTGCTGAAGAGGGGTGCGACGAGCCGGGGTCCGGCGGACTGGAGTCTGGTGGACAGGTGTCTCAGCAACTTCTTCAGCAACCTGGGGAGCAAGTCGCTGAATCAATGCTAACGGGGCTTGGCTGATCGTATCGAGCCGCTGGTCAGTCTCTCTTCGAGATACTTCAGCTTCCCAGCGGGACTGCTCCAACGCCTCCCACAGCGAATCATCGGGGGAGCTGGAGCGGTCGGAGCGGCGACCTCGGCGGTCTGACATTTCTATCCGCGGTTTCAAAAAACTGCTCGAATCTGAAGGTCGCGTGTTAACTGTTGATGCTCGAAGAGCGACGGACTCGGGCACCACCAGCTAACCATTCGAGCACTTGGGGAAGAAAAAGGAAAAACAAACTGCGAGCAGCAGTCTACTTGGCGGACTGGAAAAGGAATAGAAAAGCGGGAGCCGCGGAGCACGGCAACACCGGACTTCGCCCGTCGCGGCCTGAATGCCTCTCCTGCGACGGGCTTACTTTTGATTGCAAAGAAGGGGTTACAAGAAGGGAAAAGCAAAGCCAAGCAGAAAGCAAGCTGGAGACCGCAAAGCCAGAGATTCGAGTCCGCAGCCTTTAACAAGTGGGCTCCTGGGCTCGAGTCCGCGTGCTTTGAGTGCACCACTTCCCCCTATTTATAGGCTGGGGGCCTGCCCAAGCGGGTAGGGCTAAAATAACCGGCTGCCCGGGGTACAAAAGAGCCGGGCAGCGGTGATGGGAATCAAAAAAGAGAAGGAACAAGCAGTCCGCGCGGGACAGGCGGACTGGGCCAGCGAGCTGGAGACCTCCTTTAGTCGCACCGAGCGCGGGACTTTTAAACTAGCTGCGACCTGAGCGACCTGGGCGGCCTGGCTCGGAGCTCGTCGGTCTGAGCTTGACTCGCCGATCTAGCAGAGCTGGGAACTGAGGGCGACCTGAGCGGACTGATTGCTGGAGTCCGCCTAGGTGACGGACCACGTCCATTGGCGAGCTGGGCGAACTGAGTACTTGAGTTCAGCGAGGGAAGGGCAAGATGCCTAGCTAGAAATGTTGCGGATTCTGGGGTTAACAGTTGCAGCTCTGGGCACTATAGCTTCTAAATGCAAATTCATATGGGTATCAACATTGAAAATATTTTTTACTAAATGTAATGTTGTGCAGAATGTAGTAGGGAGAATCTGTTGTGGGATTCGGTATTGGTACAGCCTTTGCTGGGGCATTCTTGTAACGCCCCTGATTTTTCGATGAATTTATTTGAATGGGTATCATCATATTTATGACGTCATGGCATTACTTTTAACGTCAAGTTGACAGTGCAATGCCGTTAAGGCATTTTCGCGTCCTTGAGGTCGAGTCGGCCAAATTCTTGTTGTAATTGGAAAATCTTGAATTTGGAAATTAAGTTAAGTAATCTTTGACTTTCTCGTCAAGTTTCGTCGTGATCCGAGCGATATTCGGGCCTCGGTGATTTGCCGAAGTTTGTAGAGTTTATGTTCGTCGTAGACTATGAAAATTTATATCTCGAGAATGGCTCGTCGGATTTTGGTTTTGACTCCTCCGTTGGATTCGTAGCGTCAGTTTTCGCCTTCGTTGCGGGTTTTGTTTAATTCGGCGCACGTTTGGGCCTCCATTTTGAACTCTGCTTCCTTGTTCAAATTATATAAATATGATTATTTTAATATCAAAACACTATTCAAAAATGTCTTTTACTATTCATCACTATAGTTTGATTTTGGATATTTTTTGCAAAAAATAGTATTCATGAGGACAAAAAAGAACTTTTCTGCAAATTTCTTCTTGGCTAGTTCTCGAGTTCACCTTTGCTTCTTCTCGAGTAGTTCTTAAGTTGTGTCGAGTACTGTTTTAATGGTTGTCGAGTAGTGCCTGCATTCTTCTCGAGTAACTATTTTAGTACTCGAGTAATACTTTAGTACTCGAGTACTGATGTTTCCTTGTTCTAGAGTACTAAATATTTGTACTCGAGTAGCCTTTTTTTCTACTTCTCGAGTACCTGTAATCTTGTTCTCGAGTACTGTAAATTCTTCTCGAGTAGTCCGTTACAGTTTACGTTCAGGGACCTTTTTGAGGGTCAAAACGGTATTGTATAAAAGAAAAGTGTTAGCATAAAATTTGTTCGTCTCGACGAGATCTACAACATTCATGTTGGTCACTTTTCGATTTGAAGCCATCCTAAATCTCTATTTATGTTTTCCGAGGGCCCGCTCTCAAATATTTCGTTTTTTTCTTTTTAAACAGAACTTTTTATAAAAGAATTGTGTATATATATATATATATATATATATATATATATATATATAAGTTTATACTTATACTTGAAGACAATTAGAAAATAAAGAAAGAACTTCATCTTCTCCGGATTATCACCAGAAACAGAGCGGCGTGAGCGAGAGAGAACGTTTTTCGTGAATCTTCAGGTGGATGCCGGCGGTGCTCCAGTGCTCCATATCTTCAACCGAATATAGATCCGGAAAGCTCTCGTCGAGAGCTACGCCATCATGGTAAAACTTTCCCCATTCATTGAGTTTTCTCGTTAGGGTTTTTTGGCCCTAACCTCTATTTTTGCCATTTTAGTTCAGATTTCGACTCCTCCCGTCTTCTTTTGCCCTAATCTGCGACGTGGAGTGATTCCGAGGATTTTTTTCAGGTAAAACAAAGTCAAGTGGTGGTTTATCCTCGTTTCTTCTTGTCCGGTTTGATGGTAAATGTTAAGTTTTTATGTTTTTTAAAACATCCTGCACTTTTGTCTTCCAAGTTATTGCTATGATTAACCTTTCTTGCTGATCACTTGATGTTGTAAGATTTTGTCATGGTGAACAAAATCTTGTCAGGTTATGTTTAATCGTTCTTGAAGTGTCCTATTGATGGCTTTAATTTCCTTATCTATCGTTGTTGATCGCGTTAGAGTTTATCTAGGATTGCAAATCATTCCTAAGTGTTGATCAACCGCGTCTTGAGTCTACAAACATCTAGTTGAATCCGATGTGCCAAGTCTCGAGATATATGTGCTTGTTTTTATGGGTTTTCTTGATTGCGGGAGTTAGTGGACGAAACCACATCCGCGATGTTAGTTTCCTTTAATAGTACCTTTTGGAAGTCTACCAGGTTTTTGGGCGTCTGCGGTGTATGGTGGAGTGTATGAGTCTCCCACTTAGTAAGACGGATATTATATTCGAGAGGGTGTGTCCAATTGAGTGACCACCTTGCCCATGTTTTTGGGTAGAGTCGACCACAAGTGCCTAATAAAGGTTACGTAATTTCTTCCTTATGAATTACTCATATTTGTCACCTTATAGACTTGTGCATATGATGTATTTATGATATATGTGACGATTCACGTAAGTGTTCTTTTCCTGTTTGATTCTTTACTTTTGTACTTACTTTAGTACTTTTAGTCTTGGATTGATACCCCATTTGACCCTTTGTTATGTTGGCTTATTTTTCTGCCACCATTCATTCATTCTTGCTGAGGTGTTCTATCTTTGAAATGCCACAGCATCAGAACAGTAGCAAATAGCGGAGTTGGTTTTGGAGTTTCTGGGCAGCAGTGTTGGCTGTGGTTTTCGCCTCGCCGTGCCGAAGTAGTTTGTTGTTTTAGTTTGCTTACTTTGTTAAGACATACTTCTATTTTATGTGGGTTCGTGAAAGATTTTTGACGCCAACATGATAGACAATTTTGGATACCTTGTTTGCTGCTAGTTGTTTTTCTTTATGATGGATTACTTTCTCTCTTGGTGATTTATGCTAGGAATGCATGTTAGGTATTTTCAAGTATAAAATCTACTATTATTACTTCAAGCATTGCATAATTTAAAACTCTAACTTGTTATATTTAGCGAACGTAAAAGTTATCTTTACTACTATCATAAATCTAGGGCTTTGTATAGCATGAGTTGTCCTTTGGGGACGTTAATACTCATGTAGGATGTTGGAGTCAATCTAAACAAGTATCTTCCACAACGAATAATTATATTTTGATTCGTGGACTAGTTGATCCATCAAGCCGAGGGATATGGCTAACTGCTTAACTTAAACTGGATTTTCCTCTAAATAGCCTTAAGATCTTTCTTTATGCATTAAGTAAGAGTTTTGCCAGTGCGTCCGTAGTTATCCCCTGCTGGCGTGGAAACTTGACGCGCATTTTCCCTCTCTCTGATATATTATTTAATGCGGTGAAAATGCGGATTGTGACGGTTGGTATTAGAGGGAGGTTGCTTGACAATTAGTCAGGCAACCTTCCCTTGCTAGTATTAGTTATTTAGTGACATTTCATACACACACCGATGTGTCATCAGTACGTCTTAGCCAAAGCATAGTCACTAGACTCATAACATGATAAGAAGTATACAGGCATATTATATAGTATGGGAAGCATAATATGTGTTTGTGTATGAATCCACCATAGGTGGTAACATGTGACGGTTATGTAGTATGGGATACATAACCACTATCACATGGGTGCCAATTAGCACATTTTCTTTTCTCGTTGCAAGTGATGTTATGTAGTTTTGGATGCATAACTATCCATGTGTACGCCACTCATAATATGCATTAAGGCCTTTTTAGGATGGATAACACAGCATACATAGCATATCACCGCATAAACACGCGTGCTAAGTTAAGGTTTACATGATGGCATATGTACACACATGATTTTAAATAAGAGTAAAGAATACATGCATTCATATCATATGCACAAGAGTCAATAGGATGAGAGGATATCATCCTAAGTAAGACATATCATCATTATAAAAACCCAGAGCAAGTTGCAGCATAAGCAAGTGTCTTTTTAGTATGGTCTGAATTAGTTGTGTGGCCTAGTTATAATCTAGGATTTTGATGAGTTGTTCATTTATTTTTTCTATAAATGCCGCAAAAGAGTATTGCGACCAGGTCGACTACCCCGTTGGAGGGTGAGTCGTCAGGTGCACAAAGTGATGCATTGATTGAGAGTCTGCATTAGAGCAATGAGGCTCTGTCGAGGCAAGTAGTTGTTATACAATCGCAAATTCAGTCCTTATTGCCTGTCGCTCCCGCATAGCAACCCTCAGTATAAGAGCTTGCCTTGGGCCAAGCCGTACCCAATACTCCTGCTCCTCTGGTGCCCCAAGTGACTCTTCCACCGGAGATGAATTTATCTTGAATTTTCAGCGGTTAGGACCTCCCACCTACGACGGGAGTTCCAACTTTATGATTTTAGATGATTGGATCATCTCCATCGAGGAGATATTTTCGTATTCAGGGATTCTAAAAGCCCAGAAGTTAATGATTGCAGCATATCAGTTAAAAGAACTGGCAAAGAGTTGGTGGATTTGGAAAGGGAGAGTTTGAAGGAAGGTTGTTCTTGGGAATCTTTTAAGAAGATGCTGCTGAAAAAGTTTCTACCCTTGGTCGAGCAGGACCGTTTGATGAATAACTTCCTACATATGAAGCAAAGACAGCTCACAGTGAGCGAGTATGAGATTGAGTTTAGTAAATGGAGTAGGTTTGCTCTTGATTTGGTAGCTTCTGAGGAGGGTAGAGTGAAATGTTTCCTAGGAGGACTAAGATGAGATGTCAAGCAGTGGGCATGCACTTATAGAGCTTGCAGTTATGCTGTGGCAATAGAAGCCACACTGAAAGTGGAGGCGATTGAAAATGCCAAAAACTGCGGTGCTGCAGCGAGGAAAGAGAAGAGGAAATGAGTTGAGGATGGTAGTCTAGGGCTTCCGACCCTCCTTCAAAAAAGAAAGGTGGTGAAATTTGTAGCTTCTGTGGTCGATCTGGCCATCCTTACAAAAGTTGTTCCAAGAAGACTGCCACCCTGAAGCAGCAGTAGGTGCTCTCCATCCAAGGTGCACCCAAGGGAGAGCTGGTGTGCTCGTTTTGCTCAAAGAAGTGGCATGATGTGAGTCGTCGCTGGATAAAAGAAAGGACTTGCTTCCAGTGCGGTTTGAAGGGGCACCAAAAGTCTTCGTGACCCAAGATCAGTCCCCACTACAGCCTGCCCCATTTCGATCTCTACCGCCACCACCAAACTAAGACAAAGGAAAAGGAAAGAAAAATGTGGTGACTAAAGAGGATGCTCATACCTATACCAAAGTGATATCAGGTTAGATTCTAGCTTGAATTTTACTCTACATTTTTTGTTATAGTTTTCATTCATTTAGTTACATATCCTACGGTTATAAGGGAATTTAAGGTGCTGAATAGGTGGGCGCGCGATCTTTTCGATTCAGGTGCCACCTATTTCTTTGTTGCGTGGAGTTTTGTAGATATACATCGTTTGGATGTGGTTCAGTTAGAGGATTTCTTCAACGTCAAGCTTCCCTCCGGAGACCTGGTGATATCAAGTCAAGGAATTAAGAGGTGCCCTATTTTCCTAGGCGATTTCCTGGCTTTTGCGGATCTGATGGTGTTGGATATGGCTGATTTCGACGAGATTATGGGCATGGACTGGTTTTCCAAGTATGATGCAGTCATCCAGTGCAAGGCAAATCAATTGGACTTCAAGATGGACAACAGGCAACCTATGAGTGTATATGGTTTTCAGGGCAATGGTTCCCTCCTTATTTCTGCGGTACGTCCTTGTCAAGCTATAGTGTCTTGTTATGAGGCATATCTTATTTCTATGACTGCTTTGTAAATATTTGTTGTTACACTACGTCTTGAGGATGTCTCGGTGGTACGATAGTTTCCAGATGTCTTTCCTGATAGTCTTCAAGGACTTCCTCCTGAGAGAGAGGTGGAGTTTGTGATAGACCTAGAGCAAGGTACTCGCCCGATTGCTAAGGCATCATACCGTACAACTCTACGTGAGTTAGAGGATTTGCACACTCAAATGGATGAGTTACTGCAGTGTGGTTTTATTTGGCCGAGTTCTTCTCCGTAGGGTGCCCTTGTTCTGTTTGTTAAGAAGAAAGACGATTCTATGAGCCTCTACATAGATTATTGTGAGTTAAACAAGGTAACCATCAAGAACCGATATCCATTGCATCAGATTCATGATCTATTTTATCTGTTGTGGGGATGCACTGTGTTTTCGAAGATTGACCTTCATTCAGGCTACCACCAGTTGAGAGTCTATAAGGTTGATATACCATAGACGGCTTTTCATTCCCGGCACAGGCATTTTGAGTTCTTGGTGATGTCCTTTGGTTTGACAAATGCACCTTTTGCGTTCATGGACTTAATGAAATGAGTTTTCATAGATTTCTTGGACCATTTTGTAATTGTGTTCATAGATGACGTCCTTATGTATTCCCGCAATGTTGAGGAGCATACTCAACACTTGCGTTTAGTTTTTTTTACCCTGATGGAGCACAAGATTTATGCCAAGTTGAGTAAATGTGAATTCAGGTTACTCCAGGTGTCCTTTTTGGGCCATGTTGTGAGCAAGGACGGTATTCCCGTAGACCGGACCAAGATTTCTGCTGTGATGGAATGGAAGAGACCTTCTACTCCTAAGGATATTAGGAGCTTCTTAAATCTAGCCGGCTATTATAGATGGTTCATAGAATGGTTCTCTGTGTTGTCTGCTCCGCTAACTAGACTTACACAGAAGAACACCGCATTCATTTGGAGCGATATGTGTGAAGAAGCCTTCCAAGAGTTGAAGAGATTGTGTACTGCTCAAGTTTTAACCTTACCTACTGAAGGACTTGAGTACGCTATATATGTGGATGCATCACACATTGAACTTGGTTGTGTTTTTATGCAAAAGGGAAAGGTGATCGCGTACAGATCAGGACAATTAAAGATTCATTAAAGAAATTATCCTTCGCATGATTTAGAGTTTGCTGCTGTTATTTATGTACTGAAGCTTTGGAAACATTTACTTTATGGCGCACTGTGCAAGATCTATACAGACCATAAGAGTTTGAAGTATGTCTTCCCTCAAAAGGATCTAAATCTGCGCCAGCGTAGGTGTTTAGAGTATGTGGTTGATTATGATGTAGAGATCCTGTATCACCCGGGAAAGGCTAAAATAGTAGCTGATTCTTTGAGTAGGAAGACTGCCAAAATCTTTAATCTGTCGGTACAGTCTCTGGTTGAAGAATTCTTGTTGATGGACATTGAAGTTAGGAGTAGCACTGTGCCTGCTAGTTTGGAAGCAGAGGATCCCTCTTGGATTTCCCTCAATAGAGTGCACCAGAAGGATGATCCTTATTTATTGCATCTTCGGAATAGAACAGAGAAGGGAGATACTTGATTTCTCTTTGGATGAGTTAGATACTCTGAAATAACGAGGTAGATTTTTTATCCCCGCTTTTGGTGACATTCGGGCGAAGATTTATAATGAAGCTCATGATACCAGTATTGTCTATCATCCTAGTTCCACAAAAATGTATAAAGATCTGAAGTAAATTTTTTGGTGGCCAGGAATGAAAAAGGACATAACAAAGTTTATGTCAGAATGTTATACGTGTTAACGTGTTAAGGCAGACCATAGAAGGCCTGGTGGTAAATTTTCACAACTTGATATTCCAAGTTGGAAAGAGGAGAGTATTTCAATGGTTTTCATCACCGGTCTATCAAAGTCTCCTCGTGGGAACGAATCAGTGTGGGTAATAGTCGATAGGTTAACAAAGTGTGCTAACTTTGTGCCCTTTAAGATTGGTTATTCTCTGAAGAAGATAACTGAGCTATATCTTGAAGAGGTCATCAGATTACATGGAGTTCCTATTAGCATTATTTTAGATCGAGACTCCAGATTTACGTCTCGCTTTTGGAAGTGTTTACAAAAGGGGTTGGGTACCGATTTAAGGTATTTCACCTCCTATCATCTGCAGATAAAAGGTCAAATAGAGCAAGTTAATCAGATCGTGGAGGATATGATCAGGTGTTACATATTGGATCACGGTGGCACTTGGGATGAGCATCTCAGACTCATAGAATTTTCTTACAAAAATAGTTATAAAGAGAGTCTGCAGATGGCCCCGTTTGAGGCCTTGTATGGGAGGCGATTTAGGACTCCTCTTTTTGGGCTAAGGTTGGTGAGAGACCATTGTTAGGTCCGGAAGCCGTTGAAGAGATGAATTGTTCTGTAACTCATATTCGAGAGAAGCTCCGTGTAGCACAAGAGCATTATGAGAAGTATGTTAATTGATGAAGGGTCGATCTGGACTTTGTCGTTGGGGACTTGGTTTTTCTGAATTTCTCTCTGATGCCTGGTGTTACAAGGTTCGGAAGGAACCACAAGTTAGACCCTCGATATGTGGGGCCTTTCCAGATTCTTGAGCGCATCGGAGTGTAAGCTTATAGGCTATAATTGCATGCGACCTTCCCTGGTGTCCACAAGGTGTTCCGTGTGGGCTAGTTGCGGAAGTGTGTTCATAGTGGTCATAAAGTCCTTGACTTGGTGCCCCAGATTCAACCCAACTTCTTGCATGTTGAAGAGCTTGTCCGTGTTTTGGAATCTCAAGAGCGTGTGTTGCGGAGAAAGACCATCCCCATGGTCAAGATTCTTTGGAGAAATTAAGTCGTCGAGAGCGCGATGTGGGAATTGGAATCGGCGATGAGGGAATCTCATCCGCATCTATTCTCTTAGTTCTTGGTATGTCTCTATGTTTTGGTTGTGTTTGATTTTCTCATTTTTGGTTTGGTTTTGTAGTTGTGTTAAGTTTTGGGACGAAACTTCTTTTTAGAAGGAGTGACTGTAAACCCCCCCTCCCCCCAATTTTTCGATGATTTTATTTGAATGGGTATCATCATATTTATAACGTCATGGCGTTACTTTTAACATTGAGTTGACGGCGAAACGCCGTTAAGGTATTTTCGTGTCCGTGCGGTCGAGTCGTAAAAATTCTTGTTGTAATTGGAAAATTTTGCATTTGGAAATTAAGTTAAGTAATCTTGGTCTTGCTCGTTAAGTTTCTTCGCGATGTGTTCATAGTGGCCTCAGCGATTTGCTGAAGTTTGTAGAATTTATTTTCACCGTAGACTTTGAAAATTTATATCTCGATAATGGCTCGTCGGATTTTTGTTTTGACTTCCTCATTGGGTTCGTCGCATCAGTGTTTGCCTTCGGTGCGGGTTTTGTTTAATTTGGCGCGTGTTTGGGCCTCCGTTTTGAACTCATGCTTCCTTGTTCAAAATATTAAAACACTATTCAAAAATAACTTTTACTATTCATCTTTATAGTTTGATTTGGGATATTTTTGCAAAAACACTATTCATGAAGACAAAAAAGAACTGTTCTGCAAATTTCTTCTTGGCTAGTTCTCGAGTTCACCTTTGGTTCTTCTCGAGTAGTTCTTAAGTAGTACTATTTTTTATGGTTGTCGAGTACTGCATGCATTCTTCTCGAGTAACTATTTTAGTTCTCGAGTAATACTTTAGTACTCGAGCACTTATGTTTCCTTGTTTTTGAAAGTGTCTAGTGTCGACTAAATCCACCTATGGGGGGGATAGGTGTCGTGCAGTCTTTTGCGGAATTAAATATACCTATAAAAATTAATAAACATAGCACAGAAAACACACAGAGTTATATTGGTTCCCCGATTTGGGTACGTCCACATCCCCCTTCGACCTATCTCCCACCAAGGGATGACTCGGTCACTCCTCCAAATGGATTGAAATCCAATCCTCACACTACGGAAGGAACCCTTCCAACAAAAGAGTCACAACTCCACCACCACGTGTTGCACCCAACCCTTATAATGAGGAATTAAAATTCCTTTACAATAAATCAAAATTGAATGTAAAAGAAAATACAAAGAGCTTTTGGAGATTCTGATGTCCTTCTTCGTTCGTTGAAGCTTTCTTGAAAGTTACGAAGAGTCCACAATCGGAATTCTCTCTTGGAGAGGATCTTGAAAAGATCGTCGGTGGCAAGTGAATGCAGTAGCGATACTTTGTAGATCCAAACTTCTTGATGACACAAGCAAGGTCTACCAATGATCTCAGTTGGACCAATCGTCTTCACCGATTCGGAATGGAGAACTAGTCTCGTTCAAAGAATTGAGAGACAGGAGATCTCAAGAGAGATGCGTGAGACACTAGGCTTGCCTCGGTACTATCGTCGGAAGATCAAAGATGATCAGAGATTATCGGCGACGACGAACTGCGAGGGGCGACAAGCGATCAGCGATTTCCGCGATCGGCTAGGGCATGACGTCGGCTGCTTTTGATTTCACGTGAATGGATTACTGTAGAAGTTCAAAATATGTGAGTATATATACCAGAGACAACCCTAATGACTGTTGTGGGGCCCACAAGGAGAAACCCTAGCCCCGGACAAAACAGCGCACGGCCTCTTGGTTCGGTCCAGTGAACGGAGGAAAATTGCCTAAGGCAAAATCGGTGGGAATCGTTGGTGATTCCCGTCGAAGTCGGCGGGAATCATTCACGATTCCCGTCGATTCTGCCTTAGCAAAATCCCTGTCTGGAATACAGTCAGCTGAAAGAAATCGGCGGGAGAGGATAGCAGATACTCGACGAATCGGCGGGAATCACAAACGATTCCCGTCGATTCTGCCTTGGCAGAATTCCTGTTGGAAAACTGTCAGCCGGAAGAAGTCGGCGGGAATATAGACTGATTCTCGTCAAATTGGCGGGAGTCACTAACGATTCTCATCGAAGTTGGCGAGATTCACTTAGTGATTCCCATCGATTTTGACTTAGAAGAATTTTCTCTTCCTTCCTTTGAAGACTTGGTCTTTGACCCCTCTTTGCTCCTTCTTCTGCTCTTGATCTGCCTTAGTCCTGTACTTGAAAATAAGTACATTCTAATAGAGAGAGCACACGTGAGTCAACACACTAATCTACTCAACGAGGGATTACATTGCGCAGACCCGTGTATATTGACCCACTGCACCCTGACATTGGTGTGTACTTATCATGGAATAGCTGCAAGCAATACTTGATATTAGATCGTCAAATACATTGTCAATTCAACTTAGCTTGTTCAAGGGCTTCTTCAAATCAGGTACATTGTGGATACAGTACCCAACAATCACCCCCTATTTGAAGAAGCCTAACACCTACAAGCTAAGGTGAATAGAACAGAAGGGAATGAAAAGCATAAAATGAAAATTCAGTTGAGAGTGAAATTCATTACCATTTTCCTGTAAGCATACTAAACATTGGCAGCCACCTACTTAACATTGCCAGCCACCTTAGCCTTTGTCGAGAGGGTAATCTCCCCCTTTTCGGCTTTTTCAAATCTGGGACTTCACTTGGAGCCAAATGCTCCCCCTCAGTTCTTGCACCCGTGCTCAATCTTGAGTTCCTTGCTGATGCTCCCCCTTGATCCAAAAGTCTTGAGTCCTTCAGTCTTAAATCTTCATAGTTCAGCATGCCGAGTTCAGTTTTGAAGAGGCTGAACTTGGCCTCGTCTAGGGGCTTTGTGAAGATATCTGCAATCTGCTTATCCGTGGTGACATAGCAGAGAAAGATATCCTTGTTTTCCACATGCTCCCGAATGAAGTGGTAGCGCACTTTAATATGCTTTGTTCTGCTGTGCGACATAGGATTGTTTGCAATTGCTATTGCGCTCGAGGAGTCGCAATACATAGGAACTTCTCTGAACTGCAAGTCATAATCATCGAGTTGATTTCGGATCCATAGAAGTTGTGCGCAACAGCTGTCTGCTGAGATGTACTCAGATTCAGCCGTGGAGGTTGCGACACAGTTCTTCTTTTGACTGTTCCATGAAATAAGCCTTCTTCCGAGTAATTGGCACGTCCCGGAAGTGCTTTTCCTATCATCCCTACTTCCTGCAAAGTCAGCATCTGAAAAGCCTATCAGCTCGACATCATTATTTCTTGGGTACCACAAGCCAAGATTTGGTGTACCTTTAAGGTATCTAAGAATTCGCTTTTCAGCGACATAATGAGATTCCTTAGTATTCACCTGATATCTGGCACAAACGCAAGTGGAAAACATAATATCCGGTCTACTAGCAGTAAGGTAGAGTAGGGATCCAATTATGCTTCTGTATTTGGTTTCATCAAAAGGTTTCCCTTTCTCATCCTTGTCCAGAGACACAGTGGATCCCATTGGAGTCCTCATAGAGGTTACATTCTCCATTCTGAATTTCTTAAGGAGTTCATTTGTGAACTTCGTCTGAGAAATGAAAATTCCATCCTCAGACTGTTTCACTTGAAGTCCCAAGAAATACTTTAGCTCTCCCATGCTGCTAATTTCAAACTTTCCTTGCATAAGTTTAGAAAAATTCTTGCAAAGATTGTTGTCCGTTGAGCCGAATATTATGTCATCGATATAAATTTGCACCAGCAGAATCTTGTCTTTGACTTCTCTAAGAAACAATGTCTTATCTATTTTTCCTCTCGAGAACTTGTTCTCAAGAAGAAAACTAGACAGAGTCTCATACCAAGCTCGAGGAGCTTGTTTTAAGCCATATAATACTTTATTAAGAAGGTAAACATGATTAGGGAATGATGGATTAACAAAACCGGGGGGTTGCGTGACATATACTTCCTCTTTCAAATCTCCATTTAGGAACGCAGATTTCACGTCCATCTGATAGACAGTGAATCCTTTGTGAGAGGCATATACCAGGAACAATCTGATCACCTTGAGCCTTGTAACCGGTGCAAAGGTTTGGTCGAAGTCAATCCCCTCCTCCTGTCTGTAACCTTGAGCCACCAGTCTGGCCTTATTCTTGATGATGACACCATATTCATCCAGTTTGTTTCTGAAGATCCACTTAGTGTCGATCACATTCTGTTTCTTTGGTCTGGGAACAAGCGTCAAGACGTTGCATCGTTCGAATTGATGCAGTTCATTATGCATGGCCAATATCCATGATGCATCTTTGTTCGCTTCGTCGAACTCCTTTGGCTCAACTTGTGACAAAAAACTATGGTGCAGAATATCGTTAATTGTACCTCTCTGAGTTCTGACACCATCAAGAGGATCTCCTATGATCTGATCTTTGGGATGATCCCTCACGTGTCGGAGCTCGAAGAGTCTTGAATCTGGAGCTCAAAAAGCTTCTCGGGCTCCTTCCTCTTCTGGGAGATTTTCTCCATCCTGATTCTCATCTTCACCAGTTGGCGTTGAGGTGGAGACCTTGACGTACTTGGGAGTTGCATCTTTAGAAGTCTCCTCGAGACTTAGCACTTAAAGCCTTGCACCTGCATCTTCAAGAATGCCACTGGAAGAATTGCTGTGAAGCAAGCTTCCTTCATCAAATACAACATTAATTGACTCCTCTACCACTAGGGTTTTCTTATTGAAAACCCTATAAGCCCGACTATGGCTACTATGGCCCATGAAGTTGCCTTCAAAGCATTGTTCTCCGAATTTAGAACGTCGGTACTTCCCATTATTGAGTACATAGCATCTGCAGCAAAAAATCCTTAAATAGGACATGGTCGGTTTCCTTCCTTTCAATAGCTCATAAGGCATCTTACGATGATTCTTGTTGATCAATGCTCGGTTCTGCACATGACAAGCCGTATTGACAGCCTTTGCCCAGAAGTACTCTTGAAGAGAAGCGTCATTAAACATTGTCGTACATGCTTCAACGAGCATTCTTTTTCTCCTCTCTGCAACTCCGTTTTGCTGAGGAGTATGTGGGGAGGAAAACTCATGAAAGATACCATGTTCTTCATAGAATTCTGTCATAGCACCAGACTCGAATTCTGTTCCATGGTCACTTCTGATTTTGACCACGGAGCAGTTAAGTTCGTTCAATCTGCTTGATAAAATTAGTGAAGATGTCAAACGTATCTGACTTTCATTTCAAGAAGAACACCCACGTAAACCGAGAGTGATCATCAACAATAACTAGCGTATACGATTTGCCTCCTAAGCTATGAACATGCACTTGACCGAACAAGTCCATATGCAAAAGATAAAGACATCTAGAAGAGTCTTTGTCTGCAATGCCCTTAAAGGTAGCCCGAGTCTGTTTGCCCATCTGGCATGCAGAAAAAGGGCTATCTTTGATGCACTTAATAGTAGGGGCATCCCTTACTAAGTTCTTAGAAAACAACATATTAATAGTTTTGAAATTAATATGTGCTAATCTCTTGTGTCATTGTTCACAAAGAGATGCACTGCCTTTTGCTACTAGGCACACAGGGGTAGAAGAGTCTAAGCTAAGAAAATCTAAGCAAAAGATATTTCTGCTCCTAATGCCAGTTAATACCGTCTCCAAAGAGGCACACAATATTATCAGGCACTTCTCCTTGCAGAACTTAACGTCGTATCCATTATCACACAACTGGCTTACACTGATCAGGTTATGGTTTAACCCTTCAACATAGGCCACGTCTGTGATAGAGAATACACCGTTGGAAATTATACCATAACCCCTGATGACTCCTATATCAAATCCTCCAAAGATGACTTTGGGTCCATTTTCGACTGGGGAGTAATCACGCAACAGGCTTCTTGTCCCGGGCATATGCCGAGAACATCCACTGTCCAAGTACCAAATTGGCGTTTTGGTGGCCTTTGGACATACCTGCAAAATAGATTTAGTTTCCCTTAGGAACCCAATCGAACTTGGGTCCTAGATTCCTTGTTAGCACACTCCCCCTCGGTTGGTTAACCCTACGAGTGGTCGGCCTCGCATTGCTAACAAAAGGAGTCTCATTGTATCTTGGATTAAACCAGCAATCCACGGCAAAGTGACAACTTTGCCACAACACCATCAGTCAAACCTATTGTACCGTTTCCTAGGCTCCTGCTTCACCCTTGGAACGGTGGGTCCAGTCGGGGCCTTGGATCTGGAGGTGGAGGCATCATGATGACAACAGTCACATGATTTCTTCACTTCCTATTCCTTTAGTATAACTGGCTTGGCATTTGGTGCCTGCTTCCTATTATGGCCGCTAGAGAAGTGGTCATAATTGTCCACTTGGATTTCCTCATAAGGTGCCTTGAAGACACTCTCACCGTAGTTGCGGGGAAGGTCCAACCATCATACCGGATCTTGGGCTTCTCAACCGAGGGCCAAAAGAAGTGACCATAGGTTGACTCAAGGTCCTCCTTATTGCAAGGAAAGCCAGGCTTTCTGAATGAAACAGGACCAAGTGGGGCCTTTCCCTTCT
The DNA here is from genome assembly GCA_039513925.1 of Platanthera zijinensis. Taxonomy (NCBI): domain Eukaryota; kingdom Viridiplantae; phylum Streptophyta; class Magnoliopsida; order Asparagales; family Orchidaceae; genus Platanthera; species Platanthera zijinensis. The sequence goes on from CM077090.1 coordinate 141,464,767, forward strand.
CTGCAGTAGAGGCCTTCTTAGCAATCTTATTTTTCCTCTGATTTCTATTTCTCCTGGATGATTTACAAGGCACACCCACATGCCCTAAGCTAGCCCCCTTAGCCCGAGCAGAGAATTCATCAACCAGAGGAAGAACGGTCTTGGGCATAGAGAAGCATTTAACAATCTTTCTCTCTATCGCAAGCTGTTCTTCCAACTTGTTGATTTCTTCCTATTTTTGGTCAAGGAGCCTTAGAGAATTTGAGTGCTCAGAAGTCAGGTCCAGGTGTTCCTGTCGGAGAGAAATCAAGCTAGTGATCTCTTCTTTTAGGGAAATACCCTCAACCTTAAGGAATTTGACTTCCTTTTTCTGAGCCCTCGACCTCTTGCGGCATTCCTCAAAGGTATTGAGCAGAAGCTCATACTTTTCGAGGAGCTCAGCTTCACGGGCAGATGGGCTGTCCTCGAGATCATCGTTAGGAGACTCAGAGTCAGAGTCCGAGAGGGGGGTACGATCTTTTACCTTCCCAGTAAATGGGGAGCAATCTCCTTTTGAGTCAGACCGACCCATTAGCCCGAAGTAGGCTTCCTCATCATCACTGGAGTCTGAAAAATCACATTCACTCAGTGTCTTTGGCTTTTTAGCAAAGTAGCTCCTCTCCTTCTTCTTATCTCTAGAGGACCTATGCTCCTCTCCCTTCCCCTTATCTCTCTTGCTTTGGTGGCAGTCAGCAACGACGTGGCCTAGCTTATTGCATCCAAAGCAAATAATGTCAGTAGAGCGATGTTTGTTCTGTTTGGATTCATACCTGTCAAAAGAGTAATTCTTCTTCTGATGTTTGGAGGAGGAGCCGCCTCTCTTTCTTTGATTCCTCAACTTGAGGAACTTCTTGAACTCTCGAGTTATGAAGGAGAATTCTTCTTCAGATAGCTCTGAGCTGGAAGAGCATGGCTAAGAGACTTCTTCCTCATCCTTTTTCTAATAGCGGGACGAGGCTGCACCCTTACCTTTCCTTGAGTGATTGGCTTTCATGGCTACAGTCTTTTCTTTGACAGCGGCTTTATCGGCTTCTTCTTTAGCTTTTCTGGTGTTCAGCTGAAGCTCATAGGACATAAGCTTCCCAAACAAAATCTGGGGATCAGTTTCTGCCAGCTTGCCAAATTATCTGATGGCATAGATCTTGGTGTCCCATTCCTTTGTAAGGGATCTAAGGAATTTGTCATTTAGTTCACCATCAGTGAATACTCTGCCATAACCCTTCAGGGCATTGACGATCTTCAGGAAGTTCTCAAATGTCACTCTGATTTCTTCCTTGGGACCTTGCCTGAAGGCCTCATACTTCTTGTTTAGAAGGGATCTTCGATCATCCCTTACTTCATCAGTGCCTTCCATCAAAATGATCAGGCAGTGCCATATGTCCTTGGCAGTCCTGCAGTTGCAGAAATTCTGCATCATAGAATCATCGACGGCGCTTACAAAGATGTTTTGAGCTTTCTTGTCATGTCCGACAAGCACCATCTCATCCTTATCAATTTTGGAGAGCTTCTTGGGCACCATCTTGGTATGATCAATGGTGGAGGCCTTAGTGGGGATATAAGGGCCCTCCTTAACTACCATGAAGAGTCGAGGGTCGACTGCTTCCATTTAGAACCTGATCCTTTTCTTTCCAGATGGGAAAGTTCAGCTTGGTGCATACTGGGATCTTTCCTGAATACTTGAGTCCGTCCATTCTCGAGATCTTCTTTCCTCTTGACACTAGACACAGGATATTACTCAAGGTGTTAACCTTATTGATGAGCAACATCCCTCTGATACCACTTGTAAGTGTCTAGTGTCGACTAAATCCACCTATGGGAGGGGGGGGGGGGGAATAGGTGTCGTGCAGTATTTTGTGGAATTAAATGTACCTGCACAAATTAACAAACACAACACAAAAAACACACAAATAGTTATAGTGGTTCCCCGATTAGGGTATGTCCACTTTTCCCCTTCGACCTATCTCCCACAAGGGATGACTCAGACACTCCTCCAAACGGATTGAAATCCAATCTTCACACTAGGGAAGGAACCCTTACAACAAAGGAGTCACAACTCCACCACTACGGGTTGCACCCAACCCTTACAATGAGGAACAAAAATTCCTCTATAACAAATCAAAATTGAATGTAAAAGAAAATACAAACAAAGCTTTTGGAGATTCTGATGTCCTTCTTTGTTCATTGAATCTTTCTTGAAAGTTATGAAGAGTCCACAACCAGAGTTCTCTCTTGGAGAGGATCTTGACAAGATTGGCAGTGGCAAGTGAATGCGGTGGCGATACTTTGTAGATCCAAACTTCTTGACGAAGCAAGCAAGGTCTACCAACGATCTCAGTTGGATCAATCATCTCCACTAATTCAGAATAGAGAACTAGTCTCGTTCAACGAATCGAGAGACAAGAGATCTCAAGAGAGATGCGTTAGATGCTAGGCTTGCCTCGGTACTGTCTTCGGAAGATCAAAGATGATCGGAGATTATCGGCAACGACGAACTGCGAGCGGCGACAAGCGATCGGCGATTTCCGCAATCTGCTAGGGCACGGCGTCGGTTTCTTTTGATTTCACATGAATGGATTACTGTAGAAGTTAAAAATACGCGAGTATATATATCAGAGGCAACCCTAATGACCGTTGTGGGGCCCACAAGGAGAAACCCTAGCCCCGGCTGAAATAGCGTACGACCTCTTGGTTCGGTCCAGCGAACGGAAAAAAATTGCCTAAGGCAAAATGGGCGGGAATTGTTGGTGATTCTCGTCGAAGTCGGAGGGAATCATTCACGATTCCCGTCGATTCTGCCTTAGCAGAATCCTTGTCTGGAAAACAGTCAGCTGAAAGAAATCGGCGGGAGAGGCTAGCAGATACTCGACGAATCGGCGGGAATCACTAACAATTCCCGTCGATTCTGCCTTGGAACAATTCCTGTTGGAAAATTATCAATCGGAAGAAGTCGGCGAGAATGTAGACTGATTCTCGTCGAATCGGCGGGAGTCACTAACGATTCCCGTTGAAGTCGGCGAGAATCACTTAGTGATTCCCGTCGATTTTGACTTAGAAGAATTTTCTTTTCCTTCCTTTGAAGACTTGGTCTTTGACCCCTCTTTGCTTCTTCTTCTTCTCTTGATCTGCCATAACCCTGTACTTGAAAATAAGTATACTCCAATAGAGAAAGCACACGTGAGTCAACACAATGATCTACTCGACGAGGGATTACGTTGCGCAGACCCGTGTATATTGACCCACTGCACCATAACATTTGTGTGTACTTAGCATAGAATAGCTGCAAGCACAACTTGATAGAAGATCGTCAAATACATTGTCAATTCAACTTATCTTCTTCAGGGGCTTCTTTAAATCAGGTACATTGTGGATACAGTACCCAACAGTTCTCGAGTACTAAATTTTAGTACATGAGTAGCCTTTTTTTCTACTTTTCGAGTACCTGTAATCTTGTTCTCGTGTATTGTAGATTCTTCCCGAGTAGTCAGTTATAGTTTGCGTTCGGGGGCCTTTTTGAGTGTCAAAACGGTGTCGTATAAAACATATGGTTAACATAAAATTTGTTCGTCTCGACGAGATCTACAACTTTCATGTTGGGCACTTTTCGATTTTAAGCCATCCTAAACCTCTATTTTATTTTCCGCGCGCCCTCTCTCAAATATCTCATTTTCTTCGTTTTAGACAGAACTTTTTATAAAAAAAATGTGTATATATGTATAACTTTATACTTATAATTAAAGAAAAAAAGAAAAGAACGAAAAAACTTCATCTTCTCCGGATTATCTCCCGAACCAGAGCGACATGAGCGAGAGAGAAAGTTTTTCGTGAATCTTCCGGTGGCTGTCGATGGTGCTCCGGTGCTCCATATCTTAAACCAAATATAGATATGAAAAGCTCTCGTCGAGATCTATGCCATCATCATAAAACTTTCCCCATTCTTTGAGTTTTCTCGTTAGGGTTTTTCGGCCCAAACCTATATTACGACCATTTTTGTTCAGATTTCAACTTCTCTCATCTTATTTTTCCCCGATTTGCGACGTGGAGTGATTCGGAGGATTTTTTTTCCCGGTAAAGACAAGGCAAATGGTTGTTTACCCTCGTTTCTTCTTGTCCGGTTTGAGGGTAACTGTTAAGTTTTTATGTTCTTTAAAACTTCCTGCACTTTCGTCTTCCCAGTTATGGTTATGATTAACCTTTCTTGCTGATCACTTAATGTAGTAATATTTAGTCATGGTGAATTGAATCTTGTCAGGTTATGTTTAATCGTTCTTGAAGTGTCTTATTGATGGCTTTAATCGCCTTATCTATTGTTGTTGAACGCATTAGAGTCTATATACGATTGCAAATCATTCCTAAGGGTTGATCAGCCCCGTCTTGAATCTAGAAACGTCTAGTAGAATTTGATGTGCCAAATCTCGAGATATATGTGTTTGTTTTTGTGGGTTTTCTTGATTGCTGGAGTTAGTGGACAAAACCACCTCCGTGATGTTTGTTTCCTTTATTAGTGCCTTGTGGAAGTCTACAAGTTTTTTTGCGTCTGCGGTGTATGGTGGAGTGTATGAGTATCCCCTGCAGTAAGATGGATATTAAATTCGTGAGGCTGTGTCCAGTTGAGTGACCACCTCGTCCATGTTTTAGGGTAGAATCGACCACAAGTGCCTAATAAAGGTTACGCAATTTCTTCCTTATGATTTACTCATGTTTGTCACCTTATAGACTTGTTCATATGGTGTATTTATGATGTACATGACGATTCACGCAAGTGTTCTTTTCCTATTTTATGCTTTATTTTCGTACTTTACTTCACTACTTTTGGTCTTGGGTTGGTACCCCATTTAACCCTTTGTTATGTTGGCTTATTTTATTCCACCATTCTTACATTCTTGCGTAGGTGTTCTGTCTTTGGAATGCCTCAAGTGCAGAGCAGTAGCAGATAGCGGAGCTAGTTTTGGAGTTTATGGGCAGCAGTGTTGGATGTGGTTTTCGCCTCGCCATAGCGAGGTAGTTTGTTGTTTTAGTTTGCTTACTTAGTTCAGACAAACTACCTTGCTAGCTGCTAGTTGTTTTTCTTTGTGATGGATAACTTGCTCTCGGAAATGATTTATGCTAGGAATGCATGTAAGGTAATTTCAAGTATAAAATCTACTATTATTGCTTCATGCATTGCATAATTTAAAACTCTAACTTGTAATTTTTTGCGACCGTAAAATCTATCTTTACTACTATTATAAATTTAGGTCCTTGCAAAGCATACGTTGTCCTTTGGGGACATTTATACTCATGTAGAGAGTTGGAGTCAATCTAAATAAGTATATTCCGCAGTGTATAATTATATTTTGATTCGTGGACTAGTTGATCCTCTAAACCGAGGGATACAGCTAACTGCTTAACTTAAACTAGATTTTCCTCTAAATAACCTTAAGATCTTTCTTTATTCATTAAGTATGAGTTTTTCCTATGCGTCAGTAGTTATCCCCTGCTGGCGTGGCATCATAACACACATTTTTCCTCACTCTGATATATTATTTAATGCGGTGAAAATGCGGGTTGTGACACTTATTCTTAGATTTTCACTTCTAAGACCCAAAATTTTATGAATCATCATAATCATCATCATCATTATCAGAATCACTAGCAGGATTATCATATAACTCATCAATTTGCTTAAACAAATCGGCTTGATTTATATCTTGAACTTCTTGCTCTTTAGATGCAATATCTGTAATGACTTGAGCCTCATCTCTGTCTCTTTCTTCTTCCATATCTTGAAACAAAATTTAATCAAGATCTAGGATGGGAGACACAACCCAAGCATAAGTTAGAGGAGAGAAAGCCTTTGGCTCTAAAACATTTATTGATAAATTCTCTGAAGAAATACTAGAGGAAATGTTACAGAAACTATTTATAATTTCTTCTAAGACTAAAGAATCAACTAGAACAAAATGGCAAACAATTGCTTTAGAATAATCAGATATTGTATCCAATATATCAAAAACGGATATATTTCTGCTATAAGATGTATCAAAAGAATGAAGTAATGAATGAATATCAACTATGGAATTAATGATGAAATCACCAAAAGTGATCATTATTGTATCAATTGACTCTTCTTCTAAACAAATCATTTCAGTATCATCATAAAGAATTTCAACTATTTCTGCTGCTAGAATTTCTACTACTACTGTTGCTACTGCTACTATTACTGCTGCTGGAAGAGATTCTTCATTGGATATCTACCCCTGCCTGGTTTCAGAGAGACATGACCCATGCCCCCATAAGAAGAGACAGAAGAGGAGGAAGCTAGTTGAGCAGTTAGAAGATGAAGCGACGAACTCCATCCAACAATAAAGAAAAGATTCGAACTCAGGCTGACAAAAAATTTCATGAAGAAATAAAAGCGTCGATCTCAGTTTGAAGAGGGGGTAAATAGTTCGTCGTTCTTAGTTCGACAAAAAAATTTCTGGAGCAAAATCGTCAATCTCCGTTCTACGAAAGAAATTTCACAAAGAGATTTCATCAATCTCCGTTCGACTACAAATCTCAATAAGATTTCACAGATCGTAGATCTCCATTCGACGAAAGGTGACCAATTCTACGACCTCAGACAGGAAATCAAATTAGCCCTTCTCTATTAATAATAACTTGGTGATTTAGGAAGAATAAATGTTTCTTTTCATCTAATGGATTGGTGAAAATGTCTGTTTTTTGTAAATCAGTAGAGATAAAGACAAGATTAATTTTATTTTTGTCCACACAATCTCTAATGAAATTATGTCTAATCTCTATATGATTAGTTCTACTATGAAGCACTGGATTTTATGCAATTGAAATAGCACTGGTATTATCACAAAAGATAGTTTAATTATTTAGGTTGAAACCAAAATCCTAGAGCTGATTTTGAATCCATAAAATCTATGAGCAGCAACTACCAGCTGCAATGTATTCAGCTTCAGCAGTTAATGTGGATACATATATTTGTATCTTGCAAAACTAGGATATAAGCCTATCACTAAGAAACTGATAAGTTCCTGATGTGCTTTTCTAATCAACTCTACATCCAGCATAGTCAGAATCTAAGAATCCAGTTAAGTAAAATTCTGACTCTGTGGGATACCAAAGTCCTAGATTTGGACAACCCTTTATATATCTTAAAATCCTTTTTAGTAAAATAATGTGAGATTCTTTAGGGTTGACGTGAAATCTAGCACAAATACAAGTAGCAAACATAATGTCTGGCCTAATAGCTGTAAGATACAATAAGGACCCAACAATAGCCCTATATGTTTTTTGATCAACTGGCTTGCCTTGTTCATTAAAATCAACTACAACTTTGGAGGGCATGGGTGTTTTCATTTCTGTGGCATCAGACATCCCAAATCTTTTTATAAGCGCCTTAAAATACTTAGACTTGGATATAAAGATACCATTAGGGGTTTGCTTCACTTGAAGACCAAGGAAGTAAGATAGTTCACCCATACTACTCATTTCAAACTTTTAGTGCATCAAGTCAGAAAACATTTTGTAAAGTTTGGGATCAGTAAATCCAAATATTATATCATCTACATATATTTAAACTAGCAAAATCTTTGACTTATGATGTCTAATAAATAAATTCCTATCTACAATGCCTCTAATGAACTTATGCTCTAAAAGAAAGTTAGCTAAGGTTTCATACCAAGCTCTTGGAGCTTGCTTTAGACCGTAGAGAGCTTTATGCAACTTAAAGACATAAGAGGGATGAGTTGAAGAAATAAAACCTGATGGTTGTTCAACATACACATCCTGTTTGAGTTCTCCATTTAGGAATGCACTTTTGACATCCATTTGATAGACTTTGAATTTCTTGAATGTTGCATCTGCAAGAAATATTCTGATAGCCTCCAGCCTTTCAATAGGGGAAATGGTCTGGTCATAGTCAATACCTTCCTCATGTGAATTGCCTTGGGCTACCAATCTGTCTTTGTTCCTTACAATTGCTCCTTGTGCATCCAGATTGTTCCTAAATACGAATTTAGTTTTAAAGACTGGGTACTCTTTGGGTCTTGGAACTAAATCCCAAACTCTTCATCTTTCAAATTGATTGAGTTCCTCTTGCATTGCAATAATCCAGTGGGGATCTTGCTCTGTATATTTTATGAATTGAGGTTCCATCTGAGAAAGAAAGCAAGCATGTATCTGATCATGATTTAATTAAAGCCTTGTTTGCACACCAGCTGATATGTCTCTAATCACTTGAGATATGGGATGATCTCTAAGTGTGACAAGATCAATGTGTAGAGTTTGTTCTTCAACCACTTGTGGAATTAATTCCTCTTGTGGAATTTCATTAATGATGAGTTGTAAATATACCTTTTTTATAGTATGTTTATTTAGTCATTTTACTTTATTTTTGCCTTTTTTGTTTGTTTTTGTTTAATAATTTGTTTATTTTTTGTAAAAATTATTCTAACTTACTTTATTTTTGTTTTCTGAAATTTTTTAGAAAAAGTCAAAATTTGACCTGCCACGCCCGTGAAATAGCCCGACACGCCCGTGACAACACTCAACGCCATCACACTCAATGCGGTCAACTCGACACTCAACGATTTTACTGTTCACCACTCAACGCCATCATGTCATGCCCGTGTCCGAGCCTGTCACGCCCGTGTCGATGTCGGCACTCAACACCTCCAGCCAGCAAAGTTCAAGTTGATTTCCTCCAGCCAGCTGCCTAATCACGCCCCCCATCATGCCCCCATCACGCCCTCAGTCACGCCCCCCGTCACGCCCTTGACGGGCCCGTGTCACCTTCCCGAACCTTTCAGAACGAAGCCAGCTCGCCGAAGTTGCCAAGTCAAACACGCCTCTGACTGACACGCCCCCTGTCACGCCCGTGACTAGGGCATATCACACCTGAAAAATTTGTCTATAAATAAAAGCTTTCTGTAAGCTTTTTCTGTCCACCTTTTAACCACTTTGCTAGGGTAGGTGGTGCCAAAATGGTTTCCAAATGCTATGTAAGAGAAATTTCTCCCTCCCCCTCTTAGTTGGTATTAGTTTTTTTTTGTTTTAACTTTGATGTAATAACTTATCATTTTAATAAAATTTGTCATTTTCTCTTCTTCTCTTGCTTGGTATGAAAAATCCATTTGAATGGGCCTACCAAAAATAATTTTTTGTTCCTTTTTTGTGCTTTTCTTTTATTGTTTTCATTTTATAGCTTTTATAACTTGTTTAGCATAGGATTTCTCCGCATTTCTAGCCGTTGTAATCGCAATTTTATTTTCATGCAACGTATTTTTAGTTTGTTTTTTTTCTTCTTTCTAAAGTTTTCATCCTTATGATTTTATAAATAGAGTTTTAAAAAGTGTTGATTTTCATTTTCTTTAACTTAGGATTTTTAGGATTGTAAAACTTTTTGTCTATTTTCACTTTTTTAGCTCTTTTATAAAAACATAAGAATGAAAAAGTTGTTATTTTAATTTTTGTTAACTTTTTTTTTAATCTTTTATTTTCAAAACTTTTCGCTCCTTTAATTTTTATTTTCTCTTTTTATGCATTTCTACCGCATTCTACGGTAGAAATGCAGTTGTTTATATTTTTAGATAACTTAGTTTTTCTTATTTTTTTGTACGTGTGTGTGCTTGTATGAGTTAACTAGATTGCTTTCATTCAATTTTTGTAGAGTGTGTGCGTAAGTTCATTTATTTTCGCCTACTCATTAAGATTTAAATGACGTGCTTTCATTTCCCACCTACTCCTTTGAGTAGGACTTGTCATTTACTGCTTTTATTTCCCGCCTACTCATTTGAGTAGGACTTGTAATTTACCGCTTTAATTTTCTTCCTACTCACTTGAGTAGGATTTTGTGTGTGTGTGTGCGTTTTATTTATAGTAGAGTGCGTGCGTGTATGAGATAGATTTATTCCCGCCCACTCGCTTGAGCCGGGACTCGCAATTTACTTTTTTCCTTTACTGCTTTCATTTACTGCTTTCTTTACTGCTTTCTTTACTGCTTTCATTTTCTGCTCCCCATTCCGATGAGTGGCTAACCGCTTTTAGCTCTCAATATCGAAGAGCATTGGGACAAATAAAATTGCTTTAAATAATTAAAGGTCCTCTTTTTCTCGTTAATTAAAATTACTTAAGGTTTACCCCGGGTCTACGATGCGTAGGACCGTATATCGATTTGCGGGCCCTATTTCCGTAGTCCATACGCTAGCTAGCTGAGAGGCCGTACGTATGGACCGATCACCCTTGGGTAAAGAGAGCTCCGCGCTAACCCTCGAGAGAGGAGTCACGCAACTCAACCGGATTGGGTTCCCTACCCAATAGCAGGGTTCTTAGCGTAATGCGGGCATTAAGAGGAATCCTTCATCGGTCTAACGATTGGTCGAATAGTCTTAACGTTCAGGTGAGTGATAGTTCTAGAGATAAGTGAGCTCATTCCTGTGGAACCTCAACGGCCAAGTCTCTGCCTTAATTAATTTGAAATTTAGGATCACTTTTTATAAAAAGTAATTTTAGTTTAAATTCTATTTTGATGTTCGTTGCGCTATTTATTCATCGGCTTTCTTGCTTAATCTTTACTGCATTTTTTCTGCATTATTTATATTTTTACGTCTGCCATCTTTTTATATAAACACAACTAAAAAATATTATCGGTAAAATAATAGACTTTCAGGGAAAGAGTAAAAATAGGTAAACCGACCTCGAGAACAATACGACCCCGATATTCCTCCCCAGGAATTTCATGTACTACACGCGGTCGGTTTACTTGCCTCCCTCTCATAAAAACCCGGTTTCAACCATTTTTATATCAAATAAATCTGCGCGCCCCACCTTTCTTCTAATAAATATAACTACCGCTTTTTCTATAATAAACCATTAAACTTAACCCGCGGGGCGCCGCGAGTTTTAACAATCAAGTTTTTGGTGCCGTTGCCGGGGAAAAATTTCGATTTACTATTTTGAATTCCTGAAAACTATTAATTTTACCTTTTATTTCTATTTATAAAAAAATATATTTTTGCCCACAAAAAATAATGTATTTATTAATAATAATAATATCAATAATAATAATAAATACTAAAAAAAATCCACAAAAACTAAAAAACTTTAAAAATAAAAAAACTAAAAAACTTAAAAATCTAAAAAATCAAAAACTAAAAATCTTAAAAACCTTTAAAAACAAAAAAAAAATATAAACTTAAAAATAAAAAAAAATAGATGAAAATTTTTGTCTTATTTTCATCAAAAATTCAAAATTCAACAAAAAAATATATCTTTCATATTTTTTTATGCCCTTATCTTATTTTCATTTTATTTTCTTTTTTTAAAAAAATCAAACCTAAAAACTAAAAACTTAACTTAAAAATCTAAAAAAAAATAAAAAATCAATCAAAAACTAAAAAACACTAAAAACTAAAAAAATTCTATATTTATTTTGTCTCTTCGCCGCGCTTCACTATTGTGAGCGCTAGGAGAACGCTAATCTTTCACACTCATATTGCTAAGACGTTAGCTTACGAGTCACACTCACTCGCCACCCCCTATCACCCACACACATTTCGCCGAATTTATCTTTTTCATTTTTTCTGTTATATTTTTGCTACTTCTAACTTTTGCAGGTCTTAACTTAGCGGGCCTCCCCGAACACGTTTGTAGGGAAGTTCTCTTAACTCCTGTTTTTATTTATTGTACATAACTGTCTAGATTTCTTGTATATATTTATCGTTCCTCATACTTAGTAAAACATTGGGGATAATGTTAGACTTAAGTATGGGGGAGTTTCTTATTTTCTGCACCCAACCAAAAATACAAAAAAATTACAATAATTTAAAACTTTAAAATTTTTCATGTTTTTATAATAATAAAAATTAAAACTCTCAAAAAAATGAAACATCGCTCCGCGACGTTCGACTCATCGAACCAACCACCCAAATAAGAGTCTGTTCGCGGGCGATCCTTTTTTTACTTTGTAAAAAAAATTTGTGTAAATATTCTCGTCTCTTTTCCTTTCTCTTTCTTATATTGTAAAAATTTTCTCTCTTCTTGTAAATATTTTCGTAAATCAAAAATTTTTAAAAAATTTTATAACTCACAAAAACGTAAAAAAATTTAGTATAACCTTTTAAAATAAAAATTAAAAAAAAATTAAAATAACCCCAAAATATCAAAAAAATTAGAAAAAATACAAAAAATCAAAAATTTTATTTCGAATTAAATAATTCGAATACATCATTTCTTAACCTCTTTGCTCTCCAAAATAATCGTTTCGAGTTTATTTATAAGCGAATTTTAATAAATTCTTTATTTACTATTCGTTTACTAATTGTAGCTCGATAGATTTAGATTTCTAGGTTAAGATTTTAAAGAATGTTTTATGTCTTTTTCTTATTATAGGGAACTTGTTTTTCTCATTTCACTTCTTATTCTTTTTGAATAAAAGCATTTTTTTATGTTAGAAAATAACATTTATGGATTTTATATTTTTTCTACTTATGCTTTTAGAAACGTAGGAACGTTCAAATTAAAAAGGTTGCTCTCAAAATTTTTTATTAAACTCTAGTTTTCATTTAGAAATTAAACCATCCACCTTTTTTTCATGCCTTAATCGGTATGATTTCCCGCTTTAACCTTTAAAGGATCTTATGTCAATGGGGATAAGATTTCGTCCCGTAAACATAGACACCCAATATTTAAAAAGATTATATGTTACGGAGTAATAGGAGAAAATTCATTACTCCTATACATATTCATTTGGTTTATTATTATTTATGAAGAAAAAAAATTATATGTTAGAAAAATAAGATTTCATTTTCCTTATTATTAAAAAAATATTATGGAGGTTCGAGAAAAAAATTACTTCGCCTCAAAATCAAAGCACTCTTCATAACCGCTAAACCACTTACCCAATTTTCATGATTCTAGAATTAACTTAAATCTTTTTGAGAGCATAATTTTTAAATTGAATTATTCCTATTAATTTCTTTTTAGCTAAAGTTTTTTTTTCTATAACTCCAATCCATTTTTGTTACTAATAAAAATAATTTTCTCTTTCTATTTTTTTCCATTTAGAAGTATTTTTGAAATAGTTTCTCTATTTATAACATTTTCATAATTTAGGATATAATTCTGAATCCCCAGAAATTTATTTTGATCTTTCTTACAATTAAATTAAGAGTTTGTTAAAATAAGGATTCTTTATTATTCCTTATAAGTTCACCTCAAACATTTGCTCTGGAATAGCATAAGCTTATGTATAGAGGTATTTGATGAGTTGTAAATATACCTATTTTATAATATGTTTATTTAGTCATTTTACTTTATTTTTACCTTTTTTGTTTGTTTTTGTTTAATAATTTGTTTTTTTGTAAAAATTATTCTAACTTACTTTATTTTTGTTTTCTGAAATTTTTCAGAAAAAGTCAAAATTTGACCTGTCACGCCCGTGATATTTCCCAACACGCTCATGACAACACTCAACGCCATCACACTCAACGCCGTCAACTCGACACTCAACGATTTTACTGTTCACCACTCAATGCCATCATGTCACGCCCGGGTCCGAGCCTGTCACGCCCGTGTCGATATCGGCACTGAACGCCTCCAGCCAGCAAAGATCAAGTTGATTTCCTCCAGCGAGCTGCCTAGTCACGCCCCCCGTCATGCCCGTGACGGGCACATGTCACCTTCCCGAACCTTCCAAAACAAAGCCAGCTCGCCGAAGTTGCCAAGTGAAACACCCCTCTGACTGACACGCCCCCTGTCACGCCCGTGACTAGGGTGTGTCACACCTAAAAAATTTGTCTATAAATAAAAGCTTTCTGTAAGCTTTTTCTGTCCACTTTTTGACCACTTTGCTTAGGGTAGGTACTGCCCAAATGGTTTCCAAATGCTATGTAAGAGAAATTACTCCCTCCGCCTCTTAGTTTGTATTAGCTTTTTTTTTGTTTAACTTTGTTGTAATCACTTATCATTTTTATAAAATTTGTCATTTTCTCTTCTTCTCTTGCTTGGTATAAAAAATCCATTTGCTTGCCTACCCAAAGTATTTTTTCGTTCCTTTTTTTTGTGCTTTTCTTTTATTGTTTTCATTTTATAGTTTTTATAACTTGTTTAGCATAGGATTTCTCCGCATTTCTAGCCGTTGTTATTGCAATTTTATTTTCATGCAACGTATTTTTAGTTTGTTTTTTTTCTTCTTTCTAAAGTTTTCATCCTTATGATTTTATAAATAGAGTTTTAAAAGTGTTGATTTTCATTTTCTTTAACCTAAGATTTTTAGGATTGTAAAACTTTTTGTCTATTTTCACTTTTTAGCTCTTTTATAAAAACATAAGAATGAAATAGTTGTTATTTTAATTTATCGTTAACTTTGTTTTAATCTTTTATTTTCAAAACTTTTCGCTCCTTTAATTTTTATTTTCTCTTTTTATGCATTTCTACTGCATTCTAGCGGTAGAAATGCAGTTGTTTTCATTTTTAGATAACTTAGTTTTTCTTATTTTTTTGTACGTGTGCGTGCTTGTATGAGTTAACTTTATTGCTTTCTTTCAATTTTTGTAGAGTGTGTGCGTGTGTGCATTTATTTTCGCCTACTCATTAAGAGTTAAATGACGTGCTTTCATTTCCCGCCTACTCGTTTGAGTAGGACTTGTCATTTACTGCTTTTATTTCCCGCCTACTCATTTGAGTAGGACTTGCAATTTACCGCTTTAATTTTCTTCCTACTCACTTGAGTAGGATTTTGTGCATGTGTGCGTTTTATTTCAAGTAGAGTGCATGCATGTATGAGATAGATTTATTCCCGCCCACTCGCATGAGTCGGGACTCGCAATTTACTGCTTTCTTTTACTGCTTTCATTTACTTCTTTCATTTTCTGCTTTATTTTATCGCTTTCTAGTTTAAGCCGTCCCCATTCCGATGAGTGGCTAACTGCTTTTAGCCCTCAATATCAAAGAGCATTGGGACAAATAAAATTGCTTTAAAGAATTAAAGGTCCTATTTTTCTTGTTAATTAAAATTACTTAAGGTTTACCCCGGGTCTACGACGCGTAGGACCGCATATCGATGTGCGGGCCTTATTTCCGTAGTCCATATGCTAGCAAGCCGAGAGGCCGTACGTATGGACCGATCACCCTTGGGTAAAGAGAGCTCCACGCTAACCCTCGAGAGAGGATGCACGCAACTCTACTGGATTGGGTTCCCCACCCAATAGCGGTGTTCTTAGAGTAATGCGGGCGTTAAGAGGAATCCTTCGTCGCTTTAATGATCGGTCGAATAGTCTTAGCGTTCAGGTGAGCGATAGTCCTAGAGATAAGTGAGCTCATTCCTGTGGAACCTCCACGGCCAAGTCTCCGTCTTAATTAATTTGAAATTTAGGATATCTTTTTATTAATAGTTATTTTAGTTCAAATTCTGTCTTGATATTCGCCGTGCTATTTATTCATCGGCTTTATTGCTTAATCTTTACTGCATTTTTTCTGAATTATTTATATTTTTACGTCTGCAATCTTTTTTATATAAACACAACTAAAAAATATTATCGGTAAAATAATAGACTTTCAGGGAAAGTGTAGAAATAGGTAAACTGACCCCGAGAACAATACGACCCCGATATTCCTCCCCGGGAATATCCTGTACTACACGCGATAGGTTCACTTGCCTCCCTCTCGTTAAAACTCGGTTTCAACCCTTTTTTATATCAAATAAATCCGCGCGCCCCGCCTTTCTTTCTAATAAAAATGAATCCTAAATTTAAATACCGCTTAATTTAATTGTAAGAAGGATCGAAATAAATTTCCGGGGTTTCAGAATTAAATTCTAAAGTATGAAAATGTTATAAATAGAGGAACCGTTTCAGAAAATACTTCTAAACGAGAAAAATAGAAAGCGAAAATTATTTTTGTTAGTTTAACAAAAATAGATTGGAATTATAGAAAAAACTTTAGTTAAAAAGAAATTAATAGGAAGTAATTCAATTTAAAAATTATGCTCTCAAAAAGATTTAAATTAATTCTAGAATCATGAAAATGGTATAAGTGGTTTGGCGGTTATGAAGAGGGCTTTGATTTTGAGGCGAGGTTATTTTTTGGAACATCCAGAATTTTTTGAATAATTAGGAAAATGAAATCTTATTTTCCTAAAAATTATTTTCTTTCTTCATAAAGATAATAAACCCAATGTATATGTATAGGAGTAATGAATTTTATCCTCTTACTCCGTAACATATAATCTGTTTAATTATTAGGTGCCTATGTTTATGGAATGAAATCTTATCTCCATTGACATACGATCTTTTAAAGTTGAAAGCGGAAAATCATACCAATTAAGGCATGAAAGAAAAGTGGATGGTTTAATTTCTAAAAGAAAACTAGAGTTTAATAAAAAAATTTGAGAGCAACTTTTTAATTTGAACGTTCCTACGTTTCTGAAAGCATAAGTAGAAATAATATAAAATTCATAAATATTATTTTCTAACAATAAAACGTGCTTTTATTCAAAAAAATCAGAAGTGAAATGAGAAAAACAAGTTCCTTATAATAAGATAAAGACATAAAAAAAATCTTTTAAATCTTAACCCCAGAAATCTAGATCTATCGAGCTACAATTAATAAATGAATAGTAAATAAAGAATTAATTTAAATTCGCTTATAAATAAACTCGAACCGATTATTTTGGAGAGCAAAGAGGTTAAGAAATGAGGTATTCAAACTATTTAATTCAAAATAAATTTTTTGATTTTTTGAGTTTTTCTAATATATTTTTTATATTTTGGGGTTATTTTCATTTTTTTGGATTTTTTTTTTGTTATACTAATTTTTTTTGTGAATTTTTTATTTATGGAAATATTTATAAGAAGAGAAAAAAAATTTTACAAGATAGGAAAGAGAATGGAAAAGAGACGAGAATATTTACACAAAATATTTACAAAAACTTGGTTGTCGTGAGGCCGACTCGTTTTGTGGTTGGTTCGATGAGCCTGATCTCGCGGACCGAGTTAAAAGAAAAACGAAGTTCTACAAGAATAGAAACTTCAAAATTTTTTTTGTAGTTTTGCGTTTTATATATATATTTTGAATTTTAGACTGATGAATAATTTTTTTTTGAAGTTTTGATTTTAAATTTTTTTTATTTTGGTGTTTTTATAATAGTACAGATATAAAGTTGCAGAAAATAGGAAAACACCCCCATACTTAACTGCAACATTTTCCCTAATGTTGCACTAAGTACGATGGACAAAATTATTTTCTAAGAAGTTATGGACAAAACTAAAAATAGGGGTTAAAGAAGTTTCCCTGAAAAAGCGTTCGGGGAGGCCCGTTACGTTAAGACCTGCAAAAGTTAGAAATAGCAAAAATATAACAGAAAAAAGGAAAAAGATAAATTCGGCGAAAAGTGTCCGAGTGATATGGGGCAGCGAGTGAGTGTGACTCGTAAGCTAACGTCATAGCTATATGAGTGTGAAAGATATGCGTTCCCCTAGCGCTCACAATAGTGAAGCGCGTCGAAGCGACAAAATAAATATATAATTTTTAGTTTTTAAGTGTTTTTTAGTTTTTTAGATATTTAAGTTAAGTTTTTAGTTTTTAGTTTTGATTTTTGAAAATAAAAAATATTAAATTAAAATAAAAATAAAAAGGCATAAAAAAATATGAAAGATATATTTTTTTGTTGAATTTTGAATTTTTGATGAGAATAAGACAAAAATTTGATCCCATTTTTTTTTAGATTTTTAAGTTTTTAAATTTTTTAGTTTTTGATTTTTTAGATTTTTAAGTTTTTTAAGTTTTTTTTATTTTTAAAGTTTTGTATTTTTTTTTTATTTTTTATTTTTAAAATTTTGAAGTTTTTTTAGTTTTTGATGATTTTTTTAAGTATTTAATATTATTATTATTAATAAATATACTTTTTTTGTTGGCCAAAATTTTTTTTATAAATAGAAATAAAAGGTAAAATATAGAGTTTTCAGGAATTCAAAATAGTAAATCAAAAATGTCCTTGACAACGGCACCAAAAACTTGATGGTTAAAACTCGCGGCGCCTTGCGTGGTTAATTTAGTGGTTTAATTTAGAAATATAAGATGAGATTTTATTAGAAAGAAACGCGGGGCACGCAGATTTATTTTATATAAAAAAGGGTTGAAACCGAGTTTTAACTAAAGGGAGGCAAGTGCACCTATCGTGAGTAGTACAGGATATTCCCGGGGAGGAATATCGGGGTCGTATTGTTCTCGGGGTCGGTTTACCTATTTCTACTCTTTCGCTGAAAGGACTATTATTTTTCCGATAATATTTATATTTTGTTTAAATAAAAAAAAGCATAAATATATAAATAAAGTGCAGAAAATGAAAGCAGAAAATAAAGCAGGAAGGCCGATGAAGAAATCGCGCGACGATATCAAATTGAAATCGAACTAAAATAACTTTTAATAAATAGAGATCCTAAATTTCAAATTAATTAAGGCGGAGACTTGGCCGTGGAGGTTCCAGAAATATGAGCTCACCAATGTCTTGGACTATCGCTCACCTGAACGCTAAGACTATTCGACCGATCATTAGACCGACGAAGGATTCCTCTTAACGCTCGCATTACGCTAAGAACCCCGCTATTGGGTGGGGAACCCAATCCGGTAGAATTACGTGCCTCCTCTCTCGAGGGTGAGGGTGGAGCTCTCTATACCCAAGGGTGATCAGTCCATACGCATGGCCTTTCGGCCAACTGCGTATGGACAACGGAAATAGAGCCCACACATCGATATGTGGTCCTACGCGTCGTTAACCCGGGGCAAACCTTAAGTACTTTTAATTAATGAGAAAAAGATGACCTTTAATTATTTAAAGCGATTTTATCTGTGTCAATTCTCTTCGATATTGAGGGCTAAGAGTGGTTAGCCACTCATCGGAATGGGGACGGCTAAAGCTAGAAAGCGATAAAAGGTAAGAAGTAAATAAAGTAGTAAATGAAATCAGTAAAAGAAAGCAGTATATTGCGAGTCCTGGCTCAAGCAAGTGGGCGGGAATAAATCTATCTCATACACGCACGCACTCTACTTGAAATAAAATGAACACACACGCACAAAATCCTACTTAAGTGAGTAGGACGAAAATAAAAGCAGTAAATTGCAAGTCCCACTCAAACGATTAGGCGGAAAATAAAAGCACGCCTTTTAACTCTTAACAAGTAGGCAACAATAAATGCGCACATGCACACACTCTACATAAATTGAAAGAAAGCAATAATATTAACTCATACATGCACACACACGTACAAAAAAAATAAGAAAAACAAAGTTACTGAAAAATTAAAACAACGACATTTCTACAGCTAGAATGCGGTAGAAATGCGTAAAAACATAAAATAAAAATTAAAGGAGACAAAAGTTTTGCAAATAAACGCAAAATTAAAATGCTCGAAAAATTAAAACGATGACTTTTCCATTCTTATAATTTTATAAAAGAGCCAAAAAAGTGAAAATAAAACTAAAAGAGGACAAAAAGTTTTACGATCCTAAAAAAACTAAGTTAAAGAAAATGAAAAATAACACTTTTAAAGTGCTAGTATAAATTTATAAGAATGGAAATAAAGCTAATTTGAGAAATCTAAACTTAAACAAGTGCGGAGTTCGAAAATAAAATGGACGGCATAACGGCTAGTAAAGCTGAAAATTCCTAAACTAAACGAGTTATAAAACTAAAAATGAAAACATAAAAACATAGAAAAAAGGAACGAAAAATTATTTAGAGTAGGACGCTTCCAAATGAATTCAAAACAACATGAAGAGAGAAAAAAACTAACATTTCATTAATGAAAAAGCGGTTACAAGGAAACCTAAAACAAACATCCTAAAATAAACTAAGAGAGGGGGGTTAAATTTTCCCTTACATTGCATTAGAAACAAAATAGACAGCACCTACCCTAAGTAAAGTGGTCAAAAAAGTGGAAAGAAAAGCATTCTGAAGGCTCTTATTTATAGACAAAATTTTCAGGTGTGACACGCCCTAGTTACGGGCGTGACAAGGGGCATGTCACCACTGTGCATGAGTTGATCCGGCAATTTGACGGCAGAGCAGACTTCGGGGCGGTCCACATGGCGGTCACGGGCGAGACATGTTTGTCACGAGCGTGACAGGGCGGTGTGACAGGGGGCGTAACTGGACACGTTGCATTCTTGATGTCGGCAGCAGCTTAGCTTGAACAAGTGGCATGATACGGGCATGTCGGGCTTGAACACGGGCGTGTCCCGCTCTGAATGAAGAAGGTGTTAAGTGGCGTTGAGAGCTGAACAGTGAAATCGTTGAGTGGATGACACAAGCTTATCGGTTTGGGGACACGAGCGTGTCAAGTCGATTTTTTTTGACTTTTTCAGGATATTTCTGGAGAATTAAATTAACTAAGTTAGAAATAAAATTTATAAAAAGAAACTATTCATTAAATAAAACAAACAAAAAAAGACAAAATTAAACTAAAATAACATTATAAAAACATAAAAAAATGCGTATATATACAACTCATCAGTAGCTTTGGCTTCAAACTTTCTAAGATATTTCTTATCATTATTATGAATATAGCATATACAACTAAATACTTTAAAATAGTTTATTTTAGGTTTCTTCCCTTTATGTAATTCATAGGGGGTCTTACCTTTTAGCTTATGAATTAGACTTCTATTCAGAACATTGTTTTTTGTACTTCCTACCTCTGCAAAAAAGGATAGGGGCAAGTGAGCATCTGCATGTAATGTCCCTGCAGATTCAATCAGGGTTCTATTTTTCCTATCTGCTACCCAATTTTGTTGAGGAGTTCTAGGAGAAGAAAAATAATGCCTGATACGTTCCTTCTAACAGAATTCTTGCATGATAGGAGATTCAAACTCATTGCCATGATCACTTCTGATCAATACAACTTGAGTAGAGTACTCAATCTATGTGCTCTTAAGAAAGTCTGTAAGAATTTTAAAGTTATCTGAGTTGTTTTTTAGAAAGAAAACCCATGTAAATCAAGATAAATCATTAACAATCACTAAGGTATATGACTTCCCTCCCAAGCTCTGTACTGCAATAGGTCCAAAGAGTTCCATATATAGCAGTACAAGATTCTGGGTGAATCACTTTTATTAATGGATTTGAAACTATTTTTAGTTTGCTTGCCTAATTGACAAGCCCTGCAGAGTCCTTCCTTCTTATAGGGGCTAGAAGGTAGTCCTCTAAAAAGGTTGTCTTAGATAATTTAGCTATGGACCTTTGGTTTGCATGTCCTAATCTCTTATGTCATAATTCACTAGCTTTATTAACCAAGTTAAATAAGTAAATTTCTAATTTAGCTAAATTGAAATTAACTAAGTAATAACTATGTAGAAAATCAAAAACTGATAAAGAATATAAATTAAATATGGGATGGATAAAGACATCACCAACAGTAAGAACTTCTGGCTCTGCTGATAATTCATCCTCAGCTGCACTTCTCATTTCTGAATCCTGAATTTCAACAGAACGGTTGCTTCTATAACTAGAACTTCTACATTGAATGTGACTAGAAATTCTTCATTAAGCATCTCCCCCTGCCTAAATCAAAAGTAAACTGAATCTAGGCCCCCAAAAGAAGGGACAAAAGAGGAAGAAGCTAGTTTAAAGGAAAGTTCTACTATGGAAGACAGAATAGGAGCAAAAGCATCATCCAAAAGTTTCTTGAGAGTTGGAGTGATGAATTCCAAAAGATTTGAAGAAATGGAAGAGAAATCAAGATACATAAAATCAGGTGGAGACTGAGTAGATGTAGAGAATGGAATGGAAGAAGAGGGAATGGAACTATTAACACATTTTGAATATAGAAAAGATGACCAAGGTAAAGTGGTAGGATTGATGATAGGGGGAATGTCATCAAAAATTATTTCCTGGATAAGTGAGTGAGGTGGAGATGGGTGAGGTAGAGATGAGGGAGGTGGATCACAATAAAGTAGAGAGAAATGAGGTGGAGAAGAAAGAAGTGGAGATAAGAGAGGTGACTGAGGAGGTGATTGATGAATTAGGGAATTGGTATGGAAGGATATGGATGGAACAACTTCAGATAAAGTATGCTGTAGAGAAGGTGGTGTGGAAATTCTCGGTGAATGATGTGTAGATGGTGGAGTGGAATAAACAAGGGGAGTATAAGCCTCTTCTAGAGTAGGGAGAGTGGCTGGAACAGCTTGGTGCTTTCAGAAGTTGCCCTAGAGGGAGATACACTTGGAGGCTTAGGAATCACCCTTTCCCATTTTCCAAATATGGAAAGGGTTAGCCTTATGGAAGCATTGATATGTATAGTCTGAGATACAACCACCTCTAGACATTTAGCCTGTAAAAAGATGCCCAGAATTCTGTCACTCCATTTTGTTGAGGAGTTCTAGGAGCAGAGAAACTCTGCCTGATTCCTTCTTTCTCATAGAATTATTTCATTCGAAGCGATTTAAACTATGTGCTATGATCAGTTTTAATCAATGCAATATGAGTAGAGTTCTCAATCATGATGTTCCTAAGAAAGTCTGTAAGAACTTTTAAGATATCTGACTTGTTTATAAGAAAAAACACTGAAGTTAATATAGAGAAATCATCAATAATCACTTACGTGTATGACTTTGCTCCCAAACTTTGTATTATAATAGGTCCAAAGAGGCCCATTTGTAGCAGATACAAAATTCTTGGTGAATCACTTTTAGATATGGATTTAAAACTTTTTTTGGTTTGCTTACCTAATTGACAAGCCCTACAGAGTCCTTCCTTCTTGTAAGATCAGGAAGATAGTCCATTGACAAGGTTGTCCTTAGACACCTTAACAATAGTTCTAAGTTTTATATGTCCTAATCTTTTATGTCATAGTTCATTAGTTTTACTTATTTGATTAAACAAATAGATTTTAGTTTTAGCAGAGTTAAAATTAACTAAATAAATGTTATCTTGTCTAACTCCAGTTGAAACAATTTTGTTTTTATCAGATGTAATAAAACATAAAGCTTTATTAAAAGATACCTGATAATCTTTATCACATAGTTGACTGATGGAGATAAGGTTATTCTTAAGACCACTCACATAAGCTACCTTCCTGGAGGTAACCACTCTAACATTAATATTGTCATAGCCTTTTTTCAGTCCATAGTTCGAGTCTCCAAATATGACTTTTGTTCCAAGATTTGCTTTAAAGTCTCTTAGGTTAGCCTCTCTTCATGTCATATGTTTAGAGCACCCACTATCCAAATACCACTATTCCTCTGTGGTAGGATAGTTATTTTCCTGTATAAAAACAAGTTAGGTCTTCTTGACCAAAATTACCTTGGGTCCTAGTTTTCTTTCATAATAATTAGAAATATAAGAACATTAATGTTTATCCTTATAACCAAGTGGATGATATCTCCTAGGAGGAATGATCCACTAAGTAAAAGGATTTATAAATCTTTGTGTCTGATTATTCGTTTGAAAAGAATTATAATTTTTGTTTGAAAAAATTGAGTTCGACTAATTATATTGATTTCATCGAGCTTTGTTTGACGGATACTGGTGATTTTGTCGAGCTCCATTCACAGAATAGAAATATTCATTTTCTATGTTCACAGTTCATCGATCTCTGTTCGACGAATCATATTGATTTCATCGAGCACCATTCGTTGAATAGTTATACTCAAATCCTATGTTCAGAGTTTGTCGATCACTATTCGATGAATAATACTGATTTCGTCGATCTCGGTTCGACGAATTTTGTTGAACATAATTTTTCTGAAAATTTTTATTTTGTTTGGATTTATTTTAATATAAAACTTCAGTAACCTTATCTATATCTTCTAATTTTTCTTTTCCTTTAGTAGAAATTAATTTTACTGGTGTAGTTAAAATTTTGTTCTAAAGAAGGTGAGGTTGACTGTATGAAGCTCCCAAGCCAAGTTTTCCATTTAGTCTAGCATTGATAATACTTATGATGTTCATCTGTTTGATACTTCTCCCATTAAGAGATTATTCAAACTTCTTCGCCTCAGATAATTTGTTTTCTAGAAAAACTACTTATTCCTAAAGAATTTTCAAATCTTCTTCAAGTTTAGTGTTTTCTGAAGATAGTTTGTTTAATTCAATTAATTTTTCTCTGAGAAGTTTTATTTCCTTCTCAGATTGTATTAAATCTTTACAAAGTAATTTAAAATCTTCTTTAAATTTTTCTGAAGTAAAATCGAAGGTAGAAATTACATGTTCTTCCTCAGAATCAGATTCATCATCAGAATGGTTGTATGATGCATTGATTGCAATCATACAGACTTCATTAGCATTTGATTCTTCTTCATCTTCTCTTGAATTGGATGAAGATTCAGTATCTGATTCACTCAATATTTCAGCTACAATGCCTCTCTTCTTCTGTTTGTGTTTACCAGAAGAGGGTTTGTTGGAGTGCTTCTTGTAGTCTTTATCCTTCTTCTATTCTTTCTTTTAATTTTTAGGACACTTTGGAAGAATTCGTCCTAGTTACCTATAACCATAACAAAGAATATCTTTAGTTGGTGTTTTGTCATACCTTGGTTTATCCTTGTTTCAGGAAAACCTTCTCCTGAAGTCTTTCCTGGCCATCTTATAGATTCTCTTAGCCAATAGACTCATGGGTTCTTCATTATAAGGAAGTTGTTCTTCCTCTTCAGTTGCTTTAAAAGCAATACACTTTTCTTTCTTTACTGAAAGCAAAGTATTTTGTTCAGCTTCTCTAGTTTTGATGAGCTGCTCTTAAGCTTTGAGCTTGCCCAATAAGGTTTCTCTTGAGATTTCATTTACATTTCTAGCTTCTTTGATTGGCCAGATTCTTAAATCTCATGTGCTAGGGAAAGACATTAGAATTTTTTCATTGACTTATGTCTATGTAATGTCCTTCTCTAAGGTTTTTAGTTTATTAATTATGAGACTGAGTCTTGTGTACATTTCAGCAATAGATTCAATTTCACCCTTTTTGAAATTCTCATATTGAGAAATCTGGTGAGATCTTTAATTTTTTTCTCATCTGCTAATCCATCCACCATTGCTATTAGGGAGTCCCAGATGTCTTTAGCTGAGGTACATTCAACAACCTTCTGAAAAATGTCATAAAACATTGTTTGGTCTAGAATATTCATATCCATTACATCAGCAATTTTCATCTTTTTCTGAGCTTCTGTCCATTCCAGAGGAGGTACAACACTAGTGCTTGTTATTGCTAGTGGTAGAGATGGTCCTGTCAAAATAGTATTGTATATATCCTCATCAATAGAATTCATATATAATCTAATCCTTGCTTTCCATAGTGCAAACTTATTAAGATTGCAAATAGGAGGTCTAGTGCTTGAGTACTCCTTATTGTGTGCCACGATAAATTTCTAGATAAAATAAGATCTATCAAATCTGGTTTTTCAGGTGTTAGCCTATAAAACAAAATAACCAACCTCTGATACAAATTGAAAGTGAGAGATAGATCTATCTTTACTCTAGAGGGGGGTGAATAGAGTATTTTAAAAACTTTAATTTATTTTTATAGTGGATTTAAAGTAAGTGATATAAGTATAAATATATAAAGAGAAATAACAACACAAATAGAAATAAAACCATCACAGATGACACAAGGATTTTTATAGTAGTTCCACAATAAATCTTGGTACGCATACTATTCTACAACCCTGGTAGGTATCCACTACAGGTTTTTGCTCAGGTGCCCTGCCACCACAAGATCTATTTTCTAAGGGAGATCTAGCAACCCTTTGAGATTTTGACCATTGGCCCAAAAACCAAGCTAAAGTTTTTTGATCAGGTGACTAAGAAACCAATAGTTAGCTTTTGAAGGGAGTTAAAAACCTATACAAAGTTTTAAAAATAAACTATAAGAAGTTTATGTTATCTTCTCTGTCAAATTTCTCTTAGAAGAATTTAGTGGATGATGATGCAAAAAGCTCCCCCTGATTTGTATAGAGATTGTGATCAGGAGAGGATACATTCTTCACGGTCTAGGCCTTCTTTTATCTGATTGATTGAAGACTTTTTACCTGAAGAGCCTGAAGTAGAATATCTGTATCTCTATTAGTGTTGATCTATATCAATAACCCCAAAGTCTGTATCCCTTAAGTCTGTAACCCTATTAAGCAGCAATCATCTGAATATATAATGTCTGAGAAGAAATCAAATATTTGAATTAAAACGATTCTTTGAAATGCCTGAAGAATCTTTAAGATTTGTAATTGCCCTGGAGTAAATTAGAATTAAAACTCTGTGATAAATCCATATTTAATGCTGCCATAAATGGATATATTCATTTTGAATATTTAACATTAAATATCAGAGTTGTAACTGATTGAAATTAAGCTTTTGAAATCATTCTTCCTTCTGAAAAAGGAAACTGCATGATCGTCGAACACATCAAGGAATTCTTCGGACTGACCCTAGAGTTCGTCAAACTGATTTTTCTGTTTCATCGATCTGAGTTCAGAGTTCGTCGAACTGAGCTTGTCTTTTGTCGAGCTAAGCTTTTGAGTTGAAAACAAAGTTCGTCAAACGGAGCTCAGCGTTCGTCTAGCTAAACTCAAGGTTAGGACTCTGAGTTTGCCGATTTGAGCTCGACGTTCATCGATCTTAATTTTGCGTTCATCGAACTGAACTTCTTTGTATTTCTTCTGAAGTAACAACCCTGAAAATAATCCTATGGCCCTAGTCTATACAAGTTGGGTCAAATAAAACATCCTAAACATATAATAGTGATACTAGCCCAAATCAGTAAAAGGGTGTTCCAACAGTAGTACTTCAGGATTTGCAGTCCTTCTTCTTAGGAGACACACCTTCTTACCACTTGGTCCGCAAAAATTAAGAATAGGAAAGGGTCTTCCCAAAAGTAAAATTTCAAATCACAGAAGAATTTGTTCTTCTATCAAGTAGAAAAGGACATCGGGAATACCTTTCCTATAAGATAATTAGCAAAGTTTGTGAATAGTGGGTGATGCGTGCCGTGAGCTCCCTTGTTTTTATTTTAACTTTCTAGATAAAATAGAAGAGAAGGGATTTTTATTTAGATATAAAAGGGCGGAGCTCGCGGGCTATTTTTTGTTTTAACGAAAGGAGGCAAGTGCAGCAATCGCGTGTAGTATAGGATATTCTGGTGGGGAATATCGGGGTCGTATTGTTCTCTGAGATGGGTTGACTATTTATACTCTTTCACGGCAGTGACTATTATTTTACCGATGATATATGGGTCGATTTTGTTTTAATTAAGTTTGATAAATATAAAAATACAGAAAATAAAAGCAGAAAATGTCGATGAAGAAATTGCGCAACGGTATAGAAGGAATTTAAACGAAAATGACTTTTAATAACTAGAGATCCTAAATTTCAAATTAATTAATGGGCGAGGTGGTCGTGAAGGCTCCAAAAGAATGAGCTCACCTATCTCTAGGGATGTCACTCACCTGAAAATTAAGACTATGCGACCAAACGCTAGTCCAACGAAGGATTCCTCTTAATGCCTGCATTATGCTAAGAACCCCGCTATTGGGTGGGGATCCCAATCCAGGAGAATTATGCTTCTCATCTCTCGAGGTTATGCACCCAATTCTCTTAACCTAAGGGAGATCGGTCCAAACGCACGGCCTCTCGGCAAGCTAGCGTATGGATAACGTAAATAGAGCCCACACCTCAATATGTGGTCCTACGCGTCGTATATCCAGGGGAAACATTAAGTGCTTTAATTAAAGCAAAAAATGAGACCTTTAATTATTTAAAGTGATTTTATCTGTCCCAATGCTCTTCGATACAGAGGGCTAAGAGCGATTAGCCACTCATCAGAATGTGGATGGATATTAAAAAAATAATGCATTATTGAAATGCAAGTCCTACTCAAATGAGTAGGCGGGAAATTAAAGTAGTAAAGAAAGCTGAAAAAATGAAAGCATTAAAACTGCGAGTCCTACTCAAACGAGTAGGCGGGAAATGAAAGCAGAAAATTGCGAGTCCTACTCAAAAGAGTAAGCGGGAAATTAAAGCTAAAAAAGCCATCTCATAAATACACACACTCTATAGAAATAAAACACACACACACACACACTCTATATAAAATAAAACTCACACACTCTACTTGAAGAATGAAAAAAAAAAATATAACTCATACACTCACACAAAAAAGAGAAAAAGGCGAAAAGTGAAGTGTTCGAAAAATTAAAACAATTACATTTTTACCGGTAGAACTTGATAGAAATGCATAAAAAGAAGAAATAAAATTTAAAGAAGCAATAGTTTTTCAAAATATAAGCAAAAATCAAAATGCTCGAAAAATTAAAACGACTACAAATCCATTCTTATAACTTCATAAAAGTGCGTAAAAAGTGCAAATAAAGTTAAAAAGGAGAAAAAGTTTTAGAACCTAACATAGAAAATCTAAGTTAAAGAAAAATAAAAACAACTTTCAATACACTTTTATAGGTTTATAAGAATGAAATAAGAAGAACAAAATCCTAAATCTAAACAAAACTAAGTAACAAAATAACTAAATAACAAAAGGTAAAACCTATTCTCATACACACACACACACACTTAGAAAAGTAAAGAAAAACAAAAGATAAATATGATTGCTGAAGGTGGGGGCACATAAATACGATCCATAACAACGTAAGGAGGAAAAAGCTACTAATTTTATTAAGATGAAAAGTTGATTACAAAGCAAAAACAAACATAAAGTGAGGGCAAGAAATTCTCCTTACAAAGTATGGAAACCACCAAGGTAGCACCTACCCTATGAAAAATGGTTCAAAAAAGGGAACATTGGTGCTTACAGAAACTTTTTATTTATAGGCAAAAAAGAGGGGGTGATACGCCCTAGATCACGGGCGTGTAGGGGGAGTGTCGGGCTGGCATGTTGGAGAAGTAAAAATTTTTGGGGAGCTGGCTTGGTTCTGGAAGGATCTTGAACGGGACACGCGTCGGTAACAGGCGTGTCAAGCTTGGTAATAGACGTGTACAGGGGTGTGTAGGGGGCATGACAGGACACCTTGCAAATTTGATGTCGGTAGCAACTGATCTTGGACTGGTGGAGTAGTCATGGGCGTGTCAGGATATTGGACACGGGCGTGACGGGCTGGGATCGGCGAAGGTTAAATGTCGAGCGGCATGAAACGGGCATGTCGAGCTTGGGACACGGGCATGTACCTTGAGAATTTAGGATTTTCCTAAAAAATTTCAAAAAAATCAAATAAACCTAATTTAGAAGAATATTTACAAAAAGAAGCAATTTATTGAACAGAAATAAATAAAAATAACAAAAATAAATTAAAATGACTTAAATAAAGTACTATAAAATACGTATATTTACAACTTATCACATACCCCCATACTTAAGCTTTTGTTATTCCAGAGCCAAAGTTGGAGATATACTTATTTGGAAATAAATGAATCCTAATTTTAGCTACCGCTTGAATTAATCGAAAGAATGATCAAAATAATTATACGGGGTATAAAAGTTAAGTCATAAATTCTGACAAAAATTTAAATAAAGGAAGAGTTTCAGCTAAAAACTTCTTGATATAATCAAATAGAAAGCAAAAACTTTATTTGTTAGGTTCATAAAAATAGACTGGAATCATACGAACTTTAGCTTGTAAGATTAAAGAAAATAATGTAATTTAAAAATTATGCACTCAAAAAATTTTAAATAAATCTAGAATCATCAAAATTGACTAAGGGTTTATTTTGGTTTATGAAGAGGGCTTTGGTATAGAGGCGAGATATATTTTTTTCAAACCTCTAATGGTTTTTTTTGAATGTTAAGGAAAATTAAATCTTATTTTCGTAACATAATAAATTTTTTTGAATCGACTTCATAAAACCCAATGTATATGTATAGGAGTAATGAATTTTATCCTCTAACTCCATAACAAATTATCTTTTTTAAATATTCGATGCCTATGTTTATGGAATGAAATCTTATTCCCATTGACATAGGTTCTTTTAGGGATCAAAATCATGTAAAGTAAGACATGAAAACAAAGTAGATGGGTTTAAATTTTTATTTTTTTTTCGAGAAGAAAATTAGATTTTAATAAAAAAAATTTGAGAGCAACATTTATAAATTGAACGTTCCTATATTTCAAGAAAAAGCTTGGAGTAAACAATTTTTATGTCTAAAGTTATTATGTTTTAACAAAATACACGTGCAATTATTTTGATGAAGTAGACGTAGTGCAGAAAAACAAGTCCTTTATCTAAATAAAAATATAAAGTATATGAAATTCTTTAAAACGTAACTCCAGATATCTAAATTTATCTATCTCCAATTAATAAACGAATAGTAAACAAAGAATTACTAAAATTCGCTTATAAATAAACTCGCAACAAAATTTTTGGAGAGCGAAAATGGGTTAAGAATGAGATATTCGATTTATTTTTTTCATAATAAACAAATATTTTTGGAATTTAGGGTTTTATCTACTTTTTTTATTATCTATATTGGATTTTTAGAGTTATTCTATTTTTTGGATTTTCAAAATTTTTTTGATTTTTTAAGTTATTTACAAGAAAAGGGTGAGAAAGAGGTGTTATTTACAAAGAAGAGACGGGAGAAAGAGAATGATTTTTTTTACAAAAAGATTTACATTGTAAAATAAAATATTTTATGAATTTTTGTTTTATAAATTTTGTTTGTGATTTTTTTTGTTATGTTTTTATTTGAGTTTTTGATTATAAAAACATGAAAAAAAAAAATTGGTTTTAAATTTTTGCAATTTTTTGTTTTTTTAATTGGGTGCAGAAAATATAAGTGCAAAAAAGAAAAATGCGAGGAACGAAAACACCACCACAGTTAGTTCTAACATTATCGACAATGTTACAAGATAAGCATGAGGAACAAAATTAAATTAAATACAGTAATTACAAAAATAAAGATGGAGGGTAGAAACTTTCCTAAGACGAGGTCGCGGAGGCCTGTTTGGAAACCCTACATTATTAATAAAAAAGAGCTAAAATATAACAGAAAAACGAAAAAGATAAACTGGCTAGAAGTTTGCAGGTGGTAGGGGTGGCAAGTGCGTGTGTGACTTGTAATGAGATAACTTCTTAGCTATTTGAGCGTTACAGAAGTGCGTTTCCCTATCGCTCACAAAAGCGTAAAGCGTGCCGAATAGAAATGAACCAAGTTAAAACAAAACAAGTTAAAATAAAATAAGTTAAACAAAACATATATACATTTCTAATAACAAATTATTATAATTTTTAGTGTTTTTAAGTAGGTTTTTTTTAGTTGGCTTTTAGGTAGGATTTTTAGTTTTTTTGTTTGGTTTTTTTTAGTTTTTTAGGTTTTTTAGTTTGTAGTTTTCTTTTTAGTTTTTTAGATTTTTAGCTTTTTTTAGAGATTTTTTTGTAGTTTTTAGAATTTTTTTTAGTTTGTACATTTTTTTGTTTTTAGTGTTTTCAATTTTTTAGTTTTTTAGTTTTTTTTAATTTTTTGGAAAGGACACCTTTTCATTGTTTATATATAGCTAAATATATATGAAATAATAAGCATAAAATATAAATTTTTCTTTAAGTTTTTTTAAGATAAATAAATAAATATATATATAATATTAATAATAATAAAAAAGGTAAAAGTAATTTGACAGCTTTTTTTTTATTTAGTTTTTTTAAGTTGTTTTCGTTATTTTGATTATTATTATCATTCATTTTTTATTGTTGGACATTTTTTTGTTATAAATATAAATAAAAATAGGTAAAAGTAATAGTTTTCTTGAGATTCAAAATAACAACACATAAAGTTCCCCGACAACGATGCCAAAAACTTGATGCGCGCCGCGAGCGCCCTTGTTTTTATTTTAACTTTATAGATAGAAGAGAAGAGAAAAGTTTTTTATTTAGATATAAGAGGGCGGAGCTCGTGGGCGATTTTTTATTTTAACGAAAGGTGGTAAGTGCACCTATCGCGTGTAGTACAAGATATTCCGGTGGGGAATATCGGGGCCGTATTGTTCTCGGCGACGGGTTGACTATTTCCACTCTTTCCCTGGAGGGACTATTATTTTATCGATGATATTTGCATCGGTGTTGTTTTAATTAAGACGAATAAATATAAAAATACAGAAAATAAAAGCAGAAAATGTCGATGAAGAAATAGCGCAATGGTATAGAAGGAATTTGAATGAAAATGACTTTTAATAACCAGAGTCCTAAATTTTAAATTAATTAAAGGGTGACTTGGCCGTCGATGCTCCAAAAGAATAAGCTCACCTATCTCTAGGGATGTCGCTCAACTGATCATTAAGACTATTCGACCAAATGCTAGTCCGACGAAGGATTCCTCTTAATGCCCGCATTATGCTAAGAACCCCGTTATTGGGTGGGCAACCCAATCCGAGAGAATTACGCTTCTCCTCTCTCGAGGTTATGCACGCAATTCTATTTACCTAAGGGTGATTGGTTTATACACACGGCCTCTTGACAAGCTAGCGTATGGACAATGGAAATAGAGCCCCCACATCGATATGTGGTCCTACGCGTCGTATACCCGGGGCAAACGTTAAGTGCTTTAATTAAAGCGAAAAATTAGACCTTTAATTATTTAAATCATTTTTATCTGTCCCAATGCTCTTCGATACAGAGGGCTAAGGGCGATTACCCACTCATCGGAATGGAGATGGATATTGAAAAAAAATGCATAATTGAAATGCAAGTCCTACTCAAACGAGTAGTCGGTAAATTAAAGCAGTAAAGAAAGCTGAAAATGAAAGCAGTAAATGTGCGAGTCCTACTCAAACGAGTAGGCGGGAAATGAAAGCAAAAAATTGCAAGTTTTAATTAAACGAGTAGGCAGGAAATTAAAGCTGAAAAAGGTATCTCATAGACGCACACTGTGTACAAAAATAAAACACACACACAAACACTCTACATAAAATAAAACACACAGACTCTACTTGAAGAATGAAAACAATAAAATCTAACTCATACACTCACGCACACAAACGAAAAAGGCGAAAAATAAAGTGTCCAAAAAATTAAAACAATTACATTTTTAACATTAGAACTTGATAGAAATGCATAAAAATAAGAAATACAAATTAAAGAAGTAAAAAATTTTCAAAATAAAAGAAAATCAAAGTTCTCAAAAAATTAAAACGACTACAAATCCATTCTTATAAATTCATAAAAGTATGTAAAAAGTGCAAATAAAGTTAAAAAGGACAAAAAGTTTTACAACCTAACAGAGAAAATCTAAGCTAAAGAAAAATAAAAACCACTTTCAATACACTTTTATAGGTTTATAAGAAGGAAATAAGAAGAACAAAATTCTAAATCTAAACAAAACTAAGTAACAAAATAACAAAATAACAAAAGGTTAAATCTATTCTCATACACACACACACACACACACACATACTTAGAAAAGTAAAGAAAAACAAAAGATAAATAAGATTGCTGAAGGTGGGGCACATAGATGCGATCCATAAAAACATAAGGAGGAAAAAACTACTAATTTTATTAATATGAAAAGTTGATTGCAAAGCAAAAACAAACATAAAGTGAGGGGGAGAAATTCTCCTTACAAAGCATGGAATCCACCAAGGCAGCACCTACCCTAAGCAAAATGGTTCAAAAAAGGGAACATTGGTGCTTACATAAACTTTTTATTCGTAGGCAAAAAAGAGGGGGTGACACGCCCCAGGTCATGGCCGTGTAGGGGGTGTGTTGGGCTAGCGTGCTGGAGAAGTCAACATTCCCAGTGAGTTGTCTTGGTTCTAGAAGGATCTAGAATGGGACATGTGTCTGTCACGGGCGTGTCAAGCTTGGTCACGGGCATGGATATGGGCGTTTAGGGGGCATGAGAGGACACCTTGCAAATTTTATATCGGCAACAACTGATCTTGGACGGGTGGAGTGGTCACGGGCGTGTCAATCTATTGGACACGGGCGTGATTGGCTGGGATCGACGAAGGATGAACGTCGAGCAGCGTGACACGGGCGTGTCGGGCATGGGACATGGGCGTGTACCATGAGAATTTTGGATTTTACTAAAAAATTTCAGAAAATCATATAAACTAATGTTAGAGGAATATTTACAAAAAAGAAGCAATTTATTAAACAAATATAAATAAAAATAACAAAAATAAACTAAAATGACTTAAATAAATTACTATAAAATACGTATATTTACAACTTATTAGTGGGGTAGGGAGATAATTTACCTTGGCTAAAGAAAAAAGGTGCTCTTCAAGAAATGCATCATCTTTTTCGCCATCAACAACTTCAACATCTAGGCACTCCAATCGAGATAAGTGATCAACAGTTAGGCTCTCAATGCCCTTTTTATTATCTTTGATTGCCATATTGAAATCTTCGTGGAGCAGAATCCACCAAATTAACTATGGCTTTGCGTTGCGCTAGGCAAGAAAATAACAAAGTGCGCAGTGACCCGTGAGAACTACGACTTTTGATAAAGTTAAATATGATAAAAATTTATCAAAAGCAAATATCATAGCTAAAAGTTATTTCTATGTAGTGGAGTAATTCGCTTGAGCAGAGTTCAAAGTTTTACTAGCATAATAAATAGGATGAAAATGTTTGTTAATATGTTGTCCTAATACAGCACCAACAACATAGTTACTAGCATCACACACAAGCTTGAAAGGCAAACTCCAATCAGGAGCACTAAAATAAGCCAATTAAGAAGTTTATCTTTACGCATAGAATGTGCAGAAAGACAATCAGAATCAAAAATAAAAGGAACGTCTGTTTCAAGAAAACGAATTAAAAATAATGCTTTAGTCATAGTTGGCGGAGGTAATTTTTTGATTATTTCAATTTTTCCGTGATCTACTTTGATTCCTTTATTAGAAATTTTTGGCCGAGAACTAACCATTCCTTGACCATAAAATCACATTTTTCCCAGTTTATGATAAGGTTAGTCTCTTCACACCTTATTAAAACCGTTTTTAAATTATTTAAACAAAAATCGAAATCCTCTCCAAAAACCGAAAAGTCGTCCATGAAAAATTCCATAATATCACCTACAAGTTTAGAAAAAATAACTAACGTACATCTTTGTAATGTTGCTGGCATGTTACATAAACTGAAAGTCATTCGACAATAAGCAAATGTGCCAAATGGACACATGAAAGTTGTTTTTTCTGGGTCTTCGGGGCGATGGGTATTTGAAAATAACCTGATAAACTGTCGAGAAAGCATTACAAATTGTCTCTAGAAAGTCGTTCGAAAATTTGATCAATAAATGTGAGTGGAAATTGATCCTTCCTAGTGGCATCATTTTGTTTTCTATATTTTATATACATACGCCAACCCTAGACGGTTCGAGTAGGAATTAGTTTATTATTATCATTAAAAATTACCATCACTCCGCCTTTTTTAGCTTGACTTGAACAGGACTAACCCGTGAGCTATCGGAAATAAGACGGATAATTCTCGCACCGAGTAATTTAATAACCTCTACTGTTAACCCCAGAATCCGCAACATTCCCAGCTAGGCATCTTGCCCTTCCCTCGCTGAACTCAAGTACTCAGTTCGCCCAGCTCGCCAGTTGACGTGGTCCGTCACCGAGGCGGACTCCAGCTATCAATCCGCTCAGGTCGCCCTCGGTTCCCAGCTCTGCTAGATCAACGACCTCCCATCGACGAGTCAAGCTCAGGCCGGCGAGCTCCGAGTCAGGCCGCCCAGGTCGCCCAGGTCGCAACTAATTTGAAAGGACCACGCTCGATGCAAACAAGGGAGGTCTCCAGCTCGCTGGCCCCGTCCGCCGGTCCCGCGCGGACTGCTTATTCTTTCTCTTTTTTTGATTCCCGTCACCGCTGCCCGGCTCTTTTGTACCCCGGGCAGCCGGTTATTTTAGCCCTGCCCGCTTGGGCAGGCCCCCAGCCTATAAATAGGGGGAAGTGGTGCACTCAAAGCACGCTGACTCGAGCCCAGGAGCCCACTTGTTAAAGGCTGCGGACTCGAATCTCTGGCTTTGCGATCTCCAGCTTGCTTTCTGCATTGCTTTCCCTTTCCCTTCTTGTAACCCCTTCTTTGCAATCAAAAGTAAGCCCGTCGCAAGAGAGGCATTCAGGCCGCGACGGGCGAAGTCTGGTGTTGCCGTGCTCCACGGCTCTTGCCTTTCTGTTCCTTTTCTAGTCCGCCAAGTAGACTGCTGCTCGCAGTTTGTTTTTCCTCTTTCTTCCCCAAGTGCTCGAATAGTTAGCTGCTGGTGTTCGTTACCGCCTCTGCTTTTCGCGCATCAACATGCTCGTCAAATTTCGTCGCGTTCCGAGCATTTTTGGATCCTCGGCGCGCGATTGAAGTTTTGTATGTTTTTGCGTACGCCGTTAACTTTAGAAATTTTTATCTCGAAAACGGTGTGTCGGAATTCGATTTCGACTTCGCCGTTGGATTCGTAGCGTCGTCATTCGCCTACGGTGCGAATTTCGTTCGATTCGGCGCGCGTTTGGCCCTCCGTAACGATATAATACTATATTATTATTATTATTATTATATATATAAATATTATTATTATATATATAAAGAGTTTTAAAAACAAAAAAAAAATAAAAAAAAAATAGGAAGAGGGAATTGGTGAGAATGGTAAACCATTCTCACCGATTCTGCCCCCCCGGTCGGGCCTCACTCTGGTGGACTTATTCTGACTGAATTTAGGCCCTTCCGAAAATACCCTCCCGCCTGTTAACAAAAAAAATAAAGAATCGATCTGCATCCCCCAACTTCTCACAACCCACCGCTCCCATCCCCCAACCAGCGCCCCATCTCTAGTTTCTTTTTCTCTTCATCGTTGGCGCCGCTCCAGTTTCTCGGCTTCTCCCGGTAACTCCAGCCTGACCCTCACGATCCACGCATCCAGCGGCGTTCTCCCCCTTTCCCGTTCGCCAGTCCCGTCGAACGCCTCTTCCACCCCGTCCGGCCCCGGCGAAGCTTCATTGAGCCGGCGAAGCATTAAAATCACGTGCTCTCAGGCCCCGTTGACAGTGGCCTTGCATAGATCCCCGACGTTCAGGCCGCTCCTCTCGCGGTGCTTCACTGTTCCCTCATCCCTGCCTCCAGCGAATTGCGGTGCTTTTTATTCTAGCTGTTCTGGTCATAGTTTTATGAATCTAAAGCTTTTTATTGTATCACTTTACTCAATTTCTTTTTTAATTTTTTCTGCAGTTGCTTCACCAATTAATAAGTTATAATTTCTCCTAATATAAGAAATAATTGATTCATCCATTTTATCACCTCCCACACATACTGATCTTGCACATAACAACACTGGAGAATCGAAATTGCAGGTGCTTCACGATATGAGTATATTATGCATGGACAAATATATATACTGTCAAGTGTCAACAACAATCAATCAAAATACACTGGAGAATCGATCGGAAACAAGAAAAACTCAACACTCTCAGAAGCCTGAAAAAGCTAATTAGAAGTAGAACGCATATATTTTACATTCTCCAAGAAAAAACTTCTCTGTTTCAGGAGGCAATGAGAAGAAATCATCTGAAGATTTCTCAAACAACTCTACTACTATTTCATTGGTTCATTGAGCCACCTGATCAATGAACTCTACTTTGATTTTGGAATACCTGATTAACATTTTTGAGCCACCTTGTCAAAGGTTCTTTGATTTTTTAGTTACCTGAGCAACTATCACATTGATTATTTAAGTCGCCTAATCAACAGACCGAAATCGTTTATGACAGTGATTCCCACTATGGTGGGAAAGAGGACATACACATCTTGGGGAACCTTTATAACATCACATGTATCTTTTGTGCTATAGCTAGGGTTTAATTTCTATATTTACTTTTATTTTTATATTTTCTGTGTTTGAGAATTATATATGGGTGAATTTTGATTAAATTCTTATATGTAATTTTTTAAATACTCTCTTCACTCTCCCTCCTCTCTATAGTAATATGTGAGATATTTTCATTCATATTCCACACTTTCACAATTCATAAAGTTTATTCAAACGAGTTCTCATTTACACATAGCTGTATATTATCATTACACGAGTTGTTACTCATACTCACGAGCATCAATCACTATGCAAGTTACTATGCTCGGTACTCCACCACAATGAGCCTCTCCTTGTCCTACCATGCGAAAACTATTTTTGTATTGTCTAGCGATTTATCTTCTACATTTATTATGAGATTTCATTGAGGGTGGGACTATTTTTGTATTGTCCAGAGGTTTTGAGATAAGAAAACTGTACGCATCTTGATGCTCCAATATTCATAAGAATCCCCATTGAAAATGGGTATGGAGGGAGAGGAGAAAGGGGTAGATGATGAAGCCATGAACCTGCCTCTGATACCACTAAAGAAACATCAGTAAGCATACGAGAGGAACAGGGAGAATAGGAAGGGAAGAACAAGGCTTCTCATATATATTTTTTAATATGATTACAACAAAGTTGCTTTTATATAGAGCGAATACAACATTAATACAACATTAATAAGTTGGTTATTTGGTGGCAGATGGCGTATTTCCAACAGGAGCAGTAATGTCATTGACGGCGCTGATTTGTTTTCCAACACCATTTATATGGCCATGCTTCTCCAGTTTCTCGCAAACGCCTGCGTCGTCCTCTTCCTCGTTCAAAGTGCTGACCGTTTCGTTAAGTGTCTCGGTTGCTCCTGGATCTGGTTCAAGAGAATCAAACCAGTCGCTGAATCCAGCAGATTTTGAAGCCGGGAAGTACTTCCCCATGGTCCTCATCCAGATGCCCATGTGCAATGAAAAAGAGGTAAGGAGAGACATCTTTTCAAAATGTGCATTGATTTATTGTCTCTCCCGTTTGAATTTTCACCTGAGTTCAATTCCCCTGCATTTTGAAACAAATGTATTTAAGTATATGGTGCGTAATTCTTTAGCAAAAAACACTGCTTTTTTTATGATTTGCTAAGATTACATACATGAATTGGTTAATTGTGTTGTTATTGTAACTGCTCTACATACCCATCAACTGTTCGATGTAAGTTCTAAGTGATTTCTCTGCAATTCTCATGCAGCTCCAATGGCAAATGGATCTCCCATGATACCTGAGCTGGAGTATAGGAGAAAGCCCATAACATGGATATTGGCTGTAACATGCCTTTGCACAGTTTCCTATCTCCTTGGCGCTTGGCAAAACACAAGCAATGCGCTCAACTCAAATGTAATAACTTCGGATGAAAGCAACAAAATTGGTTGTGCCCATACCTACCCATCATTCGGCTCGCACTATCTCGACTTTCAAGCGCACCACCAAGTGGGATTGAATGAGTCAGTAATATCTTCCGTGAAATTTCCTGCATGTGCTTTGAAGTATAGTGAGTATACACCTTGCCAAGATCCGAGGAGGGAAAGGAAGTTTAATTGACTGCTATATGCATTTCCTTTTGCCTTGATAGAGATGAAATACCAAGATATGCAGTAGGGTGAGAATTACAGGACTTGCATGGCAAACTAAGGGGTTTAATTGACTTCTTTGATGAAAATTTGCAATTAATCACTATTGCATTTTTTGTTATCTTTACATTATGCTAATTAATATGTTTTTTTAATGTTTCTATTTATGTGCTATTGTTTTTTAAGCTTGCAAGAAGCTTGGGAAGATAAGAGCTGTCCGACTTTGAAATATATGCTACTTGTGAACCTTGACCTATGTGGTTTGGTGCTATTTTTCTTTCACGAATTAAGGTAGTTCTTCAGTTTCCTCAAATTTCTAATATACTTGTTGCAATTTTTTTTATTTCTGCACTTTTGAGAAGTAAACGCAAAGATGACTGAAAGTTGGGCCAGACAACAAAAAAAATATTAACATTATGGAACATCTTCAAAGATCCTTATGTATGTGTGCTTCTAATTAATTATCCCTTTATACTAATGGCGAGTTTTTTGAGAGCTCTGGTTGGGTTGTGAATTGAGGTACTGGCTTCTCATCTATGTTCCTATGCTTAAGGATGGCCTTGGACAAGGCAACCCGTGCGGCTTGTAATTACCTCGATAATTGTAATCCTAACACCTCTCTAAAACTATTTTGTCCAATATGGAATTTCCTTCTAAAGATCTTCTGAGCTTGGTGTAGTTCTATTTAAATGATTTCCTCATCTACTTAGTCAAAACATTGATATGCTGATGGCATTAGACTGAAATAAGGCATGAAGTTTGAATCAATTCGGGACTTGATCGAATGTCGAATTTGAGACTTCATTGGACCAAAGTGGTCTCCCCCGCGTACGCCCGCATTGCTTCCCATCTTTAAACAATTAAATTCCTTATTTGAAGGTTGTTAGCGCTCAAATTCAAGATCATGATGTTGACTTTGTTTTATTGTCCCCACAGATCAACCACTCATTTTCCAATGCACTTGTTCAGGCTCATCACATGGTAGTTGCACCCGAGCATCCTCAAATTTGAAACAATGTGTACCTGGGATTATTTTCCATTAACGAGGTAAAGTTATGCTCAAAATATCATAAAATGAGATGAAATCAAGCCATGCTGATAGCACGCGGAAATTAATCTTCTTCTATAATTATTTTTAGAGCTATTGCGCTTAACGCGAGTTTTTCAATCTATTTTATGATGCTAAAATTTTCTATGTTAGGCACTTTGATCATCTTGTTTGTGATTTTGTTGTGCAGGTGCGACATGTACCCTAGCTTGACTGATGAGAGTTTCAACACCACCCAAACTGTGATTCTTGGAGTGACACCAACCAAGGGGTATTTGATCCTTTGATTAAATTAAATATAATTCTAAATAATTAGATAAAATGTTAATTAAATTGATTTTTGTTATGTTGAATGATGAGATTAAATATTTATCTAATTAAATGTTATATAATGATAGGATGAGGTATGCAAACGCTTTTTGAATACATAATATCACTGATCAAAGTCATCAAAAAAAATTCTACATATTTTATGCAACTTCTGTGATGCCCCGATTTATTGTGGGTGCTCAATTGGTGATGTGGACCAGTTTAGAGCACCTTTATCTAGGAAGTTAGGGGTCCAAGCTCCCGCCTCAACAACCCACCATTGGAGTTAGTGGTTGTGGCCAATCAGATCTGTCAAAAGTGGTTGGGTTCACTGGTCTGCAGACCTGCAACACACCCATGGTAGATCGAGCGTTACATAAAAAATTGCATCTCAGTTGGTGTTGAGGACCAATTTAGAGCTCTCTTATCTAGGAGGTCTAGGGTTCAAGCCCAACCTCAACAACCCATCATTGGAATTTGCGGTTGTGGGCAATCAGATCCGTGGAGATGGGTTGGAGTGTACAGATTTGTGAGCGCACCCATAGTAGACCAGGGCGTCGCGACTCTTGAATATAACCCCACACATTTTAAATACTCTAGATTAATCTTATAAAATTCACTCCTTTTTCATAAACATGAATCTTTTATCACTTATTATAGAGGAGGAGATGGGTAAATCTGATAATGAGGAAGTTAGATGGAGCCGAGAACTAGATCATTCAACTAGTGTTCCTACTTCACCATCTTTTTCAGGTGGGTCCCATCAATTTCTCTTCCAAGGACTATATATAGAAGATATCCCTGCAAAACATATTTTTGGTGGAAATTTGGCTTCATGTTTTTGTTGAAAGTGGATCCTTGTATATCCAGTGTATTCATCGGCTAAAAATTAGAAATACTTGTTACCAGAGTTAGAATTAGTTAATGCAAAACACAACATGAATTAATTCAAGAGGATTTTTTGTTCCCCAAGCCCTGCCTTTGGAAATGTCAATTTATCAATTTTACCTACTACACATTGTTCATATGTTTGTTTATTTATTTATAGAGGTCAAATATCAGTTACAATGTCATCCTTTTGCAGTTGAGTTAGAAAAGTTTGTGGTTACAGATCCCCTTGCAGATGTTCACTTGTTCCAAAGGAGTTAAGGATATCAGAATGGTTCTCAGAAATTTTGACCGTGGAAATGTTCGCTTACAAATGTTCCATATTTTTTTTCCAAAGAGCAGAGCACGTTGCTGGACATGCATGCTCGTAGATCCAAGCTTTTGGTTGCATCCAAGCCCACCGTGACTGCCTAATTTTTGATTCAGCTGATGGATGATAAGATGAAACATGTTTTTGTCTTGTTATTTATATATGGAATTATTTATTTCGACAATTATTATCACTGGATTGGATGATGCATTTTTTTACTTCAACTGTTATGTGATCTTTATTTCAAAAGTTGACTGCTATTCTTTTCTTCCATTTATTTGTATTAGGCTTGAAAATACCTATATAAGGGTTTTCAAGAATTTTCTCGAGGAATCTTTCTCCGCAGGCAAAAAATTGCTTAGTTAAAAAAAGTTCATAATACTCTTCCCTAGGATCATTGGTGGATATTAAGGGGCTGGTTATGCAGTTGAATAGTTAGTAAAATGTTTTTGAAAACTAATTGGAATAAATGGTGTTGAAATCAACTCAAAAACTGACAAGTTTATAAATGAATGTTCATGATGGTTCAACATATATATGATATAGCAGTTTCTCATGTGTTGATCTTCAATTGATTTTGAAAAAAATATTGATGATGAATATTTGATTTTGACAAAATATAACTTTTAAGTTTTAATTCGAATTAAATAATTATTTTTAAATATAAATGTATTATTTTATTCAAAAAGAGATAAAAGACAACACAGGAGAAGACCACAACTTCAATAAGTGATGGCAGGTGATTCTGTGCACGCCTACGCCCATCATTCATCATCATGCTTGGCTAAAGATTAGGTTGTTTAAGAGTGTAGGTGTTTAAGATCAGGTTGTTGTAGAGAGATTAAGTTATTCTCATGTGTTCGTCTGCTTCATGATTTTGAGAGCACCCTTTTTTTGGATTCAGGCACATTTTCGTTGCTGCAGGTGATTTGTATGCATGATTTGTTTTCGATAAAAGACTACAAGATCTTTATTATTGATTCATATATTTCATAATATTTGTGTATTGTTGTGATTTTATTCAATTATTATACTTGTTATTGGTAGTGACTTGAGCTCTATTTGGTGAGGCTCGGGCTGCAAATGAGCTGAGCACGAGTCGAGCTCATTGAAAATAACAGCTCGAGCTTGAGTCTGGCTCATCAAAAATTACAGCTCGAGCTAGGTGATCCAGTGTTCAATGGGCTCGACGAGCTCGGTTTTTTCTTCTACTGAATGCACCATGATGATTTCACTGTCTTTCAATGCACCTTTTTGTTCCCCTTTTGCTTTTGTATTGGTCACTTTTTTAAAAATAATGTCACAGCTTTTTGACAATATTTTTGAAGTGTTGCATTTGTACCTTTTGACAACAGTTTTTAATTGTACCGATACTGATCAACATTTCTAAAATATTGCAATATGTACACTGAAAAACTGTTGCAATAGGCACAAAAGAGATACTTAGCTCTACGAGTGATGACATCTCCTCTCTCATGACGACTTGGAGCATGCACGAATGAATTCGTAGAGCGAGTGAAAGAGGAGGGTAGTATGCAGTCAAGCACTAACCGGATGAACAGGCTCAGGATGCACAATTACAATGTCATAGATGATAGAACATAGCCATAGACAACCTGGCAGCCACAAGACATCATACTCATCCCACTACACAGTCCACAATAGTTGGTTGGAAGTAGATTTCTTAGATTTTTAAGAGCATGCAACTCGATTGATGCTGATATAAGAGCTCTAGTTCTGAGATTTGGCGAGGATTGCGTACTAGTTTGGTCAAATGATAAGAATTTCATGGCTTTTCTGAGTGATCCTGCAACTGCCACGAGACTGTAGACCACCGCTCAACTTCTCCGGGTGCAGCCGTGGTGGTAGAGGCTCTGGGCATGTCTGCACAGGCTTCGCCCATGATTGTCTTCTCTATTTCTCCCTCCCCCCTTTGCTTCTCCTCCCCCTTTTTTTCTTTTTCTCCCCTCCCCCTCCCCCCTTTTTCCCCCTCATACCAGAGTGGAACCCGACGCCCCCCCCCCCCCCCCCCCCGTAACTTCCCGCCGAACCAGCAGCCCCCCTTTTGTCATTCTATTTTTTCATTTTTTTATTATTTAATCCTATTATTATAATACTTATAATATTATTATTTTTAATATTATTATTAAGTATATAATAATAAAATCCCTCTCTTCTTCCCCGATCAAGAGCCGAGCCCCCCTCCTCCTGTGCGAGAGAAAAACGAGGGCGGAAACCTCTCGTTCGCGAACCTTCCGGCGGCCGCCACCGCCGATCCGGTGGACGGAATCTCAATCCGATCGCGGCGTTGGAAAGCTCTCGGCGAGAGCTTCGAGATCGTGGTAAGTTTCTTCCGTTTCGTCGACCTTTTCGCCATGGATTTTTTCGGCCCTAACCTCATTTTGTCCATTTTTCGTAGATCTCGCCTCCTCGTGTCTTCTTTTGGGCGGATCTACGTTGGGGAGTTGATTGGAGACCAAATTCCGAGGCAAGTGGTGTTTCCCTCGTAAATTTCTTCTGTCATTAATTTCGCTCCTAATTCGTAATATTTCGCGTAAAATTATTCGTTAGAAAGTCACGATTTACCGTAGGTTTCGCCGTCTAGAGAAGTTGCACGTGTCGCCTCGCGTATAAATTAATTTTTGCGAGCGATCTCGTCGGGAGCGTAACGGTTTACGGAAGTGCCGTACTAGTTTGCGGACGTGTCGTAGTGGTCGCGACGTTTCGATCGTCTCGTTGTTTTGACGAGTATAATTTGTGCAAAATGTTTAGTCGCACGAATCATTGTCGTACCGTTCCGGTCGACGTGTCGCATTGCCCGTTCAATTCAAACTAATACACGAACCTTAACTAAAGAAACTGAATAATATGTTATGAATTAAAGAAATTATGATATGGTCTGTGCGCGTGGGGTTTCTCCCACGACACAAAATTAT
Source organism: Platanthera zijinensis (assembly GCA_039513925.1). Taxonomy (NCBI): domain Eukaryota; kingdom Viridiplantae; phylum Streptophyta; class Magnoliopsida; order Asparagales; family Orchidaceae; genus Platanthera; species Platanthera zijinensis. Next base: position 141,509,635 of record CM077090.1, read on the forward strand.
GAAATGAAGAAAGCTTGAAATGGTCTGTGCGCATTGGGGTTTCTCCCACGGCACAGTGCCTTAGGGCGAAGTCTGTGCGTGTGGTGGATTTTCATCCCCGGCATGTTACCTTAGCTGTAGGACTATGTGCGTTGGGGTTTCTCCCTCGGCATAGTGCCTTTAGGCTGGGTTTATGCACGTAGTGGTCCTACTCCCCCGGCACAGCACTCTGTCCCGATGAGCCGATTTGTCTCAATTTAAAATACTGAATGACTAGAATACCGAAGAAAAAGAATAAAGAAGAACTCTGATAGTAGATGTGATAGTTTGAGCAGGCTGATCTAGCCTAGTTTTCCTGACTTGTTAGATTTCCTGACTTGTTAGATTTCCTGTTTTGATTTCCTATACCATGTTTCTGACTCCTTTTGCAGCTGTTTGTTTTACCTCGCTCGTTTCGAGGTTTGTTAGCTTTCTTTTTACTCTTGCACCGCTTGTAGCTTGCTTTCTGAGGTGTTCTTATTTTGAATACCTCAGGCCCAGGGCAGGAGCAGAGTTAGCTGACAGGGTAGTATTGCAGGTGTTGCGGGTTGCCGCCACCGCTTTTAGTTCCACCTCAGGGTGTTGAGGTAGACTTTTGTTAGACTTGATAGATTTTCTATGGGTTCGTGTCAGCTGTTGACGCCCATAGTTTTAGACTTTCTGTGATAGACTACTTGCTAGTTGTGCTGTTTTACTTACTTTTAGCTTAGTACTTGCTCTCTGGGAATGTTTTATGTTAGGATGCATGTTAGGTATTTTAATATAAAATAAAATTGCATTTTTACATGACTCTTTAGCTTGCTTTTCAAGAGATCAAATCAATATTTTAAGGGTTATAAAAAAATAGTTTTCACTACTTATATAAATCTAGAAGTCACATGTTCATTGTATTTTATGCTGAATTTTTATTCTCATATAGGATGATAAATGAATCAAACTAGTGTTTTCCGCTGTGTAAACCTATACTTTCTAACCCGTGGACTAGTTGATCCACTAGACTGAGGGACACAGTCAGCATACCTAATAATAAAACAATGTTTTAAAATATAACTCATAGTCTTTTTATAAAAATAAGTGATAGGACAGGGTTGCCTGAACGTCTGCAGTTGTCCCCTGTACGGCGTGGCATCACGATCGCGTATTTTCTCTCACTCTGATAGTATTTTTATACTGAGAAAATGCGGGTTGTGACAACATTCCCTGGGGGCTTACATAAACTGGCTCACACTTCCTACTACATAACAAATATTCGATCTTGTGACTATCAGATAAATGAGTTTACCCACAAGCTGTCTGTATCATGTGACATCTTCAAGAAGAGGAGAATTCTCATTCCAGCACTTGTCATCTCCAACATTTATTGAAGATCTAACAGTTTAGTCCTAAGAAGACTTGTCTCTTTCAAGAGATCTAAGGCATACTTCTATTGTGAAAGAACAATAGAACCGGGTTTCCGGGATATCTCAATCCCCAGAAAGTATTTAGGAGACCCCATATCCTTGGTAATAAAATGCTGAAGCAGATGCTTCTTGATCATGTCATTACCCTTTCTATCATCTCATGTAAGAAGAATGTCATCCACATATACTGCAAGAACAACAAGGCTGACCGAGGTTTTGCGATTGAATAAAGAATGATCTGTAGTGCTTCAAACAAACCCAATAATAGAAATAATTTCGTTGAACTTTTCAAACCAGGTCCTCGGGCTTTATTTAAGACCATAGATAGCCTTCCTCAACTTACATACCTAAGACTCCCCCTGAGCAATATACCCAGGAGGTTGCTCCATAAAGACTGTCTCATCTAAATCATTATAAAGAGAAGCATTCTTTACATCCAATTGAGACATCTCCCAATCTCTATTGACTGTCATAGAGAAAAGAACACAGATTGTAGTAATCCAAGCAACAGGAGAGAATGTGTCAAAGAAATCCACACCATAGGTTTGCGTAAACCCTTTGGCAATAAGACGAGCTTTGTAACAATCAATAGTACCATCAGGGAGAAATTTGATCATAAAGACTCAGTGATAGCCAACCACATCCGCTCCTAGAGGGGTAGGAATAAGAGTCCAAGTACCCCGTTCAGTGAGAGTTTTCATCTCTTCATCCATAGTAGCTTTCCAATGAGGAATAACAAGAGTGTCTTGATAGGAGGCTAGAAGAACATTTGTCGAGAGAGCAAGAGCAAAGCTCTTAGACGGAGGAGATAACTGTGCATAAGAGACCACATCCTTAAGAGGATGTTGAGTGCATGATTGTATACCTTTTTAAAGAGTAATTGGAAGATCAAGATTTGTCCTTCCTACTGTATCAATCCCATCCGAAGGAGAGACTACTGGTCTAGGAGCTGTTGGCAGCGACTCAGTAAAAGAATCAGGGATAGGTGGAGAATTAGAAACAAGAGGGGAAGAAAGAAGTGCCTGCTTTGGAAGAGGTGCCGACACAATAGGAAAAGAAGATGAATCATCAGAAGAAGGAAGAATAGAGGGAGGAGAAAAGAAATGTTAAAACATTTTTTAAAAAATTGAAAGTGAAAATTGGGCTTTTTTCCAAAATATCGATTCTCTGTTGGATATCGTCCGACGATAATCACTATCACCGACAATAGTGAAATCTTGAAATTATCCTCATTTTTTTCTCTGATGTATTTTATTTATTTTAATTTTTGTGTGTGCGTACTTTCGTTCTGGTCTATGTTTAATTTTTTTTAAAAATAAATAATAATAATAATAATAAATTATAAAACCCCAAATTACAAAAATATGTTTTGCTTTAATCTTGGTGTGTGTTAATTTAAAAAAAAAAATACAAAATTGCAACAAAAATGGTACAATCATTAGTTCTTGGACATGCATGACTAGAACTGAAAGTACAAAGAATTCATACATTATTTTGATTTAGGATTGTTAATCTTTATTTACATTGTATATCTATGTCATGATATGTCTAATCTATTGGTATTTAGCTACTGAGTGCAACTAAATATGATAGTGTATGTTTAATATGCCTTTAGTATGTGTGAGGATTTAGGTAGAATAATGACATCTCACTCATCACATATCTTTTGAAAATACACTCATGTAGAAATTTTAGAACTTACACATTATAACTCATGGTATTGTATCTAACATGCTATGAATGACTTGAAAAATCAATATTACATTATTCATTTTTATATTAAGAGCTTAGAATGTTGAGCCAAAATTCTCTTAGTAAGATCTTTGTACATAACTTAAAGTGTATATATCTATGTGGGTAGATTTCGATTGATTTGGGGACCTTGGATACAAATAAAAAAATTATTATAAGAATTATATTAGAAAAAAAGAAAAAAAAAGTATATATATATATGCTATCAAAATGTGTGTCAAGGATACACCCAAACGCTACTCATTTCTCCTGATAAGCCTCTATGAGAATTGTGACGATGAGCACCTTGGTTTATTGAATCATTTTGATCTTGTGCAAAACTAGACAAATGAGTTAGCACCCTTATTCTAATCTCGGTATTGTGTCGATAGAAAATGTGACATGATTTTTCACTTCATCACTCTTATGTTAGCATATAGATTTATTGAGATATAACATGTATTAATGATTCTTTTTAATTGATGTTTTTTTCTTTGATGCTACACGTACACATGTTGTTCTACCTAACACTTCCATGCATAAGAATTATACTTAAACTTCACTTCATGTCTATTGCACGATTGCTATTACATGATTGATATTCATGACGCTTACAATGTTCCACTATATTAACTCTATAAATCACCTAACATTGTATGCAAAATTTAGTATATTTAGTTTTGTATGCTTTATCCAAATTCATATGCTCTGCCAATATATAAATCAAGTGATCTTCTTGTGCTGTCTAGTTTTGTGGTCTTCTTGCACCGCTCGTACTTTTGACCTGTAATTTTTTAATTCTCTGATGTGTTTTTGTCACTTCAATATCTTTCATGCTTGTCTTTATATTGTGTATTGTTTCTCTTTTTCATGCTTATTAAACTGCATCTCTCTATTTTCTTAAACATTTATGATCATGCCCAACCCTTTTGATAATATCAAAGGGAGAGATTAGAATGTTCATGAGCTAGTCCTATGCTAGATATCTAGGGAAGATCACATATAGGGGAGTTATGCGGCTACCATGCACATAGATAGGGGGAGCACACATGTAGGGGAGTCGTACCACGTGTGCATGATCATATTGAATAACATTTTAAAGATAATTCCTAGCGCCATTCTGACATATAAACCTATTCATTTTGTATTTACTATAGTTTTTTAAACTATACCAAGTTACTTCTTGTTCTATATGATTTATACCTCATGAATGGGATTTGCTATTATCAAAAGGGGGGTTTGTTGGAACATGCATTCTGCATATTTCAAGTTTGATAATATCAAATATCAAGCTATATTTGATCATACACTCTTTAGGTATAGTGTGTAGGTTTACAAGTGTGAAGCTTTTTCAGAATCGACAATTTTTGCACTATAATGAGTGATAACCACTATCGAAGGGCGTATCCTGAAGAGGACGCATCAGTGATCTATGGACCGCTTGAATGCGTGGGAATCCATAAAAAAGAAACCCATTATCGCCCGACGATATTGAATATCATCGACAATAGGGTTGAGGGATATCGTCATCTTTCCTTTTTGGAGTGGTTCAGCAGGCGGAAATGACGCTAAATTAGGATATCGCCAGCGATAGCTCACTATCTCCAGTGATAACTCACTATCGCTGGCGACATCAATAAAAATGCTATAAAAGAGATTTTTTTGATGGCGGTGCTTGAACCCTAGAACCTCCAGAGCAAGAGGAGTCATCATCCCTACCGTAAGGAGCCTCCAAATTAAGAAGAAGGATCATTCCCTCTTTCATGAACACAAAGCTTTCTGGAGAAGGAATGCTAGAATGGGATTCTGAAGATGATCGTGTGCCCAAGGAAGGAGAATCAAAAGCACTGATCGCTTACCGCCTCCAGAGATTTATTTTTGAGTAACAAAATTTCTATTCTATATTTTCTTTATTTCTTCGTTTTATAATTTGTATCTTGTAATCTGTGTGGGAGAAATCAACCTGGGAGGTCGTCAAATTCCTAAGAGGAGTTCATGAGAATCGACCTGGGAGGTCGTCAGATTCTTGGGAGGAATTTTCGAAAATCTTCTTGGGAGGACGGCTAGATCTAGGAGATCTAGTAGGCTCGTTTATCTTCTTGGGAAGAAGAAAAAGATTTAACCGTTCCTAGAGGATGGTCGGTATAGAAACCCCAATAGCATTTGAATCACCGCCTCCATTCTCTAGTGTTATGGAGATCTAGTTTGAATTTTGTAGACATGAATTTTTCATAATAAATAAAATCATCTTTACTATTTGATCTTTAATTTCATATATTTACTATTTTTTATAATCCAATATCTGTGCGTACACAGATCTGATCTTTGTAGCAAAGAACACGTTTTCGAAAGATATTGTCGACGATAGATGCTATCGCCCAACGATAACTGCAGGGAACTTGCTCCTTGATTTGAATATTTTTTTAATCACCTGTAATTTTCTGCAAATCTTACTCACCCCCACTAAGGTTGGCCACTAGATCCAACAATAAGGCCTTAAAGAAGGACTACTCCTATATAGATTTGGACAGATTCTACATTAGTTTTAGGTTTTCGCTATTTGTAAATGTTCATTATTGGGGAAAGTTCTTATATCAACTTTTAATATCATAGCTGTGGAGATTATATTATATGGGGTAACGACCGGACCCATATTATATGGTCATTATAGGGGAGGTTTTATAATTTGGTATCAGAGCTAGGTTGATGTACAAGTTGAGGTTTATATTGGTCAGTTTAGGGGTTTGAGACCGGTAGTGATCGATTTAGTGTAATCAGATTGCCTAAAGGAGTTGTCCACATAGGAGTAATCTATAGGATCATGAGTATCCCTATGTTCAAGTCTTGCGATTAGAACTTGATTCTTTTTTATCATGTTTATTCTAAGGGGCAACAACAATGCTAGGGCGATAAGATAGCTAAAGGAACCTTCAGAAAGTAATAGTATTGTCATAGGCCTCCAAATTATGAATGTATCCCTGACTGATTTCTTCAGCATGCAAGTAGAAGTAATGATGATAGATTTAGCGGTGAGAGTTCCATTAGTTGTGAAGCATGTCACACTGGATGGAACACCAAAGCTTGCAGTTCTAACTTCTACTAGATTGTTGGAGAGGAACTCCAACCAGACTCAGAGTCATAAAGGATTTACAGCAGAGCCAGGAGAAGAGAAACCTTCTCAATCGCTGTTGAAATTGGAGAGAAGCTGAGGAAGGAAAAGGTTCTATTGTAAGGGATCACTAACGTGATATAAGTGTGGTAAGGTGGGATGCATAGCTCAGAACTATACCTAGTGTAGAATTGAGCCAGAGCAAAGGCATGTGAAGTGAGTGCGTTCAGGCCCCAACTATGCCAAGGAAGGGGAGATAGCAGAGTTGAGTGCTTCATGTTTTTCTCTTGTGCAACTTAGTTATTCTAAACTTTGGCAGCAAGAGACAATTAGTCAACCCGATGTGGTAACATGTATGCAAAGTTTAATTTTTTTTCTCGATATTACCTTTAACTATCATTTTGTTGTCGGCAGTTTGAGACCATCTAGGATATTGTATGCATGTTAAGGCTTCGTGCAATTGTTTGATAGTCCATCCTAAGTATTGTTTAATTCAGGAGCATCACACTCTTTTCTCATAAATAGACTTATCTGAAGAATTGGTGTTGAGAGCTTCAAAGAGGAGATGAATATGTGTGTGTGAATGCTAGATGGGTCTTTTAGGACCATCCATAAAGAAAGGGCATATTAGTTTGAGAATAGGTGAATTTCACTTTGAGTTGGTAGAGGCAATCCTACCACTAGCAGAGTACGACATAATCTTGGGGATGGACTAGCTTGTAGAGCAATGAGCCAGTAATGATTTCATATTAATGGTGGTAACCCTGAGGTGCGAAGGTAAAGTAGAGGTCAATTTTAAGGGCATAAGTTGAGTGGCCCGCTTACTAATTTTTGTCATTCAAATGGTGTGTATGATGAACTAGGGAGGCGAAGTGTTCGTAACTTTATTAAATACCCAATCCACAAAGTTGGAGATTAGAGAAGTGCTAGTAGTGGCAGAGTTCAAAGATGCGTTCCCGGAGGAGCTTTCAGGAGCATCTCCTCAGTGTGAAATTGACTATACAATAGAATTCATACTAGGTGCAAAGCCGGTGTCACGTTCTCCATTTAGGATTACACTAAAGGAACTGGTCAAGATAAAGATTCAGTTGTAGAAGTTGTTAGAGCAGGGGTGCATTAGCCACATCTCTTCATCTTGGATTGTGCTAATGTTGTTTGTAAAGAAGAAGGATGGTTGTATGTGATTGTGTATATATTATCGAGAATTGAATAAGCTATCCGTTAAAACATGTATTCAATTTCGTGGATAAATGGTTTATCTGACCAGTTGGTGGGGTCAGTGGTGTACTCCAACTTAGATTTGAAGTCGAGGTACTACCAGTTTAGGATTCAGAAGAGGACATTACAAAGATAGCCTTTAGGACTAGGTATGGACACTTCGAGATCACGGTGATGTTGTTCAGTTTGACGAACGGGCCATCTATTTTCATGGATTTAATGAACGGGATTTTTCAGCAACCCCTGAATTCATTTGTGGTGGTATTCTGATGAAATCACCAAAATACATTTATTTTATAGCATTTTATGATTAATTTTATTTAAGTACTATGCTTTTCACGGTATTGTTGTTTGTTTGCATGTGTAGGTTGTAATAAAGAGAAAGTTGGAGAAAAGTATCGTAAATTTGGCTAAAAGAATGAATATTGAATACGCAAGGACGAGCTAAGCACCACACAACCAAAGATTACGAACAGACGGTCAAGACAAATGGAATTAAGCAGTGTCTATTTGATTTGCAGTGATTTAATCAGCGCCTAACAATGGTGCTGATTTAATCAGCACCTAGGCGCTGATTTAATCAGCACCTAGGCGCTGATTTAATCAACACCTAGGCGCTGATTTAATCAGCACCAATATGGCGCTGATTTAATCAGCGCCTAATAATGGTGCTGATTTAAATCAACGCCTAATAATTTCGCTGATTTAATCAACGCCTTGGCACCAAAATGCCAGCCTTTAAGGCTGGCGTGAATTTTAAAAAAAAACACCAGCCTTAAAGACTGGCATTAACATTATTTGAGGGGGGCAGTTTTGTCACTTTTTGAGAGTTTTTTTGCCCGAGAATTTCAAATCATGAAATGGGAGTTTTTCTATAAATACTCCTCACTTTATGAGGAAGCGATATCAGATTTTGGGGAAGTTGAAAGTGAGAGTTTGCTTGCATTTTATTTGTGAGTTTTTGAGAGACATTGTCTGAGAGGAAGAAGATTTGGAGGAAGTTCGCATATGCTCCTCGCATAGTTTTGTAAGTCTTACTGTTTGATCAATAAAATTATTTCTTTGCTTTTATTCTCTTATATGATGATCTCTCATATAATTTATGTAAATCAAATCATGAGTGAGTAGTCTCATCTTGTTTTGGGTGCAATATGATTACTTATTTAATTATATGATTATTTTAATTACTCATCGCTCAATCACACGACTTGTATCCGAAAATTATAATACGAATCTTGATATTTTTTGTAGCCTACTACGCATATTGCATTCCTCCGAAAGTTTGATGCTATATAGCGCGATTGCATACAAGATATGCTTAGTGATTTAATCAATTTCCGGACTCATTCGCGTCACTCTCTATCAATTTTTATCACCTAATTTTGTCTTATATTGCTCGCATATATTACATGCTTAAGTGATTTTGATGTGATATGTGGAAAGGAATACGCAAAATAATTTGATAAACTATAAAAATAAAGGTTTTTCTGTGAACCATAACTTAGAATATCTTTTCAAGATGTGATGAATTATTACTCCTAAATCATATATTAATATTTTAATTAAAATTGCACCCAAAACATATTTTTCAACATTTCTTTCTCAAATTAAGATCTTGTTTTGTTTAAGGACAAATCAATCAAACCTTGTATTTATAGTTTGCCTGGACTAAAGAAAAAATGAACTTCTCCGTGGATCGACTCGTACTTGCATAGGTATTACAATCGTACACCGTGCACTTGCGGTCTTTATTACTTGAAATTTTTTAGCACTGTATCAATTCCAATCTTAAATTGCTTAATATATTGTATTGTTATTTTAGTGCTTTGAAATTTTCCCATCAAGTTTTTGGTGCCGTTGCCGGAGAAGTTTTTATTTCTCTTTAGTTTTTCGAATTATTAAATCAGAAAATAATAATTATAAAAATGGTTAATTAATTTACATTTTCAAAATTTCCTAACTAGTTGGTGTCTAGGAAAATGGTTAGGGGTGAGCCAGTATCCCGCGAAAGGAAGGTGGTGTCTAACGGTACGTAGTGCGACCACTAACCGTACGTTTACCTGGCTGACGAATTTGTGAAATTTAAAATTTGTAAATTTCAACTTTATATTAAGCTTATTTTTTAGTGTTTGGGAAAGTGGTTAGGGGTGAGCCAGTATCCCCCGAAAGAGAGGTGGTGTCTAACGGTATGTAGTGCGACCACTAATCTTACACTTACCTGGCTAATGAGTAGGCCAGATATAAAATTTGGAAATTAATAAAACAAAAAAACACATATTGAAAAATATATCTAAAAGATTTTTTCTTAAAAATCAATTTAGTTTGAATCATCAATCTTCATCCTCATAGTGTATGCACATTTGGACTAGACTTTCGACAAAACGCTTAGTAAGATCTGAATTTGAAATTTTAGTTATGGCTGAAGCGAATCCAAATATTGCTCTATGTGATAGGTGTTATCCAATGAGAACAGCACTACCTTCATATATTAGATTACCTATATCTACTGTAAATAATTTTGAAATAAAACCTCACTACGTGAATATGCTACCAAAATATCTTGGAGCCGATAAAGAAGATGCGTATATCTTTATAAGTGAATTTGAAGAGGTCCGTTCTATGATGAAATTACAAAACTTAACTGAAGATGCACTTAAGCTTCATTTCCTTCCCTTTGCGTTAAAGGATTATGCTAAGAAATGGTTGCATAGTTTACCCATAGATTCTATAAATACTTGGGATAAGTTTATTAAAGTATTTCTTAGAAAATTATATCCTAATCATAAAACTGCAAAGATTAGGAATGAAATAAATCAATTTTCACAAATTCCTGGGGAAATATTTTGGAAGTATTTAGATAGATTCAAAAATTTGTTAACATTATGCCCTCATCTAGAAAAGTGGAGACTATGTCAAATTGTTTATGAAGGCTTAAACTTTAACACAAAAACTATGCTAGAATCTATGTGTCAAGGAAATTTTATGGATAAAAGTGAAGATGAGGCTTGAGAATTTTTTGAAAATTTAGCAGAGAAAACTGGGCAATGGGAAGAGAACTCTTATGATAGGTCTAATAAATCGATTAACGAAAAATCAGTGGCCTATAAAAATGGTATGCATGTTATTGATCCTACTACTGCGTGTGAGGCTAAGATTGACGCACTTGTCCGTAGATTGGATGAATTAGACCTTAAGAATAAACAAGTTAATCAAATTTTTGTATGTCATAATTGTCAAGATCCTTCACATATAGGAGAAGAGTGCCCTTATTTAGAAAGTAATTTAAATTATGAACAAATGAATCCTATCTTTCAAAACCCCAAGAATAACCCATATTCTCAAAATTATAATCCAGGTTGGAGAAATCATCCAAATTTTTCATGGAAACAAAATGATAATTCAAACTTTCAATCACAAAGTTATAATAATAACAATAATAATAACTCCAACCATTAAATCAAAATTTTAAAGAACCGCAATTTCAAAATTTTAATAATCAACAATTTCAACCTCCTGGATTTAATCATAAACCTTCTGATTTAGAGAAAAGTGTAGAAGCTTTAGCGAAAACAACATCACAAATATCTGAAGCCCTAACTAAATTCATACAAACATCTAGTCAAATAATGAGTACTAACTCACAAGCCATATCTAGATTAGAACAACAAGTTGGGAAGATTACATCTCAAATTAGCGAGAGAGAGAGGAACATTTCCCAACCAACCAATCACTAATCCAAGAGATCATAAGGCTTTAAATCATATAAATGAGAGTCAAGTCAATGCTATAACAATTTTAAGATCCAGTAAAAAAGTGGATAATAAAGTAGAACAATGCAATAAGAAGCCCGAAACCACAATTGAAACAACTGCAAATAATGAAATACCTCTTGAAGAATCAATTGAAATATCATCAAATGATGATAAAATTCAAGAATTAAAAGCTTCTTATCCACAAAGAGTAAAAGGTAATAAAAATTCTATGCAAATGGAAAAAATGTTAGAGGTTTTCAAGCAAGTAAAAATTAATATTCCTCTTCTTGATGCAATTCAACAAGTGCCAAATTATGCAAAATTTCTTAAAGATTTATGTACCAAGAAGAAACAAACTCACGTTCCTAAGAAAGTATTTTTAGCCTCTAATATATCAAATGAATTAACAAGCACAATCCCAGTTAAATATAAGGACCCCGGATGTCCGACTATTTCCTGTAATTTTGTGAATAAATTTATTAATAGAGCTTTACTAGACCTAGGAGCCGACGTAAATTTGCTTCCATATACTATATATGAGCAACTTGATTTAGGAGAGTTAAAACCTACCAAGGTGACTCTTCAACTAGCAGACCGCTCTATTAAGATACCAAAGGGAGAAATAGAGGATGTACTAATTAAAATAGGAGAATTCATCTTTCCAGTAGACTTTTTGTACTAGAGACACAACCAGTTGCTAACACTCGTTGTCAAATACCTGTAATTCTCGGACGACCATTTTTATCTACATTTAATGCATTAATTAATTGTTGTAATGGATTAATGAAATTATCTTTTTGAAACATGACAATTGATTTGAATATTTTTAATCTAAATGGGCAATCACATGATCAAACATTAGATGTAAATATGATTCAAGAATTAGAAGATGAAGATGTAGGAGAATTGGATGAGGAAATATTTAATAAAAGTTTTGAAGAAATTTTTAAAGATGAGATTGCACTATTAGAAAAACTTAATACATAAGATTTAATGTATGCTCATAGAGACCCATTTCCGGAATGCTTGAGTGAAGAGCTTAGGCCCCCTAGCCTCCCTTCCATAGTCGAAGCACCTAAATTAGAACTTAAACCATTGCTCGATCATTTGATATATGCTTATTTAGGTGAAAAAGAGACACTTCCTGTTATAATAGCAAATGATTTAAACGAAGATGAAACTAAAAGATTAATTAAAATTCTAAAAACTAATAGGGAAGCCATTGTATGGACTATGAGAGACATAAAGGGGATTAATCCAACCATAGTACAACATAGAATTCATATGAATGAAAATGCAAAACCTAAACGTGATCCTCAAAGAAGACTAAATCCGACAATAAAAGAAGTGGTAAGACAAAAAATTATTAAATTGTTGGATAACAGAATAATATATCCCTTCTCAGATAGTCCTTGGGTTAGCCCGATTCATGTCGTACCTAAGAAATCTGGAATCACAAATAATAATAATGAATAAATCACAACTCGCACACAAACTGGATGGCGAGTTTGTATCGATTACAGAAAACTTAATGAGGCTACTAGGAAAGACCACTTCCCACTACCCTTTATTGACCAAATGCTAGAGAGGTTAGCAGGACATAGATTTTATTGTTTTCATGATGGTTACTCTGGATATAACCAAATTCCTATCTCACCGGAAGATCAAGAAAAAACAACCTTTACATGCCCATTTGGAACATTTGCTTATCGTCACATGCCTTTTGGATTGTGCAATGCACCTGCCACCTTTCAAAGGTGCATGATGAGTATATTTTTCGATATGGTTAAGAGATTTTTGGAAATATTCGTGGACGATTTTTCTATTTATGGAGATTCATTCTCTGACTGTTTAAATCATTTAGAGTTAGTATTAATAAGATATAGAGAGAAAAATCTTGTGCATAATTGGGAAAAATGTCATTTTATGGTAAAACATGGAATTGTTTTTGGATATATAATTTCCAACCAAGGAATAGAGGTCGATAAGGAAAAAGTTAAGCTTATATCTGAACTTCCTCCTCCAAAATCTGTTAAAGAAATAAGAGCATTTTTAGGTCACGTTGGTTTTTATCGACGCTTTATAAAGGATTTTAGCAAGATAGCTAGACCTTTGACTAAACTCTTAGGTAAAGACGAGCACTTTAATTTTGATAATGATTGTTATAAAGCATTCCAATTTTCAAACGGAATAAACCGTTTGAAATTATGTGTGACGCTTCTGACAATGCTATAGGTGCCATTCTAGGACAACATATAAATGAAAAACCACATGTTATCTATTATGCTGTAGGACTAATGATGCGCAATTAAATTATACTACTACTGAAAAGGAATTTCTAGCTGTGGTATTTGCTCTTGAAAAATTTAGATCATATCTAATAGGATATAATATTATAATATATACTGATCATGCTGCAATTAAATATCTTTTATCAAAAAAAGATGCTAAAGCTATGTTAATCCGTTGTATATTACTACTACTATAAGAATTTGATTTAGAAATACGAGATAAAAAAGGGCGTGAAAATGTAGTAGCTGATCATATTTCTAGATTAAAGAATAAGGAGTCTAATACAATACCGATTAATGAAAACTTTCAGGATGAACAAGTTTATGTGGCTACTCCAACTCCTTGGTTTGCTGATATAGTAAATTATTTAGTCACAAAAGAGACACCATCATTTTGGACGAAACAAGACAAAGAAAATTTTTTATCACAAGTGAAATATTTTTATTGGGAAGTACCTTATTTATTTAAATATTGTCCCGATCAAATCATTAGACGGTGTGTTCTAGATGAGAAGTTTAGAAGCATATTATCCTTTTGTCATGATCAAGCTTGTGGGGGGGGGGGGGGCATTTTAGTGCTAAGAAAAGATCTTCAAAAGTATTTCAATGCGGATTTTATTGGCCTACCTTATTTAAAGACGCATTTGAATATTGTAAAATGTGTAATAAATGCCAACACATGGGATGAATAACCAAAAGAAATGAAATGCCTCAACAATCAATCTTAGTAGTAGAAATTTTTGACGTATGGGAAATTGATTTTATGGGTCCATTCCCAAATTTATTTGGATATTATTATATTCTACTAGCGGTAAATTATGTGTCTAAGTGGGTTGAGGCAATACCATCTAAAACTAATGATAGCAAAGTTGTGTTTAAGTTTGTTAAAGAAAATATTTTATCTAAATTTGGTACTCCAAGAGCTTTTATTAGTGATAATGGAACACATTTTTGTAATCGTTCATTTGAGACTTTAATGAAAAAGTATGGAATTACACATAAGCTATCAACACCTTATCACCCACAAACTTGTGGTCAAGTGGAAGTGTCAAATAGATAAATAAAGCAAATTCTAGAAAAGATGATAAGTGCAAATCAAAAGGATTGGACATTGAAGTTAGTTGATGCTCTATGGGCTTATCAGACGTCATTCAAAACGAATCTAGGTATGTGACCCTATCGGATTTTGTATGGAAACGCTTGTCATTTGCCTGTCGAATTAGAACATCGTGCGATATGGGCAATTAAAAAAATTAAATTTTGACGAAAATAAGATTGGAGCACAAAGAAAGTTACAATTAATAGAATTAGAAGAACTAAGAAATGATGCATATGAGAACTCTAGAATATATAAAGAAAAGTCCAAGGTATTTCATGATAAATTTATCTCTAGAAAAACATTTACTATAGGAGATAAAATATTACTTTATAATTCTAGATTACATATATTTTCTGGGAAATTAAAAACTAGATGGAACGGACCTTATATAGTAAAAAATATATTTGCAAATGGTGCTATTGAAATTGAGGATTTAAGTAAAGATAAGAGCTTTAATGTTAATGGGCATAGACTAAACCATTTTCTAGAATATGAGCATATTGAGGTGTTTGAGATCGTGAGTCTTCATTAGCCCTTATATCTTCACTAAATTGTTTTTATGTTTCTTTATATACATATTAAAATTTCTTTTATTATGTTAAAAACAAACAAAAAAAGATTTCATTTTATCTTATGGTTTTATTTCTCGAGGACGAGCACAAGAATAAGTGTGGAGGGGTAGATTGACTTCATACATTTTTATAAATATTTTTTATAGTTTTTTCCGTTTTCTCTCTCTTGGTGATTAAAAAAAAGTTTTGATATCTGTGGACAATGATTCTTATACTTAAAAACTAGATTTATTAACACTTATTTAAATATGAAGTCAATAATAATCATCATTAATCAAGTATTAGTAAAATTATTTATCTTATTTATTTGTACTTAATTCTTAGTTGGGAAGAGCTCATATTAGATGATTTTAATAATCAATTGTATAGTATGATTTTTTGTACTCCCAATGGACTCTTAGTCGTATTCTTTTCATGAGTTGTGTAATCCTGGTTAGTGCTTAAGTCATGAATGATAAATATTGTTGATTAATTCACTTAAGATTGATTCATAGAACTATTATATTCTATTCATAAAGATGATAAATTGTCACTTTACTCTCTGACCACATTAGTTAGCTATCCTAGGTAAATAATTTCTTTAGCTTTTTGTTCCCTATAATTATTTTTCATTTATGGTTTTCGATATAATATGAGATCAAATAAATTCAAAATTTTATAAAATCCTAGCACTACCATTGTCCCTGATAAGCCCTAATAGGCATTGTGGGCTATGGCACCTAGGTTATTAAAGATCTCTCCTAGCAATACCATGGTCCCTGATAAGTCCTAATAGGCATTGCGGGCTATGGCACCTAGGAATTATTTTTGAAAACTTTAAATAAATGTTATAAGAACTCTTTGGTTTACTCCTTCACTAGCTCTACGTCAGTGTCTGATAAGACCTAATGGGCATTGTATGTTGAGGCACCTAGGGAGCTATCTTATAATAGGGAACATTTTGCTTTTAGTTTTTTCTGGACTCATGGCTTACTCTAATGTCTTCTTAAAGCTCGAGTGATAAAATGAACATCTCTAGGACTTTAATATATTTATTCTATGATTTCAATATTAAGAGATTTTTTTAACAAGTAGTTAAAATCCATCTTTTGCACTAACTTAGATTATTTTTCTCTTGAATTGAGTTTGTCTATAACCTCAAGATTATGAGATTGAATAAAAAACAATTGAGCTATTAGTGATCACTGATGTTATAAATATATATATTTCAAGCTTGCTCTCCCTCTTAGAATTATGTGCAAATTATCTAAGATACATATTTGATTAATACTTGTTTTACGGGCGAGAAAATTTGGCTGCATATTTATCAAAGTGTGAATAAAATCTAAAGCCATAAAAGTTAAAATTATTTGTCCATGGCTATTTAATAATTCTAATGTTCTCTTATGAAATATTTATATATTTTTGTACGTGCAAAGTAAGGTTTGAATTTTGTGGGTGTAATTCACTAAAAACCCTCACGAGACACAACTCGTCCACTAGGGTAACCTAGGGGTTTAAAGGCTTATTGCACATGCTAAGTGTAATCGTATGTTTTATGAAAATAATATTTATCTAGTTATTTTTGCTCGGGACGAGCAAAACATTAAGTGTGGAGGGGTGATGAAATCACCAAAATACATTTATTTATAGCATTTTATGATTAATTTTATTTACGTACTATGATTTTCACGGTATTGTTGTTTGCTTGCATGTGTAGGTTGTAATAAAGAGAAAGCTGGAGAAAAGTATCGTGAATTTGGCTAAAATAATGAATATTGAATACGCAAGGACGAGCTAGCACTGCACAACCAAATATTACGAACAGACGATAAAGAGAAATGGAATTAAGCAGTGTTTATTTGATTTGCACTGATTTAATCAGCGCCTAACAATGGTGCTGATTTAATCAGCACCTAGGCGCTGATTTAATCAGCACAAATATGGCGCTGATTTAATCAGCACCAATATGGCGCTGATTTAATCTGTGCCTAATAATGGTGCTGATTTAAATCAACGCTTAATAATGGCACTGATTTAATCAGCGCCTTGGCACCAAAACGCCAGCCTTTAAGGCTGACATGAATTTCAAAAAAAAATGCTAGCCTTAAAGGCTGGCATTATCATTATTTGAGGGAGGCAGTTTTGCCACTTTTTGCGAGTTTTTTTGGCCGAGAATTTCAAATCATGATATGGGAGTTTTTCTATAAATACTCCTCACTTTGTGAGGAAGAGATATCAGATTTTGGGGAAGTTAAAAGTGAGTGTTTGCTTGCATTTTATTTGTGAGTTTTTGAGAGACATTGTATGAGAGGAAGAAGATTTGGAGGAAGTTCATGTATGCTCCTCGCATAGTTTTGTAAGTCTTATTGTTTGATCAAAAAAATTATTTCTTTGCTTTTATTCTCTTATATGATGATCTCTCATATAATTATGTAAATCAAATCATGAGCGAGTAGTCTCATCTTGTTTTGGGTGCAATATGATTACTTATTTAATTATATAATTATTTTTATTACTCATCGCTCAATCACAGGACTTATATCCGGAAATTATAATACGAATCTTGATATTTTGTGTAGCCTACTACGCATATTGCATTCCTCCGAAAGTTCGATGCTATATAGCGCAATTGCATACAAAATATGCTTAGTGATTTAATCAATTTCCGGACTCATTCGCGATGCTTTCTATCAATTTTTATCACCTAATTTTGTCTTGTATTGCTCGCATATATTACATGCTTAAGTGATTTTGATGTGATATGTGGAAAGGAATACGCAAAATAATTTGATAGATTATAAAAATAAAGATTTTTTCTGTGAACCATAACTTAGAATATCTTTTCAAGATGCGATGAATTATTACTCCTAAATCATATATTAATATTTTAATTAAAATTGCACTCAAAACATATTTTTCAACATTTCTTTCTCAAATTAAGATCTCATTTTGTTTAAGGACAAATAAATCAAACCTTGTAATTATAGTTTGCCTGGACTAAAGAAAAAATGAACTTCTCCGTGGATCGACTCGTACTTGCATATGTATTACAATCGTACACCATGCACTTGCAGTTTTTATTACTTGAAATTTTGTAGCACTGTATCAATTCCAATCTTAAATTGCTTAATATATTATATTGTTATTTTAGTGCTTTGAAATTTTCCCATCATATTCGTTAATGATATCCTAGTGTATTTTAAGTCAAAGGCAGAGCATGAGACTTACTTTAGAGTGGTTTTGGAAACTTTAAGGGAGAACTAGCTTTAATCTAAGTTCTCTAAGTGTGAGTTCTTGATTGAGAGGGTAGCATTCTTGGGCCACGTGATCAGTGGTGATGGAGTGGCGGTGCATCCGGTGGAGATTGAAGCCATTAGATATTGGTCTATTTTAAGAACTGTGATGGAATTCAGGAGTTTTCTTAGACTTATTAGTTACTATAAAAGGTTCATTGAGAACTTCTCTCTGATAACATTTTCTCTCGTCTCTCTTAATCGCAAGGATTAGAAATTTGTGTGAATGCTGGAGTTCGCCCGAACATTCGAAACCTTGAAGAAAAGGTTGACGACTGCTCCGATCCTAAGTATTTCTAGTGGGACCAAAGTATTTCAAATTTTTTGCAACGTGTTAGGTTTTGGTTTAAGTTGCATGATGGCGTAGCATGGCAAAGTAATTACTTATGGATCTAGGCACTTGAAGTTTCTTGAGAGAAATTATCCCATCCATAATTTGGAGTTGGCGGTTCAAGTCTTTGCATTGAAGTTGTAGAGACACTACATGTACAGTGTGAATGTTGAGATCTTCACTGACCACAATAATCTGAAATATCTCTTAGAACAGAAGGATCTGAACATGCAATAACATATGTGGGTTGAGTTCCTTGGGGACAACGACAGAAAGATTTAGTATACATCGGGCAAGGTCAATATTATGGCTGACGCCTTGCATAAAAAGTATCTCGAGTAGGGAAATTAGATTTAAGTTCATGATGAGCAGTTGGTGCATGATTTTGAGTCTCTTTACATTTCTTGTATAGCTAGAGGTGAGTCTAGCTAGCTTGGTTGAGCTGGATCAAGATGCAGAGCGACTTAATTGATTGGATTCAAGCAGCAACCCGTATAGATGAAGAGTTTCAACCATTGGTGTTGGAAGCTCGAAAATGCAAAGATGGTGCCTTGGAGAAGCTCGAAAAGGCAAAATAGTGGCAAATCGTGACTCAGCCACTATTTCTTATCTTGGACGTTTTTCTCAGGTGAGAAAGCGTTTGAAAGAGCACATTTGATTGAAGTCTCACTAGCGCCTCTACAAAATCAAGATTTTGATTTGCCTGCTCATTTCCCTCCCCGGCTCTAGTTAAAACCCTAGATCCCGCTTTCTGCTCTGCTGTGATAGTAAGCGCTCCCCCGCAGTCTCTTCTAATTTTGATTCCGGGAATGATCCACAGGCATTCCGTCTTTACTCCGTTACTATATGATGCCCTACTTTCCTGGTTTTCTGTCAATCCTGGGTGGCTTCCTCTTCAAGATTCGACCCATTTCTCGATGCTGGAGCTTCCTCTGCAGCCTTGTCAGATGATTCAGCTTGATCTTTCGAGTACATCTTTGTACTTCCTAGATGAATGGAGTAATTTGTAAAGTGAGCCTCAAGCATCAACTCCTCACGAAGCTTTCCAAAGCGTGGAAAGAAATCGTTCTGGTTGCTTGGAATAAAGCAAGATGTAGCTTTGTATGTTAGTCGATGTCAAACTTGTGCTTTAGTGAAAACAGAGTGCCAAAGGCCAGGCGGGTTGTTGAATCCCCTTCATATCCCCAAGTGAAAATTTGAAGACATATTCATGAATTTTGTGCATGGTTTTCCTCGATTGCAGCAGTGTAACGATGCGGTTTGGGTGATTGTAGACTGCCCGACCATGATGGCTCACTTCATTCTAAGCTGGAAGGAGGTGTTGGTGTATGGTTACCGGGCAGTCTGCCTCTGGCGGCTTGGAGACCGAGCGTTCTGGAGGTCTGCCCCTGACGGCTTGGAGACCGGGCGGTCTGGCGGTCTGCCCCTGGCGGCTTGGAGACCACATGGTCTGGCAGTTTCTCTCCAAAGGTTTGCTAGCTGGTTGTTGCTGATTGGTGACTAGGCGGTCTGGCGGCTTGACACAGACGACTTGAAGACATTGTCGGCTTTTCTTCTCTTCATTGTAGTTGCCGGGCGGTTAGTCTAACCGCGCGGTTTTTGTGGCTTGTATAGTTGCCTGCTCCTGTAATTATTAGTCCCACATTGCTTATTTGTAATCTCTCCACTCTCCTCCATTCTGAAAGAAAAAGGGGATAGATACTACTCTAGAGGGGGGGGGGGTGAATAGAGTAATCAAAAATTTCACTAGCAAAGTTGACTTTCTACTCAACTCCCTTGGAGTTAATTGCGGAATGAAGGTTATAGATATTTGAGATTAAACCC
Organism: Platanthera zijinensis; assembly: GCA_039513925.1. Lineage (NCBI taxonomy): Eukaryota > Viridiplantae > Streptophyta > Magnoliopsida > Asparagales > Orchidaceae > Platanthera > Platanthera zijinensis. Next base: position 141,530,255 of record CM077090.1, read on the forward strand.
TAAAGCCTAACACAAGTGTTGTGCACAAAAGGCAGCCAACTGTAATTACAGTTAAGGCTTGGAAACCTAAACAGTAACTAGCAATCCTAGTTAAGATCTAATCACAGCCAATCAGCACAGAGAATTAAATAACCAATCCAGACGACACAAGGAATTTATAGTGGTTCCCCAAACAACTTGGGTACGTCCACTCTTCTACCAACAAGGTAGGAATCCACTCAGGTTTTTGATCAGGTGCCCTGCCACCAACAAGATCTGCTTCAGGTAGATCCAAAAACCCTTTAGACTTTTGATCAGGTGTCTAAAAACCAACACAGGTTTTTGATCAGGTGCCCTGCCACCAAGGGATACTTTTGAAGGGAGTAATAACCCTTTACAGGAGGGGGAAAGGAGGTTAAGAAGTCTTCTCTATTTTACAATAGATTAGAGAAGCACAAGAACTTGCACTGAGCTAGAAAGCTCTTAAAGAATCAAGGCTCCCCCTGGCTAACAGAACGTCCAGGTGAAGTCTTGCTTCAGTGTAGAAACACTTCAGAAAATCTGAAGGAAAAAGCTACAAGAAGATAAATAATATGAAATAAAATTTCTTCTTTAGGCAGCTATCTTCTTCTTCTTCTTCTTCAAAAAGCTCTGAGTGAAGATCTTCCTGGAGGCAGGAGAACTCAGGTTGAAGAAGAGTGAAGAGCTAAAACTTCTTCTCAGTTAGATGTGAATGAGCTGAGAGCAGTTGGAAACTGTAAGTTCTAAGCTTGAATGTAGCTGTTAGCTTTTGAACTCCTTTTTCCTGAATGAACTTGATTTTTGCTATGTGAACTAGTTAATTTTTTTCTTCAAGGAGTTCTTTATATAGCAACAGCAGCAACGACTCTTACTTGAGTTTGAATCTTGTCTTCTACTGAACTCTGCATGATGGGCTGCAAAAAGCATAAAGCAAAACAAAATACTGCAGACAGATATCCTATAATAGGATAAAGCTTTCTAAGAAGCTGCAAATTACTCTGATGAAATAAAATTAGAGAAAGTCACATCAGAAAAGACTCTTTACAGCCAAGGAAGACTTTTTGAGTCTAACGGCTATAAAGGACAGCCTGGCAGATAAAGCAGAAATCATATCTCAGCTAATAAGACAAACAACTTTGTCAGAAAAGATTAGCTCATGCATAAGGAATGGAACTGATATTGCATGGAAATAATATCACAATTTATTTAGATAATCTTTTATAAAATATGCCAAAATAAATATGAAATTAAATCACATCATAGAAGACGACAAAACTACTCAAGACATACAGCAAAACGTCGAACGACCCTCGGAGATCGTCGACCGAAGCACGGAGATCGTCGACCTATCAGACAAATAGTCGAACGATCCAGATAGTCAAACTATTAAGGAAGATAGTCGAACTACCTCAGCAGATAGTCGACCTATCAGAACAGATAGTCGAGCTATCAGAAAGTCGATCTATCAAGACAGATAGTCGAACTACCAAACAAAACAGATAGTCGACCTATCGAACAGATAGTCGACCTATCAAACAAAAACAGATAGTCGACCTATCAACAAATAGTCGAGCTATCAAATAAAACAGATAGTCGACCTATCAACAGATAGTCGAGCTATCAGATAGTTGAACTATCCAAGCAGATAGTCGAACTATCAAAGAGAACAGATAGTCGAGCTATCAGATAGTTGAACTATCTAAGCAGATAGTCGAACTATCAAAGCAAACAGATAGTCGACCTATCAACAGATAGTCGAGCTATCAGATAGTTGAACTATCCAAGCAGATAGTCGAACTATCAAAGAAAACAGATAGTCGACCTATCAACAGATAGTCGAGCTATCAGATAGTTGAACTATCCAAACAAATAGTCGAACTATCAAAGACAACAGATAGTCGTCCTATCAACAGATAGTCGAGCTATCAGATAGTTGAACTATCAGGAAAGATAGTCGAACTACCAAAGCAAACAGATAGTCGACCTATCAACAGATAGTCGAGCTATTAATGCAGACAGAACGTCGACCAACTAATAGACGATCATCGATCAGCCGATAGACGATAGTCGAGCGGCATTCGACCATAGTCGAACGAAAAACAACTTAACCAAATTTACATCTGGAAAAGTGACCTCTAAAACTAGAGCAACAAACCTTTGACCATAGATAAATCTTGGGTCAAGAAACAAAAAGAGAAGACTGAACTCAAATCAAAACCTAGGGTTCCAACAATCTCCCCCTATTTGAGTTAAGTCTCTCAACAATTAAAACATTCAAAACTAATTACTGAGAGTAAAATAAAATGCATAAAGAGAAATAACTAAGCAGATATCATCAATCAAATAGATAAGCAATTAACTGTCAAACAATGAAAAATTAAGGTGCTTCAGAGTTAGATTTAGGATTAGAAGAGCTAGAAACAAAAGTAATCTTTCTTGAGGGATCTAGAGCTTCTTTTCTCGATAGCTTCAGGTCTTGTTCTCCAATGATTTTCAATTCTGTTGTTCTTGGGACAACTGTCTCAGGATGCTTTTCCATATACTTTGAAGGATCAAATACTTCAGGTCTAACCTGGAATTTGTCTAGCTCCTTCATTCTGAATTTTGACATTGTGGTCAATCCTGCAGTGTCTTTTCCTTCTGCTTTTGCTTTCTTAATTTGAGCTGCTCCAAAGAGTTCAAGAAAATGAGCCATCCTAAAATTAGGATCAAGCTCTGGGCTTTCATAAACAATCTCAGAAGATATATCAACTGGTACTTTATCCTGAATAACTAGATAAGAAAGGGGAGCAGACTTAGCAAATATCTTGCTAGAATTTTCAGATAAAATAATTTGCTTACCTTTTGAAACATCCTTCATAGAGTGATCTGGCTTAGGAGAGGTAGAGCTTTTAAGTTCTTTGGACTGAGGAGGAGAAAATGTTGGTCTTTGATACACTACCTCCTTTACCTATTCCTTAACAGCATCAGGTCTTTGATAGCCAGTTTGACTTTTACCTTGGTATCCTTGTGAACTTCTCCTTTGAGCTGACTGAGATGGATTTAATCTTTCAGACTGAGCAGCAGGTTTTCCAGATAAGTTTCTTGAGGCTCCTACACTGGGAGGTGGAGGAGGAGGACCTCTAGGATTCTATCTAGGGACAGGAGAGTCATACCTCTTTGACTTTTTCCTTTGCTTCTGCTAATTCTTGGAGAAAGCCATTCAGTGCTGGAAGTCTTTTGACTTAGGATCAATTCCTTTCAGTATATAATATGGAGTATCATTATCTGGATTAGAAGGAGGAGGAGCTACAGCTTTCCTTTTCTTTTTAGCAATTATTTTTCTTTTTGACTCAGCAGACTCATCAGAATCGATTTCATCTTCAGAATTAGAAAAAATAGGGAGATCATATGGGTCAAATGCATCTTGCATAGCTCTTTCCTTTTCCTTAAGAGCAGCTTTTTCTAGTTCTTCTTCTATGGCATCCTGTGCCAAGAGAGCATCTAAATCCAAGCCCGAGGAATCATCCCATACAGTAGATTTTTCAAATTGAACATCTACAGCTTTTTCTTGAAGATCAGAAACTGTCATAGTGACCAGTTCTGCTTGCACTTCTGGCTGAGCAACCTCAGAAATTTGAACACCTGATTCTGGTTGAACTTCTGGAGCAGGTTGGATAACAGGCTCTTGAACATCTAGAACTTCTTCCAATTTATCTGTAGTATTATGAATAAAATTTTGCTAAATGACATCTAATCATCCCTTCCAGATATTCCCAAACTATCATATCAGTTATCAAGTCTAAAAAGTAAGTAAAGGGAATACCTTCAGAATCGACCATTGCGTGTCCTAACTCACATAAATCATCTAGAAAGGAAGTGATAATTCCTTCTAGGTACAGGGCGACCAAGGGAGTAGAACATTCTTCTAAGCAAGCTTTAACAATAAATTCAGATTTCAACAAAGCATCAGATATTTCTTTTTCAGATAAAGAAGGAGGAGCTGAATCTTCTATTGCTTTCTCTGCCACTGCATGATGATCTGCTGGAGGGGAGGCCAAAGGCTGCTCAGAGACATCTTCATCAAGCATCTCCCCCTGCCTGATTTTAGTAGATACTGAAACCAGGCCCCTAGAAGAAGAGGGCTCAGCAGACTTTGAGAGTGCCTGAATAACAACAGTCAAAGAGGAGATAGAGGAAACAAGAGGAGCAATCGCTTCTTCAATCATGATTTTGATTGAGGGGGTAATTAACTCCACAATGCTAGAGATAAATGCTGGAGTTATTTCAAAGGATGATGATGATGATGGAGGAATTTCAGAGGATGGAAGATCAGCAGGGATGGTGTATTCATGATGGACTGGAGAATGAACTGGAGATGGATGAGTGGATGCAGGGTGATCAATATGATCAGAAGAGGGAATTGGAGAATGAAGAGGAGTAGAAATCTCAGACACTAACAAATCAAAACTGGGATGAGAGATCCCAGCAAGATGAGTTGGGAGAGGAGATGCAGGAGGAGATGCAAGAGGAGAAGCAGAAGGTCGTACTTCAATTGAAGTTGAGGGAACTTCAACTGAAGTAGACGGCAAAACAGATGAAGAAGATGGAAGGGATGGATTTGCTGAGCCAGCTGCTTGTAGGGGGGGAGTGAATGAGACAGTCCTGGTACTTTCAGATGTAACTGGAGCAACCCCTGCGGGAGCAGGCTTCAGAAAAGTTCTTTTCCATTTTGCGAACAGGGATGGATCCATCTTCTTGCTGGCGTTTATGGAGGTGGCAGCTGACACTAACAGATGGGGATATTTCTCCTTCAGAAAAATCCCAACTACCCTTCCCAGGGTAACTTCTTTCTTGCCATTCTTTTTCCTGATCAAATCAAACATAACGCCTACCCAATTAATCTGTTTCTTATTTACAATTGCACACATTAGTGCAAATTGCTGCCTTGTAATATTATCGTGGGCGGAGTGCTTTCCCAGTAGCACTTTTCCAACTATTTCAGCAAGAAACTTATCTTAAACGGAAAATTTACTTTGAGCAACTTAGAGGGAATGCCTTCGGCATGTCCCAGCTCTGTTAACATCCTTCCAAACTCAGGAGTATCTTGCTCATACTCTTCTTCCCCATTAATCAATCCAAATATTTCAGTCAAAATAGCGGGAGTCAATGTTACCTCTTCTCCGCTAATGGTTCCAGTCATCGAATCATCAGTTGAAGACGAAGTGAATGCCCAATCTTTGATCTCTTGAGTGTTTATCTTTATACTGGAGGACATGAGTTTCTCTAACCCTTGATCTTTGCACAGATTAAGAATTTCCACAATTCCTGGTTCGCAGCAGCTGAAGGAGTCGAAATCTACACTGAATCCTGCATCAAACTTCACTACTGCTAGGAGCGCTGGAGCAATCACCATCGAAAGAGCTGGAGAAGACGAGAGAGAGACGGCGAGGACGAAGCGGCAGAAAACGCAAGACAAAGAGCAAGCGGGAAGACGGAATGCGAAAAGACGCTCTCCGTCGACGATAAAAACAACTATCTCTTAACCTAGGTCGACCATCAGCTTTAAATTAAAAACAACGATCGTCGATCTATTTAAAAGATACTGGAGACGATGGTCGAACGGTCGTTCGACGATCGGTCCTGAAGCAGAGTAGTCGATCAATCGTTCGACTATTTCTGTCTTCACAAACAGCAAGCTGTCGTCAACCATAGATCGACGTTAGGCTTGACCTGTTCGACTATCTTCGAACGCCGGTCGACGATCTTCAAGCAGATAAGCTATCTTCAACCATAGGTCGACGATAGGCTTGATCCGATCGACTATCTTCGAACGTCGTTCGACGATCTTCAAACAGGTTTCAACAAGGCAGACGTCACACTTAGTCTCTTCCATTAATCATGCCTAGTTGAACCAAAAAGAACAGATGTTTCTGTTCATCTAAGGGCTTGGTGAATATATCACCTCTCTGAAGGTCTGTGGATATGAACTCAAGGCTGATCTTGTTCTTTTCCACACAATCTCTCAGGAAATGGTGCCGGATCTCAATGTGTTTCATTCTAGAGTGGTGCACTGGATTTTGTGCAATGGAGATAACACTTATACCATCACACATGATTTTTTTGTTCTTGTGTGAGTACCCATAATCCAAAAGTTGGTTTTGAATCCACGGGATCTGTGAACAATAACTAGCAGCTGCTATATATTCAGCTTTTGCAGTTGAAGTTGAGACAGAGGCCTGCTTCTTACAGAACCAAGAGACCAATCTCTCTCCCAGGAACTGACAAGTTCCTGAGGTACGTTTCCTGTCAACTCGACAGCTAGCATAATCAGAATCAAAATATCCAATTAATTCAAATTCTGACTCAGCTGGGTACCAAAGTCCTAGATTTGGACATCCCTTCAGGTATCTCAAGATTCTCTTGAGAAGAATCAGATGAGATTCCTTGGGGTTGACCTGGAATCTAGCACAAAGGCATGTAGCAAACATTATGTCTGGCCTACTTGCAGTTAAATACAATAGGGAACCAACAATGGCCCTATAATTCTTTTGATCAACAGGCTTTCCCCGATCATCAGAATCAATAACTATATTAGTAGCCATAGGTGTATGCGTATGCATTGCTGAAGCATCTGCCATCCCAAACTTCTTTACCAATTCCTTGGCATATTTGGATTGGGAGATGAAGATGCCATCAACATCTTACTTTACTTGGAGACCAAGAAAGTAAGACAGCTCACCCATACTACTCATCTCAAACTTAGAATGCATCAAGTTGGAGAACTTTTTGCATAGTTTGGGATCAGTGGAACCAAAAATAATGTCATCCACATACACTTGAACTAACAGGATTGTGTCCTTGTGGTGCTTGATGAAGAGGGTTCTATCAACTACTCCCCTAACAAAGTTGTGCTCTAACAGGAAACTAGCTAGAGTCTCATACTAGGCTCTTGGTGCTTGTTTGAGTCCATAAAGAGATTTTTGCAACTTGAATACATGTGAGGGCTGAGTTGAAGAAACAAAACCAGGTGGCTGTTCAACAAATACCTCTTCCTTTAGCTCACCATTAAAAAAGGCACTTTTGACATCCATCTGAAAAACTTTAAACTTCATATAGGCTGCATAGGCTAAGAAGATCCTTATTGCCTCTAGCCTTGCAACAGGAGCAAAGGTTTGGTCATAATCTATACCTTCCTCCTGTCTGTAGCCCTGAGCTACAAGCCTAGCTTTATTCCTTACAATGATTCCATTTGCATCCAACTTATTTCTATACACCCACTTGGTGCCTTTGATCAATTGGCCTTTAGGTCTTGGAACCAAAGTCCATACTTTACATCTTTCAAACTGATTGAGTTCCTCTTGCATAGCAATGATCCAGTGGGGATCTAGCTCAGCATCTTTACTGGTGAGGGGCTCAATCTGTGAAAGGAAACAAGCATGCATCACATCCTGTCTTAACTGATATCTTGTTTGAACACCAGCTAATATGTCTCCTATCACTTGAGATGTAGGATGATCTCTAAGTGTGACAACATCAGCAGGTGGGATGTGATCTTCAGCAATAGTTGGGATTAATTCCTCAGGAGGAATTTGATCTACTATTGGTGGTACAACAACAATTTCTGCAAAGTCTTCATCACTGTCTGATTCAGTGATATGAAGAGTTGAAAGATGGAGGATTTCTTGAGTGACATCTTTGGTAGATTCTGGTACCTGTAATGAACTTGAGGAAGGGGAAGTTTCCTTCTCCTTGTAAAAGATTTGGGATTCATCAAAGGACACATGAACAGACTCTTCAATTTTAGAAGATGATTTATTAAATACCCTATAAGCTTTGCTTACTTGGGAATATCCAAGAAAAATTCCCATTGAAGCTTTTGCTTCAAATTTTCTAAGGTATTCATTATTATTATTATGAATATAAACTATACAGCCAAAAACTCTAAAATAATTTATTTTAGGTTTCTTTCCTTTAAGTAACTCATAAGGAGTTTTACACTTAAGCTTGTGTATCAGGCTTCTATTTAAGATATAGTTGGCTGTACTAACAGCTTCTGCCTAATAGGAAAGAGGCATATTAGCATCTGCCAATAATGTGCCAGCAGCTTCAATCAGGGTTCTGTTCTTCCTTTCAACTACCCCATTTTGTTGGGGAGTTCTAGGAGCTGAGAAGCTATGTTTGATACCTTCTCTCTCACAGAATTCTTGCATGAGAAGAGAGTCAAACTCAGTACCATGATCACTTTTGATCAAGGCCACATGAGTAGAGTACTCAGTCTGCACACATAATAGAAAATCTGTAAGGGCTTTGAAGTTATCAGCCTTAGTTCTCAAAAAGAACACCCAAGTGAACCTATAGAAGTCATCTACAATGACTAGGGTGTAATACTTCCCTCCTAAACTCTATACATTTATTGGGCCAAATAGGTCCAAATGTAATAAATACAGGATTCTAGGAGAATCACTTTTATTTACTGATTTAAATGAATTCTTGGTTTGCTTGCCTAGTTGACAAGCCTTGCATAGGCTCTCCTTCTTGTAGGGGCAAGAAGGTAAACCTCTAACAAGGTTGTGTTTAGATAACCTAGATATATTCTTGAGGTTAACATGGCTAAGCCTTTTATGCCATAAAGTATTGTTATTGGTTACTTCATTAAATAAGCAGATTTCAGAGTGAGTTGAGTTAAAATCTACTAAATAAATGTTACCTTGTCTAATACCTACTAATACAACACTATTATTTAAAGTAATATTGCAAAGAGAGTTAGAGAATGATACCTGGTATCCAGCATCACATAACTGACTTACTGAAATTAGATTATGCTTTAGTCCAGTCATATAAGCAACTCTCTTGAATGTTACAGCTCCAATTGTCATCCTGTCATAGCCTTCAATTTGACCACAGCTTGAATCTCCAAAGATTACCTTTGGGCCAAGCTTTGCCTTAAACCTTGACAGATGTTCTTTATTTCCTGTCATGTGCTTGGAGCAACCACTATCCAAATACCACTTATTTTGAGTGATAGGATAGGTCTTTACCTGCAAATAAATCAATTAAACATTGTGGACCCAGGTAACCTTGGGTCCCTTGTTTTTCACATAAGAAAAACTGGAAATAAATGAATAAGCAGGCTGAGGGTGATAACCTAACGGGTAAGATCTCCTAGGTGGGATTCTCCATGCAGATGATGGGTCAATGAACCTAGGGTTTCTATTCATATTCGGGTTTCTAAAGTTCTGGTTGGAGTTTTGAAATTCTTGTTGAAAGCGTCGATCGGCGTTCGACGATTGGTACCCAGATCGTCGATCTTCGTTCGACCATTGGGCCTGCGATCGTCGAGCAGCGTTCGACGCTCTTTGTAATTCCTTAAATTTCTGTTTTCTTATCTCTCTTTTAGCTTTATTTAAAGCTCTATTAACTTGATTAACTTGCTCAGTGTTTTTTATTCCACTAGATGAAATAAAATTCACTGGAGTTGAAAGTTGGTTTTTAAGAATGATTGGGGGCTCACTAGAAGATGCTCCTAAGCCTAATTTGTTATTGCCTGACCTAGTGTTAGACATGCTGGTTATTTCAAGCAACTTAAGGCTTCTACCATTCAGAGACTCTTCTAACCTTTTGGACTTAGCTAATTCATTCTTAAGGAATTTTATTTCTTCACTAGCATTAGTGAGTTCTGCTGTTAACCTAATGTTTTCATTAGAAATCAATTCAGATTCAGCTAGTTTAATTCTAAGCTCTTTTATTTCCTTTTTAGAATTAATTAAATCTAAACATAAAGATTTAAAATTAGATTTAAATTCAGCAGATGTAAAGTCATAAGAAGACAATACCTCATCTTCAGTTGGCATTTCTTCATCAGAATCTGAATTCTGTGCAGCTGAGTGATTGCTGCAGGCATTAATTGCAATCAGGCAAACTTCCTTTGCCTTCTTTTCTTCCTCATCCTCACTGGAGCTTGAGGAGGAAGATTCCTTATCAGAATCGCTCCAGGTTTCAGCAACAAAGCCTCTCTCCTTCTTTTTGTTCTTGTAGGAGGATGGCTTGGAATGCTTCCTGTGCTGATCCTTGTCTTTCCTTTTATCTTTGTTCTTTTCCTCTGGACAATCTGGAAGAATATGTCTAGGCTTCCTGCAATCATAGCAGATTATTTCTTTAGAAGGAGTACGATCATACCTTGGTTTATCTTCATACTTTGAAGATTTCTTTCTGAATTCCTTCCTTCCCATCTTGAGAAACCTTTTGGCAAATAATGCCATCAGTTCCTCATTGGACTGGCTTCCTTCAGAAGCTTCAGCAGCTTTGAGAGCAAGGGTTTGCTCTTTTCTTGTAGGAGTTGGGGTCTTTGCTTCAGCCTCAGCTTCCCTGGACTTCAGCACTTGCTCAAAGGACTTGAGCTTGCCAAGGAGGGCTTCTGTTGAGATTTCATTTGTGCTTCTGGCCTCCTTGATAGGCCAGATCCTCAGATCCTATGTGCTAGGGAAGCACATAAGAATCTTATCATTGACCTCTGTCAATGAAATATCCTTATCAAGGGTCCTCAGTTCATTGATGATTGAGCTGAGCCTTGTGTACATTGCTTCAACTGATTCAGCATCAGTTTTCTTGAAATTCTCATACTGGGAGATAAGGTTGGACCTTCTGTCCTTCCTTTCATCAGCTGAACCAGCTACAATCTGGTTCAGTGTATCCCATATTGCTTTTACTGAGGAGCAGTCAGCAATCTTCTGGAATACTTCATCAGACATTGTCTGAGCCAGAATGTTCATTGCCTTAGCATCTGCTATCTTTGCCTTTTTGTATTCATCATTGTAGTCTGGAGGAGGCACTGCACTCATATCAGTTGATGATGACACAGTAGCTGCAACAGGTGCTCTTGTTGGTCCTGTCAAAATAGAAGCAAAAATACTTTCATCAATAGAGTTCATATATAGTTTAATCTTTGCCTTCCAGATGCTAAACTTAGCCAAGTTGCATGTTGGAGGTCTGGTGCTAGAGTAATCCTTGGACTGGGCCATGATAGTGAAAGTGAATATCTATAAACTTTGGTATCTATCAGGATCTTGTGACTTAGGTGTTAGCCAATTTAGTCAGTCAACCTCCCTCTGATACCAATTGAAAGAAAAAGGGGATAGATACTACTCTAGGGGGGGGTGAATAGAGTAATCAAAAATTGCACTAGCAAAGTTGACTTTCTACTCAACTCCCTTGGAGTTAATTGCGGAATGAAGGTTATAGATATTTGAGATTAAACCCTAAAGCCTAACACAAGTGTTGTGCACAAAAGGCAGCCAACTGTAATTACAGTTAAGGCTTGGAAACCTAAACAGCAACTAGCAATCCTAGTTAAGATCTAATCACATCCAATCAGCACGGAGAATTAAATAACCAATCCAGATGACACAAGGAATTTATAGTGGTTCCCCAAACAACTTGGGTACGTCCACTCTTCTACCAACAAGGTAGGAATCCACTCAGGTTTTTGATCAGGTGCCCTGCCACCAACAAGATTTGCTTTAGGTAGATCCAGAAACCCTTTAGACTTTTGATCAGGTGTCTAAAAACCAACACAGGTTTTTGATCAGGTGCCCTGCCACCAAGGGATACTTTTGAAGGGAGTAATAACACTTTACAGGAGGGGGAAAGGAGGTTAAGAAGTCTTCTCTATTTTACAATAGATTAGAGAAGCACAAGAACTTGCACTGAGCTAGAAAGCTCTTAAAGAATCAAGGCTCCCCTGGCTAACAGAACGTCCAGGTGAAGTCTTGCTTCAGTGCAGAAACACTTCAGAAAATCTGAAGGAAAAAGCTACAAGAAGATAAATAATATGAAATAAAATTTCTTTTTTTAGGCAGCTATCTTCTTCTTCTTCTTCTTCAAAAAGCTCTGAGTGAAGATCTTCCTGGAGGCAGGAGAACTCAGGTTGAAGAAGAGTAAAGAGCTAAAACTTCTTCTCAGTTAGATGTGAATGAGCTGAGAGCAGTTGGAAACTGTAAGTTCTAAGCTTGAATGTAGCTGTTAGCTTTTGAACTCCTTTTTCCTGAATGAACTTGATTTTTGCTATGTGAACTAGTTAATTTCTTTCTTCAAGGAGTTCTTTATATAGCAGCAGCAGCAACGACTCTTACTTGAGTTTGAATCTTGTCTTCTACTGAACTCTGCAAGCTGGGCTGCAAAAAGCATAAAGCAAAACAAAATACTGCAGACAGATATCCTATAATAGGATAAAGCTTTCTAAGAAGCTGCAAATTACTCTGATGAAATAAAACTAGAAAAAGTCACATCAGAAAAGACTCTTTACAGCCAAGGAAGACTTTTTGAGTCTAACGGCTATAAAGGACAGCCTGTCAGATAAAATAGAAATCATATCTCAGCTAATAAGACAAACAACTTTGTCAAAAAAGATTAGCTCATGCATAAGGAATGGAACTGATATTGCATGGAAATAATATCACAATTTATTCAGATAATCTTTTATAAAATATGCCAAAATAAATATGAAATTAAATCACATCATAGAAGACGACAAAACTACTCAATACATACAGCAAAACGTCGAACGACCCTCGGAGATCGTCGACCGAAGCACGGAGATCGTCGACCTATCAGACAAATAGTCGAACGATCCAGATAGTCGAACTATCAAGGAAGATAGTCGAACTACCTCAGCAGATAGTCGACCTATCAGAACAGATAGTCGAGCTATCAGAAAGTCGATCTATCAAGACAGATAGTCGAACTACCAAACAAAACAGATAGTCGACCTATCGAACAGATAGTCGACCTATCAAACAAAAACAGATAGTCGACCTATCAACAGATAGTCGAGCTATCAAATAAAACAGATAGTCGAGCTATCAGATAGTTGAACTATCCAAGCAGATAGTCGAACTATCAAAGAGAACAGATAGTCGATCTATCAACAGATAGTCGAGCTATCAGATAGTTGAACTATCCAAGCAGATAGTCGAACTATCAAAGCAAACAGATAGTCGACCTATCAACAGATAGTCGAGCTATCAGATAGTTGAACTATCCAAGCAGATAGTCGAACTATCAAAGAAAACAGATAGTCGACCTATCAACAGATAGTCGAGCTATCAGATAGTTGAACTATCCAAGCAGATAGTCGAACTATCAAAGACAACAGATAGTCGTCCTATCAACAGATAGTCGAGCTATCAGATAGTTGAACTATCAGGACAGATAGTCGAACTACCAAAGCAAACAGATAGTCGACCTATCAACAGATAGTCGAGCTATCAACGCAGACAGAACGTCGACCAACTAATAGACGATCGTCGATCAGCCGATAGACGATAGTCGAGCGGCGTTCGACCATAGTCGAACGAAAAACAACTTAACCAAATTTACATCTGGAAAAGTGACCTCTAAAACTAGAGCAACAAACCTTTGACCATAGATAAATCTTGGGTCAAGAAACAGAAAGAGAAGACTGAACTCAAATCAAAACCTAGGGTTCCAACACATTCTATAAAAGGGAGGCCATACCTTTGTAATAAACACATTTTTTTTGGATAATAAAGTTCTGTTAGTCCAAATTTTCGTTCTTATTTTTATTGTTTGCACATGGTATCAGAGGACTCGATCTTTTCCACCTAATTCTGTGAACTTTCTCTGACCGCGTGACCTGTCTTCTCATGACCAGTCTTTAAGGATTGCTCCTTCTTCTCGGGACCTGTCTTCATGACTTGTATCTCCCTCCTGTTTGCACCCTGTTCGCGTGGTTTCTTTCTCATCCTTGTTGTTGCCCTTTGTGTGCGCGACCTCTCCGATTGACTATTTCTTCTCGCCGTGACCTGCTCTTAAGTCGTTGCGACCTGTTCTTCTCACCGTTAACTATTCCTAGTCTCCGCACCCTCCTCTTCTCACCAAGACTTGTTCTTCTCGCCGCGACCTATTTATCTCGCCGCACCCTGCTCTTAAGTCGCTGTGACCTGTTCTTCTCGCCGCGACCTATTCCTAGTCGTCACGCCCTCCTCTTCTCATCGTGACTTGTTCTTCTCACCGCGACCTATTTGTCTAGTCGTCCCCTGCTCTTAGTCGCCGTGATCTAACCTTCTCACCACGAATTTTCCTTCTCGCTGCTATCTGCTCTCTTCTATGTCTCCCTCCGATATCTCTACCACTAGTACTCCCATTGCCACTCCTCCTCCTTCTCCCCGTACTCCTTCGGGCAACCTTAGCACCATTTCCAAACTATTCAGTCCCAACTACCCAGACTTGAGTGTCTCCTTCACCTTCCTTCTCCGCTCACAATGCAAATGCCATCATCTCACCGATGAACCTCCTCCTCCAAACTCTGCTCTCTTTGATGATTAGGACTGTAGCGATGCTCTTGTTTGCACTTGGCTGGATAACAACCTTTCTGATGAGTGCCTTCCCATCATCTATCATTATGAAATGGTCAAGGCTGCTTGGCTTCATCTTGCCGCTCTCTACTCAAAGAGGGCTCAGATGTTTCGCATCTATACTCTGTATACAGACCTCTTTTCTCGTCCCTCCTTGTCTCCAGCCACTGCTTACCAATAGGTTCAGGATCTCGAAGCCAAGATTCTCAAAATCTCCCCTTATATGCGGATCTGGCTGAGCAACACAAGCACTTCGAGGAGGTTCTGGTTGTGTGCTATCTTCTACGACTTCTTGAGTCTTATGACATGATCCGTCAACAAATCCTTGGCGAGGCAGATTCTCCCACCTTGGATGCCACTGCTGCCTGCATTGCAGTAGTTACCTCTCTGCTATAACGTCCGTTGTTATCCTCCCCTCCTCAACAGGATAACCATGCTCACCAGACCCAATGGAATGGCTATGGTAGCTGAAACTACCAATCCGGCTGGCGTGGTCCTTCCCGCTTTCTCTGCTCTCATTGTGGCTGCACTGGTCATACAGTTGATCACTACTGGAAGAAACATCCATATCTTCGCCCCTCAGAGGACGCTTCCACCTCCTCTTCGAAGCAGTCCGCCTTGGTGGTCACGTCTTCAGGTAATGCCCACGTCATTACTCAAGGTAAATGACTGATCAACTTTGGCACTACAAATAATATGACCATCAATCCTCAGTGCTTTTCTCTCCTAGAAAAACATGATCGGTTGCCCCCAGTCTTTATTGTAGACGACTCTCCCTCACCGGTCAATGAGACGGGAGTGATTCAAGTCACTCAGTCTCTTCACTTGGCAGACACTCTCTACGTGCCCAAGTTTCCTTGCAATTTTTTATCTGTTACTTCTCTATGCAAGCAACTACGGTGTTCCATCATATTTACTCCTAATTCTTATTCTTTTCAGGATCCGAGCTCCCAACGGACGATTGCTACTAGGGCTGATACCGGCAGCCTCTACTTCCTCATTAACATTTCCGCTCTGTCCGCCTTCTCCTCCTATTCTATAGACCTTCTGCAATGACATCTTCTCCTTAGCGATCCTCCTCCATGGTTTCTTTGTCAACTTCCGCCCCACCTCCCTCCGCACAGTCCTCCTCTCAACTGTGACATATGTCAGCTTGTCAAGCATCACCGCTCCACATTCCCACTGAAGCAAAGCCGTGAATCTTCCCATCTGTTTGATCTCGTTCACTCCGATGTTTGGGGTCCTTCTCCTACCCTCACCATAAGTCAGGGTAGTTCATATTTTGTAACTTTTTATTGACGATTTCTCTCGCTGTACGTGGGTGTATCTCTTAAAATACTGCTCCGAATTATTCTCCATATGGACATCTTTTTATAATATGATTAAAACTCAGTTTGATGTCTCTATTAAAGTCTTTCACTCTGATAATGCAAAATAATATCTTAGAGGTGATTTTTCTTCTTTTTGTATGCAAAATGGCAATGTTCATCAAACTAGCTGTGTTTATACCTCACAGCAAAATGGTGTGGCGGAATGCAAAAACTGTCACCTTCTTGATGTCGCTCGTACTCTGATGACATAGATGCAGGTTCCTTATTCCTATTGGAGCTATGTCGTTCTCATTTCCTACTATCTCATCAATCGCATTCCCTCCACGGTTCTCCATGGTCAAACCCCCTTCTCCGTTCTCTACCCGGGGAAGGATCCATTTCCTCTCCCTCTGCGGATCTTTGGGTGCATGGCTTTTGTGCACGCTCCCTCCGCCACCCGTGATAAA
Source organism: Platanthera zijinensis (assembly GCA_039513925.1). NCBI lineage: Eukaryota > Viridiplantae > Streptophyta > Magnoliopsida > Asparagales > Orchidaceae > Platanthera > Platanthera zijinensis. The sequence continues at coordinate 141,546,386 of CM077090.1, forward strand.
CTCTCCTCACGTGCCACCAAATGTGTCTTTCTGGGTTAGTCTACCACTCAGAAAGGTTATTGTTGTTTTGACCCATTTCTTCACAATCAGTTCGTCTCCGCGGACGTAACCTTCTTCAAAAATGCATCATATTTCTCTCGTGACTCCTCTTTTCTTCCCGATGCTTCGGCTTCTTCTACCGACATTTCTCCTGCTACCATCCCCTCTGTCATGTATACACTTACCGAGATTTCTCCACCTCCGTTGTATCCACCGTATCCTCCTACTCTATCTCCGCCTCCACTGTCTTCCTCTTCTCCGCAGCCATCTCTCTCTACTCCCGGGCCAGCTCCCTCCGCCACGGATGCTCTAGATACTGAGGAACACGTGGACCTGGATCTTCCCATTTCTCTTCGCAAAGGGGTGCGGACATGTACCCAACACTCACTTGCTATATATTTTTCCTATGCTCGTCTTACTCCTTCGTACAGGACTTTTGCATTGTCTATCTCTACCACTGCTACTCCCCGCACATACCACAAAGCCCTTGTGGTTCCTCATTGGAAGGCTACCATGGATGAGGAAATTTCCAAACTTACTGAGCGGGGTACATGGACCCTTGTCCCGCCTCCGTTGGGTACCAATGTTGTTGACTGCCGCTGGGTCTTTGTTGTAAATTTTAGTCCATACGGCAGTGTGGATCGTTATAAGGAACGCCTTGTCGCCAAAGTCTTTACATAGACTTATGGGGTTGATTATTTTGACATCTTCTCTCCCGTCGCTCATCTCAGCACTATTCAGGTACTCCTCTCTGTGGCCGTCAATCGGGATTGGCCCATTTCCCAACTGGATGTCAAGAATCCGTTTCTCTATGGTTATCTTCAGGAGGATGTCTACATGGAGCAACCTCCTGGGTATGTTGCTCAAGGAATACATAGGTTTGCAGGCTGAAGAAGGCTATTTATGGCCTAAAGTAAAGCCCTCGGGCTTGGTTTGATAAGTTTAGCGGCATTGTAGCAGCCGTGGGGTTTACAAGAAGTTCTGCCGATCACTCATTGTTCATTCGCAAAACCTCCCTAGGTCCGGTGGTTCTTGCCCTATATGTGGATGATATTTTTCACACTGGAGATGACCAGGCTTGGGTAGCCTTGACAAATAAACATCTCCATCAACATCTGGTCACAAAGGATATGGGCTCCCTAAAATACTTTCTGGGGATAAAAATCTCTCGAAAACCCAGCTCCTTGGTCCTCTCCCATTGTAAGTATGCTCTTGATCTTTTAAAAGAGACAGGGTTGACTGGGGCTAAACCTGCCCGATGCACCATGGCTACTAGAGAAGATAAAACCTGGACAGATGACTCGCCTCCTCTATTAGATGTTACGAGGTATAGGCGTCTGGTCGGCAAACTCATTTATCTTATTGTAATCAGACCTGACATCTCCTATGTTGTAGGAAAGCTTAGTCAGTTCATGTAAGCTCCCAGGGAGTGCCATCTACAGTATGCCCTAAGGATATTAGAATATATTAAAGTAGCGCCAGGTAAAGGGCTACTATTTCAGAAGAATGGTCACTTAAAGGTTGAAGCATACTCAGATTCTAGCTATGCTGATGACAAAGGAGATCACAAGTCCACGTCGGGCTTTTGCACAATTGTAGGGGGGAACCTTGTCAGTTGGAAGAGCACGAAACAGTCTGTTGTCTCTAGGTCAAGTGTAGAAGAAGAATATCGAAGTATGGCGTCAACCACGTGTGAGTTAAAGTGGCTACGGAATCTCATGCTTTACTTAGGAGAGGTCTACAACCATCCTCTACATATGTTCTGCGACAATAAGGCCGCTATATACATCTCCAAAAATCCGATCTTCCATGAGAGAACAAAGCACATTGAAGTCGACTGCCATTTTATTCAGGAAGAGATTTTGAAGAAACAGATTTGTACTCCATTCGTTACCTCCAACAACGAGTTAGTAGATATCTTCACCAAGCTATGTCTTCTTCCTTTTTTCACATTTGCAACACGCTGGGAATGATTGATATATATATATATGCTCCAGCTTGAGGAGGAGTGTTGGTGTATGGTGATCAGGCAGTCTGGCGGTCTATCTCTAGTGGCTTGGAGACCGGGCGGTCTGGCAGTCTGCCCCTCGCGGTTTAGAGATCGCGCGGTCTGGCGGTTTCTCTCTAACGGTTTGCTAACTGGTTATTGATGATTGGTGACCGGGCGGTCTGGCATCTTGACACAGACAACTTGAAGACAGTGTCGGCTTGTCTTCTCTTCATTATAGTTGTCGGGCAATTAGTCTAACCGCGCGGCTTATGCGGCTTGTATAGTTTCCTGCTCCTGTAATTATTAGTCTCACATTGCTTATTTGTAATCTCTCCTCTCTCATCCATTCTATAAAAGGGAGGCCATACCTTTGTAATAAACATATTTTTTGGATAATAAATTCCGTTAGTCCAAATTTTCGGTCTTCTTTTTCTTGTTCGCTAAGGAGGATTGCGTGGAGAAGCTCATAGAGTTATATGTTTGTAATATTGTGAATTTGCATGGTGTTCCAAAGAGTATTATTTGCAATTGAGATTGATAGTTCATGTCCAAAAATTAGAGGCTAGAGCAAAAAACTCTAGGCATAAAGCTTAAGCTAGTACAACATTCCATCCATAGGCCAATGGTCAGATAGAGAGAACAAATTATATGTTAGAATATATGCTTAGAATGTAAGTTCTCGATTTTGATAAGAGATGAGAAGACAACCTACTCACAGTGGAGTTTGCCTACAATAACAGTTTCCAGGTGAGCATCAAGATGGTGTCATACAAAGCGATATATGGTAGGCAGTGCCGAACGCCGATGTCTTGGATAGAAGCGGCGATACCCAGCTTTTAGGAAAAGTGGTGGTGGTCGATGCTTGTGAGTTAGTGAGGATGATCCATGAGAACATGATGGTTACTCAGGACCAGAAAACAAAGTATTTCAATGTGTGCTATAGAAATATTGTAACACCCCAAATTCCAATTTGGAGTTCAGGCTGGGTGACACGGCCTGGGACACGAGCATGTCCCAGGGCATGTCCAGCTCTGGGTACTCGAGCGGGTCTCGAGTGTGTCTCGAGTGAGGCACATGGACTGGGACACGGGCGTGTCCCAGGGCATGTCAAGGTGAAACGGCCAGGGACACGGGCGTGTCCGAGGCCGTGTCCTGCTCGGGTTGGTAACCGGACTGTGTGGAGTGTGGCACACGGCCTGTGATACGGGCGTGTCACAGGGCGTGTTTGGCACACGAATAAGGACACGGGAGTTTTCCTTAGCTGTGTCTTTTTCGGGTTTGTTGATCATGTACCGTTTGAGGGACACGCCCCTCAACACGGGCGTGTACTGATTGAAACAGGCGTGTCAAGGGCTTGATACGGGCGTGTCTAAGCCCATGTCCTGGTCTGGATGAGTCGGTTCGTGTACCGCTTGCAGTACACGGCCTTTGACACGGGCATATCACAGGCCGTGTTAGCCCAAAATTAGACTTTTGAGGGCGATTTGTGGTCGTTCGTTTCCTTCATCCTGGATCCTGTGGCCCAGGTTATTTCCTGTTGGGTTAACCCCAGATTTGAGTGAAGATTTCATTCTTCACTTGGATATTCTCTTTCTAAAGAGAAGAGAGAAGGGAGAGGAGCAAGGAGGAGGAAGAGAGAAGATCTGGCCACCGCTGGAGCTTTAGAGTTCCGATTCGAGATCCGAGGCCAGATCTGTGGAGGCAAGGCCGCTGCGGTTCTTTTCAACCGGCTAGAATTTTTATGGCTCCCAAGAGATCGTCAAGGGTAAAGATCTTCCTTCATTGGACAAGTGAAGTCCTCCTTTATGCATGAGCATGGGATCCTCCACCAAAAGGTGGAAGAGTAAGTGATCCCCGTGGGTTGATAATTGCTATCCCTAGTTGAGTCTGCATCTAGACCTGGAAATATGTAGTACGAGATAGGCATGCTGTTTGAAGCCCATCTGGACAGGTTGGTCTGCATTGGTGATGTTGCATCTTGCTCACCGGAGAAGACTCTGCGTATAAACGTATATTTTGTGGAGTCAATGGGTTATGCCTATGAAGGGGAGCAGCAGGAAGTACTGGAATGAGGAATTCCAGGAAAATACTCTTGTATTGCTTGTGTTTTGGCTACAGAGTAGCCAGTCCGTTGTGGACAGTGTAGCCAGTCCTTGGTGGATAGCGTGGCTATTATGAAGCCAGTCCTTGGTGGACATTATGGCTAGTGTGAGCTGCGAGCTCTTAAAAAGGCTTCTTACCGAACAGGAAAGGTGAAATAGACCCGCGCCTTCAGATATAGCCTCGAGTATGCTGTACTCGGTGATGGCAAGGCGAATTGAGCAACGGGGGGGGGGGGGGTGGTTGATCCGTACCAGCGTTATGTCGACTGTACAGGAGAGCGTCAAGGCATTGATCTTTATTTAGTGGCATAATGAGAGTCTTAGGCCTGCACGCCATTAAGACTAAATGCTCAATACTGTGTAAACGGTGGTGTTGACCCTGGTTCGCCGGTGCACTAAGAATGTTCCCTGAGTGCACGGATCGTCGGGCTGTGTGGCTTACGGTTGTGATGGATTGATTATGCGTGAGAGCATAATATATGTTATATCTGTCTATGTATTGTTATTCCTGCAGGGAAGGAATGCCACTCCCCCGGAAAAGGGATAAGATTGTTATAAATTAGTCAGCTGAATGTTGACCGTTACCTTGTTTGCCACCTTTTGGGTGGGCTGTCCCTATGCAGGTGCTGGAGAGCTGAGAGGGAAATAAGGGCTGAAGTCCCTGTTATTGCTGCTGCTACCGATGCTAGACCTTGAAGGCTAAGCTTTCTATTGTGTTTTGTTCATGTGTGGCCAGCCTGCGCTCTGATGTTTGTAATCCACACTATGAAAAGAGGAACTGTAAGGCCTTAAGGCCAACTTATTTGTATTTGTTGTACCTTCCTTTAAGAGGTTGCATATAACTGTGGTTTATATATATATAGTGGACATTCCTGGGTTGAGTTCATCTTTATTGTTAAAATCTTCCGCCAGCATGTTCTGAGTTAGGATGCGATGGTGTTTTGGTATTAATATGTGATCTCGCCATCTGTTTGTGGCATATAGTGTGGGGCCTCGGCCGGACCTTCTATTATATATTATTTAACCAGTGGAGTCGTTACATTTTGATATCAGCTTGTCTCAGTCTTCCTCTTTCGAATTTGTGGTCGAATTCTTTTGTGGGGTGGCGAGCACGTGTAAGTGCGAACCACTTTAACACTAATGAACTCTTGAATGCCCACTAAGGAGGGCAAATACACTTGTTTAAGGAACCTGCACATTCCTATATTGTTGTTATTGCTTGAGCGAGGTCGCTAATGTGTGTCTTGTTCACCTATAGTTGACTCGTATTGGTGCTGGGAAGTCTGAGACCTAACATTCTGATGAGAGTGCGGCACTAGCTGAGGTGCCTATACCCTCTCAATTTGCAGAAATAGTTCGCTTAGTTGCTGAGGCACTATTCCGACCGGGCAGGTGCAGCCGGCATTTGTTCAGCCTACCGGGCAGGCGCAACCGACATTGGTGCCAGATCGTGTTGGTATAAGACCCAAACCGGTTGAGGTAGTGAATCCGCGAGCAGCTGAACGACAGTTGAAGCAATTCATGAGCTTCAATCCGCCTACGTTCACAGGTATGGGATCCCCAACGCAGGCAGAGGATTGGTTATCGCGATTCAAGCATATATTAACGGCGATCAGGATGCAAGAAAGTCAGAAGGTCACCTTGGCCACCTTCATGTTGGAAGGAGAGGCGCGGTTATGGTGGGACGAGGTTGAGTTACACCATTTAGCGGGCAGGCAGTTAACACAAGTTTTGATTGAGGAGTTCTCTCAAATGTTTTTGGCAAAGCACTTACCAGTGGCACAACGCATTGTCATGGAGAACGAGTTCCAACGGTTAACGCAAGGAGAAAGTAGTGTTGATACGTACTTACATGAATTTACAAGGTTGGGATAATATGCGGGGTCAATCTTCTCGGATGAACAAAGGAAAACCAATCGGTTCTACGAAGAATTGCGGGATGAGTTGAGGTTCCTGCTTTCAAGTTCGGTGAACCAGGGATTTCAGGCATTGGTTGATACTGTGTGTGCGCTGGAAAAGGACATGAAGCGGGTGCAAAGCAAAAAGGACTTGGCTGTGATAAAGCCAGAGTTCAAAGCACCCGCCCTGGAAAATCGTACTACCAGAAGAAGTGGAGTAAGAGGTCCAAGCCTTATGGGCAAGCTTCTGCGACAGTTGTGTCGGGAGCAACTTCAAAGCAGGAGTCTCGTACCTACTTTACCTGTGGCAAAGTGGGGCATATAGCCCGTGATTGTCGGGTTGCTCAGCCAAAGGGGGAAAAGAAGACGGGCACTTCTTATGCCGAGAAGGGAAAAGCAGTGGTAGAGTCCTCTGCATCCCAGGTGCAGCCCAGAGTTTAAAATCTTGGCCAGCAGGAGGCTATAAATCAAAGTGATGTCGATACAGGTGCTTCGCATTCATTTCTGTCTAAGGACTTTGTAGCTCGAATTTGAGTACCGAGTCATGTGACGATAGATAGTATAAAGCTGTTATTACCGAATGGTTGTGTGATGCTTGCGGATCGAGCTTGTGATGTGGAAGTTCAAATAGGAAGTCGAGATTTTAGTTTGAGTGCATTTGTGCTACCGATATCAGAGTTTGATGTGATCTTTGGCATGGACTGGATCTCGGAGCAACGTGCCTTTATTGATTGCAATTCAAAGGAGATCACACTGGGCCAGAATACCAAGCTTGGGACTAAGTTCGCTGGTATGCGAGGAGTAGGCGGGATTTTGGTGTCTGCTCTCCAAGTCGTCAATGCTGTACAGAAGGGCACGAAGTTATTCTTCACGCTTATTCAGGCTGTTGAGCCAAAGGCCAGTATGAGCGATGTTCCGGTTGTGTCGGAGTTTTCCGATGTGTTTCTTAAGGATCTTCTTGGGTTACCGCCCCAGCAGGAGATCGACTTCTCTATTGAGTTGGTGCCAAGTATGAAACCTATGGCCCGCTCACGATATCACGTAGCGCCAAAGGAAATGGCAGAACTGAAGATTCAGTTGCAAGAGTTGTTGGAACAGGGATATATACGCCCAAGTATGTCACCTTGGAGCGTGCCTGTTCTATTTGTGAAAAAGAAGGACGGTAGTTTACGATTATGTATTGACTATTGTGAGTTGAATAAGCTGAAGGAGAAAAACAAGTATCCGATTCCACAGATAAATGACTTGTTCGATCAGCTAGTGGGATCAATCGTCTATTCTAAATTGGATTTAAAATATAGATATTACCAGCTGAGGATTCGAGAAGGTGACATTCCCAAGACAGCATTTAGAACACGCTACGGGCATTATGAGTTCACCGTAATGCCATTTGGCTTATATAATGCACCTTCGGTATTCAGGGATCTAATGCACCGAATGTTCCGAGAATACTTGGATCTGTTTGTGATTGTGTTCATCGATGATATATTAGTATACTCGCAGTCGGAAGCCGATCATGCAAACCATTTGCGGTTGGTGTTGCATATCTTGCGAAGGAATAAGCATTATGCCAAGTTCTCAAAGTGTGAGTTTTGGCTATCGCCGGCGGCTTTTCTTGGCCACGTGGTAAGTGGAGAGGGCATAGTAGTGGATCCGTCAAAGATAAGTACCATCCGAGAGTGGCCAGTGATATCTTCAGTGGCCGAGGTCAGGAGTTTCCTTGGACTGGCAGGCTACTACAGATAGTTTGTGGAAAACTTCTCACAGATTGTTTTGCCTCTGACCACGTTGACGAGAAAGGATCAGAAGTTTGTTTAGACGCCGGAGTGTGCGCGAGATTTTGAAGAGCTGAATAGTCGTTTGACCACGGCGCCTGTTCTGACATCGCTATGTGGTACAGACGGCTATGAGATCTACAGTGATGATTTAGGGAGCGGCTTAGGCTGCGTTCTTCTACAGCGTGGTAAAGTGATTGCTTATGGCTCATACCAGTTGAAAGTGCATGAACAGAATTATCCCGTACATGACTTGGAGTTGGCGGCGGTGATCTTTGCGCTGAAGTTGTGGCGACACTATCTATATGGTGTTAAAGTGGATATCTATATAGATCATAAGAGACTAAAGTATCTGTTGGATCAGAAGGATCTGAATATGCGACAACGAAGGTGGATGAAGTTCCTTGGGGACTACACCTTTGATATTCACTATACTCCCGGAAAGGGAAATATGGTCACTGATGCGTTGAGTCTTAGGACTCTGATACAGGCAAGTTGGTTGCAGATGCATGATGAGCGTCTTATCCAGGAGTTGGAAGCGTTAGAGATTTCTTGTGTTGACAAGAATTCCATAGCCGATGCATGCTTTAACTGGATGGAGGTACAGTATGACCTTGCGGACAGGGTTCGGCAAGCAACGGAGCTTGATGTAAGTATCCAATGCTATGCAAAGGATGGGTCAGATGGCCAATTCTCCTGTGAGGACGGCTTGTTACAGAAAGATGGACGGTTGTGCGTCCCAAGTTTGGGTAAGTTGAGAGAAGAGTTATGTATGAAGCTCACTTTGCAAAGTACTCGATTCACCCTAGAAGCACAAAGATGTACAAGGATATGAAGAAGTTATTCTGGTGGCCAGGACTGAAGAAATACATAACACATTATGTGGCTAAGTTTTAAACTTGTGCGTTGGTCAAAGCAAAATGTCAGATGCATGGCGGTTTCCTGAAGTCATTACCTATTCCGGAGTGGAAGTTTGATGATATCTCAATGGATTTCGTGCACGGGTTGCCAAGATCTTAACACGTGAATGATTCAATCTAGGTGATTGTAGACCGGTTGACAAAAGTGGCTCACTTCCTACCGAATAAGAGGGACAATTCAGTGGAAACCTTTGCAAAACAATATGTGGAGAAGATAGTCCGATTGCACGGTGTTCCCCGGAGCATCGTAAGTGACCGTGATGAGCGATTCATATCGAATGATTGGCGGCTAATTCATCAATTGTTGGGAACAAAGTTAGCATTCAGTACAACCATTCATCCCCAAACGGATGGCCAGACTGAGCGGACCAACATGATGATGGAGGATATGCTCCAAATATGTGCCCTGGATTTTGGTAAGAGATGGGAAGATCATCTCTATATGGTGGAGTTTACCTACAATAATAGCTACCAAGCGAGCATCGGGATGGCACCTTTTGAAGCTTTGTATGGTCGTAAGTGTCGTACACCGTTAGCTTGGGCAGAAGCAGGCGAATCCAAGCTGTATAAGCGTAAGGAAGTCGAAGAGGCTAACTCGACAATACGCTCTATTCAGGAGAGGATACTGATAGCCCAGGATTGACAAGCAAAGTACTACAATGCGAAGCACCGAAACGTAGAGTTTGCGGTGGGAGATTGGGTATATTTGAAGATCAAACCCTTCAAAGGCGTGTCCAGGATTCGACGGTTGAAAAAGCTTAGTCCGAGATATCGTGGTTTGTTTGAAGTGGTGGAGCGAGTTGGGGAAGCTGCCTATCAGCTAGCTCTTTTGGTAGAATTGAGTGGATTGCATGATGTGTTCCACATCTTAGTGCTTCGAAAAGCCGTCAAGGATCCAGCTCAAGTGATTGAGAATGAACGCGTACCGATCGAATATGGGCTAATGATAATGGTTAGACCCATTCAGATCGAAGATAGAGCCGATAAACAGTTGCAGAACAAAACAATAGGGATGGTCAAAGTCCGGTGGGACAATTATGGTCATGAGGAGCTAACATGGGAGAGGGAGCAGACCATGCGAGCTGATTTTCCTGAGTTGTTTGTTTGAACTATTAAAAAGTGCGTCTTTTGTTGTAACGGTCATTTTGAAGTTATAAAATTGTGTTTGCTGTGAGAAAATTTCAGGACGAAATTTATTATAAGGAGGGCAGGGTTGTCACACCCCAAATTTCAATTTGGAGTTCAAGCTGGGTGACACGGCCTGGGACATGAGCATGTCCCCGGACATGTCCAGCTCTGGGTACTCGATCAGGTCTCGAGTGTGTCTCGAGTGAGGCATACAGCCTGGGACATGGGTGTGTCCCAGGGCATATCAAGGTGACACGGCCAGGGACACAGGCGTGTCTGAGGCCGTGCCATGCTTTGGTTGGTAACCGGGCTGTGTTGTGTGTGGAACACGGCCTATGACACATGCCTGTCATAGGGGCGTGTTTGGCACACGGCTAAGGACACGGGCATGTGCCTTAGCCGTGTCCTTTTCGGGATTGTTGATCCTGTGCCGTTTGAGGGACACTCCCCTCAACACGGGCATTTACTGATTGATACGGGTGTGTCGGGGGCTTGACACGGGCATGTCTAAGCCCGTGTCCTGGTCTGGATGAGTCGGTTCGTGTACCGCTTGCAGTACACGGCCTGTGACACAGGCATGTCATAGGTCGTGTCAGCCCAAAATTAGACTTTTGAGGGCGATTTGTGGTCGTTCGTTTCCTTCATCCTGGATCCTGTGGCCCAGGTTATTTCCTACTCGGTTAACCCCGAATTTTAGTGAAGATTTCATTCTTTACTTGGATATTCTCTTTCTAAAGAGAGAAGAGAAGGGAGAGGAACAAGGAGGAGGAAGAGGAGAAGATCTGGCCACTGTTGGAGCTTTAGAGTTCTGATTCAAGATCCGAGGCCAGATTTGTGGAGGCAAGGCCGCTGCGATTATTTTCAACCAGCTAGAATTTCTATGGCTCCCAAGAGATCGTCAAGGGTAATGATCTTCCTTCATTGGACAAGTGAAGTCCTCCTTTATGCATGAGCATGAGATCCTCCACCAAAAGGTGGAAGAGTAAGTGATCCCCGTGGGTTGATAGTTGCTATCCCTAGTTGAGTCTGCATCTAGACCCGAAAATGTGTATTACGGGATTGGCATGCTGTGTGAAGCCCATCGAGACAGGGTGGTCTGGATTGGTGATGTTGCATCTTGCGCACCGGAGAAGACTCCACGTATAAATGTATAGTTTATGGAGTCAATGGGTTTTGCCTGTGAAGGGGAGTAGCAGGAAGTATTGGAATGAGGAATTTCAGGAAAATACCCTTGTACTGCTTATGCTGTGGCTACAGTGTAGCCAGTCCATTGTGGACATTGTAGCCAGTCCATGGTGGACAGCGTTGCTATCAGTCCTTGGTGGACATTATGACTAGTGTGAGCTACGAGCTCTGAAAAAGGCTTCTTGCCGAACAGGAAAGGTGAAACCGACTCGCGCCTTCAGATATAGCCTCGAGTATGCTATACTTGGTGATGGCAAGGTGACTTGAGCAACGGGGCGGTGGTTGATCCATACCTGCGTTATGTCGACTATACAAGAGAGCGTCAAGGCATTTAGCTTTCGTCAGTGGCATAATGAGAGTCTTAGGCCTGCGCTCCATTAAGGCTAAATGCTCAATATCGTGTAAACGGTGGTGTTTACCCTAGTTCGTCAGTGCACCAAGAATGTGCCCTAAGTGCACGGATCGTCGGGCCGTGTGGCTGACGGTTGTGATGGATTGATTGTGCGTGAGAGCACAATATATGTTTTATCTGTCTATGCATTGCTATGCCTGCAGGGAAGGAATGTCACTGCCCCGGGAAAGGGGTAGAATTGTTATAAATTGGTTAGCTGAATGCTGACTGTTACCTTATTTGCCACCTTCTGGGTAGGCTGTCCCTATGCAGGTGCTGGAGAGCTGAGCGGGAAGTAAGGGCTGAAGTCCCTGTTATTGCTGCTGCTGCCGCTGTCGCTGCTAGCCCTTGAAGGCTAAGCTTTCTATTGTGTTTTGTTCATGTGTGGCCGGCCTACGCGCCGATGTTTGTAATCCACACTGTGAAAAGAGGAACTGTAAGGCCTTAAGGCCAACTTGTTTGTATTTGTTGTATCTTCCTTTAAGGGGTTGTATATAACTGTGGTTTATATATATATGTAGTGGACATTCCTGGGTTGAGTTCATCTTTATTGTTAAAATCTTCCGCTAGCATGCTCTGAGTTAGGGTGCGATGGTGTTTTGGTATTAACCTGTGACCTCGCCATCTGTTTGTGGCATATAGTGTGGGGCCCCAACCCGACCTTCTGTTATATGTTATTTAATGTGATGAGTCGTTACAAATGAGGAGTTTGTGATGGGCTACATGGTCTGCCTGAAGATTAAACTGTTAAAAGGAATTTTGTAAATTTGGTGACTCGAGAAGTTTGAGTATGAGATTTTTTGAACCATTCGAGATTACAGAGAATATATGTGAAGAATTAGTGTTGATATCATATATGTGAATCGTTCAAGTCCTATCAGTTGGCATTATCCATAGAACTTGGTGGATTGTATGATGTTTTCCATATCTCAGTATTGAGGAATGCTCTGGGTGAACCAAGTGAGGTTGCTTAGTCAGCATCAGTTTGATATTAGAAGATTTGGGATAATAGTTCATCCTGTTTGCATAGAGGATTTGGAGATCCGGCATTTGCGGAATAAAGAAGCCAAGCTTGTGAAAGTGCGTTAGAAAAATTATAGGTGAGACGAATTTTCTTGGGAGCGCAAGCAAGTGATGCAGGAAGACTTCTAAGAACTATTTGTGTCAGGTGGATTTTATGTATTAAGTAATTTAATTTCTGGACAAAATTATTTTAAGGGGGGTGGAGTTGTAATACAACAAATTTCATGGGTTTGGAGACTAAAATATCAAGGCAAAAAGTAGTAGGAAGCTAGCACGACATGATAGGTTACCACCAATGATAGCCTTTCTGCCTTATCTTGTCAACACAGGATATATTAACTAGATGTTGTGTCAATACGAGTGTCAGCTATATGTACTGTGATGCAGTAGCACATTTCCCAACAATAATGGTAGTATTAACTTGAAGTGCTGACATCATGGTATGTCGGCCTGATGCTAGCTCACACGTTAACTTCTATTGCCGCGCGATAGTGTCACTTCTCGGTCTGGTTAGTATATATTATGTCAACTAGATGTGTGGTGTCGATTAGAGGTAGCGCCACATGGTAGAGATACTGCTGTAAGTAGGCGTATAGACTAAAAGTCTGTTCGATCGGTGAGAAGTCAATTCAACATGAGATAAAGAGCATTTTATGGCCCGGAATTACTGTTGCGGGTTGGCTAATGCAGAGCAATAACTTGCGAAAATAGATCTATAAATTTGTGATTTCTGGTTATTTGATCACTTTGGAACTTGATCTAATGGCCTCATTAAGCTCTCCCAAGAACCCTAACTAGGGAAGAGGAGTTATCCCCCTTATTTTTCCAATTCTAGGATACTTTACAGCTAGGGTGAGCATGAGTGTCCGGAGCATGAAGAAGACCTAGATTCCTCTATTGCTAGAGCTTTGGAGCTCCATTTGACGATCCAAGGCTAGCATCATGGAGAGGACTTAAAGGCGCATGTTTCTACCCGTGTTATTCAAGATTTCCATAATGAGGAAGAGATTCCATTAGATAACAACATTATTCCTCCCAGTCTAATGATGCATGCATAACATCTATTTTGTTAATGCCTTCTTTTCCTGAAATTTCTTGCCATTAGATTTCTCAAATGAGAGGGATTCAGATTACCTTAGTTCAAGAGAAACCACCGGGTAGATTGAGTCCATCCCCGACAATTTTTGTATTAGAGATCTGCTCTATTAGTGGATTAGGCATGGTGGATGAAGTCAAAATCATGGCCGATAATCTGATTCGGTGATGTTGTTTTGATGTGTATTTAGGGTTTGTGTTAGAAATCCGTTTGCGATGAAGATATTTTTGCGATGCCCTCATTTTTTTGTGATAATGAATGGTGGATTAGGGTAGTAAATATGTGTGGTGAATTGTTTGTGGATTTTAGTGTCCACTTGAATGCTAAGGTATGGCTTTGTATTTGTGGTAAGTTGGCCAACCCTGTGATATTATGATTCATGTGTGGAGGGTGTCCCGATAAGACAAGCACACATTTGTGAAACTAACAGGAACTGTTATGCTAGTAGACAAGCACAATGGCGTTTTCAACCATATGTAGTTTAAGTCTCAGCTAGTGTCTTAAGATCCAGTTGCGTTGATTTTGGTGAAATCTATTATGTTGGTTTTGGTGAAGCAATCGAGAACAGCTATGCTGGTGGATAAGCCCGATGATGTGTGCAACAATGTGCGGGTGGGGTTTCATAGGTTGTGTCAGTTTGGTGAAACTGATGAGAATGGTGAAGCTGATTGATAAGCCTATTAGTATAGTGATCCATGTGTGGGTGGGGTCTTAGAGGGAGTTCTTATAATCGGCTTATTTGTCATTGGAGAATTGAAAGAATCCATGTTGTTGGGATTTTTATAATATGATGATGTGTTTGACTCATACACGTGATAGGCTGTCTTGGATAAAACTTTGGTTTGCATACATGCTGCATTTATATGCCCCTTTTTATTTACTTGCTCAACGTAAAAAAAAGTGTTTGAAGCTTGTGAAAAATATTCATGCTTGTGTAACACCCTAAATTTTGATGGCTCATTTAATTCTAATCTCAGGATCCGATCGCGAGCAAAATAAATTGATCTGGTGGAGTTTGGAGGTATATTTTCATTTTAACTAATCCTTCTTAGTGGTAATATTAACACAAAATAATAATACTAATAATAAAATTAAATTTTCCCCCTAAACTAACCCCTCTCTTTGGTCTAGCTCAAGCTAACGCCATTTAATCCCGTCACTTAGAAACTTGTCTCCTCTAACCAAATCCCTAGCCTTACGCCATTCTTCAAATTCCTATAACTATTCTGGTAGCATCCATTCTTTTCCTTCCCCCATGGTTTGATAGAGGAGAAGTTAGGGAAGCCTCAATTCTCCTTCCCAATCCCACTCAGTGTTACTCTCACACAGTGCAATTTTGGCGACAACGATCCCACTAGGAAGCCTCGTCAATGCCTCCTCTACACTCTAGAAGGCTGGTCGACTACTCATGTGGTAGTTTTGAACCGTTGGTGTTCTTCCCCCTTGGCAGAAACCTTCTATTCCTTGCAGGTAAGAGTGAACTTACCCCCTTATCGACTCACTGTACTTTTCCCAGATCTCCGCAAGGGTGATACTACTCTAGTCCTAATCTGTGAACCATTGTCATTTGGAGAATCGAAAATCACAACTCTTTCCTTTTAGAAATTGTTTGGTGTGTGATGTAGTGTTCTACTATTTTGGATCAAGGTAATAACCCCCCTTTCTAGATATTTCTTTAATTATGTCCTTATCATTTTAAGGATAATTTTATTGTAGGATGTCAAACTAATTGATTATGGTGTGTGATAAATTTCAGACTACACGTGATTGTACTTCTCAATGATAGATCAAAAAAGAATTTTTAGGAGCTCATGTATCCTGGGCAGTTATGTCGTCGCGTCTTGTGTACGAGTGCTGCAACATCGCGATAAGAAAATTGACTCCTTTTAGTTAAACATATCAGATTGCATTTAATTTGTGATTTAACTATGTTGGTATATGCACTTGAAAGTTACAAATTCCTATAATAAAAAATCATGATTTAGATGACAAGGAAATTATTATAATTTGGTATGGAATTAGATATTAAATAATGGTAATTCCAAATCAGAACCAAGTTAAAGGGTAAGGTACACTTAGGCTAGGATATAAGATTCAGTTACTTGAAAAATCCTAACCTAGTGTACTTAACTAAAATGTTAACCCCCTGAGTGTCTCACTGAACACTAGTCTAGATCAATTCAAAAAAATGGCAGGAGAGGTTCACCCACATGTTTTGGTGGAGGCACACCACCATGTTCACAGGGCCAACATGCCACCACTCGAGTTACATACTTAGGGTCGATGACCCTCATTTACAGATATGAACTCCTCTAATAGGAGTCTATGTTCCTCTTACGATACATTCAGTTTAGGGCACCATCAGGTTTGCCACTCAGACTAAAGTTTTCATTTTGTGCACTGTCGTCATTAATAACAAGATTCAACAAGTTAGTGATGAAACCTGCTGAAACTTAGAACAGTCACATTCCTAAAATTTCAGAAATCAACGTCATATACAAATAGGAAAAGTGCGTCAGAACATATAGTAGATTGATATTATATCCAGATCATTAACTTAAGTGCCAAGATTAATAGTAAACTATTTTAAATATTTTTATACAAGTAATGTTCATTTATTTTTATTGTTGCTGGGAGTAGTTTTTTTTACTCTCTAGTGGACCTAACCTAGTTGGAAGTTATTTTATAGGGGGGCTCAGGTTAGGGGATCCGCTTAGGATAGGCAGTGCAGTCATCTCTGTTGTCAGACTCTTTTAGTTGTGCCATTCTATTATTGTACTTATTTTATTTGCAGACATTTTGTATATGTTGTACTTCATTCATGTTTTAATGTAGCAGTTATTTCAGACTAACAGTAATTCAGTTTCATAGTGTATTTTTCATTCTAGTTGGTTCTGTGAATTCAACATTATGAGGTACACTTTTACCCATAGATTTTATTACTCTACATCCGTTGTAAGTTTTTCTTTTAGCACTTTTATCTATACCTACTTAATACCAATTTTTATACTGTTAGTTTTCATTTTATCGCGGGCCAGACCGGACTGCTGATTTCCTGTTAAACTAGGTTTTTCAATTGGTATCAGATCTAGGTTTAGGACCCCTGGGCCCAAAAAATTCATAGAGTCGTAGGACTATGTCAAAATCAAACTCTTGTTAGTAGAGTCATCAAGTTTGTCTAACTCTTAATTTCACAGGTATATGAAAATACTTTTAATAATAGATTTTTTAGATATGTTATTCGTAGAAATAATTCATTTTTTATGTCCCTTAGGCACCTTGAGGCAGTTAAGCAGGGGAACCATCATTTCATAATCCTACTCCTGATATCTCCATGGGTTATGCTAATGCGCCACCCGCACCCCTCGTACTAGCAACATCGGAACCGATTGATTTAGCAATGCAGATTGTCAAAGTAGTAGTAGTAGTTTTATTGGAATTTCAGAAAGGATAGTCTGCAGGGATCCCAGCTCCAGTCCCTATACCTATAGTCATGGAGGTTGGTATGAACACTTATTTAAGGGATTTTAGAGACATCCACCCTTCCAATTATAGTGGAGATTGAACCCTGATGGATACAAATGATTGGATAGCAAACACTAGAGATTTGTTGAATGTTATGGAGTCTCCTGAAAATAAAAAGGTTCCACTAGCAACTTTCCTTCTTTGGGGTGAGACAAAAATTTTGTGGACCAAGTTTCTAGCAGATGATCCTACCGGTAAGACATGAAGTTTAATTCCCCATTTTATTAGAAATTATTATCTTTTAGTATAGCAAAGTGTGACCTTTATCCTTGTTAGGTCATACAATAGATATGTTTACTTGGGGCGACTTCTCTTGGGCTCTTGCAAACGGGTTCGTGCCCCCTTCAGCATGTTGAGGCCTCCAAGAGAAGTATCTCTGGAACTTTCAAGGGGATAAGATTATTACCGAGTACAAGCAAGAAATTACTCACTTATCTCGTTTTGCGGGTTTGATGCAAGGTGATGAGGTAGAGAAGTGTAATCATTTTGTGTATTGCCAGCGAGATTCTTTGAGATAATCGTTGATGACCATGGTCAATGCCAATTATAGAAGTCTGGTAAATAAGCCAAGGAGATTAGATGCTGACCATCAGCGAGTTCAAAGACGTGATAATTTCCACCCCAAGTGGCCTCATGGTGGGTCACAGTCCCAGCATGACAAGAATCAAACAAGAGACTGTTGGAGTAAAAAGCAGAAGATGGAGTTTAAATAGGACAATCAGTCTAGGGGCAATCCCAGAAACTACACCCTTTGCCCTAAATGCGATCATTATCAATTTAGGGAATGCTTGGTTGCGTCAAGTGTTTGTTACAAGTGTCAAAGAGTAGGACACATTGCACGGAATTGTCCAGGAACTGCGGGCAACTAGGTAATTTAACCATTAGCATGGTGTCTTTCACCCAACGAAGACCTTTATACATATGTTTTTCATCTATACCATAACATGATTTTTAGTCGAGGTTCGAGCATGGCCGATCAAGTGGGATCGATAAAGGGATGGCAATGATGGTCGCTGGCCCAAAGCTAGCTCTGGGATATGGATTGGTTCAGCCTAGAGCCTATGGTCTTGGTCAACATGAGGCCAAGGATCAGGAGGATATGGTGATAGGTTTGAAACTTTAATTATTTGTAAATGTTTGTCTTTTCCTCTCCCAGTAATGCGTAACTAAAATAATACTAGTTTGTGTTTATGTATCCTCATAGTTCATAGGTTACTGTCTAAAGTCCTTTTTGATATGTTTACATCACACTCATTCATAGCGAAATCTTTTGTGTGTAAGCTTGGAGTAGAAATCATCACCGACTTGACTCCGTTAGATGTCATGATGCCTAACGATTCAGTGATGCAGACCAGTTGTAACTGTAGGGCGCCAATATTATTTGGAGAATCAGAACTCATAGTCGAGGCGTCCTTTTTACCTATTACTGGGTTTGATCTGAATTTGGGCATGGCTTAGCTGACTGACGTGAATGCATTGATAGATTGCATAAGTAAGAAGATTCAAATAGAGGGACCTGACTAGTCTCTCATTATCTTTCAAGCCTTGAAAGAAGTTTCCAAGTTGATCATCTGTTCAGTAAAAGCAATGAGGCATGTCAGTTAAAGTTGTTCCCCCTTCTTAGTATTGGTGCATGCAGAAGCCAAAGCCATTTTGCATGAGGTCCTGGTGGTTTTTGATTTTCCTGATGTCTATCTCGAGAAGCTACCTTGTCACAACTCGCATTTTCTCCGAATTTAAATGTATTTGAGAGTAAGAGAAAACATATGCCGTGATACCACACTATGCAGGGGATAATTGCAGACGCTCAGGAAAGAATCCAACTCTACATTTTGTATGAAATTCATAAATTATTATGAGGAAAATCCAGTTTAAGTTTAATTGATTGGTCATATCCCTCGGCTCAGTAGATCAACTAGTCCACTAGAAAGATATAATTATACGCTGCGGAAAATACTTTGCTTGTATGATTAACATTATTCAAGAGTATAAACATCCCCAAATGACAACTCATGGTATGCAAGACTCTAAATTTATCATAAGTATGGAAATAGCTTTTACGTTAGTTAAAATATGGTGACTTTAGCTTTGAAATATGACATGAATGAGGTGATAATAATATTACTTTTATACTTTAAAATATCTAACATGGAACCTAGCATAAAACCTTCCCAGAGAGCAAGTATTACCAACAAAATAAGGTAAACTTAGCAGCTAGCAAAGTACCTAACATTCACTAGAAAACTACCAATGGGCGCCAACAACCTAACACGAACCCACTGAAGGAATGTATGACTGAACTAAATAAAAAAGGAACAACTACCTCACGACGGTGAGGAAAACCACTACAACCCATGAGCTACAATCAAACCTAGCCGCTCAACCGGCTACTACTCTGAACTAGAGGCATTCACAAAATAGAATACCTCAGCAAGAAAATACAAGTGGCAATATAATTAAACAATAGATGAAAACAAATAGTCAAAGGGTTACCAACCCATGACAAGATAACTATAAGGAAACATCAACCTTAACCACAAGGAAAATGGGGAGAAAGAACTCACAAGGGTAGAATATCTCAAACTGCACCAAGTGCGATAAAGATCAAAGCTTTAATAATATATGCATAAGTACATGCATAAATAAAAGAAGTTGGTCAATTAACCATTTAGAGAGTAAAACACCGGCCAAGTCCGACACTTACGATGGAAGGGACCTACCCAACACACGAATAACAAAACTTCACAAGGAACCACGGAAAGGTGGTCTTATACCTTGACACACCCAAAACTGGGGAAAAACCGGCACCTGCGGTGGAAGGGACCTACCCAACAAACTAACAGTCACAAACCCGCACAGGGTAAGGATGTACAAAACAGGGAACTAAAGGCCCAAACATTGTAAAAACCGATAAAATCTCAACAAACACCGACTTAATTCAATGAAATAAGGAAGAAAAAACCCCAAAATCACCCTAAGGCCCATACCCGACGAATTGGACTTAATTTGGCAAAAATTAACCAAGTCTATACGGATTCATAGAGTATACTCGATTCAGTAGAAACTCGACGATTTTTACTTAGCAAAACTAGGCTACCAACAATATATGACGAATCGGCGAAATTTCCCAAGTCCACTAAAAAAGTGTCGAGTACACTCGACGCCGCATTGAGTGCATTCAATGCACTCGATGCTAACCAGCTAACTCAATGATTCTGCCTTCACTCAATGTCGCATTGAGTTCACTCAATGCCGCGTTGAGTGCACTCAGCGCACTCTATGATTTTGACTTAGCGCCCAAAAAATCACTCGACGCACTCAATGCCGAACTAACATTACTCAACGAATTCGTTGAGATAAATCAATGAATTTGACTTAGACTGAAATCTCACTCAATGCCAAGACTTATACTCAACGGACTCAACTCCTAATACTCGACGAATTGAACTTGGTATAAAACATCACTCGATGCAAAGTTGATATTCGTCGACTCAACGCCTAACACTCGATGAATTTGAATTAACTCAATGCCAAGTATTACCCGACAAATTTCAACGAATACTCGACGAATTTCAACAGATACTCGACAAATTTAACTTAGGCTAAGACTGATTTTCGACAATTTTGACTTAGGTTATAAACCACCATATTCGATGAATTCCACTCGGATAATTTCAACCTATACTCGACGAATTTACCTTAGGCTAAACCGACCAATATCCGACAAAATTGCCTTAGATTATTATACCTATACTCGACGGATTATAGCTTAAAACTTATGCTACTCTAAGGGTTCTTTCAAGAATAAACCCTACACTATTACTACTTTCTAAGGTGAGGGAATGAACAAAATGAAAAGCAATAAACGGTTGCAAGAGGAAGATCACCACTTGCCTCAAAACTCTGAAGATTCGCTTCTCCGAGCGTTAAGTTCCTCGACATGAATCGGCCGCAAGAAGTTCTAAGCCACAAATCCTGAAACTTTTCGGGAGGAAAATAGGTCAAAACCGTAAACCATAAAGCCTAGAAATCCAATAAATGGGAAGTACTTACCACACACCCGTAGATCTTGGTAAGAGCTTTCCGAATCTCTATTCCACTGACGAAACCGACCACCAGATCTCACTTAATTGTCGTCCGAGAGCAAGCGACGACACTGTCATTTCTCCTCTTTCTCGAAACAGACGATGACTCGGGTAGGGAAGAAGATGAATAGGGTTTCGAAGCGATGTTCTATCTATTTATATTAATCGATATCTTAATATTTTAATCCATTAATTACTCAATAAACGTCCAAACGACCTGCAAATCAAACCAACTCAGAATTTTAGGAAAATCACACCATAGCTAAATACTGACATTACAAATTCAACGGCGAAGTTGAAATCAACATCTGACAAACCAACTCGGGTAAAAAACCTCCCGAAGCTAAAATACCACAATCCCTATAAAAACTGCACCGAGTCAACAAAATTGACCTGTCTCGCGAGGGAACTTACACAACCTTGCTAAAGACCAAGCACACTGAAAACTTACTGAGCAAAACTATGCTCTTATAATGGCACCGTTAACTATGAGTCAGCGTAACGCTCTGATGCCAAAAATACATCGCTACATGAATTGAAATAAACACCGAAAAATCAGGGGCGTTACATACCTGACACCCCTCCTTCTAGAGAAATTGATTTCTAGATTGATCTTATTCCTGGATCTACACCTGTGCCCAAGGATCCCTATCACTTGACTCTTAGAGAGTTGGTTGTGTTAAAGGTCCAATTACAGGAGCTGCTTAATTTGGTTTCATCATACCTAGCACGTCATTGTGGAGAACTGCAGTCATCTTTGTGAAGAAAAAGGACGATAACATGTGATTGTGTATTGACTACCGTGAGGTGAATAAATTTACTATTAAGAACAAATATCCTCTTCCTAGGATAGATTATTTGTTTGATTAACTCGAGGGGTCTTGCACATACTCCAAGTTAGATATGATATTGGGATACCATCAGTCGAGGATTTGAGATGATAATATCCAAAAGACAGAATTTAGTACTAGATACAGACACTTTGAGTTTGTGGCCATGTCGTTTGGTTTGACAAATGCCCCATCAACATATATAGAGCTGATGAATAGGGTGTTCAGAGAATTCTTTGACCAATTCATGATTGTTTTTATTGATGATATCCTAGTATATTTTAGGAGCAAAGAGTAGCATGTCGTGTTCATCAGGACAGTCCTTAGCACTCTTAGGCAGAATCACCTTTATACAAAATTTTCTAAGTGCAAATTTTTGCTCTCGGAGGTTACATTCTTGGGTCACATGGTTAGTAGAGATGGACTTACAGTTGACCTTACAAAAATTGAGGCAATCAAAGATTATACATGGACGAAGATAGATTCCAAGGTCCATAGATTTCTGGGTTTACCATGCTACTACAAGAGATTTATTACGAATTTTTCTAAGATAGCATTTAGTTGGATTTTAGAGTACGAGTCTGTATTTGAGGAATTGAAGACCAGGTTGTCGGAATCAACAGTACTATGTCTACCTTCAAGCATGGATGGTTTTTAGATTTACAGTGATAGTTCAGGTCAGTTTCTAGGATGTGTTCTCATGCAGTATGGGAAGGTTATAGATTTCTCATCCAGGAAACTAAAGAATCCTGAGATGAATTATCCTGTACATGACTTGGAGTTAGCAGTTATCATCCACGCATTGAAGATATAGAGGCACTACCTCTACGGTGTTCGGTGTGAGGTCTTCACAAATCCTAAGAGCCTCAACTACATCAACGGGCGATCAACATGAGGCAATGTAGGTGGCTTAATTTTTTAGTTTACTATAATGTGGCCACTCAGTACAATCTGGAAAAAGCCAATATAGTAGCGGATGCTCTCAGTAGAAGGACTGCATATTTGTAAAACAAATAATCAGATGAGATGTTCTATTAAATAATTACATACTTTGAAAACAACTAAGCATATGAGAGCTCTCTGACATATTGGTCATCATTCTCTCCCCACGTGAAGAATGTCTTAACAGGTTAAATATTATAATCACGCTCAACTATACGAAATTATCATAGGAGTCACCCGCTCTTAAACCCTCCTCAACCATGATCGAAGACACATGAAAATAAAGAATCACATGAACATGCTCGAACACACTCAAAATATTAGCTCTAAGATCACTTGCAAGAGAGCAACAATCCAGACATTGTTGAAGTTGGATGATATTTCAAAACAACATATAAATAATTTTAACTTCTTTTCATCAAACTAATGTAATGGATTACCTATATGATTAGCAATCAAGACATTGTGAAGAACAACCCAATGAAAGATGATATTTAAAACTCCCAATACAAAAATAGTTGCATTCAAAATGCAGAAAAACACTATTTTGTGTAGGTGGGAATGTTCTATTTTTAGGTGGTAAATTTGCTAATGTTCAATTTTTCCAAGTATTTCTTTTAGTGACTAATATTTCTTGATCACACAAGAATCTTTTATATTTTATAGTTTGTGGTCACGAAATATAATCATTTAATGACAAATTATATATGGTAGTGTTGCGGGTCGCCCGGTTTTTCGCTGGTTTAGGACCCTTGGACCCAGAAAAATTCACAGAGACATAGGAATGTGTCAGAATCAAACTCTTGTCAGTAGAATCATCGAGTTAGTCTAACTTTTAATTTCACAGGTGTATGAAAATACTTTTAATAACAGATTTTTCAGATATTTTTTCATAGTAATAATTCCTTTTTATGTCTCTTAGGCACCTCGAGTCAGTGAAGCGGTGGAACCATCACTTCAGAATCCTACTCCTAATATCGCTGTGGGTGATGCTAATGAACCACTTGCATCACTCACACCAACAAAATCGAAACCAGTTGATTTAGCAATGCAGATTGTCAAGGCAGTAGTAGTAGCTTTGTTGGAATTTCAGAAAGGACAGTCTGCAGGGATCCCAGCTCCAGTCCCTATACCTATAGTCGTGGAGGTTGTATGGACTGTTATTTAAGGGATTTTAGAGACCTCTACCTTTCCTATTATAGTGGAGATGGAACCTCGATGGATACAGATGATTGAATAGCAAACACATAGAGATTTGTTGAATGTTATGAAGTGTCCTGTAAATAAAAAGGTTCCACTAGCAACTTTCCTCCTTCGGGGTGAGACAAAATTTGGTGGACCAAGCTTCTAGCAGATGATCCTGCTGGTAAGACATTAATTTTAATTCCGCCTTTTATTATAAATTATTATCTTTTTAGTACGGCAAAGTGTGACCTTTATCCTTGTTAGGTCATACAGCTGATATGTTTACATAGAGCAACTTTTCTAGGGCTATTGCAAACTGGTTCGTGCCCCCTTCAACATGTTGAGGTCTCCAAGAGAAGTATCTCTAGCACTTTCAAGGGGATAATACTATTACCGAGAACGATCGCGAACTTACTCACTTATCTCGCTATACGGGTTTGATGTAAGGTGATGGGCCGAGAAGTGCAATCGTTTTGTTGATTGCCTGCAAGATTCTTTGAGGCAGCTGTTGATGACCTGGTCAATGCAAATTATAGAAGTTTTGTAAATACGACAAGGAGATTAGAGGTCGACCAACAAGTTCAAAAAATGATAATTTCCGCCCTAAGCGACCTCATGGTGAGTCACAGTCCCAGCAGGACAAGAATCAGACAAGGTACTGCTGGAGTAAAAAGCAGAAGATGGAGTTTAAACAGGGTAATCATTCTGGGGAAATCCCAGAGACTACCCCCTTTGAATTAAACGCAATCATTATCATTTTAGGGAATGCTTGGTTGCATCAAGTGTTTGTTACAAGTGTCATAGAGCAGGACACATTGCATGAAATTGCCCAGGAACTGCGGGTAACTAGGTAATTTAACCTTTAGCATGGTGTTTTTCTCCCAGCTAAGACCTTTATGCATAAGTTTAACACATATACGGTAACATGATATTCAGTCGAGGTTCGAGCATGGTGGATTAAGTGAGATCAATAAAGGGAAAGCAATGATGATCACTGACCCAAAGCTAGTTTCAGGACGTGGTTTGGTTCAGCCTAGAGCCTATGGTCTTGGTCAACATAAGGCCAAGGATCAGGAGGATATGATGATAGGTTTGGAACTTTAATTATTTGTAAATGTTTGTCTTTCTCTCTCCCAGTAACACTTAACTAAAATAATACTAGTTTGTGTTTATACATCCTCATATTTCATAGCTTACCGTCTAAAGTCCTCTTTGATATGGGTACATCACACTCATTTATAGCGAAATCTTTTGTGTGTAAGCTTGGCCTAGAAATCATCACCGACTCGACTCCGTTAGATATCATGATGCCTAATGGTTCAGTGATGCAGACTAGTTGTAAGTGTAGGGCGCCAATATTATTTGGAGAAACAGAACTCATAGTCGAGGTATCCCTTTTAACTATTACCGATTTTATATTTGAATTTGGGCATAGATTATCTGACTGACGTGAATGCCTAGATAGATTGCAGAAGTAA
The DNA here is from genome assembly GCA_039513925.1 of Platanthera zijinensis. Taxonomy (NCBI): domain Eukaryota; kingdom Viridiplantae; phylum Streptophyta; class Magnoliopsida; order Asparagales; family Orchidaceae; genus Platanthera; species Platanthera zijinensis. The sequence continues at coordinate 141,571,978 of CM077090.1, forward strand.
GGAGAATCAAATAGAGGGACCTGACCGGTCTCTCATTATCTTTTGAGCCATGAAAAAAGTTTCCAAGTTGATCATCTGTTCGGTGAAAGAAATGAGGCATGCTAGTAAAAGTTGTCCCACCTTAAAAGTATTGGTGCATGTAGAAACAAGAGCCATTTCGCATGAGGTACCAATGGTTTGAGATTTTCCCGATGTATTTCCCGAGGAGCTACCCGGTGCCCCCCTTCCAGAAAAATTGATTCCTAGATTGATCTTATTCCTAGATCTACACCAGTGCCAAAGGATCCCTATCGCATGACTCCTAGTGAGTTCATTGCGTTAAATGTCCAGTTGTAGGAGCTGCTTGATTTGGATTTATCAGACTTAGTATGTCGCCATGTAGAGCTCCAGTCCTCTTTGTGAATAAAAAGGACGACAACTTGAGATTGTGTATTGACTACCATGAGTTGAATAAACTTACTATTAAGAACAAATATACTCTTCCTAGGATGTTGGTACACTAGTTTTGATTTGAGTTCAGTCTTCTCTCTCTATCTCTTGACCCAAAATTTATCTATGGTCAAAGGTTAGTTGTTTAGTTTGTTGCTCTAGTTTTAGAGGCGTCACTTTTCCAGATGTAAATTTGGTTAAGTTGTTTTTCATTCGACTATGGTCGAACGCCGCTCGACTATCGTCTATCGACTGTTCGACGATCGTCTATCAGTTGGTCGATGTTCTGTCTGCGTTGATAGTTCGACTATCTGTTTGATAGGTCGACTATCTGTTCTCTTTGATAGTTCGACTATCTGCTTGGATAGTTCAACTATCTGATAGTTCGACTATCTGTTTGATAGGTCGACTATCTGTCCGCTTTGATAGTTCGACTATCTGTTTGATAGGTCGACTATCTGCTTTCTTTGATAGCTCGACTATCTGTTGATAGGTCGACTATTTGTTCTCTATGATAGTTCGACTATCTGTTTGGATAGTTCAACTATCTGATAGTTCGACTATCTGTTGATAGGTCGACTATCTGTTTTGGTTGATAGCTCGACTATCTGTTGATAGGTCGATTATCTGTCTTCTTTGATAGTTCGACTATCTGCTTGGATAGTTCAACTATCTGATAGTTCGACTATCTGTTGATAGGTCGACTATCTGTTTTCTTTGATAGTTCGACTATCTGTTGATAGGTCGACTATCTGTTTTCTGTGATAGTTCGACTATCTATTGATAGGTCGACTATCTGTTTTCTTTGGTAGCTCGACTATCTGTCTTGATAGATCGACTATCTGATAGCTCGACTATCTGTCCTGATAGTTCGACTATCTGTTGTGGTAGTTCGACTATCTTCTTTGACAGTTCAACTATCTGGATCGTTCGACTATCTGTCTGATAGGTTGACGATCTCTGTGCTTCGGTCGACGATCTCCGAGGGTCGTTCGACGTTTTGCTGTATGTCTTGAGTAATTTTGTCATCTTCTATGATGTGATTTATTTCATATTTATTTTGGCATATTTTATAAAAGATTATTTGAATAAAGTTGTGATATTATTTCCATGCAATATCTGCTCCATTCCTTATGCATGAGCCAATCTTTTTCTGACAAAGTTGTTTGTCTTATTAGCTGAGATATGATTTCTGCTTTATCTGCCAGGCTGTCCTTTATAGCCATTAGACTCAAAAAGTCTTCCTTGGCCGTAAAGAGTCTCTTTTGATGTGACTTTCTCTAGTATTATTTTATCAGAGTTATTTGCAGCTTCTTAGAAAGCTTTATCCTCTTATAGGATATCTGTCTGCAGTATTTGTTTTGCTTTATGCAATTTGCAGCCCAGCTTGTAGATTTCAGTAGAAGACAAGATTCAAACTCAAATTAGAGCCGTTGCTGCTGCTGCTATATAAAGAATTCTTTGGAGAAAGAAATCAACTAGTTCACATAGCCAAAAACCAGTTCATTCAGGAAAAGGAGTTCAAAAGCTAACTGCAGCATTCAAGCTTACAACTTACAGTTTACAACTGCTCTCAGCTCGTTCACATCCAACTGAGAAGAAGTTTTAGCTCTTCACTCTTCTTCAACCTGAGTTCTCCTGCTTACAGGAAGATTTTCACTCAGAGCTTTTTGAAGAAGAAGAAGAAGATAGCTGCCTGAAGAAGAATTTTCATTTCATATTCTTTATCTTCTTGTAGCTTTTTCCTTCAGATTTTCTGAAGTGCTTCTGCACTGAAGCAAGACTTCACCTGGACATTCTTTTAGCCATGGGGAGCCTTGACTCTTTAGAGCTTTCTAGCTCAGTGCAAGTTCTTGTGCTTCTCTAATCTATTGTAAAATAGAGAAGACATCTTAACCTCCTTTCCCCCTCCTGTAAAGGGTTATTACTCCCTTCAAAAGTATACCTTGGTGGCAGGGCACCTGATCAAAAACCTGTGTTGGTTTTTAGACACCTGATCAAAAGTCTAAAGGGTCTCTAGATCTACCTGCAGCAGATCTTGTTGGTGGCAGGGCACCTGATCAAAAACCTGAGTGGATTCCTACCTTGGTGGTAGAAGAGTGGACGTACCCAAGTTGTTTGGGGAACCACTATAAATTCCTTGTGTCGTCTGGATTGTTTAATTAATTCTCTGTGCTGATTGGCTGTGATTAGATTTTAACTAGGATTGCTAGTTGCTGTTTAGGATTCTAAGCCTTAACTGTAATTACAGTTGGCTGCCTTTTGTGCACAACACTTGTGTTAGGCTTTAGGGTTTCATCTCAAATATCTATAACCTTCATTCCGCAATTAACTCCAAGGGAGTTGAGTAGACAGTCAACTTTGCTAGTGCAATTTTTGATTATTCTATTCACCCCCCCTCTAGAGTAGTATCTATCCCTTTTCTTTCATGTTGTCCCACCTTAAAAGTATTGGTGCATGTAGAAACAAGAGCCATTTCGCATGAGGTACCAATGGTTTGAGATTTTCCCGATGTATTTCCCGAGGAGCTACCCGGTGCCCCCTTCCAGAAAAATTGATTCCTAGATTGATCTTATTCCTAGATCTACACCAGTGCTAAAGGATCCCTATCGCATGACTCCTAGTGAGTTCATTGCGTTAAAGGTCCAGTTGTAGGAGCTGCTTGATTTGGATTTATCAGACTTAGTATGTCGCCATGTAGAGCTCCAGTCCTCTTTGTGAATAAAAAGGACGACAACTTGAGATTGTGTATTAACTACCATGAGTTGAATAAACTTACTATTAAGAACAAATATACTCTTCCTAGGATAGATTATTTGTTTGATCAACTCGAGGGGTCTTGCACATACTCTATGTTAGATATGAGGTTAGGATACCATCAGTTGAGGATTCGAGATGAGGATATCCAAAAAACAACATTTAGTACCAGAAACAGACACATCGATCTTGTGGTCATGTCATTTGGTTTGACAAATGCCCCATCAGTATATATGGACCTAATGAACAGGGTGTACAGAGAATTCTTGGACCAATTCGAGATTATTTTTATTGATGATATGCTAGTATATTCTACGAGCAAGGAGGAGCATGTTGTGCTCCTCAGGACGGTATTTAACACTCTTTGGCAGAATCACCTTTATACAAAATTTTCTAAGTGCGAATTTTTGCTCTCGGAGGTTGCATTCTTGGGTCACATGGTTAGTAGAGATGGACTTGCAGTTGACCTTAAAAAATTGAGGCAATCAGAGATAGGATAAGGCCAAAGACAAATGACATGGTCCATAGTTTCTCGATTTAACAGGCTACTATAACAGATTTATTAAGAATTTTTCTAAAATAGCCCTTCCATTGACTTTGCTTACTAGGAAGGGAAAAGAATTTAGTTGGATTTTAGAGTATGAGTATGTATTTGAGGAATTGAAGACCAGGTTATCGGAAGCACTTGTACTATGTCTACCTTCAAGCATTGATGGTTTTTAGATTTATAGTCATGATTCAAGCTAGTGTCTGGGATGTGTTCTCAGGCAACATGGGAAGGTTATAGCTTTTGCATCCAGGAAACTGAAGAATCATCTTGTGCACGACTTAGAGTTAACAGCTATTATCCATGCATTGAATATATCGAGGCATTACCTCTACTGTGTTTGGTGTGAGGTATTTACAGATAATAGGAGCCTGAAGTACATCTTGATCAGCGGGAGATCAATATGAGGTAGTGTAGATGGGTCTAATTTTTAGTTTATTATGATGTGGTTATTCAATACCATCCAGTAAAAGCCAATATAGTAGTGGATGCTCTTAGTAGAAGGAGTTCCCGTTATTTTCTCATCACCTAGTAGAAAGAATTGTGCGAGCCTTGGAAAGAATAGAGATCAGTGTTGTGCCGCGCACTAGTTTTAGCCCTGTCAGTTTGGGTTGGATTGAGATAAAGTGTGACATTAAGGAAAGGATCTGTGATATATTGCCCTTAGATCCAAAGATGGCAGATATTTTTGATTTTACATAGGCAGGTCAGAGAGATGACTTCATGGTCCATGATGGGTTGTTATTGCATAAGGACAGAGTGTTGATTCCTGATGCTAATAACCTTTGTGAGGACATTTTAGTTGAGGCTCATAACTCCAAGTATTCCATACATCTGGGACTCCATAAATTTTTGGTGCAAGGTATCCAATGGCCAACAAGAAATTAAAATGAGTGCCCCCAGTGGTCCACTCAACTAAATGGCCTTAAAAATTGGACCATAAGTTGTCAGGCTTCCACCTAGCTGGCAGGACAAGGATCCTCGAGTGTCGTCATTATGACCCTAGAGGGTTGAGTCCGATTGATGCTCAACACCCTCCATCATGCTATCACCTACCTAATTGGGTTGGTGGTAGTGCCCGAAGGTGAACTGATGGAAAGTATTCTCACTCTAGGGTTAGGTACCGAGACGCTCCCGCTGCCAGGATTCCACCTAGCTGACAGGGCCGAGATCCTTAAGTGACGTCATTATGACCCTGGAGGGTTGAGTCCAGTTGATGCTCAACACCTGCTGTCAGGATCTAACCTAGCTGATTGTGCCAGTGGTAGCGCGCAGAGGTGAATTGATGGAAAGTTTTCTTGCTCTGGGGTTAAGTCCCAAGACGTTCCTGTTGTCAGGCTTCCACCTAGCTGGTAGGGCCGGGATCCTCGAGTGACGTCACTATGACCCTGGAGAGCTGAGTTCGGCTGATGCTCAACACCCGTCGTCAGGCACTCACCTAGCTGATTGGGCCGGTGGTAGCGCCCAGAGGTGAACTGATCGAAAGTTTTCTCGCTCTGGGGTTAGGTCCCGAGACTCTCCCGCTGCCAGGATTCCACCTAGTTGGCAGGGACAGGATAATTGAGTAACGTCATTATGACCCTAGAGGGCTGAGTCTGGTTGATGGTCAACACCCTTCGTCAGGCTCTCACCTAGCTAATTGGGCCGGTGGTAGCGCCCGAATGTGAACTGATGGAAAGTTTTCTCGCTCTGGGGTTAGGTCCCGAGATGCTCCCACTGCCAGACTTCCACCTAGCTAGCAGGGTCGGGATCCTCAAGTGACGTCATTATGACACTGGAGGGCTGAGTCTGGTTGATGCTCAACACCCATCGTCAGACTCTCATCTAGCTGATTGGGTCAGTGGTAGCACCCGGAGGTTAACCGATGGAAAGTTTTCTTATCATAGAGTTAATTCTCGAGATTCTCTCGCTACCAGGCTTCCACCTAGCTGACAGGGCTAGGATTCTCGATGGATGTGGCAATATCAAAAAGCTGGGACCCAAGTATTCGAACTTCGAAGGCAAAGATCGTGGGGATAACAAGGAGTAGAGCCCGATAATCCCCAAGCGAGCCGAGACCTTGGCAGATCGGCGAGCTGAGACTATCATCAGCAGTTGTACTCCAGTCCGCCAAGGTTTTACTTGGAAGACTCTCGGCTTTTTGTCAAGTCTCAAAGAAGAAGATCCATCACAGGCGAGTTGGGTGCTTGCGGGACCAGCTCAGCAAATGATCCAGCCCAACAACCACAGGGTGAATATCTAAAGGCAAGGCAAAGGGGATGGCGAGCTGAGGTCTCGGCATCTACTAAGGAATGCGAGAGGAGGTGGTCCTCGGCGGTACATTTCCACCATCATAAAATTTTACTTGGAATTTTTTAACAAATTCAGCTTGATATTGACAAGAAATAAGAATGCTCGCGGGTGAGATGGGTGGTCGCATGCCTAGTGCGGCGAGAAATCCGTCGTTTGACTATTCAGGGTTGGCGAGCTCACAAGGTCCCTCCGAGGGCGTGAATCCTAACTTAATTACATCTAGCTGCCCGCCCCACCCTGGTGAGGTCGCCCTATAGAGGAGGACAGCTCACAGGCGAGTAAATCATAATAAGCTAGTTCAAAAATAAGAGACAAATTTGGACCAAATCCTTTTTTCATTAACACATAGTTATAAATTGGAGGGCTCGCCTCAGCGAGGTTACAAAAAAATGGAGGGGAAAAGAATTACAACAAAAAATGAGCTGGGGATGCAAGTCAGCTCTCGCCCTCACCTCCTGACGGGTGGTTGTCCTCGCCCTCCCCTCTGTATATGCGGCCGTCCTTGTAGCCCTTAACATCCTTGAAGAGCGACTCAAAACTTTCCTCCTTCTTGTTAGGAGGGGTGGCCGGCGAGAACAGGTTCGGCATGAGGTCTCTCGCCGTGATCTCCTCGCATCCCTCCACCAGCACCTCCATGTCTTTCATCATCTGCAAGGTATAGTCGATGGAGCTGATGGAGTTGATCCACAGTCTCTCAGCGACCTTTGACTCGCTGAAGACTTTTGGCCACTAGGGAAGGATGCTCGGCTCGCTGCCAGACTGGGGGAAGAAGATGTCTGTCTACCGGATCAGCTAGCTTGGGAGCCCTTTGTTCTCCTCCAATAGTTTGGCATTCTCCTTCTCTAGCTCGGTGGTGCGAACCTCGAGCCCGTCAGCGTGAGCTCGCAGCTCGCTACGGCTTCAGTATCCTGGTAAGAAGGGCAAGGTAAGATCAAAATGCACGAAAAATCCTATGGGAAAAAGTTAGGGGATAGTCGGCACTTCTCATCCCGCCGGCGTCCTTTGCGAGGAGGTTCTCGACGACTTGTAGTAGCCTCGCCAGGTCGGCGGCGTTGTCCTTGGTGATGTCGCATTCATGCTCGATTTTCAGCAGCTGGTGGTTGAGGCTGAAGCAGTGGCGGACCACCATATGATGCATCTCAAAGGCCTACATCTAGGCTTGCAGATCTTTACGGTCGAGCTACCGAAGAGTCAGGCCCTTGTAGGCCTTGGCATCCTCGCGCCCATTCAGGCCGAAGCCCAGTGCGTAGGTATGCCCAGAGGCGGGTTGAACCCTGACCAGGAGGGATGATGTGATGAGATGGAGACTCGGTGGGTCTACTCATCCCATCGCACCATCGGCTTGCCAGCCGAGTCTTTTTATTTCCCCCAAAGCCGAAAAGGGGGTGGGTCTTCGGCAGGCCTGACTCTCGAGCCACACTCTCCACTACAGCACGGGAAGAGGAGGGCTCACCACCATCCGGGTATTTCCTTGGTGATTCCTTAATCGAGCTCTCAAGTGACCCTTCGGGTGTGGTCTCCGGTGAGCTTAAGTACATTTATTATTGTTGTTGATGTCCCCTTTTGGAGACCAGAGCTTTCCTCATCTTCTTTGGTTGTGGGGGCGGCGAGGCGAGTTGGACCCTTCGAGGCCATGTTGTTTCCGGTTGGAGGAGGGTCCACCAGACCCCAGCTCGCCTCGGCAGGCCGCCGCAGCTGCCCGCTTGCGCGCAAGCGGGTCTGGGTAGAGTCCCGAGTCCGCATGGGGAGGATGCTTGGTAATTGATCGCTCCCTTGTAGGAAATGACTTAAGAGTTAAAAATCGATAATAATAGGCGAGCCCATAGAAAGAAAAGGGAAAGTATACCTTCATCGGGGAGAACAGGGAGGAGGGAGTCGAGGCCCCTTCGAAGGAAGGAGACCTCGAAGTCCTTCCCCAAAAAGAACTTATGCAGCTCCGCGTCGTTGCCGGATAGCGTGGGAGGCCGATATACCTCCTCGCTCTTTTGCTGGGGGGAGAAGGTAATGTTGCCCAGGTTGTCCTTGATAAAGACGACCTTGGAAACCCAATTGTGGTTTTTGTTTGCAGTCTCGCAAATCTTAATGTGCGAGCCAATCAAAAAGCCGACCCCGTCGCTGTTCGCGTTATAGGTAAAAAGTTTGTGGAAGACGACGAGGTTGAATTCAATCCGCTCCCGGCGGAAGAAGCAGGCGAATGCTACCATCATGGCGATCGCATTCGGGTTCAGCTCCGCGGGCACCGTGCCAAAATATTTAAGGATTTGGCGGATTTTTGGCAAGAGGGGCAAGCGCAACCCCACCTCAAAGTGCGAGATGGGTAAGGCGAGCTCATCCCGGTAGAAGGTGTTAATGGCCTCTCCCTCTACGGGTCGGCGCGCCACATTGCCAGGGAGCACGTACTCGACATTGAAGCTGGCGAGCTCACGCTCGGTGGAATTTCCATCAAAGGAAAGGTATTCGGCAAACTGTCGGGCGCACTTGGACTGCCCGTCGGCGTCAGGTCACGTCTTGCCCATATCAGAAAAAGGGTTGGGATGCGATAGCAGGTAGCGAGAAGAGTAGCAAAGGGGAGTATGAATGCAATAAAGGCCTATTTATAAAAAAACCGAATTTAAGGCCAGCCCCAGCTCGCAAGCCTCAGCTCGCCATCCCCAACTCGCCAGCCCCAGCTGACCGACTTTAACTCACCGACTCGGCGAACTGGCCTATCCTAGTGCAAGCTAAACGTAGTTTGCACATCATATTATTTTGAGTAGCATATTGATTTCTAAAAATTATTCAAGTTATTACAGACAGGGACGTTCGCAATCCCGAGAAAGAAGAAGTTCATAACAAGCAGAAGAAAATTGTCAACATGCGCGAGATGGGGGTGCTTGGGGACAAGGGTCGATAGGCTCAGCTAGGGAGCCATTTCCATCTACCCCAGCCTCGCGCCCCCATACCCGGAGGTCGGCGCGGGTTGAGGAACTTGCGGACCAGGTCCAGGTCCCGACCAAAGGTCTGTAGGTTTCCATCAAGTCTCTCCATAACTGGGGTGGGGGACATAATCTTGCTCGTCGAGCCGTGTTCCACCTTATCCGCGAGTAGCACGAAGTCCTGCTCCAGCGCCTGTAGTCTCTGCTTGCGATATGCGTTGTCCGCTCGAAGTTGTCTCAAGGCGGCGTCCTACTTCTTCAACACTTCTATTACTTGCCACCTCAGCTCGGTATGAAACAACAATTCATCCAAGAAGCTTTCCATCCCGGGGTCATGGGGTGGCGAGTGGCGAGCTTGTTCAAAAGATTCCTCGACTGCAGACGGAACAGGGAGCCCTGCAAAAACATTCAACTCCAGTAGAAAGAGGGTGTGAGCACAATAAAGATGCCTAGGAAAAATATTCTAGAGAAAGTGGAGCTAACAGGATGAGCTCGGCAGTTCTTGGAGGATGTGCGAAGGAGGTAAGGCTAAGTTCTTGCCGTGAACTAGAGGATGGATTACCAGGGATATGAGGTTGAAGCTGGGAACCGGGATGATTCCGACCCTTTCCCCCGTGAGTGAAGGTGTAGGCACAGGCTACTGAGAAGGAGTGCGAGCTGGTAACTTGGACCTCGGCGGGTCCAGCCCTGTGGTCCCAAAGGGAGGTGATTTGCTCTGGAGGCGAGTGAAGAGGGAATTCTAAGGCCGAGAGTCATCGTGTGGGGTATGGAATCGCGGCATGGAGCTCTCAATATTAGCCTGATGGTTCTTGGGGTCGGTTGGAATGTCGACGACCATTTTCCCCTTAGGGTCGGCAACTAGTTTATAGGAGGCGAGCCCAGGAGTTAAGGTGGATTCCAGGTCACGGTAGATGGATTCAACATCTTTTGGGATGGACTTAGCCTTCTTGGCAGGTTTGGATTTTGTCGGCTCGCGCAGTGCAGCGCTGGGAGATATGCCGATTAGCGCAGAAGCGTGAGTAGCGTTGAGCTCGCGGGCGCGGCTAATCTTCTCTTGGAGATCTTTGGAGAGATTGAACTTTGCAAGGTCAAGTAAGGGTAATGGCAAAGGTCGCCCAGGTACGCAGACATATATATATAGCCTCCAGTGGGTCTCGCCAAAATATTCTCTGGCCCCTGTCACACTCACCGCATATTGCGGGGTTGGATAATTCTTTCCGAGTTTAGGACAACCCCACAAAGAGAAGGGATTGTGTACAACCCCATATCCGGCGAGTAGTGGTCGACAGGAGCCAGATCCCTGGAAGCCCCTTTGATTCGCCCAAGTGGGATGGATTATCTGAGGGGTGAGTGGAGCAGGTCGGCTCGCACTCACCCAGTGAGGGGCTCGGTGAGCAGTGGGCGAGTGGGGCAGGCCGGGCCCGCACTCGCCTAGGCCGGGCCCGCACTCGCCCAGGGCTGGGAAGAGGCGGCGAGTGCCAGCTCCGTCGAGCACTCGCCTCCCCCAGCGAGTGGAGGTTGTAGAGGACCATTAGCTAAGTTTTTCTGTGATGTATATTTACTATTTTACCCCCATTGGCCTACCTATAACCTGTTAAAACAATAGAGTTACGTTGTTGGCAGATCCAGTTGGGTTGCATATAGCTGTTCAGAACAGCGGAGGTTGGCTATTTGCAGGACGTTTTCAGAAATCTTTAAATAGACCCAAGGAGGTACCTCAGAAGGCATGCTTACTTGTGCCCCGGTCTTCTTGCGCTTTTTGAGATACCCCCAGCTCGACATTTGGCTTGGTAGGGGAAGTTCTCTAAGATCTTCCGGGTGTGTGGTGGGACCTCCACGTCGAGCCCTTGGGTTTGTCCCCTATTATTTTTCCTTAGTCGTTTGACTTGCAAGAGAGAAGTAAGTGTGCGATCTCCCCTTCCCCAAGGGTGAACTCCACAGAGACTGAGTTTTTGGTTTCAACATCACATGATGTCTCGACGAATGACACGATACTTCACGTATATACTTGACGAATTTATCTTAGCCGTTTTTTGAAGAAGTTTAAGAAACTGTCAGAAATTTCCCGAGTAAACTCGACAAATTCTATGATTATTCATGTGATGTCTCGATGAGTGACACGAGAATTCACATATATACTTGATGAATTTTACTTAGGAAATCTTTTAATTCTGCCTGAACTCAACAACCTTCCTTTTTCTTGATTCCTATGCACTTGAAAATGAAGTAAACTCTAATAGAGAGATTACACATGAGTCAACACCATGTCCTACACAATGAGGGATTACAATGCATAGTCCTGTGTTTGATGACTCATTGTAATCTGACATTGGTATGTACTTGGTAATTAAGTCTTGCAAGTACACAACTTAAAAGTAAAGTCAAATACAACTCAATTCATCTTAGTTCAAGGGGGACTTCTTCAAATCAGGGTTATTGTGGAAGCAATACCCAACAATCTCCTCCTATTTGAGAAGTCAGAACGTAATACACTAAGGTGAATTGCACATAAAATAATCTTAAACACAAACATATAAGGAAATGGAATAAAGTATAATTAGCATAAATCTGAACAAAATAGTAATGTTATAAAAATAGTTCTTAATGGCATTTCAGGATTCACTCTCAATCACATGCATAGAATAAGAACACTAAGCAGTCTTTCCCTGGGTCTTTTCATTTTTCCTGACAAAATATGCTTTTGGCTTTGGGAATTATTTTGGAGGAGGATGAGGAGCATCTAGATCATCTCTTCTATACTTTCGAAAATGTATCCTCTTCTTTACGTTAGCTACATCATGCTTTTTTACATTCCTCTTTGTTGTAATGCAACCACCTATCTTTATTGGCCAAGTCTTGAAAGTTTCCAGGATTATGCCATTGGAGATTGGGCTCCATACTTCAACAAGTTCCTTGTTCGGGCAGACCTATGACCAGAGGGACATTCTCCATATCTTCTTTTCTTGAGAGCTGGTTGAGGTACTTCTCCAACAAACTCAACATCTAGTTCTGCAGCAGTAACAACAGTTCCTGTCCCATACTGATAATCTTCCTAAGAATAGTCCTGAGTATCCGTCCAGTACTAGGATTAATCATGAGCAGGATGACTAGTGGCATGCACTGGTTCTGGCACTCTGACTTCAGCATTTCCATGAACGCCAAAGAATTCTCCATACAACCACTTGAAGTTTTCATAACAGTATGTATTGACACCTTGAAACTGTCGTTGCATGGTAGCTTCAAGAGCATTCACCTTATTTTGAAGTGTTCTCTCCCCCTTTTTGACTTCTTCAGCGACGACATTGACAATAGTATCTCTGAAGTAGACCATCTATCCATCAAAATGGTGCATCCTGGCATTTAGAGCATCAATAATAGTCTATGCTGTGTCATGTACATGCCTTGTCTCCTCTAGATTATCGCTAAGTCCTTTCATAGTATGAACAATTGCTTTGCCACCTTGAACTAGCCAGTTATCCAAGTTGGATTCCAGCTTCTCAAAACTAATCTTGACTTCAGGAAGTCCATTATTCAAATCTCATTTAACCTCTTCTACCATGTTCAGAATTTTATTTAGGGAATGATCAAAGTGTGCTCTTTGCTTGGCAAGCATAGCTTATATAGATTTTAGCATATAATTATCTGAACTGGTACTAGGAATATCATCAGTTTGAGTTCTTGGAGGTTAAGGAAGGCCTGCAACATCCTCAGAGTCACTAGGTGTTAGGTATTATATCCATAATAACTCTGATTTGAAGAAGGGTCCAGTTAAGATAAGATGAATTGTGATTGTATTTGATATTGCATTTTTAGTTATGTACTTGCAGGTTTACATTGCTAAGTACACACCAATGTCAGGTTACAGTGGGTTAGTAAGCACAGGACTATACAATGTAATCTTTCATTGTGTAGGCCAATGTGTTGAATCATGTGTAATATCTCTATCAAGGTGTACTTCTATACCAAGTGCATGAGAAGGATCAAGAAAGAAGAACTTGAATTTATGAAAACAAAAATTTTACCCAAAGTAAAATTAATCGAGTATTGTAAGGGATATTCGTCGAATTCGTCGAGTATACTCATTGATACTTGTCAAATTCATCGTATATACTTACTAGCACTCGTCGAATTCATCATATGTACTTGTGGTAGAATTTCTGATAAGTTGGAAAAACAGTTAAGTAAAATTCGTCGAGTATCATCTAGTGTACTCGTCGAATTTGTCGAATGTATCTAACGATACTCGCCAAATTCATCGACTATCATGGCGTCGAGTGCGTCGAGTGAATCGATGGCGTCAAGTGTGTCGATGGCATCGAGTGCATCTTTGTGTCGAGAGCGTTGAGTCTGCTAGCCTATACTCGACGAATTTGGCGAGTATACTAGCCGAAACTCGACGAATTCTTCGAGTATGATTTTAGCTTTGGCATTGAGTTTCTAGTTAGCTTGAGCTGCATTTCTCTAAGTCAAATTCATCGTATATCAATAACTATTCGGCGAGTATACTGGCGATACTCGACGATACTTGACGAATATGACTTAGGTTAAATTTCTGACAGTTTTTCAAAATCAGGCTCAGGTTGGACGATGTCCATACACAGTAATTTTTGCAAGTCTATTTTTGGAATTTCTTTTATAACCGTTGTATTTGATGTTGCCTATAAATACTTTGGGTGTATTTTTCTTCAACCCTTATCTTGCAAATTATTCTATTTTTTAAATCAAGAAAGTTTCCAAAATTGCATTTCATCAGCTTCCTGTACCGTACGGGAAATCTGATCGGCCGACAACCGCAAGCGAGCAAGATTCCAACTTCAGTTTTCCAATTCGACTGGATCCAAGTATTCTGAAGATCTCTATTCCTACAAATCTAGTCGATTCAAGGTTCAAGATCCAAGTCTTCAAAGTCTTCAAAGTTCCCGAGTTATAGTGTTCTGCAAGACTATTCAAGATCATCTTTTTAAAGAACGATGGATAGAAGACTCCAGATCTTGTAAAGATTGTGTAATATTATTGTGTAATTTTTCTGTTATATTTGTAGGAGATTTATCTCCGAGTGGTATATCCGATTGTGGATCGAGTGGTAGATCCATTTATGGATCGAGTGGTAGATCCATTTGTGGATCAAGTTGTAGAAGAGGTTGTTCTCTGGGTGGTAGGAGGTTTTTCTCCGAGTTGTAGGAGTTGCGGCTCCGAGGTGTAAGATTTGTTGAAATCTGAGAAAGGTGAAGTAGACAAATCTAGCTCTTTGTGGTAGATAGGCGAGGCGAGACAGTGGATGTACCAAACATGGGGAACCACTATAGATCTCTGTGTTCTGTGTGCTTGTATATTTTTAAGTAATTTTTATTATATAAAAAGACACAGACATCACCTATTCACTCCCCTCTAGTTGATTTAGGTAGACACTAGATACTTTTAATTGGTATCAAAGGGGCCTTTTGTTCGATATTAGGTTAACACCTTGAACAAGATCCCAGATCTAGCGTCAAGAGATTCCTTTTAGTAGCCATGGACAGAATCAAGGACATTTCTTCTATGAAGTTACCAGTATGCACCAAAGTGAACTTTCCCATGTGGAAAGAATGAGTTAGGTTCTTCATGGAAGCAGCAGATCCTAGAATTTTTTAGATTGTGGAAGAAGGACCGCATATACTTACACAAGCCTCAGCTTTGAACCCAGCTATCATGATCCCCAAGAAGATGATGGATCTCACTAAAGATAAAATTGCCCTAGTCTCCTTGGACAAAAGGCTAAGAACATTATAGACAGTGCAGTGGATGATTAGATGTTACAAAATTTATTCCACTACAAATCTGCCAAGGAGATGTGGGACTGCCTTCTAGTTCTGATGGAAGGAACAAAAGAAGTTAGAGATGATCGCAGATCATTGCTGAATCAAGAGTACGAAGCATTCAAGCAGGGACCAAATGACACCATTGCAGAAAACTTCGAGAAATTCTTCAAGATTGTCAACGGTCTCAGAATATATGCTCGCACCTTCACTAATGGTGAATTGAACGACAAATTCCATAGATCCTTGACAAAGGACTGGGACACTATAGTGGTAGCCACTAGGGAGTTTGGGAAGATGCCTGAGATTGACCCTCAGAACCTGTTTGGAAAGCTACTCTCCAACGAGCTTCAAATGAACACTAGAAAGAAGGAGGATCAAAGCAACATGACTTCAAGTAGAGAGAAGTCAGTTTCCCTGAAGGCTGAAGGTTCGAGGAAATATAAAGCCATGTCACCAGTAAGTACACGTGCTCCAAAAAGCCCAGAAGACTCTGAGCCAAGCAAATCAGGCTTTGAACTATCTAATGGGGTGTTCTACCTCATCTCTAAACAGTTCAAGAAATTGTTAAGCAAGAGGAGACAAATGAAGAATCAGTCGTCCTCCACTGACTTCAGAATATCACGTCGTGATGGTGATCAATCCAAGAAAAGCTACAACAAGGAGGACAGGTATATATTTAAACTAAGTAAATAGTTTTCCTATGATGTTGTTTTCTACTATTGTAATAAGCCAGGACACATGATTGCGGAGTGTCCCTACAAGAGGAAGGAAGGATCCAAGAGAGAGGAAAAGAGATCCTTCAAGGGCAAGAGGAAAGAAGAAAGGAGCTTCGTCGACATGAAGTCCAAGACTCTGAGCGACAGTGACTCCAGTGAATCTAGTTCAGAGAATGAAGAAGCTTACTTCGGTCTTACGACTTGATCAGATAAGGAAGTTGGTGACTCAGAGTATCATAGGAAGGTAAACTCATACACGATCCTCTCTTAGTCGGAAATGTCAACTAATGGTCATGAAGGCTATTCTTCTAAAGAGGATGATTCTGAATTGATGGTTCAGCATGAGAACCTTTTGAAAGCTTTTGACAAATACCGCAAGGTAGTCAAAAAGCAGGTAAATGAGATTGCCTCCCTCAAGGTAGTGGAAATAAGTCTGAAGGAGGAAATTATAGAATTACTTCCTCTCAAAGATGTAGTCCACTCCTTGAAAGAGGAATTGAAAAGCTCTGCTGAGACATTAAGTCTAAAAGAGAAATTCTTAGGTGAGCTAGAGGAAAAGCTCTTGGTGGAGAGAAAACTTGTGGAAATTTACTCCAAGCTGAGGACTATTCTTCCTCTCATTGATGAGTTTTCAGCTCCTAAGAAGGGTAGTGGTCTTTGCCAAATAACTGGAAAAGGTAAGGCTGCTAAGAAAGCCAGTGCCAAAGACAAAGGGAAGGCACCACATGTTCATCCCTTATTTAAGAAGGTAATCTTCCAGACGAAAAGTTTGACCTTGAGTCATCCTACGGTCATCTTACTAGGCCTACTTATGTAGACCCCAAGAAGCGATACCAGGGATGGACCCGTCCCCGGTACTATGGTGCCAGTGTTTTCAAAGCACCTTATAAAGAGATTCAACTTAAGAATTATGGTCCTTATATACATGGACACAACTATAAGAAGGCACCAAAATCCAAAACTTTTGTACCTAAGGCAAAGGAGATGGAGAAGCCCTATTTCTGTTGCAATCAGGAGGCTTCCACCTCCAAGTATGTTTACCCTGCTAGACCTTATATTCAAAAAGTAAATCAGGAGTACAAAAGAAGGTACAACAGGTTTGACTGTTAGTGCTGCGGCAAAATTGGTCATTTTGGCGTAGGTTGGTTTAACCCAACAAATTTTGAAACTCTACAAGTTAATAGTGCGAGACCGACCACTCGCAAAGTTAATGTTCCTAGTGGTGTTAAGCTGACAAGGAACCAAGGACCCTAATCCGTTTGGGTTTCTAAGGTAAAATGATTTTTGATTGCATGTATGTCCAAAGGTTAACAAAAATCTAATCTGGTATTTGGACAGTGGATGCTCTCGGCATATGACCGAGACAAGAAGCCTTCTACGAGAATTTAACCCAGTCGAAGTCGGACCAAAAGTTATATTTGGAGGGTCAGACAGGGGAATCACGAAAGGCTATTGTATGATTTCCAATGGCATAGTTTACTTTACAGACGTGGCTTATATTGAAGGATTATAGCATAATCTGATAAGCATAAGTCAATTATGTGACAAAGGATATATCATTGAATTATACAAGGACAAGTGTTTGATAAAGTCATTTGCAAACTTGGAGACGATCTTAACAGACACTCGGAGTAGAAATATATTTTTGTTTAGATTTTCTATATTTAGACACTTCTACACCAGTGTGCTTTTTTGCTAAAAGTAGTGCGTCTCTTTATGACCAATGACACAAGAGATTAGCACATATTAATTTCAAAACCATAAATATGTTATTTTCTCACAACTTTGTGTGATTCCCCCATCATTAAGTGCCTTAAAGAGAGTCCATGTCACGCATGCCAAATGGGTAAGCAGACGAGGGCTACCTTCAAGGGTATTGCAGAAAAAGATTCTTCAAGAAGTTCATACTTACTTCATATGGACTTATTCAGTCCTATGCCAATTCACAGTTTAGGAGGTAAGGTCTACAGGTTAGTAATTGTTGATGAATACTCTCGTTTTACTTGGGTGTTCTTTCTAAAACACAAATATGACACCTTCGACACATTCACTAATTTTGTTCGGCAAATTATGAATGAATTGAACTATTCAGTGGTCAAAATCAAAAGTGATCATGAAACAGAATTTAATTTTGTTGCTATGACAGAATTCTGAGGAAGTCAAGGTATCTTTCATGAGTTTTCCTCCCCGCGTACTCCATAGCAAAATGGAGTTGTTGAGAGAAGGAATACAACTATGTTGAACGATGCTTCACTTCTAGAGTACTTCTGGGCTGAAATCGTCAACACAGCTTGCCACGTGCAAAACAGAGCACTAATCAACAAAAGTTATCACATGACCCCCTATTAACTATTGAAGGGTAGAAAACCGAATGTGTCCTATTTTAGAATCTTTGGAAGTAAATGCTTCGTACTTAATAATGGGAAGTATTACTGCATTAAGTTTAGTGACAAATGTTTTGAAGTTATTTTCGTAGGATATATATAACGGCCCGGTCTGGCTAGGCCAAGCACCAAGCGTCGTCGGCCCACCAGCAGCCCAAGGAGAGACCAAGGCGCCACGGTGGTTCAGCCCAAACAACAAGCCTGCAGGCCATGCACCCCAACACAAATCTCTGCGCCTGTTTATTAGCAGCAGTAGGTTATTGCCACGGGGTCTCGAACCCACAAACTTGATAAGAGAGTATTATTACCACTCCTCATCACCAACTGAGGAGTTGGTGATGAGGAGTGGTAATAATACTCTCTTATCAAGTTTGCGGGTTCGAGACCCCGTGGCAATAACCTACTGCTGCTAATAAACAGGCGCAGAGATTTGTGTTGGGGTGCATGGCCTGCAGGCTTGTTGTTTGGGCTGAACCACCGTGGCACCTTGGGCTCTCCTTGGGCTGCTGGTGGGCTGACGACGCTTGGTGCTTGGCCTAGCCGGACTGGGTCGTTACAAAAAAGTGCACTTTTTTGTAACGACTCGGCCCATGGAAATATGCCGACCCTAAGCGTCAATACAGGGCTGCAACCCAAGCACCCCAAATCCTCTCGCGCCTGTTTATCGGTCGCACACATTGTTAGCGTTGGGTCTCAAACCCGCAACCCTTCATAAGGAGTCTTAATACCACTCCTCATCACCAACTGAGCTTTTGTAATGACCCGATCTGGCTAAGCCAAGCACCAAGCGTCGTCGGCCCACCAACAGCCCAAGGAGAGCCTAAGGCGCCACGGTGGTTCAGCCCAAACAACAAGCCTTCAGCCCATACACCCCAACAAAAATCTTTGCGCCTAT
Organism: Platanthera zijinensis; assembly: GCA_039513925.1. Classification (NCBI taxonomy): domain Eukaryota; kingdom Viridiplantae; phylum Streptophyta; class Magnoliopsida; order Asparagales; family Orchidaceae; genus Platanthera; species Platanthera zijinensis. Next base: position 141,590,711 of record CM077090.1, read on the forward strand.
TTATCAGCAGTGGTAGGTTTTTGCCACAGGGCCTCGAACCCGCAACCTTGATAAGAGAGTCTTATTACCACTCCTCATCACCAACTGAGCTCAGTTGGTGATGAGGAGTGGTAATAAGACTCTCTTATTAAGGTTGCGGGTTCAAGACCCTGTGGTAATAACCTACCGCTGCTGATAAACAGGCACAGAGATTTGTGTTGGGGGTGCAGCTCAGTTGGTGATGAGGAGTGGTAATAAGACTCTCTTATCAAGGTTGCAGGTTTGAGACCCCGTGGCAACAACCTACTGCTGCTGATAAACAGGCGCAGAGATTTGTGTTGGGGTGCATGGCCTGCAGGCTTGTTGTATGGGATGAACCACCGTGGCTCCTTGGGCTTTCCTTGGGATGCTGGTGGGCCGACGATGCTTGGTGCTTTGCCTAGCCGGACCGGGTCGTTACAAAAAAATTTCTTGGGGTGCATGGCCTGTAGGCTTGTTGTTTGGGATGAACCACCATGGTGCCTTGGGCTCTCCTTGGGCTGCTGGTGGGCCGACGATGCTTTGTGCTTGGCCTAGCCGGACTGGGTCATTATAATATAGTAGCCATAGTAAGGCATATAAGATTTTTAACAAGAAAACCCTGGTGGTAAAAGAGTCTATTAATGTTATATTTGATGAGACAAGCATGCTCCGGAGTAGCTCGTCTAGTGTCATTGGTGTAGATGCAGGTAGTACGTTCAAGGAACTAAGCTTGGATGAAGCAGTCAAAGAAGGTTCTCCAAGCTCATTCAAGCTCGTCAATCCAGGCTCGGTGGATGAAGAACTTCAAGAGGAAGAATTGCTTCAATCTACAGAGGATGCACCAGATATTGTAGAACCTATTATAGGGAGAGCAAGAAACCTAGCGTTCAGACACCTAGGTGATCAAATCATTGCAGAGCCAAGAGACAGAGTTATAATCAGAAGAGGTACAACTAACGAGTTATTGCATCTTAGTTTTCTATCTCAGATTGAGCCGAAGAAGTTTGAAGAAGCAAACAAGGATGCCTCTTGGATCATGCTAATGCAAGAGGAGCTCAACCAGTTCGAACGATGCGAATCTGGGAGTTTGTGCCCAGGCCCAAGGGACAGAATGTTATCGACACCAAGTGGGTTTTCAGAAACAAGTTGGATGAGAATGGAGTAATCATAAAGAACAAAGCCCGGCTTGTAGCTCAAGGATATAGACAAGAAGAAGGCATCGACATCAACTAGACCTTTGCTCTAGTGGCCAGGCTCGAGTTCATTAGGTTGTTTCATGCGTATGCTGCCTTTAAAGGCTTCAAGGTATATCAAATGGACATGAAGTCAACATTTCTCAATGGGAATCTGAAAGAGGAAGTATACGTAGCGCAAACCCCATGTTTTGTCAACTCCACCTTCCCTGAACATGTTTACTTTTTAAATAAAGCTCTCTACGGCTTAAAGCAAGCTCCACGAGCTTGGTATGAGACGTTGTCTAGCTTTCTTCTTGAGAACAAGTTTACAAGAGGAAAGATAGACAAGACATTATTTCTGTAACACACTCATTCGTCGTATAACATATGACAGAAGGTCCGGCCGGGGCCTGACGCTATATACTATGGACAGGTAAAGAGATTACTTATTGTTTCTAAATCCAAATTCAACTATGAATGCGTCCTAACTCAAAGCATTCTAGCAAAAGCATTTAGGTTAATAACCCATAATAGTAGGAATGTCCACTACAAAAGCTTGTACAGGAATGCCATATATATAAATACAATATTTTTCTTGGCCTTAAGGCCATACAACTGTTCTCTTTACATAAAGTGGTTTCATACTTTGGCACGCAGGCCGACCACACATGAAAATAGGAAAAATTTTCCACTCGGCCTTCGAGGGCCATCATAGCAGCAAGGGCTTCAGCCCGCTATTTCCTGCTCGGTCCAGCACCTGCACAGGGAAAGCCAACCACAAGGGCGGAAAACAAGGCAATGGTCAACATTCAGCTGACCAATTATAACGACCCTACCCCAAACCCGAGGTAGCGGTTAATCCCAGCAAGCAATGCAATCTCAATAGATATATCTCAAGAAAGTGCACTTCCACACATTTCAATATATCACAAATGTCGGCCTCACTTCCAGAAGCTCCATGCACTCAGGGCACATTATCGGTGTACCGGATTACCCAGGGTCCCACCCCCGTCCAGAGGTCCCAGACCTAACAGCAACTTTGAGCATTCCTGTTACATAGCCCACGGCCGGAAACTTTAGTCTTGATGGCGTACGGCCACAGACTCTCATTATGTGATCTTAATGAACGTTAATAACCTAGGCACTCAAGTTAGACAACCATAATACGGATACAGTTCAGCCTTTGTCCATTACTCAAATCGTCAATTCAATGTCTATACTGATTCGGGTCGGCTTCCCCTTGTCCGTTCGGCTCACTGGCCTTTAAGAGCTCATCTCTCACACTAGCCGCAATGTTTCCGAGAGACTGGCTTCACAATAACAAGTTATCTCGGAGCTATCACAAGCGACAACCACTATCGCCTGGCATTAGCGACAGAACATACTTTCTTTTCCCAGCCTTAATCATAATTGGACCAACTATCCAGAAAACCCTGCAGCCACCTGTAGTGCCAGAATACTGGTCTTTCACACCACAAATAGCTCGCTGGGAGCTATCGCCATCGGCGACATTCACTATCGCCCGACGATATCAACTGTTCTCCAAAACCATAATTTTCCCTGGGTATTTTCCTAGAATTCAACCCCAGTACTTCATGTTACTCCCTTTCACAGGCACAACCCACAGACCCTGTACAATACTCATTTATACACGGAGTCTTCTTCGATCTGCAAAATAAAACATCACTAATTTAGACCAACCTGTTCGGATGGCCTTCACATAGCATGCCTATTCCGTACTACACAATTCCGGATCTATATGAAAACTTAACCGGGGATAATGAGTATCGACCCAACAGAATTCTCTTAACACTTCCACCTTTTGGTGGAGGATTCCATGCACATGCAAAAGTAGGACTTCACTTGTCCAAGCAGGAGGTCGTTACCCTTGTAGTTTTCTTCGGAGCCATAACTTTGATCTTTGATCCGGATGGAATTGATTGTCACAACTTCCTCTCTGCGGATCTAGCATCGACTCGTGATTTCGATCCCAAGCACACTATGGATCGATCTGCTCTTGAGCTCCTTGACCTTTCCTCCTCTTCCCTCTCCAGAACTAAGCAAGAGAGCGTGTGAGATAAAATGAGAATGAAATCTCAAGTCCAGGCTTTATTTGAAAGCTACCACCGTGCGATAACTCCTACCGCCGCACTATATCATAGGCAGTGACTGCTTTGACAAGCTGGAGCTAGCGCCCCCACAATAACTTTCTAGCGCCGCGTGATAGCACACTCAACGATTCGTCGACAATATTGAAAGCGTTGAGTGCTACCGCAGCGCGCTAGCTTCCTACCGCCAGGCAGTAACAACCCGATCCCTGGGTCTTTTAATTTACTGAGCTATCATCAGCGATAAGCATATCACCACGCGATAACCTCCAATGGCCACTTCTCATTTTTGGGGTGTTACAATCCTCCCCTCCTTACAGAAATTTCGTCCCGAAATTGTATGCATCTATAAGGAAAACCAGCAATTAATATCTTAAAACATATTTTCCTATCACAAAACAATATTATAACATCATTTTACAAATAACTCGGGATATAGTTCGTGCATGGTTTGATCTCGCTCCCATGTCAGCTCTTCACGGCCACAGTTGTCCCAACGGACCTTGACCATCCCGATTGTCTTGTTCCGTAGTTGCTTGATCTCCGTATCCTCGATCCAAATGGGCCTAACCTTCATCGTTAGTCCATGATCGACCGATACTCGATCATTTGCAATCACTTGCGCCGACTCTTTCACAGCTTTTCATTGCACTGATATGTGAAGCACATCGTGCAAGCCACTTAGTTCCGCTGAAAGAGCTAACTGATAGGCAACTTCTCCAACTCATTCAACCACTTCAAACAAACCAAGATACCTCAGACTCAACTTTTTGAAGCGCTGAATCCTAGACACGCCTTTGAATGGCTTGATCTTCAAGTATACCCAATCGCCAACCGCAAACTCCACGTTTCGGTGCTTGGCGTTGTAGTACTTCTTTTGCCTGTCTTGGGCTATCAGTAGACACTCTTGTATAGTACGTATGGTCGAATTTGCATCTTGGACCTCCTTATTCTTATATAGCTTTGACTCGCCTGATTCCGCCCAAGCTAATGGTGTAAGACACTTCCTACCGTACAAAGCTTCAAAAGGCACCATCTGTATACTAGCTTGATAGCTATTGGTGTAGGCGAACTCGCTCATATAGAGATGGTCTTCCCACCTCTTCCTGAAATTTAAGACGCACATTCGGAGCATGTCCTCCATCGTTCTATTGGTCCTCTCAGTCTTGCCATCTGTTTGCGGATGAAAGGCCGTACTGAACTTTAGTCTAGTCCCCAAGAACTGATGGATTAGCCTCCAATCATTTGAAGTAAAGCGCCCATCTCGATCACTTACAATGCTACGGGGAAAACCGTGCAATCGTATGATATTATCCACGTACAGCTTAGCCAGTTTCTCAACTGAATCATCCTTCTTGTTCGGTATGAAGTTCAATGCTTTGGTTAGCCGGTCAATGATCACCCACACGACATCGTTTCCTCTTTGTGATCTCGGCAGCCCATGTAAGAAATCCATTAAAATGTCATCGAACTTCCATACCAGAATCGATAACAACTTCCATAAACCTCCAGGTTTATGGCATTCAGCTTTCACTAAGGCACAGGTCTGATATTTTGCCACATAATATGCTATGTCTTTCTTCATACCTGGTCACCAGAATAGTTTCCTCATGTCCTTGAACATCTTAGTGCTCCCTAGGTGGATTGAGAACTTTGTAAAATGTTCTTTGTACATCAACTTCTCCCGTAACTTACTAACGTTTGGGATGCACAATCGACCATCTTTTCGCCAAATATTGTCGTCTAATGAGAACTAGGAATTTGACCCCTCCGCTGCATAGCATTTTAGACTCTCATCGTGTTACGTTGCTTGTCGAACCCTATCCGCAAGGTCATACTGTACCTCCGTCCAGTTTAGGCACGCATCTGCAGTGGAATTCTTGTCAACATAAGAAATCTCTAAAGCCTGCAGCTCTTAGATCAGACGATCATCATGCATTTGTAACCAATATGCCCTTGCCGGAGTCCTACGACTCAAGGCATCTGTGACCACATTTCCCTTCCCAGGAGTATAATGAATTTCAAAGGTGTAGTCCCCGAGGAACTCCATCCACCTCCGTTGTCTCATATTAAGATCCTTCTGATCCAATAGATATTTCAGGCTCTTATGGTCCGTGAAGATGTCAACTTTCACGCCATATAAGTAATGACGTCACAGTTTAAGTGCAAATATCACCGCCACCAAGTCCAAGTCGTGGACGGGATAGTTCCGCTCATGCACTTTCAACTGGCGTGAGCCATATGCGATCACTTTTCAGAACTGAAGAAGAGACTAGCCTAGGCTGCTCCCTGGTGCATCACTATAAATTTCATAGTCATCTGAACCACATGTCGACGTCAAGATTGGCGCCATAGTCAAACAATTTTTTAGCTCCTCAAAAGCTCGCGTGCACTCTAGCGTCCAAACGAACTTCTGATCTTTCCTCGTCAGTGTTGTGAGAGGCAAGGCTATCTATGAGAAGTTCTCTACGAAGCGCCTGTAGTATCCCACAAGTTCAAGGAAACTTTGGACTTCAGCTACATAAGACAAAATTGGCCACTCCTGTATCACAACTATCTTCGTCGGATCCACCGCAATGCCTTTTCCACTTACCACATGGCCAAGAAAGGACACTGACAACAGCCAGAACTCACACTTTGAGAACTTGACATAGAGCTTGTGTCTTCTCAGGGTATGCAACACCATCTGCAAATGGTTCGCATGATCTTCTTCAGACTGAGAGTACACTAAAATGTCGTCAATAAAGATGATTACAAATAAGTGCAAGTACTCTTGAAATGTTCGGTGCATTAGGTCCATGAACACCGATGGCACATCTGTTAGCCCAGATAACATTACAGTGAACTCATTGTCCCCATAACGTGTACCAAACATTGTCTTGGGAATATCACATTACCGAATCGTCAACTGGTAATAGCCAGATTTCAGATCTTGCTTAGAGTATACCATTGATCCAACTAGCTGATCGAATAAGTCAGCAATTCGTGGAATTGTATACTTGTTCTTCTCCGTCAGCTTATTCAGCTCTCTATAATCGATGCATAGACACAGGCTACCATCCTTCTTTTTCACAAAGAGGATCGGGGCGCTCTAAGGTGACATACTTGGGCATATATAACATTGCTCTAGCAAGTCTTGCAATTGAACCTTTAGTTCTTCCATCTCCTTTAGCGTACTACAGTACGGCAAGCGGGCCACAGGTTTTTCACCTGACACAAACTCAATAGCGTAGTCAATCTCCCGCTGGGGTGGTAACCCAGGAAGATCCTTTGAAAACACATCTGCATACTTCAATACAATCAGAAGGTCCCTCAACCTGGTCTTTGGCTCAACAACCTCAATAAGAGTGAAGAACAATTCCGTGCCCTTCCGAACAGCCTTGACTACTTGGAGAGCAGACGTCAGTATCTTGCTCGATCCTCGCATACCAACGAATTTAGTCTCTAGCTCGATATTCTGACCCAGTGTGACTTCCTTTGAGTTACAATCAATACAGGCACGCTGCTCCGAGAGCCATTCCATACCAAAGATCACATCGAAATCAGATATTGGTAGTACGGACGCTTCCAATCTGAATTCCCGACTTCCTATCTGCACCTCAACATAACAAGACCTATCTACACGCATCACGCATCCATTAGGCAATAATACCTTTACACTATCTGCCGTCATACGAGTAGGCACTCTGATCCGTGACACGAAGTACTCGGATAGAAACGAATGTGAAACACCTATATCGAACAGTGCTCTTGCCGGACAGCTCCGAATAAGGACAAAGCCTAACATAAATAATTAATGCACTAGTAACGCACAAGGTACTAAGTATGGCAAGCAGTCAAAATTGTATCTTAACACATAACTTTGATGACGTCACTATGCTTTATGGCCTCCTGTTGGCCAAGGTTATATACTCGGGGTTGCTCCTGGGATGCAGAGGACTCCACCATTGTCTTTCCCTTTTCAGCATAAGTCACACCCATTCTCTTTTCCTCCTTTGGAGGTCGATAGCGGCAGTCACAGACGAAGTGTCCCGGCTTGCCACAAGTATAGCACGTACGAGGGCCTTGCCCAAAAGTTGCTCCAGACGCAACTGTAGAAGGAGCCTGTCCAGAAGACTTAGACCTTTTGTTGTTCCATTTCCTACAGTAGCTAGATTTTTCAGGACGCTACACTTTGAACTCCGGCTTTGTCATAGACAAGTGCCTATTGCCTTGTACCCTCTTTAAATATTTTTCCAATAAACGAGTCGTATCCACTAATGCTTAAAACCCTTGGTTCACCGAACTCGAGAGCAGAAATCTCAGCTCATCCCGCAGTCCCTCGTAGAACCTATTGGTCTTACGCTTTTCTTCAGCGAAGGTAGATCCTGCATAGCATCCCAACCTTGTAAACTCATATAAGTAGGTATCTACACTACCATATCCCTGAGTTAGACGCTGGAACTCATTTTCCATGGCTATGCATTGCGCCGACGACAGATGCTTCGCCAAGAACAGTCTCGAAAACTCCTATATCGAGACCTTTGATAGTTGTCTACTACTAAGTGGTGTAACTCCATTTCGTCCCACCAAAGCCGAGCTTCTCCTTCCAACAGGAAATTAGACAAGGTGACTTTCTGTCCCTCCTCTGTCCCTAACGCATTCAATATCCTCTTGACTCGCGCAAGACAGTCCTCTGCCTGCGTTGGGGATCCTGCACCTGTGAACGTGGGAGGATTGAAACTCATAAACTGCTTCAATTGTCGTTTAGCTTCTCGTGCATCTATCAAAGCCTCAACAGGTTCTTGCCTCACACCAGCCTGCACTGGCACCATTACAGGTCACGCCTACCTAGTCTGTTGTGCATTCATAACCATAAGCACTATCTCAGTAATGAATTGTACTATATCTATAGAAGGAGGAGGTGTGGGCACATCAGCAGGTGCCGCACTCTCAACAGAATGTTGGGGTACCGACTGCCCCGCACCACTTCTAGTCACCTATAAGCACACAAGACACAATTTAACGACCAACCAAAGCAGAAAACACAACTAATAGGAACATGCAGGGTCCTCAAACATGTGTATTTTCATTCCTAAGTGGACATTCATGGGTTTAGTTATGTTATCAAGGTAGCGCACATGCACGTGTGCACCACCCCTTTAAAGAATTCGACCACGAATTCAAAGAAGGAAGGCTAAGACAAATGTTGTATATATATATGTCATTCCTGTACAAGCTTTTATAGTGGACATTCCTACTTTTATGGGTTCTTAACCTAAATGCTTCCGCTAGAATGCTCTGAGTTAGGACGCATTCATATTTGAATTTGGATTTGGAAACAATAAGTAATCTCCTTACCTGTCTGTAGTATATGGCGTCGGGCCCCGACCGGACCTTTTGTCATATGCTATATGACGGATGAGGGTGTTACAAATTCTTAGGGAAGTAAAAGGCAAGATTCTGCCAGTACAAATTTATATCGACGAAATTATATTTGGTTCTATGGAAGACAACCTTTGTAATAAGTTTTCCAAACTTATGCAGGGGAAGTTTGAAATGAGCAGTATGGGAGAGATGGAGTATTTCTTAGGATTTCAGGTGAAGCAATCTGAAGATGGAATTTTCATCTTTCTAACAAAGTTTACCAAAGAGCTTCTTAAGAAATTCGGAATGGAGAATGCAACCTATATGAGGACTCCAATGGGTTCAACTATGTCTCTGGACAAGGATGAGAAAGGGAAACTTTTTGATGAAACCAAGTACAGTAGCATAATTCGATCCTTGCTTAACCACACTGCCAGTAGACTCGACATAATGATTTCAACATGCGTATGTGCTAGATTTTTGGTGAACTCAAAGGAATCTCATTACGTCGCTACAAAGCGAATTTTAAGGTACCTTAAGGGTACATCAAATCTTGGTTTATAGTACCCGGGAAGTAATGATATCGAGCTAATTGGGTTTTTAGATGTAGATTTTGCAGGAAGCTGGGATGACAGGAAAAGCACTTCCGGGACGTGCCGATTCTTCGAAAGAAGGCTTATCTCATGGAGCAGTAAGAAGCAGAATTGTGTGGAAACCTCAACTGTTGAGTCAGAGTACATCTCTGCTGGTAGTTGTTGCGCACAACTTCTATGGATCAGGAATCAACTCGAAGACTACAACCTAAAGTTCAGTGAGATTCCAATGTATTACTACTCATCCAGTGCAATAGCGATCGCACATAATCCAGTCTCACAATCGGACAAAACACATTGATGTGTGATATCAATTCATCCAGGAGCATGTGGATAAGAAGGATATAGTCCTTAGTTATGTCCCGATGGATAAGCAGGTCACGGATATTTTTACGAAGCCACTGGATGAGGCCAAGTTCTCATTTTTCAAAATGGAACTAGGGATGTTGAACAAAGACTCATGAAGAAGGCCAAGTAGACAAGAACTCACTCGGGAAATCTATAGCAAGGAAGAAATTTGTCCAAGGCAAACTCGTCGAGTATCGGTCGGCAAAAATCATTGATTCGTCAGATATTCACGAATTCACACGCCGAAACTTGTCGAATCTGACTTTGTACCCGGTGAATCTCGTCGAATTCTACTTAGGTCAAATTTTCATTCCTATATTGAATCTGAAGAGTCACGGCTAATCAGGTATGTGCCTTTTCCATGTATTAAATTTAAAATATATATATATTAAAAAGGGTTAGGGGCAACCACACGCTACTTCATCGAAACCCGAAGACGAAATTGCCGAATAGCCCTCTTCCCTACAATTCATTTTTTGGGACTATTCATCATCTTTATTCATTGCACTTGGTTTGTTCTTCATCGATTAGGTCTATGCAAGACATTTCTGATAGTCCAGTAGAGTCTCCTGTCGATTTCTTCCAGAAGATTGATTCCGCCGCCGTCCAGTCTCGCCAAATCCTTCCATGAAAGCAATATTAGTCCAGAGCCCTTTTCTGAATTTATGCAAATTTCTGATTCTCCATGGCCCCTCGCAGCACAAGTGGTTTGCTAGGAGGAGGAGAACTAGTTCGTATAGGTTTTTGCTTCAGCTTCTGATGAGTTTAGGAATGTGATCCCGATGTTGGAGACAATCGAGTTGTCTTTTGTACTGGAACACCCTTGCAAAATCTTGCACAAGGACGTTCTTGAGTTCTTCAAGAATGTCAAACTATGGCATGAAGATACTGTCATCAAAAGAAAGGTTCGTAAGACTTTAGTTAAAGTGAAGGCCTCTAATATCACCTGACTCTTGAGGCTTCCAGCCTGTGAAGAAGAGATCACGTCGAAGAGGAAGACTATCAAAATGCAAGGGCTCAAGTTTACTTCAAAAGTTCTTAATAATGTTGATACAAACACAAAGACAATGATTGTTGCCCATAGTAGATCGATGGCTCACCTTGACAACACTATTCCTGCTTATTCTAATGTTGTTTTTGAAGAAGTTTGAAAGGGGGAGGAGGCTATGAAAGCTAAGGTTGTTGCAGTTATTGCTGCCATGTTAGAGAATTTCAAACAGACAAATGACTACTGCTATGACAATTGTGTGTGGATACATGGTCAGATACTTAGCTCTCAAGTACCTATTGTGCTTGCTCATGATGAAGTTCAAGTTGTTGAAGATATTCCCCATGCTCCAGTCTATAAGAGAAGAAAGTATGGTGAAGGCCCTTATGCTACAAGATCAAAACCTGCCATAGAACTACGAGTCAAAGATAGAGAAATGGGTGAAGTGTGGAGTCCAACTTCAAGAGGAATTATTCTAGACACCTTCACCCTGGTTGATCTTGGAAATGAAAATAGATGGAACCACTATGATTAAGATGAATGGCATAAGTATGAATTGGCCTCTGCCAAGAGAAGTATACACTTCAGAAATCACAAGAATAATGATTCTGCGCCTCCAGCCCCTCCAAAATATTATCTGAAGCCCAAGGCTTATTTTGTCAGGTAGCATCAGAAGAGCCAGGACAAGCAGGGCTGAGGGTTGTTTGTTTTGTTTTGGATTATTATGTATGTGGTTGTAGTTGTCCCCCCCCCCAAACAAAAAAATATTATTGATATATATATATATATATATGTTTTAAATTTGTTAACTGGAATGTGCACTATGTTTTTATTTTGTTTATTTATATATCTTGTCATTTTATGTTTTATTATTGTTATTCAATTCACCTTATCTTCTAGGATTCTGACTTCTTTAAATAGGGGGAGATTGTTGGGTATTGTATCCACAATAATCTTGATTTGAAGAAGGGTCCATTTAAGCTAAGATTAATTATGATTGTATTTGATATTACGTTTTCAGTTATATACTTTCAGGTTTACATTGCTAAGTACACACCAATGTCAGGTTATAGTGGGTCAGAAATCACATGACTATACAATGCAATCCTTCATTGTGTAGGCCAATGTGTTGACTCACGTGTAATCTCTCTATTGGGGTGTATTTATATACCAAGTGCATGAGAAGGATCAAGGAAGAAGAAGAACTTGAATTCATGAAAACAGAAATTTTACCCAAGTAAAATTCGTCGAGTATTGTAAGGGATATTCGTTGAATTCGTCGAGTACTCATTGATACTCATCGAATTCGTCATATATACTTACTAGCACTCTTCAAATTCATCATATGTACTTGTGGTAGAATTTCTGATAAGTTGGAAAAATAGTTAAGTAAAATTCGTCGAGTATCATTTAGTATACTCGTCGAATTCATCAAATGTATCTAACAATACTTACCAAATTCGTCGAATATACATGACAAATACACGCCAAATTCGTCGAGTCATCTCGACACTACTTATCTGGATTTTCTTAAGGCTAATTTGTCGATTATCATGGCGTCGAGTGCATCGATGGCGTCGAGTGCGTCGATGGCGTCGAGTGCGTCGATGGCATCGAGTGCGTCGATGGTGTAGAGTACGTCGAGTGCGTCAATGGAATTGAGTGCGTCGAGTGCGTCAATGGTGTCGAGAGAGTCGAGTGCATCTTGGCGTCGAGAGAGTTGAGTTTGCTAGCCTATACTCGACGAATTTAGCGAGTATATTAGACGAAACTCGATGAATTCGTCGAGTATGATTTCAGCTTTGGCGTTGAGTGGCTAGTTAGCTTGAGCTGGATTTCTCTAAGTCAAATTCATCGTATATAAAAAACTATTCGGCATGTATACTAGCAATACTCGACGATACTCGACGAATATGACTTAGGTTAAATTTCTGACAGTTTTTTAAAATCAGGCTCGGGTTGGACGACGGCCATGCATAGTAATTTTCGCAAATCTATTTTTGAAATTTCTTTTATAACTGTTGCATTTGAAGTTGTCTATAAATACTTAGGGTCGATTTTTATTCAACCCTAATCTTGCAAATTGTTCTAATTTTCAAATCGAGAAAGTTTCCAAAATCAAATTTTGTCGGCTTCATGTACCGTACGTGAAATCCGATCGACCGACAACCGCAAGCGAGCAAGATTCCATCTTCAGTTTTCCGATTCAAATGGATCCAAGGGTTCTGAAGATTTACATTCCTACAGATCTAGTCGATTCAATGTTCAAGATCCAAGTCTTCAAAGTCTTCAAAGTTCTCGAGTTATCGTGTTCTCCAAGACTATTCAAGATCATCTTTTCGAATAATGATGAATAGAAGACTCCAGATCTTGTAAAGATTGTGTAATATTATTATGTAATTTTTCTGTTATGTTTGTAGGAGATTTATCTCCGAGTGGTAGATCCGTTTGTGGATCGAGTGGTAGATCCGTTCGTGTATTGATTCATAGATCCATTTGTGGATTGAGTCGTAGATCTGTTTGTGGATCGAGTTGTAGGAGAGGTTGTTCTCCGAGTGGTAGGAGGTTTGTCTCCGAGTTGTAGGAGTTGCATCTCCGAGGTGTAAGATTTGTTGAAATTTGACAAAGGTGAAGTAGCCGAATCTAGCTTTTTGTGGTAGATAGGCGAGGCAGGACAGTGGACATACCCAACATGGGGAACCACTATAGATCTCTGTGTTCTATGTGCTTGCATATTTTTAAGTAATTTTTATTCCGTGAAAAGACACATACATCACCTATTCACCCCCCTCTAGGTGATTTAGGTAGATGCTAGAAACTTTCACTTGGAGATAGTGCCATGGGAGAGTCATGAGCTTTTAGCAGGAGATAGGGATCTTCAAACTCTAGGACAGGAGGAAGCACCTCTACTTTGGATGTTTTCCCCCTCAACTAGAGGCACGCCTGGAATTTGTGCAATCTTTTTCTAGAGATTATGTATAAACTTGTCGATTTGGTCTTGAAGAGACTTCAATGGCTGGTTCATCTCCCCTTCAACCAAAGCTAGAAGATCTATTGGGAGACTTACTATCATATTGGAAGTAGCAGGAGCTTCCTCAGCAGCAGCCTCATCAACAACATCAACATCATTATCAACATCATTAGTAACATCAACAAAATCAGTAACAACATCAACATTGACCTCAACATTTCCACCATCAGCATCATCATCATCATCAACAATATTATCCTCATTATCCTTAGAAGCATCATTAAGATCAACATCATCAACAACTGTGTCAATAATAAGAACAACTGTATCTACACCACTGTTTCTACAAACACTGTAGTCTTAGGAATCTATGTCTCTATAGTCTCTGTGGCTACTGGTAATGGCTCGGGAGAAATGGGAACAAGAACAATCATAGTGGGAAGTGTCTCCCCCTCAGCAATTGCACCAGAACTCTCAGGTGCTTCATTGGGTATAGGAGTTAGAATTCTCTCCTCCTCAAAGAATTCTTCTTCCTCTGCATCATCAAGCATCCCACCTACCCTGGGAATTCTCCTCTCCCACCTATTGAAAATTAAAGAGCCAATCTTATTAAGGTGATGAATAGGTATACCTAAAGACATATCAAACTGATTCATGTCCATTTGGTTGAGATATAGAGTGAGAACTCTTCCAAAATTTTGTGCATTCAAACATTCCTTTATCTTCTCAAATAAGACTCTTCCCTAATCAATCCTCTTCCTGCAGATCACTACAGTGAGGAGCTTGAACATCTCACCAGAAATATAATCTTGTGATCCAACCTTGCACAAAAGGACTTTTCCCATAATGTCTGATAGCAGCTTCCCTTCCTCATTCATCCCTTTCCTTTTGATCAAGATAGTTCTTCTTAGCAGACCATAGAAAAGAAGGGCTCGATGCAATTCTATCTCTTCAATCAATTCTTCATCAACCACTGACGGCAACCGCAAGTATCTATTCAAGAGACTTGCCTTCACTTTAACAGAAGTGTTCCTGACTTTACTTTTTATCACGGTCCCTTCATGATGAAACTTGGCATTTTGCTAGAACTCCTTGACATCTCGATTAAGGACTCGGCAAGGGTGTTCTAGAAGAAAAGTCAGCCTTGCCGTCTCGAGCATCAAGATAACATTTCTGAATTCATCCGAGGCTGAAGCAAATCCTGTGGGTAAAAGTTCACCACCGACTTGAAGGTTTCTACTGCCTCTGGGAGCCATCACTGAAACTCGAACTGTAACTTATGGGAAAGACGAGAATTACTGGAGAGATACTACAACATGGCTTGAGATGAAGTTAAGAGTATTGTCTTTGATGAAATTGACGACGAAGTCCTCCACTAATGGAGGAGAATCGGCAGCAACTAGCCATTATCAGCAGTTGAATCATCAGAAGGAGTTGAGAAGTCTTGACGAATCATGTGAAATCCAAATGCCTTAAGTCCTATTTATATAGTTTGGAAATTAATCTTCAGATCCAATACATAAAGACTTAGAAATTTTTTTGACCATGAGCAGATTCGGCGAAATGTCCCGAGAAATCCTGATAAATTCGTCAAAATGACTCATGTAATCCAAGTAATTCGTCGAAATGACTCGTAAAGAAGTCCTGATTTCACGTGAAGTCTCAATGAATTCGTTGAAAT
The DNA here is from genome assembly GCA_039513925.1 of Platanthera zijinensis. NCBI lineage: Eukaryota > Viridiplantae > Streptophyta > Magnoliopsida > Asparagales > Orchidaceae > Platanthera > Platanthera zijinensis. The sequence goes on from CM077090.1 coordinate 141,605,921, forward strand.
GATATGGGTATATTCGACGAATTTTCCTTAGAATTTCCGAGATGATGAATTCATGTACTTTTGCTGATTTCTTGACTCTTTACAACTCCTTGTTGAGCATACCAAGTTCCATCTTGAATAAATTGAACTTGGCCTCGTCCAGCGGCTTTGTGAATATGTCGGAAACTTTCTTATCCGTTGGGACATAACTGAGATTTATGTCTCTGTTCTCCACATGCTCCTAGATGAAATGGTACCTTATCTTGGTGTGCTTTGTGTGGTTGTGAGAGACTGGATTATGAGCAATTTCTATTGGGCTGGAAGAGTTGCAAAACATGGGAATCTCCTTCAGCTTCATGTTGTAGTCTTCAAGCTGATTCCTTATCCATTGAAGTTGTGCGCAATAACTACTTGTGGAGTATACTCTTACTCAGTAGTTGAGATTGCAACATAATTTTGCTTCTTACTGCTCCATAAAATAAGCTTTCTTCCAAAGAACTCACACGTCTCAGAAGTGCTTTTCCTATCATCTCTGCTTCCTGCAAAGTCAGCTTCTGAAACCAATTAGTTCACAGTCATTACTTCTTGGGTACCATAAGTCAAGATTTGGTGTGCCTTTAAGGTATCTCAAAATCCTCTTTGCAACGACATAATGAGATTCCTTATAGTTCACCTGGAATCTAGCTCATACACATGTTGAGAACATTATGTTTGGTCTACTAGCAGCGAGGTATAACAAGGATCCAATTATGCTTCTGTACTTAATTTCATCAAAAGGTTTCCCTTTCTCATCCTTATCCAGAGTCATAGTTGAACCCATTGGAGTCCTCATAACGGTTGTGTTCTCCATTCTGAATTTCTTAACTAACTCTTTGGTGAACTTTTTTGAGAGATGAAAATTCTATCTTCAGATTACTTCACCTAAAGTCCTAAGAAATACTTTAGCTCTCCCATACTGCTCATTTCAAACTTCCCTTCCATCAAGTTAGAAAACTTTTTGCAAAAGTTATCATCCGTAGATCCAAAGATAATGTCGTCGATATAGATTTGCACCAGCAAAATCTTGCTTTTAACTACCCTATGAAATAATGTTTTATCTATGTTCCCCTTGTAAACTTATTCTCAAGAAGAAAGCTAGATAGTGTCTCGTAACAAGCTCGAGGAGCTTATTTAAGACCATATAAAGCTTTGTGAAGAAAGTAAACATAATCAGGGAATGAAGAATCTACAAAACCTGGGGGTTGTTCTACGCATACTTCTTCCTTTAAATTATCAATAAGGAAGGCTGACTTCACACCCATTTGATAGACCTTGAACACTTTGTGAGAAGCGTATGTGAGGAACAACCTGATCGCTTCGATTCTTGCAACTGGATCAAAGGTTTGATTGAAGTCGATCCCTTCTTCTTGTCTGTACCTTTGGGCTATAAGTCTGGCTTTATTCTTTATAATGACACCATCTTCGTCCAGCTTGTTTATGAAGACCTATTTCGTCCCGATCACATTATGTCATTTGGGTCTTGGTACCAGCTCCCAAACTTTGCACCTCCTGAATTGATTGAGCTCTTCTTCCATTGCAATGATCCATGAAGCAACTTTATTTGCTTCTTCAAACTTCTTTGGCTCAATCTAGGAGAGAAAACTTTAGTGCAAAATTTCATTAGTTGTACCTCTTCTTGTTCATACTCCATCACGAGGGTCTCCAATGATCTAATCAACTGGATGGTCTCTTGAGTGTCTGATCACTATATTCCTCGCATCCTCTATGCCACTAGGGGGTTCTGATATTTTTGGTGCATCTTCTTAAAATTGATGGAGCTCTTCATCCTGAGGTTCTTCTTCCACCAGGCTTGGAATGTTAACTTTAATTGAGCTTGGAGCACTTTCCTTTTCATTTTCTTCCATGCTTAGCTCTTTTAATTTTGTACCTGCATCTTCAATAAATACACTAGAAGAGATACTATGAAGCATGCTCGTCTTATCAAATACAACATTAAAGGTTTCTTCTACCACAAGGGTTTTCTTATTGAAAATCCTATATGCCTTAATATGGCTACTATAGCCAACGAAAATACCTTCAAAACACTTTTCACTAAACTTAGTTTTGTAATACTTCTCATTATTAAGTACAAAGCATTTGCTACCAAATATTCTAAAATAAGACACAGTTGGTTTCTTGCCCTTCAATAGTTCATAAGGTGTCTTATGGTGGTTCTTATTTAGAGTGCTCTGTTTTGCACGTGGCAAGCAATGTTGAAGGCCTCTGCCCAGAAGTACTCTGGTAAAGAAGAATAGTTCAACATAGTTTTGCATGAATCTATAAGAGTTCTATTCTTTCTCTTATTGACTCCATTTTGTTGTGAAGTGCGAGGAGAGGGAAACTCATGAAAGATACCTAGACTTCTACAAAATTTTGTCATGGAACCAGATTCAAATTCTATTCTATGGTCACTTCTGATTTTGACCACAGAGCAGTTCAATTTGTTTTGAATTTGCCTAACAAAATTGGTGAAGGAATCATATGTTTATGACTTGTGTTTCAGAAAGAACACCCATGCAAATCATGAGTAATCATCAACAATAACCAATGTGTAAGCTTTACCTCCTAAACTACAAATCTGCAAGGGACCAAATAAGTCCATATGGAGCAGATATAAACATCTGGTAAAATCTTTGCCAACGATGCTCTTAAAGGTAGCCCTTATCTATTTACCCATTTGGCATGAGTGACAAGGTCTCTCTTTAACGCTCTTAATTGTTGGGGCATCACGCACTAAGTTATGAGAAAATAATACATTAATAGTTTTGAAATTAATATGTGCAAATCTCTTGTGTCATTGGTCACAGAGAGACGCACTATCTTTTGCTAAAAAAACACACCGGTGTAGAAGAGTCTAAACAAAGAAAATTTGAGCAGAAAATATTTCTACTCTAAGTACATGTTAAAATAGTTTTTGAGCTATCAGACGACTTTATCAGGCACGTATCCTTATAGAACTCTACCATATAGCCTTTGTCACATAATTGACTTATGCTAATGAGATTATGTTGTAATCCCTCAACATATGCCACGTCTGTGAAAGAGACTATACCGTTAGAAATCATACCGTAGCCTTTAGTGATTCCCATATCTGAACCCCCAAAAATTACTTTTGGGTCATCCTCAACTAGGTATATTGTAGAAGTAGGTTTCTTGTCCCGGTCTGGTGCAGAGAGCATCCATTGTCCAAATACCATATTGGTGTTTTGTTGGCCTTTGGACATACCTATATTTATAAACTAATTTCCCTTAGGAACCCAAACAGATTTGGATCCTTGGTTCCTGGTTAGTTAAACACCACTAGGAGTGTTAACATTACGAGTGGTCATCCTAATAGTGTTAACCTATGGAGTTCTATAATTCTTGGGATTAAACCAACAATCGGAGACAAAGTGACCAACCTTGCCACAACACTAACATTCAAACCTATTGTATCTTCTTTTATTCTCCTGCTTTACCTTTTGAATGGGAGGTCTAGCAGTAGTAGCTGACTTGGAGGTAGAAGCCTCGTGATTACAGCACACACAAGACTTCTTCATCTCAAGTGGCTTGCGAACAACATGTTTTACCTTTGATGTCCTCTTTGCACTTGGTCCATGAACGAATGGACCAAAATCCTTAAGGATAATTTCTTCATGAGCCACTTTTAGAGCACTCATTCCAAAATTCCTAGGGTGGCTCCATCCTTGGATGTTTTTTTAGGATCAACATATGTCTTCCTAGCAAAGTGACTATTGGATACCTCAAAGTCATACTTGTTCGTAGGGAAGATGACTTTCTTGAAGGTGGTTTGACTTTGATCAGCCTTCCCTTTACCCTTAGTGGATTTTTGTCCCACTCCACTACCCTTCTTAGGAGAAGAAAATCCATCAATAAGATGAAGGATAATGTTAAGCTTCGAGAAGCTTGCTATAAGCTTCTTCTCAGTTAACAAATCGATGACTTTCTCTTTAAGCTGTACATGTTCAGTAGAGGTCAGGAGTTCCTCTTTAAAGGATTGGACTTCGTCTCTGAGAGGAGTCAATTTTTTAATTTCTTCTCTTAGATCAAATTCCATAGCCTTGAGAGAGTTAATCTCCTTGGCCTGTGTTTTGACTTCCTTGCGACATTTGTCAAAACTTGCCAACAGTACCTTATACTAAGCTAATAAATTTGATTACTCTTTAGAAGAATAGTATTCATGGCCTTACGATGTAGATTCAAACTTGGAGAGAGGTGTGTGAGAATTTACCTTCCAATTATACTAGGAGTTGCATTCATCCTCGTCAGTATGTGCAATTAGCCCAAAGTAGGCTTCCTCATCTGAGCTTGACTTGTTTGAGTCACTATCGCTCAGATTATTTGTCTTCTTTACGATGAAGCTCTTATCCTCCTTCTTCTTACCTTTGAAGAGTCTCCTCTCTTCCTTCTTAGATCCATCCTTCTTATTGTAAGGACAGTCAGCGATCATATGCCCTGACTTATTATAATAATAGCACACAACGTCAGTTGAAATATGTTTGTTAGGTTTCGAGTTATACATGTCATTGTTGTTATAGTTTTTCTTATAGTGATCACCATCACCACGTGATCTCCTATAGTTTGACGATGAGGGCTAATTTCTCATCTGCCTTCTCTTGCTGAGCATCCTCTTGAATTGTTTTGAGAGTAAAGAGAACTCTCCGTCTGACATTTCAGAGCATGAGGTGCTCGGCTCTTAGTCTTCCTGATCACATGAGGTTAGTTTTCTGGCATGAGACACAGCTCTAGTCTTCCGTAACCCTTCAACCTTCATGGACACTGACCTTTCTCTGGTTGCAGATCTTCTTTCTTCTTTTTTAACTTTCCTTGTGTCGATTTGAAGCTTATAGGAAAGCAGCTTCCCAAACAGATTCGGAGGGTCAGTGTCGGCAAGTCTACCAAACTCCATTTTTTCGCAAACCATGTTATCCCATTCTTTAGTCAGGGATCTCAAGAATTTGTTATTAAGTTCACCGTTTGTAAACATGCGACCGTAATTCCTTAGCCCGTTGACAATCTTGAAGAACTTCTCGTAGCAGTCAGCTATGGAGTCTCTTCTGTATTGCTTGAAAGCTTCGTACTCCTAATTAAGGGGGATTTCTGGTCATCCCTAACATCCTTTATACCTTCTATGAGGACAATTAGAGAAGTCCACATATCTTTGGTCGACTTGCAGTGGATTAGATTCTGAAACATTGAGTCGTCCATAACACTTGTAATAATGTTCTTTGCTTTCATGTCCAGAGAGATAAGAGCAATCTCATCTTTAGTTAGGTCCAGCATTTTCTTAAGAACCATCAGAGTTGGGTTGATGGTTAAAGCAGTCATGGGCAAATGCGGACCCTTCTTCGACAATCTAAAATTTTTTGGGATCGGCACCTTCCATGAAGAACCTGACTCTTTCCTTCCACATGAGGAAGTTTTCCTTAGAATATACAGGCATCGTCATGGGGGACATATCCTTGCTTCTATACATGATAGAAAATCATGCGCTTTGACAACTAGATGGAGATCTTGTTTAAGGTGTTAACCTTTTAACAAACAACCGTTCTCTAATACCAATTGAAAGTATCTAGTTGTCTACCTAAATCACCTAGAGGGGGTGAATAAGTGAGTTTTATGTATTTTTGTGGAATAAGAAAAAAAGTAATAAGAAACAAGCACACAAAAGCACACAAGGATTTATATATTGATGCAGAAAATCCCTCTGCATGCTCGAGAGTGGAGCACGTACGATCTGGGTTGCGGGGATAGTGGGAGATTAATGTGGAACTGTCGAGCAGCCGGTTACTTTAACCGTTAGGGATTGGCGGTTGAGGCTGAGAGAAGGGAGAAAGGAAGAAGAGAGGGGCCGCTTGCAGTGGCAACAATAGAGTTCGCCCGCCGTGGCTTAAATGCCACTCCTGCGACGGTCTTTCCTTTGATTATGAATCGATATTACAGCTTGAGTTTGATCCTTTACATTGAAAATTATAAAGGGTACAAGGTTAAGTTGGCGGCTAAAAGAGAGGAGATTGCCAGAGGCTGCGTTGACTGATCAGATAGGTCGGCAGACCGCGCGGACTGCTAATCCCATAGCTCGCTGCCTGAGGCCGAGCGGACTGCGTAATCAGGCAGAGAAGACCATTGAGGTCGCTGGGACAAGCTGCTTGAGCCATGTTCAGGAACTAAACTACAAGGCTTAGCCGATGAGGCTGCGTGGACAGGCGGTCAGTCCGCGAGAAGGGTTGGCGGACAAAAATTCATATCTGCAGGGCTTGCTTCCAATGTTGCTCCCTGATGCTTGTCTCCAGGGGTCCTCTACAAATGAGAGGTATGGGGGGATATTTATAGGCTCGAGGAGGAATATTCCAGAACTAGGATTGATGACATTACCCCGATGATACGGGCGAGCTGCGATCGAGTCCGCGACATGCTGTAGACTGAAGAGTTTTTCGCTTACTACTGGGAGAAGGCGATGCTGGGAAGCCGAAGTGCTTCTGGAGGACTACGCAAAGAGTTCGCCTGGTATTTGGCGGATAGGGATTTTGCCTCTATTGTTGGATGAGATGAGTCTGCCACCTACTGGCAGGCTGGTGTTGAGTCTGCTCTGTGTTGTGCAGCCTGATGAAGAGTGCTTGAGGGTGGAGAAAGTCCACCTCCCTTATGCAGGCTGAGACTGAGTCCATCACCTTCTGCCAAATAGAAGGAGCAGGTCACACCTGCTAGGAGGGCTGAGGGGGCAGGTCGCCCTCTCCTGGGTGACTTGGAGGCAGGACGCCAGCTGAAGTTCCTCCTTCTGCTGGGTGACCTGGAGGCAGGTCGCCTACTAATGGGAAGAGGCGAGTCCGCCACCAACTAGCGGGTTGACTCTCCTCCATTTGTTGGCGGACTGAGACCGAGTCTACCACTTTTGGGCGAGCTAGGATTGAGTCCGCCTACTGTTAGCAGACTGAGGTGGAATCCACCCCATTCTTAGGCGGTCCACTACCAAGCGGTCTGTTAATAAGGTTGTTGTAGACTGGGTTGTGAGGCCGCCTTTCACAGGAGGACTGAAGAAGATCCTTGGTCTAGGTCAGTTCTTTCTTGTGGTGGCCTGAAGTAGAGTCTGGGATATGGTGGCGGGCTGGAGAAGAGACCGCTACCCGCCTGGCAATCCGCGTGACCTGATGTTGCATAATGGGAAGCAGTCCGCGCCATCGCAGAGATGGCGAATACTGGGCAGATAGCCTAGCCGCGCGGACAGAGAAGTTTATCCACACGATTAGCTGAAAAATAGGTCGTGAACCCCCTGGATGAGATGGAGCAGTCCGCGACTTGAGAGCTAGCCACCTTGGGAGGGATCGCCGATTTCTAGGTTAACATAATCCCCACACTTTTTTAAGTTTGCAGAAAACTTCAAAAAAGTAGAGGTAACCTCTGAAATTGTGATCTACCCCAAGTAGGAAAATGAAATATAAAGGGGGAGATGTAGAACCTGATGTCTCTCCTCAAAAAAGTCTGTAAACTTATTCTCCTACAAAGGAAGATATTGTAAGTGATAAAAGCCACATCTCTTGTGTACCTAAATTGTTCTTGCAAAGTGAAGAAGACTTGTGAATGCCTTCTACTGAGCTCTACAAAACAACGGTGAGAGGAGGTATAGAAGAACAACAGCTTGCAATTACCTGAAGGGAGCTTGCAAGCAGCTGCTAATCTCTATAATAAAGAAGGGTAATAAGCAAATATGAAAGAAAAAAATGATTTGCTAGTACCTGAGGAGAACTTACAAGCATCTGCTAATCTCTGCAAAAAGAAGATTAAGAAGCATATATGAAGGAGAAAATGATTTGCAAGTACCTAAGGGAAACTTGCAAACATCTGCTAATCTCTGCAAAAAGAAGAGTAAGAAGTAAATATGAAAGAAAAAAATGATTTGCAAGTACCTGAGAGGAACTTGCAAGCATCTGCTAATCTCTGCAAAAAGAAGAGTAAGAAATAGATATGAAGGAGAAAATGATTTGCAAGTACCTTAGGGGAACTTGTAAGCATCTGCTAATCTCTACAAAATGAAGAGTAAGAAGTATATATGAAGGAGAAAATTATTTGCACGTACCTGAGGAGAACTTGCAAGCATCTGCTAATCTCTGAAAAAAAGAGTAAGAAGCAGATATGAAAGAAAAAATAATTTGCAAGTACCTGAGGGGAACTAGCAAGCATCTGTTAATCTCTGCAAAAAAGAGTAAGAAGAAGATATGAAGGAGAAAATGATTTGCAAGTACCCGAGAGGAACTTGCAAGCATCCTCTAATCTCTGTAAAAAGAAGAGTAAGAAGCAGATATGAAAGAAAAAGAACTTGCAAGTACCTGAAGAGAACTTGCAAATATCTACTGATCTCCGCAAAAAGAAGAGTAAGAAGCTGATATGAAAGAAAAAGAACTTGCAAGTACCTAACGGGAACTTGGAAATATCTGCTAATCTCTACAAAAAGAAGAGTAAGAAGCAGATATGAAAGAAAAAGAACTTGTAAGTACCTGAAGGGAACTTGCAAATATCTACTAATCTCTACAAAAAGAAGAGTAAGAAGCAGATATGAAAGAAATGCAAAGCGTGGGTACCTGCTAAATGTTGAGATGGTAAGGAAGATGTAATTGAATAGTAGAAAGAATACCTAACAAACTCAGCTATCACTGAGTAAAAGAATGGGTTGAATCGAGTAGAGATCAAGTCATAATAATAATCTTCTTGCACAGTCATATATGATATCCATAACATGAAATCCGGATCAGCCAAATGAAAAATGCTTTGATAAGATTTCAATAACATGGCTTGTCGACCAAGAGAACAAGATTCTTTGATTGAATAATCGATGCCAAGAATATTAATAAGCATAGCAAATGTACTGCCAGTAGATAGAGCTTTATGGAGGCCGAGTATATAAAGCGAGCATAAGCAAGAAGTATAACGCCATAAATCCTTCAAAGAGATTGAATTTAACCTGTTAACCTGAAGGAAAGCAGTTTTGCAAAAAGCAGACTAACCGCACTCCCTTGGAAGGGCACAAAAATGAAAAACAAGATCCTAAGAAGGAATGATGGACGCACTGATCTCATGCCTTAGGGCTACAAGCTACGCTGATCAGTTAGGCCAGGTGCGTCAATTGGTCTATAGCTTTGCTCGCCCGAAAAGATTAGCGATGTTGTGGGTCCCCGGAAGGCATGGCTTGAGAGTACCATAGAGTATTCGACTATCACATCGTAAGGTGATCAATAAGGTCGGGTACGCCTCAGGTGTTACCCGAGGGCTGCATTACCCGCTCAAGAAAGATCACCAAAGCTGTAATAGTATCCCTAGCAGAGCACAGTAGAGCTAACACATATGACCTCCCTTGATGCACACTTTGTGTTAGATACCGGCTAGGATCCGAAGCCCTGAAGTCCGCCAGCACAGATTGGACGGCTCCTACTGCACTTATGCGAACACTCCCCTCTATATGTGGTCATGGTGATATTACGCTAGGGAACAATCTATGGGGGGTCAAACAAGACTAAGCGATCCCTTTCACAAAGACAAAATAGAGGAGGAAGCACTCCAAAAAGGGAAATGTGTCAGTATGGGATCTCTGACGTAAAAATTTATTGAAATGATTGAAGGAGAACTTAGAAAATGTTCAGAACATATGTAAGAGAATGTTCGGTATGGAGAACAAAACTGATCGGGCATGATTACGAAGAGCTTTTGGAACTTTGTCATGTCCATCTTCACCTCAGAATAGATTTCCAGGGCGCCTACGTCATTCGCATCAATGGTCTCACCGTCAATGAAATTAAGATCATTGTTGATTTGGTTCGTTCCCTTTAAGCCGAAAGGAATGTCTGCTACTTCTTTGCCTTTTGAAGTAGACGGATCAGAGTGGTCATTCTTCTGGAATAAGTCATGCAATTTTCCCTTCCTCAGCATCTTCTCCAACAGTTGACGAATCGCTCAGAAGTTTTCAGTTGGATGCCCTTTCTCTTTATGAAATTCGCAATAGGGATCCGAGTCATTGAATCTTTGATCAGCGGGTTGGTAAGGTCTCTTATAACCGGTCTTTCCTTTTATCATTTGGACTACTTCCTGTATAACTTGGTCTAGTTCAAGTTCTGGCAAGTTGCCACCTTGCTGCTAGTAAGCATAAGCTGCTAACAGAGCTATTGCCAGATAAGCGGGAGGAACTGACGATTGTGATCTTTGACTTTGTAAGTGATCTTGGCCTGGGAAGAGGCGTTGATGACGTCGAAAATTTCTTCCCTTTCTTGTTCGCAATTGAAAATCCTTGTGAGGAGACTTTGGAGGTTGCCCATATGAAGAAGAAGGATCTTTCTCTATTACAAGCCTGGAGATGTAGTTGGGATTACTCTTTTCACCTTGTATGTATAAGTTGGCAAGACTGATCATCTCCTGATATGTCCTCGGCACTCGGGCGTTATCCTCGAATTTTAGTAGTCTTCTCTTAAACCACTTATCAGGGCGACTCGGTACATCTCTGGATCGATGTTTTCAATGTCAAGAATCTCTCTTTGAAAATGATCGACAAAATGAGCCCAAGTCTCATTTTCTCGCTGCCTGATCTCAAATAGGGATTCTGGCCCGCTCTTCCTCTAGGTAGAGGTAGAAAACCTGAGTTGAAGCTCTCTTCATAGATCAGCAAAGGAAGCGACAGACTGAGGGCGAAGTCTGTAGAACCACTCTCTTGCTTATTCATCAAAGGATGTTACGAAGAACTTGCACCTGGTAGCATTGGTAAGAGTCTTAAGGGCAATAGCTAACTCAAAAGCTTGTAAGTGTGCAACTGGGTCTACTTCCCAATATAAGTTGGTAATCATGGCTCTCTGAAGTGAGCTGGAGTTGGTTCTTGCAGGATACTACCTGTAAATGGCGATGGCTCTCCCTATTCTCCTAGAACAAAGGAAAAGGAAAAAAATGGAGGATAAGCTGCAGTTGAAAAATGAGCAGGAGGATAGAAAGGAAAAGCTATTGCGGGAGGTTCAACTGCAGGAGCTGAAGGGTTTTGATGACTTCCCTGAAAATTCAAAAATCTTGTTGGACTTCCTCGGGAAGCTTCCCAGAAGAAGTTTTGACGAGCTATGAACTCATCATTTTGAGATCTCAAAGGAGTTGTTGCCTGCCCTAGCGGATAGGTTGTTGGATAAACAGGAGGATAGACCGATGGATAGGCTGGAGGATAAGTTTGTGGATTATCCAATGCTAGCATTGGATTGACTGGAGGAACTGGTGCTATTGTGGATTACACCTCTAATCGTTGTGTGATAGCAGCTAGAGTATGGTTGATTGCTTGGAACTGTTGGGCAGTTTCCTGATGCGATAGGCTGGAGGATAGCTCCAAGGCTTCCTAGAGAGGATCTTCACCAGGACTTGAAGGAGCAAGGTTCATGGCAGTTTGATGATCTATCATGGCTAACCATTAGATTTCACCATCTGTTTGAAATCTGAAGGTCCCGTGTTAACTGTTGATGCATAAAATTCCTCTGCATGCTCGAGAGTGGAGCTTATTCGATCCGAGTTGTAGGGATAGTCGGAGATTGATGAGGAACTGTCGAGCAGCCGGTTACTTTAACAGTTAGGGATTGGTGGTTGAGGCCGAGAGAAGGGAGAAGGGAAGAAGAGAGGGGTGGCTTGCAGTGGCAACAACAGAGTTCGCCCACCGCGGCTTAAATGCCACTCCTGCAATGGGCTTTCCTTTGATTAGGAATCGATATTATAGCTTGAGTTTGTTCCTTTATATGGAAAGATATAAAGGGTACAAGGGGAAGCTGGTGGCTAAAAGAGAGGAGATTGCTAGAGGCCGTGCGGACTGATCAGATAGGTCGGCAGACCGTGTGGATTGCTGATCCCACAGTTCGCTGCCTGAGGTATAACGGACTGCGTAATGAGGCAGGGAAGACCATTGAGGTCGCTGGGACAGGCTGCTTGAGGCAAGCTCAGGGACTAAACTGCAAGGCTTAGCCTCTAAGGCCACACGGACAGGAGGTCAGTCCGCGAGAAGGGTTGGCAAATAGAAATTCGTATCCGCAGGGCTTGCTGCCAATGTTTCTCCCCGATGCTTGTCTCCGGGGGTCCTCTACAAATGAGAGGTATGGGGGCTATTTATAGGATCGAGGAGGAATCTTCTAGAACTGGGCTTGATGACATCACCCCAATGATACAGGCGAGCTATGATCGAGTCCGCGACATGCTGCATACAGAAGAGTAGTTCGCTTACTGTTGGGAGAAGCCGATGTTGGGAAACTAAAGTGCTTCTAGCGGACTGCGCAAAGAGTTCGCCTGATACATGACGGACAGTGAGTCCACCTTTACTGTTGGATGAGACGAGTCTGCCACCTACTAGCGGGCTGGTGTTGAGTCTGCTATATGCTGTGAGGCCTGATGAAGAGTGCTGGAGGGCAGAGCAAGTCCACCTACCTTAGGCGGACTGAGACCGAGTCCACCACCTTCTGCCAAATAGAAGGAGCAGGTCGCACCTGCTAGGAGGGCTGAGGGGGAAGGTCATCCTCTCCTGGGCGACCTGGAGGCAGGACTCCTACTGAAATTCCTCCTTCTGCTGGGTGACCTAGAGGAAGGTCGCCTACTGCTGGGAAGAGGAGAGTATGCCACCTACTAGTGGGTTGACTGTCCTCCATTTGTTGGTGGACTAAGACCAAGTGCGCCACTTTTGGGTGAGCTAGGATTGAGTCCGCCTACTGTTAGCGGTCTAAGGTGGAATACACCCTATGCTTAGGCGGTCCACTACCAAGCGATTTGTTAACAAGGTTGTCGGGGACTGGGATGTGAGGCAGCCTTTTGCAGGAGGACTGAAGAAGAGCCTTGGTCTAGGTCAGTTCTTGCTTGCGACGACCTGAAGGAGAGTCCGTGAATTGGGGGCGGGCTGGAGAAGTGACCGCTACCCTCCTGGCTAACCGCGTGACCTGAATGTACAGACTGGGAAGAAATCTGCACCATCGTAGAGCTGGCGACTACCGGACGGCTATCCTAGCCGTGCGGACAGAGAAGTCTATCCGCGTGGTTAGCTGGAATATAGGCCGCGAACCCCTCAGATGAGACGGAGCAGTACGCGACATGCGAGCTAGCCACCTTGGGAGGGATCACCAATTTTTGGGTTAACATTAGTGGTTCCCCAGAATGGTTACGTCCACTGTCCCGTCTCTCCTATCTAGCATTTCGTGCTAGACTCAGCTACTTCACCAAAACTCAGATTATACAAATCTTACACCTCGGAGCCTCAACTCCTACAACTTAGATACAACGCTCCTATAACTCAGAGAACAACCTCTCCTACCACTCGGAGAAAACTCTCCTACTACTCGATCCAATACCACGGATCTACAAACTCAGAAGTAGAAACTTCCTACAATAAGAAAAATAGTTTTAACAACTTTCTAGATTGATAACAATCTACTTCTTCAGATCTGAATGGATTCACTCTTCTTCCTTCTTAGAGATTAGTACTTGGAAAGAAGTTGAAGGAGAAGACTTAAAATCTTTAAAAGCTTGATCTGAAATCTTGAAATCCTACTATATCAAAACCACCTTTTAGAAATCTAAAAGCAATGATCTTATTGAATTTATCTCTGAGAAGAATCGCTGATCGTGAACTCTAGGTCATCGAGAAGAACAATTCCGAGAATAGTAGATCGAGAAAATCGAGTTCGACCGTTCATGATCTTGGAAATTAGGTCTGGAGAAATTTTGCAATTCTGGTTGTTAATTATTGTCGAAATGATTCCTTGGAATTTATATGGAATCCTTCTCTAACGGCTAGAAATTTCCTTCCAAAAACAAGCTTCCATGTGCACTATACATGGTCATCATTTGAAACAGAACCCGTCGGAAAAAATCAAACCAGAAAAAGGTTAAGTACATTCGTCGTAATGACACGAGTAATAGCTAGATCACTTGACGAATTACTTAGATTAATCAAGAGCATTCGGCGAATTACACGAGTTCATTCGACGAATTTGACTTAGAAATTTTTCTGTTATCAGTCACTGGACCACTCAAGTATACTCAACGAATTACACGAGTATTCACGTGATATCTCGATGAATGACACGAGACTTCACGTATATACTCAATGAATTTAACTTAGCCATTTTTTGAAGAAGTTTAAGAAACTGTCAAAAATTTCCAGAGTAAACTCGAAGAATTCCACGAGTATTCATGTGATGTCTCGATGAATGACACGAGACTTCACGTATATACTCGACGAATTTTACTTAGGAAATTTTATGATTCTTCCTGAACTCAACAACCTTCCTTTTCTTTGATTCCTATGCACTTGAAAATGAAGTACACCCATATAGAGAGATTACACATGAGTCAACACCATGTCCTACACAATGAGGGATTACATTGCATAGTCCTGTGTTTGATGACCCATTGTTATTTGACATTGGTGTATACTTGGCAATTAAGTCATGCAGGTAAACAACTTGAAAGTAAAGTCAAATACAACTCAATTCATCTTAGTTTAAGGGGGGCTTCTTCAAATAAGGGTTATTGTGGAAGCAATACCCAACAGTGTTGTACTTATGCAGCATGGTCGAGTGATAGCCTATGCATCCAAACAATTAAGAAGCATGAGACAAACTATCCCACTCATGACTTAGAATTGGGAGCAGTTGTCTTCGTGCTTAGAATCTAGAGGCAATATTTGTATGATGTAAAGTGTGAGATCTTTTTTGATCACAAGAGATTAAAGCACATCTACTAATAGAAGGACATAAACTTGAGGCCGAGAAGATGGATCGAATTCCTCTGTGTTTATGATTTTGAACTTCACTATCATCTTGGGAAAGTAAATATTATTACTGAAGCTTTGAGTCGGGGCACCCAACCTCTAATAGTATTGCGAGCTTGTTGGCTTTGGAAATTGTTTCTATTCGCAAGGAGAATACTCGTTCATATGAGGAATACTTATTTTGTACAGAGGTTCGTTGTGATGTTCGAGACCATATCAAAGTGGCGTAGAGAGAAGATCAGATTATTGCGTCTATAATTTCAATTGTTGATGAAGATTATTTGGGAGACTATATTTTGATTGATGGATTACATCATTTCCAACATCTAATCTATATTTCAAGTGTTCAGAACATCTAAGAAGAGTTGCTAGGAGTTATTCGCAGTGTTGTGCATTGGACTTGGTCATTTACTCAAACTTCATACTGCTTTTACCCATACACTAGGGCCTAGGGTGATTTATGTGTTACTCCACTAAAAGCAGTGTTAAACATACCGTTGTTGTCATCTTGCCACTACGATAAGGCTTGTAGGATCTCTACTTACTTAATAAGGTTGTTAGTGTCGGCTCATTGTTCACCTAATTTTAACTAATATCTTACATTATCTTGATTAATGTTTTATCACCTTGGACCCTTGTCATATTTGGTGTATGGGCATCGTAATATCATAAGTTATGATTTTAATGTTTATACTCACCATGGACCCTTATTATGCTAATTGATATAGGCTCCCCACATAGTTAGTTACTTTATGTATCACCATGTTTAAGTTTGGATTTATTAATATAAAAAAAATAATTTAATCCTATGTCTGATATATTATAAGTTGATGACCCTACTTGCCTTTTTCCCTAAGGTTCACCGAGGGGCGGGAGGATGTTACTTAGTTGTTGATAACTAATATTTTAAAATTAAACACCATAGGAGCAGGGACTAGAAATTCCGTAGCGGGTGCCTCCTCTGAGGTTTAACCAGTACCAAGGTAGATGGATAGCTATTTGGATGACGCCAGCACCACCACCATTACCAGACTCTTCTATAGATTTGTCTGATACTCCAGTGGTTGTGAGTGTTGTGGAGAACATTGTCCTAGACTGACTTTACTTTTATTTCAGGCATTTGTTTACGTATCCCTTTTGTGACTTTACTTTCTATTTGAGACTTGACATGTGTGTATCTGTGATGACTTGATTTTTTTATGCTGGTACTAATTGTTTAGACTTTTGTTGTATAGTTGTAATCTTACTTATACTCTTATGTGGATTGTGATATTTAGCCGGTAGGATAAGCGTCATGTGGTGATGGGTAGCCATGCTCTATGGAATCAACGCGGGATGGTTGCGTTGGGCATAAAATACACTCTCTAGTTTATTTGAGAGAGGTATTTTACATTTTTGTATCAGTCATAAGTAGGATCTACTATAAGTTGAAAGTTCTGGCTTCTTCCTAATATTCTCCTAGTATGGAAGTTACTAGCACATGCTTACCCAAATTCTTCGAGTTCGAGGATGATCTTCACGGAAGCTGGTGGGCCGTCAAGAAGATCACAGAATTACAACATATTTTTTCTTGATTATGGAAAGTATTTTTGCCCAAAACCACCTACGAGACCTAACCTAACATTAATTCCATAGATTCTGAAAGCCACCATTTAGGGTAATCGTACTCCGACACCCACTACTATACCAAGAGATCCACAACCTCCTAAACCTCTCGAGATTGTTCTACCTGCACCTACAGTCCGGCCCGCTACTACTACTTCTTTCCATTAGGCCGAGATGGAACATACTCTCTTAGTTATTCTTGAGAAGTTCTGTGCTAATAAACTAGTTTATTTTTTCTAACCATGAATATCCTTCTTATTTGTATACAAAAGAGGCTTCTTGTACTTGATATGACTCATGTTGAGTTAGTTATATGAACTCTATTGCAATCACAAGAAGATATCATATATATCAGGGTCTTGCTATAAATTTTACTTAAGAGAATTGATGTTATGTTCTTCTCTTGTCTTTCATGCTAGTGTTTATGTTATAACTGTATCTATGATTAAGACATGTCTTCGTCTTATACTATAAAGTTATGGCATGCATGAGTCTCTATGTAACACCCTCATCCAAAGCCTCAACAGGCAATTTCCTAGCAGTTATAGGCTCGGGTACACCAATCTATACTGGTGCCATCGCAGTTCGCACCTGCCCAGTCGGCTGTGCATTAATCATTGCAAACACTTCCTCAAAAACTAAGCATACTGTTTCCACAGAAGGAGGAGGTGTGGGCACATCAGTTGGTGCCGCACTCTCAACAGAACGTTGGGGTTCAGACTGCCCCACACCACGTTTGGTCACCTATATGTGTAAAATACATAATTTAGCGACTAATCAAAAGGCAAACAACAATCAATAGGAACACGCAAGTTCCTCAAACATGTGTATTTTCATTCCTATGTGGACATTCTTGAGTTCATGTTTGTAATAATGGTAAGCACGTACACGTGCTCACCACCCCTCAAAAGAATTCGACCACGAACTCGGAGAAGGAAAACCAAAACAAGTTGATACTAAAATTGTAACACCTCCCTCTGATACAAAAATTATAACACTTCCATCCGTCAAATATAATATAATAGAGGGTCCGGCCAGGGCCCCACGCCATATCCCACAGACAGTCGGTGGAGTTACGTATTAATATCAAAGACCAAACAAATCCTAACTCAGAGCATTCTAGTGGAAGCTTTAAGGGTTAAATTTGAACTCAATACATATGAATGTCCACTATACATATATAACAAGAATGTTTACAGAATACACAAAATGTTATGGCCTTAAGGCCTTATAGTTATACTTCAAAAGTGTGGTTTAAAAGCATCGGCAGCAGGCAGGCCACACATGAAAATAATAAAGCCTTCGCTTGGCCTTCAAGGGCCGGCATAGCATCAAGGGTCTGCAACCCGCTATTTCCCGCTCGGCTCTCCAGTGCCCACAAAGGGACAATCCACCACAAGGGCAGCAAACAAGGAAATGGTCAGCTTTCGATTGACCAATTTATAACGACCCTACGTCATACCTAGGCCAGCGGTATTCCTTCCCTGCAGGCATAACATTAACACAATAGATATATCACAAACGAGTGCCTCAGCAGCCAAACGTTCCGTGCACTCAGGGCACATTCTTGATGTACCAGATTTCCTCGGGTCCCACCACCGTTCGGAGATCCCAGACTTAACAGACAACTTTGAGCATTCTAGTCGTCCCGGCACGAGGCCTAAGACTCTCATTATGCCAACGACGAAAGCCATTTACTTTAGGCAATCTAGCCCGGAGTGACATAACACAAGCTACGGTTCTAGTACTTGTCTCGTTGCTCAGATCGCCATGTCATTGACGAAAGCCAAAGCAATCAAGCCCCATGACAAGACGTGAGTGTGCTTCCCCTTTCCCGTTCGGCTCATAGGCCTTTCCTTAGCTGGGCTCTTCAAACTCTCAGCTTTGACTGCCGACCACCAGGTCCCCAAGACCAGAGCCCGCAATCAACACACAATGGCACTCACGGCCATAGCTGGGCACCAAGGCTCACAACTCACCTGCTAGCCCTATAGTATTCATGAGACGGGTGATGCAGGCTTACACGTTAACACCGAATATATCTACGAACGAACACGTATGCCTCTCTATGATCCAATCCTACTCTCGCACAATCGTCAATGCAGCGCACACACTATATAATTCTATCAAATAGATGTTAGCGTATGGGTAGCCAAACCGATTAGGATCGAACACGGGCTATAAAAACCAATATTCTTTCAGGCTAAAAGGACCAACCCGGTCCGATCGAGCGAAGGTTGTACCAAAAGAGATCTACCAAAAATAACGACTCAATAATGGTAGATCTCTCTTAACAAAAGAAAATGGGGCTCGCCAAAACCCTCTCGAACTTAAATGAAAATCAGATGAACCACAAAATTCAATCGATAGAAAACCACGAAAATTCAATGCTTCCAAAATTACGCTAAAGTAAACCACCAGAGGAATTAATCTAAGAGAAGAACACACAAGAAGATAGAAAATTATCGTTACCCAACAAGAATGGATGATTCTGATTTCTCTACTTGGTTCGCACTTCAACGGCTCCACTGGAGTCATGCCAGTTGGAGAGAAACTAGTCCGCCTTCTTCGCTTCACGCCGAAGTTGGAAATCCACAAGGAGGCAACCTCTTAATCCTTGGCCGAATTTTATTTCACCCCTAAAATAAGAAGGGGGTTGGTCGG
Source organism: Platanthera zijinensis (assembly GCA_039513925.1). Taxonomy (NCBI): domain Eukaryota; kingdom Viridiplantae; phylum Streptophyta; class Magnoliopsida; order Asparagales; family Orchidaceae; genus Platanthera; species Platanthera zijinensis. The sequence goes on from CM077090.1 coordinate 141,624,963, forward strand.
ATTTTTTTTAAGAGGGAGATGGTTGCTCGGGTTTGATGGAGGAGGCGACTAGAGGTGGAGGCAAGGGGCCGGCGGTTTGGAACAGGGAGAAAACCTTGGCTGACTTTATGACAAGGAGGGATGGGCTTAGTTTTGTAAGTGGATGAGGGTGAAGGGCTGCTTGGTGGTGCACTTGATGGATGAGGAGGATGAGAGGAGGCCGAGAATAACAAAGGAAGAAGAGGGAGAGAGGGGCCGAATAGAGAGAGAGAGGAGCAAGAGGTCGGCGGCCAAGGAAAGGGGAGGAGGGCTAGCCGAATTTTTGAGAGGAGGAGGAGAGAAAAATCTCAATTAGGTTTTCTTCTTTATTTCATTCCCTAATGAAAATAACATAAGCATGGTCTATATATAGGCTTACATCAAGAGTTTGGCTATATGCAGCCCATAATAAAAAAATACAACACATAACATGAAACATTAAGAGCATGACATAAACATTGCAAATAAAAACATAAAAATGATTTAAATAATTATTATTGGCCTTCTACAATCTTTGTCCGTCTTGTGTTGCTCCGTTATGTCACCATGGCACCGTAAATCATTGGTTGGAGATGGAGAAGAATCTTCCATGAGTATGTCGTCATTGTCTTCAATATGTTGAGGGCCGTCGTCTCCTTCAATCCTCCCCCGCTCAAAAGTACTCATCACCGATGAGTTGGTCTGAAAGTACTGGTGTAGGAGAGAATCATCCAAAAGAACCACCTCTGCTTCAGAAAACCAAGAGTCTGCGGAGGTCGGACGATCATGCCATAAAATCACATGGCGGCAGACATCACCACTTGGAGAGGAGAGCACTTCAACCTGGAGTATCCTGTCATGCAAAAAGGTGGTCCTGGGGAACCTTGGAAAAGCATTAGGTAATAAAGGAGAAAAAATTTCCATCAACAACCAATGTACCTATAGTGAAGACCAATGAAGAGAGCGATCCAGGCACATGCTCACTACCCAAACCATAAGAAAACATAGTGGACCCAAATGGACAGGCAGATAATTCAAGTGGTGGAAAAACATATGGCGTTAAATAAGAAACATTAAAAATAGGTGTAATACCCCAATCAATGGATAACTTCAAATGATATGCGTATTCTCCTAATTTCTTTAATATCCGAAAAAGGTCCAGCTCTCCAACTCGCCAACTTTCTATAGTGCCCGAAAGCAACCGTTCAGGGACGAGATGCACCAAAACTAAATCGCCAACCTCATAGTGAGACGCTCTTTTATGTAAGCTAGCATGAAATTGATAAAATGTCATTTTTATGGTTAGCGCTTCACTAATGTGCTTATATAATTTATGAACATGAGAGACATAAACTTGTGTGAGTTGACTTGTCTTATAAGACAGTAGTAATGAAATCAAGTCAAAAGGCACATGTGCTTTATATCCGTGCACGATCTCATTCGGTGAGCAACTAGCATGTGAATAATAATAAAATGCAACTTGATTGAGTAATTTTTTTAAAAGTGCGCCTAAGTATATTACTACCGTGAGGTGTGAACCCATGTGCTACGTGACTCAACCCAAATACGGAGGATAAAGGGGTTAAGTTAGGGGGCACGAGAGCCTTATAATTAAAGATGAATTTCATTGGCTCCAATTTCACAGTTCTTAATTTATATTTAACATTTTCACGCTTGGCATGAAGATATGCCAAGGGGAGCCGCTCATCATAAATAATAGAGTTGGACGCTCCCGGGTGTGAAAAGATGTGCGAGCGATACAACTCATGGGGCCTAACTGTGGTCAATAAAGGGTGGGAATGAGGGTCATCAAAAGGCGGTGGATAAATGCGTGCAATCGGGTATGGTATATAACTATATGAAGGAGACACCACATCCATAGGCACAATAACCAAAGAAGCAGAAACAGACGAGGATAGAACCGTAGCCGGACACGCAGAGAAAGGAATAGTCAAATGTGACGCATAGTCAGATCTAGCGGTGCGATGAACAGACCAAAAACTAGAGCGCTCAACTTACTAAGATCTAAGCGCTGAAACAACGCCAATGTAGGAACTAAAAGAGTGGGCGCGTCACAACAACTCAGTCTAGGACTACCGATTTCACGTCCTAAAATGATAACTAATGTGGACACAAAAATAGGAGGAAGGGTTGGTAAAATCAAACCCTGGATAAAATCCAAATCAGAATTAATTTCACCTATCGGTGATAACATCAATGAACTCTCAGTCGGAGGTAAAACCAAAGAATCATCCAAAAATACCACTTGCTTGCAATTTCTTCCAATACACTACACAAGTCATTCAATTTAGAATCAGTAACGGTCTCAGAAATGGGCAAAATCGAACCCGACAAAAATTTTAATTCAGATTGAGCTTCAGACAATGGTGGTAACATCAAATAACTATCGTTCGGGTTCGCAGCGCTAAAATCATCCAAACATAACCTTCTCACATAAGGTGAGTATTCCCAATCAGTCGGGACATCCATTAAGTCAGGGTCATCAATGACAATAGAGAAATCCTCACTCACAGACTTCTCAGGTAAGTCAGATAAAGTCTCAGTGGGTGTAATCATAGGCTCTAATGTGATGGGGATCGTATCCTGGAGAGGGCACTTAATACAAGGATGAACAGACACAACGCTAGTAGGGCACATAATAGATAAAGAGATACTCTCACAGATTGGACTATCATTATCATCCCAAACATCGTCTTCTAGATCACTAGGTATGCCTTCAATGTCAGAATCATCAGATTCGTCTGGCACTATCGTACGAGAAGTAATACTGTCACCTAGCTTGACAACTTGAGCATCCAGGGATTCAATATCCACATCAGAATCCTCAGAGGTATCAGTCACTATCTCAATGGGCTTATTCATCGATACTAAAGGAGCAGACACCCTAGTAGTAACCTCTTTCGAATTCAAATTTTGGGGTCTAATTGGCTTATGTTCCCTTGAGGTGGGGATAGGCATACTTTGGGTATTACTACCTCTCTGGGGATAGGATCTATCCTGAGGTGTAGGGTCACTCCTATAAGAAGATACGGGTCTAGTGCTATAACTATTCTTACTAATGGGTGTGGTGCTATTTGTATGTAGGTAGTCGGGATCAAATTGATTCGAGAGTAGGCTACACATGTGCGACCAAGCATAATGATAGTTACCAACACAACACTCTTCGTTTAACCAAAATAACTGGGCTTGACCTACTAATCGCTCTCGAGCAATGTTAACCTTTTTGTGGTCATCCCGTAAATGACAATTAAAATAATTTTCTAATCCCTTAAGCCAATCTCTAAAAATTTGTGGACATCCTAACCGTCATAAGTAGGATAAATGTGGTGTGGCCTAGGGGGTGGTGGTGCTACTTGGCTAGCCTTTAGTTGTGCAATCAAAACCTTAATCTCATCCACTACAGGGGACCATACTTGTTTCCTAACATTCATCATGGAACCATAATATTTTACTCGGGAAACGTTAACGTCATAAGCCATTTTAGCAAGAACCGGAGAGAATATCTCACCCGGAACTGGTGCACATGCAATGAATAAATAACCTGGCCCTACTTAATTTTCAACGATGTAATTGTTCCCGCTAATTACTTAAGATAACAAATGTATATTTTTTATTTTCTTATTGGAAATAATATGAAGATTATTAAAAAAAAATTTTGATTTTTTTGCTGAAAAAATAAAAATATAGGCCGCTATTTGTAGACCAGCAATTAAATTTTATAACGACTTAATAAAAATAATGAATTAATGAAAAAAATAAATAAAAATTTAGATTTCTTACTAAGAAAATGACGAAGAATTTGCAGAATTTTATTTTTTTGAATTTTGAGAAAAACTGAAAATTTTAGGCCGCTATTTGCAAACCAAAAATTTAAAAATTGATTTATAAGTTGTGCAATAAAACCGGCAAGTGCGTGTCGGTGCTCAAAGCAAATGGGGAGAGGGCCAATTAGGAAATTGACGTGAACCTCCCTCTAATACCAAATTGATGCAGGCTCACACGTTGACACCGAATATATCTACGGACGAACACGTATGCCTCTCTATGATCCAATCCTACACTCGCACAATCGTCAACGCAGCGCACACATTATATAATTCTATCAAATAGATGCTAGCGTACGGGTAGCCAAACCGATTAGGATCGAACAAGGGCTATAAAAACCAATATTCTTTCCCGCTAAAAGGACCAACCCGGTCCAATCAAGCGAAGGTTGTACCAAAAGAGATCTAACAAAATAATGATTTTGTAACGGTAGATCTCTCCCAACAAAAGAAAACGGGGCTCGCCAAAACTCTCTCAAACTTAAATGAATTAGATGAACCACAAAATTCAATCGAGAGAAAACAACAAAAATTCAATGCTTTCAAAATTACGCTAAAGTAAACCACCACAGGAATTAATCTAAGAGAAGAACACACAAGAAGGTAGAAAATTATCATTACCCAACCGAAATGGATGATTCCAATTTCTCTACTTGGATCGCTCTTCAACGGCTCCGCCGGAGTCACGCCGGTTGGAGAGAAACTCGTCTGCCTTCTTCGATTAACGCCGGAGTTGGAAATCCATAAGGAGGCAACCTCTTAAGCCTTGGCCGAATTTTATTTCACTCCTAAAATAGGAAGGGGGTTGGTCGGGTTTTTTTAGGAGGGAGATGGTGGCTCGGGTTTGATGGAGGAGGCGGCTAGAGGTGGAGGTAAGGGGCCGACAGTTTGGAAGGGGGAGAAAACCTTGGCCAACTTGATGACAAGGAGGGATGGGCTCAATTTTGTAAGTGGATGAGGGTGAGGGGCTGCTTGGCAGTGCACTTGATGAAGGAGGATGAGGATGAGAGGAGGCCGAGAATAACAAAGGAAGAAGTGGGAGAGAGGGGCCGAATAGAGAGAGAGAGGAGCAAGAGGCCGGCGGCCAAGGAGAGGGGAGGAGGGCTAGCTGATTTTTTGAGAGGAGGAGGAGGAGGAGGGAAAAATCTCAATTAGGTTTTCTTCTTTATTTCATTCCCTAATGAAAATAACATAAGCATGGCCTATATATAGGCTTACATCAAGAGTTTGGCTAAATGCAGCCCATAATAAAAAAAATACAACACATAACATGAAACATTAAGAGCATGACATAAACATTGCAAATTAAAACATAAAAATGATTTAAATAATTATTATTGGCCTTCTCCAATATTTGGCCATCTTGCGTCGCTTCGTTATGTCACCATGGCACCGAAAATCATTGGTTGGAGACGGAGAAGAATCTCCCGTGAGCATGTCGTCATTGTCTTTAATATGTTGAGGGTTGTCGTCCATCAACGAGCCCTGCAAGTCAAATTCTATCTGGAAGCTATCGCCAGCAAAGCGACAGAGCTCTCTTGTCTCCAGACTCAGCCATAACTGGAACATCTATCCATCCAAAAACCTACAGCATCCTGCAGTGCCAGAAAACTAGTCTTTAACAACAATCAAAGCTCGCCAAGAGCTATCGCCAGTGATACTCGCTGTCACCCGGCGATATCCAATAGTTATGCAAACTATGGTATTTTCTAGGTATTTTCCTTGAGCACCCCTCCAATACTTCTTGCTACTCTAATTTCACAGGTACAACCCACAAACCCTATAAACTACTTGCTTACTCTCGGAGTCTTCTCCGACACGCAAAATAAAACATCACCAATCCATACCAACCTGTCCGGATGGTCTTCACACAGCATGTCTATTCCGTACTGCGATTTCCGGATCTATATACAAAACCAACCCGGGGATACTATGTATTGACCCATCGGAATTCCCTCTATTCTCCACCTTTTGGTGGGTGATTCCATGTATATGAAAAAAGGAGGACTTCACTTGTCCAAGAAGGAAGATCGTTACCCTTGTAGATCTTTTCAGAGCCGTGAACAAGTCTTCTATCCGGATGAAAAGGAGCGTCTCTCTTTCCACTTCACGGATCTTACTTCGGCTCTTGAATATGACTACAGGATCTCCTTCCCCTAGCTAGCAAAGCTTCAACCTTTAGCCTTCTTCTTCCTTATCTCTTTCTTTCAAGAGAGTAATGAAAAGGAAGAGAGAGAGTGGGAGAAGAGGAATGACTTCTCTTTTCTCCACTCCTCTGCTTAGGTGGTCTTGAGATTAATCCTAGCCATAGGATCATTTCATCCAAAGAAAGCAATGACCATAATTTCAGCTGATAAGTCAAAGTTAACGCTATCACCTGGTGATATTCGCTATCGCATGGGCGATATCGTCGGTAGCCGCTTTTACCCAACTCAACCACCGCTCATCGGCCGCCTTCCGGCCATCCGACACGTGTCCAACCAGACGTGGCAATATCACCCAGTGATACGTACTATCACCACTCTGATAGCTCACTCAATGCTTAGTCGGGTGCGTTAATAACATCGAGTGCATTGAGTCTACTCAACGCTTTGTTGAAAGTGTCGAGTACTATCACTATCGCCAACGATAGTCACTATCTCCGTGCGATATTATTAATCGAGCCCACTCAACACTTTATTAAATGCATCGAGTGTGCCGATTCTACTCAACATTTCGTTGAAAGCGTCCAGTGTTATCACCAACAATACTCACTGTCGCCCGGCAATAGCCACCAAAAGTTCTGTTTTCTCATTTTTGGGGTGTTACATAACTGTACCACTGTTTTTATCTTGCCACTATGACAAGGCCCTTAGGATCACTATGTAACGCCCCAAGTATCCTGAGGCAGGAAATGGTTTCTGTGAGATACCGCTTAGCGGTAGGGTTATCACTAGCGATAGCATGGCCAATTTATTCGACAGAGCTCTCAGGTAGGTACCGTGTGGCAGTAGTGATACTGCGTGGCGGTAGTGTTAGGCGTCAAGATTGTCAAGAGTGGCATGTTGACGTGACACATTATTTACCGTGTGGCGGTAGGTTGTTATCGTGTGGCGGTAGCAAAGCTGATTTATTTGGCAAAGAACTTGGTGAGGCACCGCCCTAGTGGTAGGGCTAGCGCTGACGGTAGCTGTGCTTTTATCGTTTTTGTGTCGGTTATGAGACGAACAAGTTATCGGCCGGCGATAGTAAGTTACCGCGTAGCGGTTGTAGAGCAGTTATGAAGCAAACACGTGTTAGCGTGCGATTGAAGGTTCTGGGCAGTGGCTTGCAGAACAAGTTGTCATTTGAGGGTACCGCACGGCTGTAGCTTAGTTTAAAAGCCTATGAATTGGTGTTTTCACTTCATTTCTTTTTAGGGTTTCTTCCGAGTGGTTGGAGCGTGGAAGAGGAGAGTCGGAAGCAGGAGATCTCACCACCATTAGAATTTCAGAGCTTTGATCTGCGAGATGAGTCCAGATCTACGAAGGCAAAGCCATATCAGTCATTTCTATCCGGCTAGATTCTCTCCCATGGTGCCAAAATGAACTTCAAGGGTAATGATCCTCTTCCTTGGACATGTGAAGTCCTTTGTTTTGGCATGTGAGGGTAGATTCTCCACGAACACGTGAAAGTAGTTCTCCCGATGGGTAGATCGCTTGTATCCCCATTGTCTTTGCATTTAGAATCCAGAATTAAAGTAGGGTATATGTATATTGTGTGAAGCCCATCCAGATAGGTTGGTCTGGATTGGTGATGATTGTTTTGTATTTCAGAGAATACTCTGTGGTAGCGAATATATTTCAGAGTCGTAAGGTGTGCAAATAGCTATAGTGAGAGTACTAGAGTAGGTCTCCAGGAAAACACTCATTCAGGGGAAGAAACAATAGTCTGTCCCCTATCGCGCGGTGGTAGCACTACTGCCGGCGGTAGCTCCCAATGAGCATTTGTTTATGAGGCCTGTCTCATGGAGACCTGAGGGACATTATTTATGAGGCTGGTCTCATGGAGACCTGTGGGGACATTGTTTGGTGAGGCCTGTCTCTTGAATACCTAGGAGACAATGTGTTGAACTGAGAGCTTGTATGGCCCAGCTTAGGCAGTCGCGAGTGCTAGCCTAGGATCGTAACGGAGTAATGAATAGTATGGATGGGAAATGGGATGCTTACCCGCGTCGTGGCTTGGTGTGCCCAACGATTTGAGCACTGGGAAAGAGCTGAACTGTACCCAACCCTATGCCAATCGACTTGGAGTGAGTCAAAATGTATATCTGTTAGATCATCATGACTTTGTCATAGCCTTAGGGACGTTGCCTTTCGCTTCAGTCCTGAAACGTTAGATTGCTCAAATATTGCTGACCGTTGTAGAGAACGGAGGTGTGACCCTTTGAGGTCTTGTGCACCAAGTATGTGCAGTGAGAGAATGGGGCGTTGAACAGCCGTTCCAATGTCTGTGGCAAATGGTGCTTAAGTTAAACGTTTTGATTGCCAATATTTGTATATGCTAATGCCTGCAGAGAAGATGCACTGCCACCCCAAGTGAGGAGTGGGGTCATTATAATTTTGTCAGCTAATACTGACCCTTGCCTTGTTTGCCATCCTTTGGGTGGAATGTTTTCGTGCAGGTGCAGCTGAGCCGAGAGGGAAATAATGGGCTAAATCCCATGGTTGCTAAGCTGGACCTTGAAGGCCAAAGCAAAGTTGCCCTTCTTTGTTAATATTTTCATATGTGGTCGGCCTGCGTGTCGAAGTATGTAAGACATTAATATTTGAGAAAACTTTGTAAGGCCTTAAGGCTATAACTATTTGTGTATTTGGTTTATCATTCCTGTTTTGCAATAGTGGACATTCATATGGTGGGGTTCTTATTACAAGCTTAATTTACTTCCGCTAGAATGCACTCTGAGTTAGGATGTGCGTTTATGGGTTATGGTTTCATTTCGTAACTCCACTAACTGTCCAGGTAATATGACGTGGGGCCCCGACTTGACCTTCTATTATATTCTATATGATGGATGTGGGTGTTGCAATTTGGTATCAGACTCTGGTGTAAGTATTTATTATTTGAATTTGTAGGCGAATTATTTTAAGAGATGGTGAACACATGTATGTGCGTCACCGTTATAACATGAAAGAACCCATGAATGTCCACTTAGGAATGAAAATACACATGTTTGAGGAACCTGCGTGTTCCTATGATTGCTTTTTAACAATATGTTTGGTCATATAATTGAGTGTTTTACGATTATAGGTGACTAGGAGTGGTGCAGAGCAGTCCGAACATCAGCACTCTGCGGAGAGTAGTGCACCTAATGACATGTCTGCGACCCCACCTTCTGCTAAAACTATATATTTGGTAGCTGAAGTGGTGTTTACCATGATTAATGTTCAGCCAGGGAGGCAAGTGCAACCCCCTGCTCCTGAATTGGGTCAAGTTCCTCTTAGCGTAGCCGAAATTGTAGTTGCAAATCAAGTAGCGGTAGAGCCCGTAATGCAAATAAGAGCAACTAAAAAGCAGCTCAAACATGGGATAAGCTTTAACCTTCTGGTGTTTATGGGGACTGGGACCCCAACACAAGCTGAGGACTGGTTCTCTCAGGTTAAGAAAGTCATGTCGGTAATGGAGATGGAGGAGTGGTAGAAGGTTACTATCGCCACATTCCTATTAGACGGTGAAGCAAGATTGTGGTGGGATGAGTTAGAGCTACATCACTTTGTTGGGAGACAACTCACTGACATCACGATGAATGAGTTTTCAAGATTGTTTCTAGCACGGTATATACCATCAGCGCAGAAAATTGCCATAGAGAACCAGTTTCCGAGGTTGACTCAGGGTGATAGTAGTGTAGATGACTACTTTCATGAGTTCACGAGGTTGGGGCGATATGCAGGCTCTACCTTTGATGATGAGGAGCGCAAGACCAATCAGTTCTATGAAGGACTGCGTGACGATCTGAGGTTATTGCTCTCAGGTCTAATGATGTAGGTCTTTCTGACCCTGGTCAATACCGCTCGATCTCTGGAGCAGGACATGAAGCGCTTACAGAATAAGAATAACTCGGTGCTAAAGAGGACAGAGTTTACGGTACCGAATTTGTCAAAGTCTGGGTACCTAAAGTGAAACAAGAAGCCCAAATCTAATGGACCAGATTCTTCGTCGGTTACTTCTGGGGCATCGTCTGGGCTAGGAGGCCCAATTCATTGTTATAATTGTGGCAAGCCGGGACACATTGCCCACGACTATTGAAGTGGCAAGTCAGAGAAGAAGGCATAAGCATCTTATGCTGAGAAAGGGAAGGCGATGGAGTCAACCACATCCCATCATGCTCCAATCCAACCCAGGGTATACAACCTTTGCCAATAAGAGGCCATCAAGCAAAGTGACGTCGTAACATGTATGAGTTAAGATACACTATTTACTGCTTTCTGTACTTGATACCTTATGTGTTGCTTTTGTATAATTTGTTTGTGTTAGGCTGTCTTAATCTTGGACTGTTCGGTGAGAGCACTATTTGATACAGGAGCTTCACACTCCTTCCTATACGATGATTTCATAACGCGTATCAGAGTGCCTTCATCCGTGGAGAAGGATAGATTGGATGTGATGCTACCTAATGGGTGTTCGATGCGTACAGATAGAGTCTGTTGCATTAAGGTGCTGATTGGAAGTCAAGAGTTTGACTTAGAAGTGTCTCTACTACCAATAGTAGAGATCGATGTGATCTTTGGCATGGATTGGCTCTCGGAGCAACATGAGTACATCGATTGCAGTCTTAAGATGGTCAAACTAGGGTTGAATATGGATTATGAAACTACCTTCTATGGTATGAAGGGACCGAGCAAGACGCTGTTGTCTTCTCTTCAAGTAGTCAAATCCATTCATGAGGGTGCAGAGTTATTCTTCGCCCTATTGGAGTCTAAGAAACCCAAGCCTGGTTTGATCAGTGTTTCCGTGGTATCGGAGTTTGCAGACGTTTTCCTCGAAGATCTCCCTAGAGCTCCACCTCAGAGAGAGATCGATTTCACCATCGATTTGGTGCCAAGTACCAAACCTGTGTCGTGATCCCCTTACCGCATAGCACCGAGAGAAATGGCAGAGTTGAAAGTACAGCTTCAGGAACTATTAGAGCAAGGTTTTGTGCATCCAAGTTTGTCACCTTGGAGCGTGCCAGTCCTCTTTGTGAAAAAGAAGGACATAAGTATATAGTTGTGCATCAATTATCGGGAGTTGAGCAAGCTAACAGATAAGAATAAGTACCTGATTCTGAGGATCAATGATCTATTTAACCAGCTTGTTTGATTAACTGTGTACTCAAATCTAGATCTGAAATTCGGGTAATATTAGTTGAGAATCAGGGAAAGTGACATTCCCAAGATGGCATTCAGTACTCGATATGGGCATTATGAGTTCACCGTCATGCCATTTAGGCTGACGAATGCGTTGTTCGTATTTATGGATTTGATGAGTCGGACATTCAGAGAGTACTTGGACCAGTTTATGATAGTCTTTATTGAGGATATCCTAGTGTACTCTCAGTCTGTGGAAGATCATGCGATTAATTAATGCATAGTGTTGGAGACCCTGAGGAGCAATCAGTTGTACGCCAAGTTCTCTAAATGTGATTTTTGGCTGTCTTTGGTAGCATTCCTTTATTATGTTGTTAGAGGAGAGGGAATCGCAGTAGATTCAGCGAAGATTGTGGCAATACAGGAGTTTCCTGTGTTGTCTTCTGTGGCAGAAGTCTGGAGTTTTCTTGGCTTGTTGACTACTACAAACGCTTCATAGAGAACTTCTCGCGAATAGTGTTACCCCTCACTACCCCGACAAGGAAGGATCAAAAGTTTGATTGGTCGTCATCATGCGCGCAAGCTTTTGAAGAATTGAAATTTCATTTGACTACGATGCATGTTTTGGGCTCACCATGTGGTATGGAGGGCTATGAGATCTATAGTGATGCCTCAGGGGCCGCTTAGGCTGCATTTTTCTCCAAAATGGGAAGGTGATAGCATATGGCTCATGCCAGTTGAAAGTGCACGAGGGGAACTATCTGGTCCATAATTTGGAGTTTGCGGCCGTGATATTCGCTCTGAAGCTATGGAGACATTACTTGTTTAGCAATAAGGTTGATATTTATACAGACCATAAGAACCTAAAGTATATATTGGATTAGAAGGACTTGAGTAATGGCCAACGAAGGTGTATGGATTTCCTTGGGGACTACACCTTCAAGATATATTATGTTCCTGGCAAGGGAAACGCTGTTGCAGATGCATTAAGTCGTAGGGTCCTTGCACAGACCAATTGGATAGAGATGCATGATGAGCGTCTTATTCGAGATTTGGAGGCCTTAGAGATCTCTTGCGTTGATAGGAGGTCTAGTGTTGAGGCACGTTTGAACTAGACAGATGTGCAGAATGACCTCACTGATCGAATTTGACTGGTGATGGAGCTAGATGACAGTATGAAACGCTATATGGCAGAGTCTTTAGATGGGTCAAATGCCCAGTGTTACCATTGATGATGGCCTATTATTGAAGAATAGTTGATTGTGCGTCCCAAAGGTGGGCAAGTTAGGGAAGAGTTGATGTACGAGGCACATTTCACCAAATACTCGATTCACCCGGGGAGCACAAAGATGTTTAAAGATATTAAAAAGTTGTTCTGGTGGCTAGGATTGAAGAAAGATGTAGCATTATATGTGGCGAAGTGTCAGACATGTGCCTTAGTGAAGGCCGAATGTCAAAAGCTCGGTGGATTTTTGAAGTCTCTGCCTATACCAGAATGGAAGTTCGACGACATATCTATAGATTTCATACATGGCTTGTCAAGATTACAAAAGCGGAATGATGTTGTCTGGGTGATAGTTGATCGTTTAACGAAAGTGTCGCATTTCATTTCGAATAGGAAGGATGATTCAGTGGAAAAGTTGGTGAAGCTTTACATGGATAATATTGTACGATTGCACGGTGTTCCCTGTAGCATCGTTAGTGACCGAGATGGGCGCTTCACGTCTAATGATTGGAGGCTTATACATCAACTATTAGGTACCAAACTGAAATTCAGTACAGCCTTTCATCTGCGGACGGATAGTCAGACCAAGAGGGTAAATAGGACGATGGAAGATATGTTCTGCATGTACGTCGTAGATTTCGGGAAGTGGTAGGAGGATTACCTATATATGATCGAGTTCGACTACAAAAACAACTTCCAGGCAAGTATTCAAATGGTGACATGGTAGGAAGTGTCGTACTCCCTTATCATGGTTGGAGACGAGCGAGTCAAAGCTGTTTAAGAGAAAGGAAGTCAAAGATGCTACTTTTATTATTCGTACAATCTGGGAGTGATTGTTGATCGCTCGGGATAGGCAGACCAAGAATTATAATGCCAAGCACATAAATGTCGAGTTTGTCATAGGCGATTGGGTGTATTTGAAGATAAAATCATTTAAGGGTGTATCAAGGATTCGACGCTTGAAAAAGCTAAGTCCGAGATACCTTGGGCCATTTGATATATTGCAGTGCATTTGTGAAGACGCCTATTGATTGAAGATTTCTACAGAACTAAGTGGTCTGCACGACGTATTCCATATATTAGTATTGCGGAAGGCAGGGCTAGAGCCTACCCAGGTGGTTGCTGTGGATCAAGTGTCGATTGATGGTGGGTTGACAATGAAGGTCAAGCCCATTCGTATCGAAGACTCAGAAGTCAAGCAACTTCGGAATAAGTCTATCAGGATGTTCAAGGTCTGTTGGGATAACTGTGGCCGAGAGGAACTATCTTGGGAGCGGGAGCAAACCATGAGGGTAGTGTTTCCCGAGCAATTCATTTGAGGTACACATTGTAATGTTGTTACTTCTATTTTTCCTGCGTGGTGTAATTTCAGGACGAAATTCTTAAAGTGGGGGAGATTTGTAACGCCCCAAGTTTCTTGAGGCAGGAAATGGTTATTGTGAGATACTGCCCGGCGGTAGGTTATCGTTGGCGGTAGCATGACATATTTATTTGGCAGAGCTCTCAGGTAGGTACCGCATGGTAGTAGCAATACCGCGTGGCGGTAGCGCCAGGCATCGAGAGAATCAAGAGCGTCGTGTTGACGAAACACATTGTCTACCGTGCGATGGTAGGTTGTTATTGCATGGCAGTAGCAAGGATGATTTATTTGGCAAAGTTCTCGGTGAGCTACCGCCCTAGAAGTCAGTCTAGCGCATGCGGTAGCTGTGTTTTTGTCATTTCTGTGCCGGTTACAAGACGAACCAGCTATTGCCCGGTGATATTAAGTTACCGTAGAGTGATAGCAGAGTAGTTATGATGTGGACACTTGTTAGCATGTGATTGAAGGTTTGGGCAGTGGCTTGCAGAACAAGCTGTCTTTTGAGAGTACCGCGCGGTGGTAGCTCGGATTAAAAGCCTATGAAGTGGCGTTTTCACTTCATTTCTCTTTAGGGTTTGTTCTGAGTGGCTAAAGCGGGGAGGAGGAGAGTCGGACGTAGGAGATCTCGCAACCGTTAGAGTATCGGATCTTTGATCAGCGAGATGTGTCCAGATCTACGGAGGCAAAGGTGTAACGGTCTTTTCCATCCGGCTAGATTCTCTCCCATGGAACTGAAATGAACTTCAAGGGTAACGATCCTCTTCCTTGTATATATGAAGTCCTTTATTTTGGCATGTGAAGGTAGATGCTCCCCGAACACATGGAAGTAGTTCTCTCGACGGGTATATTGATTGTATCCCCATTGTCTTTGCATTTAGAATCCAGAATCGAAGTACAGTATAGGCATATTGTGTGAAGCCCGTCCGAACAGGTTGGTCTGGATTTGTGATGATTGTTTTGTATGTCATAGAAGAATCCATAATTATGAATAGATTTCGTAGTTGCGGGGTATGCAGATGGTTGCAGTTAAAGAATTGGAGCAGGTCTCCAGGCAAACACCCATTTAGGGGAAGAAATGATAGTCTATCCCCTACTGCGCGGAGGTAGCGCTACCGCTAGCGGTATCTACCAGTGAGCATTTGTTTGTGAGGCCTGTCTCGTGGAGACCCGAGGGCCATTATTTGTGAGGCCTGTCTGTAGAGACCTGGGGGCCATTGTTTGGTGAGGCGTGTCTCTTGAAGACCCGGGGGCCAATGTGTTGAGCTGCGAGCCTGTGTAGCCCAGCTTAGGTAGTCGTGAGTGCTAGCCTAGGATCATAACAGAGTTATGAATAGTACGGATGGGAAAGAGGATGCTGACCTATGTCATGGCTTGGTGCGCTCGATGATTTGAGCACCGAGAAAGAGCTGAACTGTACCCAACCCTGTGTCGATCGACTTGGAGTGAGTCAAAACGTGTATCTGTCGGATCATCATGACTTTGTCATAACCATAGGGGCATTGTCTTTGGCTTTGGCCCTGAAAGACTAGATTGCTCAAATGTTGTTGACCGTCGTAGAGAATGTAGGTGTGGACCTTTGAGGTCTTTTGCACCAAGTATGTGTCTTGAGAGCATAAGGCATTGGACAGTCATGCCAATGTCTGTGGAGAATGGAGCTTAAGTTAAACGTTAAGATTGCCAATATTTGTATATGCTAATGCCTGCAGGGAAGGTGCACCACCACCCCGAGTAATGGGTGGGGTCGTTATAATTTGATCAGTAATGCTGACCATTGCCTTGTTTTCCATTCTTTAGGTTGAATGTTTTCATGCAGGTGCAGCTGAGCCGAGCGAGAAATAGCGGGCTAAAGCCCATAGTTGCTAAGCCGGCCCTTAAAGGCCAAAGAGAAGTTGTCTGTCTTTGTTAATCGTTTCATGTGCGGCCGGTCTGCGTGCCGAAGTATGTAAGACATTATTATTTGAGAAACTTTGTAAGGCCTTAACCATAAGTATTTGTGTATTTGGTTTATCATTCTTGTTTTGTAATAGTGGACATTCATATGGTTGGGTTCTTATTACAAGCTTAATTTACTTCCACTAGAATGCACTCTGAGTTAGGATATGTGTTTATGGGTTATGATTTCATTTCGTAACTCCACTAACTGTTTGTGAAATATGGCGTGGGGCCCCAGCCGGACCTTTTGTTATATTTTATGTGATGGATGGGGTGTTACACGCTACCTACTTAATAACGTTGTTAGTGTCGGCATAAATCAAAGATCGTGTGTGCATGATCTTTGAGTAACATAGAGCTTGAGTAAGCTCATTGTTTGCATTATTTTACTTGATAGCTTACATTGCCTTGATTAATGTATTATCACCTTAGACCCTTATTATATTCGGTGTATGGGCATATCAATATGATAAGTTATGGTTTTGTGCTTGTAATCACTATAGACCCTTATTATGTGAGTTTGTATGGGCTCTCTCATATAGTAAGTTACTTTATGTGTTACCGTGTTTATGTTTGGGCTTGTTAACATAAATAACCTAATCCTATGTCTAATATATTTTAAGTTGTAAGAACCTACTTTCCTTTTTCCCTAAACCAAGGGGCAAGAGGATGTTACATAGTTATTGATAATTAATATTTTAAAATTAAACGTTGTAGGAGAAGGGACTAGCAAGTCTACAATCGGTGCCTTCTCTGAGTTTCAAACTTTACCAAATTAGAAGGAGAGATATTGGAGCGATGCTAAAACAACCATCATTATTAGACGCTTCTACGGATTCATCTAATGATCCAGTGGTTATGAGTTCTATGGAGATCATCTTCTAAATTGACTTTACTTTTGTCCGAACATTTATTTTTGTAGCCCTTTTATTTGGTCTCTACTACTTTCTGTTTGAGACTTAGTATGTGTGTATCTGTGTGACTTGATTTTCTTATGCTGGTCCTACTTCCTATTTAGACTTCCACTATACATTTGTACTCTTACTTATACTCTAATGTGGATTGTGATATTTGACCGTCAGGGTAAGCGTCACATGGTGATGGGTATCCATGCTCTATGGAATCACCACGGGATGGTTACATTGGGCATAAAATCCGCTCTCTAGGTTATTTAAGATAAGGATTTTACAGTAGAATCATTAATTGCACTGACAATTATATTTTTTGCTCTTTTATCACTGGTTACTAGTACAATCTCATTTTGTCCATTTCTATATATTTCTTGGGGTCCATCTTGGTTGTGTCAATGGTGGAGGCTGTGGTAGGCACAAATGGTCCTTAAACATTGATAAATATAATTGGGTTAGAGGCTTCCATGCATGAAGAGCTTGACCCTCTCTTTCTATATGGCAAAATTTCTTTGCTACAAATGGGCGGCTTCATGGAGCTCAAATCCTTGTGATTCTCTCTAGAGGCCAAGATAGTTAGACTGAATCCCTTTAGACAATCCTATTCAAGTTGTTAAGCCTTTTTGAATAACCTCCATTTGATACCACTTGTAAGTATAGGGTTGTCTACACACCTGGAGGGGGTGAATAGGTGGTTGAATTTTAAGAAATTATTTATGGAATTTATAAATATATCACATCATAAATAATAAGCACATCACCGAGATATAATGATTTATAATGGTTCTCCAAGATGGGTGCATTCACTTCCCCCTTCGCTTATCTAGTAGTGTGTTAACCTCAACAATCTCCTCCAAATACTCAGATCCTCAGATCTTACAGCTCAGAGTCAAGGACTCCTACCTTAGGAACACACCTTGTTCCCCACTTCAGATCTTCAAGTAAAAGGACCCTATCTCAAATTCTATCCCAGAATCTAATAGTTTAGATTCTCCACTAGAATCCTATCTCGGGTTCCAACTATTGGATCATACGCCGCCCTTATGGAGGGTGAATAAGGGTTTTTATGATTTTAAATAAAACTATTAATTTTTTATATAAATAATTCTGATATAAAATGATAAATATATGTATATGATGCTATCGCTGGCGTTAGAATTACCATCTGTGTTAGCTTAAGATAAAATCTCAATAAATGTGTCAAAGTAATTTTTCTCAGAAATGTTTGAAATAAAATTTCTGAAATATAAATGAGACGACAAATGATTTTATTTCAATAGAATGAGTACAAAAACTTTGATTTCGATAAATCTTGAAATCGAGGCTATAAGAAAATATCATTTCTGTTTCCTCACTGGTTCTCCTCCCAAGGACCGACTGGTTATAGTTTATCTTACCACAGATATGGTCTCTAGCCATCCCTTAGATTTACACTTTAACCTAGTTGTTGCATACAAGATGGCAAATTCTCCCCTAAAACACACAAGGCCTAGTCACCACACAAAAGCCAGTGAATTCTCTATCGTTAAAAATGAAAATGGAAGAATACAATTAAAATCAGAAATTAAAGACTCCAAAAATTAAGAGCTCAGAAGGAGATGAAGGATCTCCATGAACATCATCGGAGTTGAAGCGTACAAAAATATCTTTTTCAATATTGATCTTCAAGGGTGGTGTTAGGAGTGCTCTGAATTCAGGGGTGAAGGCTCTCACGAATAGTAGGAGTTATTATTTCAGAAGGTGTAACCTCGGGTAATGAAAACCCCGCTTTAAATAGGCATCTAGAGCTAATGTCAACGATATTGATACTGCCTAGCGAAAGTGTATCCTGTTAATATGTAGCCATTATCGTGGAAAGTGTAACAGTTAATATGGTGATCATGGTCGATCGTGGTACTACCGCACGTGATATTAAAATCGCCTAGTGATATTGGCATAGCGTGCTCGTCATGTGCCTAGATCATGCAGGTCATGGAAAATCATGTCCATACCATCCTATGATATTAATAATGCCTACATTAGTACTGACACAAACTTATTAAATAATTCGTCTAACATTAGTGTGTTCTCGGTCTGCTACCATTAGCGTTGATTAATAACACCCGCGATATCTCAAAATCCAGAGCTTTTCTTCATTATTTTGCATAAACTTGTAGGGGTATTATGCATGTTAATCATACACACTATAAAGAAGCATGATCAAATATATATAGTGGGATTTGATATTCTCAAAGCAAAGGATGTAGAGCGTATGATCCAATAATCTCTCCCTTTTGATAATAACAAATCTTATAGGAAGAAATAAACTAGAACTAGAGTGATGTTTATAGTATATGAAAATAAACATGATAAATGTGCAAGTTCTCCCCCTATATAAATGCTCCCCTACATATATACATTTTTGAATTTTTAAATGTACTCTCCCTAAACAATAGATTTTTTTTATTCTCCCTTTTTTGTATTATCAAAAGGTGGGGTATAGTTTGTATTTTGCATTATGTAGAGTTGAAGAAAATTAAATTTTTAGTATTAAGCACAAGTAGTGACCACAACCGAAATGATGTAATTACTCATAAAATGAAAATCTTTTTAGAAAGTGAAAGTGTTTAGTTGTCTATCTAAATTACCTAGAGGAGGGTGAATAGGTGAGTTGCGCGTCTTTTTGCGGAATAAAAATTTTGAGATCTACGCACACAATTATCAATCAAGCAATCACAGACAACAAAAGATTTATAGTAGTTCCCCAACCTTGGGTACATCCACTTTAACCCACCGATCTAGCAAACCACTAGACTCGGTTACTCCACTATCTCGGATTGAAAACCAATCCTATGCCTCGGAACAAAGTTCCTACAATCTTGATCCATAACACGGATCTACACTCGGAAGATAAAACTTCCTATAACTCGGAGACAAAATATAATGCTCCTACACTCGGAGAGAAATCTCCTACAAGATATAAGAAAAGATTTGTAGAAATACAAACAATGATTTCTCAGATCTGGAAAATCTCGGCCAAAATCTTCTTTCTTTGAACTTGCGGCTTTATCAGAAATAGTTGAAGAAACTCGGCAAGATATAGATCTGAAATTTCTTTGGCTCACACGATCCGAGAGATGATGAGGAGTTGAAGAACAATCTCGATCTGTAAGAAAACCTTGATCTGAATCTTCTTGAATGCAAGCCCTAGGCGATTTGCACGATGAAGATCGGCGGCGGCTTCCATTTTTGGAAAGAGAAAATCGATTCAGAGACTTAGAATATTATTTGATAGCTTGTTAGGGTTAGTCGGTTTGACACGACCTTATATAAGATCTCCCTAACGGTAATAATTAGCATTAATGACGTACACGTGGACCAATCACGTCAAGTCATTTGAAAATCCGGTCGGTTATGGACTTAACAAAATTCTGACAAATCTGACTGAAGTACTCGAGTAAAATATAAGCTACTCGAGTATTAATATGATTACTCGAGAGGATAGAAATAGACTACTCGTGTAGAAGTCCTTGAGAAAATTCAGAATAAAATGAGTAACTACTCGAGTACATAAAGACTTACTCGAGTGCTAACATAGTTACTCGGGACGTGGAGTTGAACTACTCGAGTACAAGAAGTATTACTCGAGAGAATAGAAATTAACTACTCGAGAGGAAAAAGGATTACTCGACTCAAAGACTTAGAATAATTTCGAGGAAAGTGGATTACTCGAGAACTAGAATTGGACTACTCGAGAGGAGATAAACTACTCAAGTATATGGATATCACTACTCGAGTAATGGACTTGGAAAGAATTTTGAGGGATTAAAACTTATCACTCGAGTATTAAACTTGTACTACTCGAGTAGTAGATAGACTACTCGAGTGAAGTAAAACAACACGAACATCTTCCTTCTGTAACTCAAGACAAAAGACTAATCTAATCGAGTGGTTAACATGACTACTCGAGTAAATGACTTAGATTAATTTCTTAGAGGAAATTCTATTAACTCGAGAGTAAGAGATAATCTACTCGAGTGAATGATTTGGCTACCCGAGAGTTATATTCAGGCTACTCGAGATCCATTCCCTTACTCGAGTACAAATAGACTTACTCGAGTATAATCTAAGTATTTAACTCGAGTATATAAAGTACTACTCGAGTGAAAGACTTAGAAAATTTTCTCAAATAGAATTTTCTCTTCTTCAACAAACTCAGCAACATTTATTTCTCCAATCAATCCTAGTGCTTGAAACATGAAGTATATCCCAATAGAGAGGCTACATATGAGTCAATACTATTGATCACACAATGAGGGATTATATTGTCTGGTCCTGTGTTTGATGACCCATTGTAGACTGACATTGGTCTACACTTTGCAATATAGTCCTGCAAACCCATAACTCAAGCAACACATCAAATACAACATAATTCATCTTAGTTTAAGGGTGACTTCTCCAAATCTGGGTTCTTGTGGATACAATACCCAACAATCTCCCTCTATTTGTAGAAGTTAAGACCCTTTACCCTAAGGTGAATTATATAGACATATATAAAGAACTAGATGTGCAATAGAGAAAGTAGTGCAGTAAGCATAAGGATTAAAATAAAATTGCATAAGATCGAAATTAAGAATTATATAAACAAGATTGTCTAAAATATCATTTCTACACAGATCATAACCACACTCTCATAATTCTCTTATGCTTAGACTTAATGGTGTTGCTTGTCCTTCTCTTGTTGTCTTCTTTGGTAGCTGAAGGGCTTTGGATAGTACTTTGGAGGCTTTGGAGGAGCAGCAGGGTTGTTCCTTCCATATTCTCTGTCATAAATTCTTCTCTTCATAATTGACTTTTCATACAATTCCCATTCCTTGGAGCTGTAATGATCATTCTTGTTTTTATTGTAGTCCATGACAAGCTTGAGAGTTTCTAGAATGAGAGACTTAGAAGTTGGGGACTAGATCTCTGCAAACTCTGTAGCTTTCCTCTTTTCTTCCTCAGGATTTGGAATGGATTTACTAGAAGAGGGACCCTCTCCATATTTCCTTTTTTTAGGGATCTGAACTTCTGGTAAGTCTTTAGGAATGTCAGATTCCCAAACTTGAGAATAAGATTCTGGAGGTGGAGTTTCATCATCAGGCCTGAGAGAGAAAGTTGGCATTTATGCTGACATCTGAGTTGGAGCTGGCTGGCACCTTCAGCAAGTGGATTTAGATGGTGAGGAATGATATTTGGATCAGCCTGAAATTCTGGAAAGATTTGATTATGCATCCAAACAGTAGTGTCATAAGTGTGGAACTTTACTGACTGTATCTGAGCTAGCACATCTTGATTGATTTCCTTTACTTTCTCAGTCCATAGGGTCTGGACATTAGAGTCATATTTTTAAACTTGTTCTTTTACTAACTTATCCCCCTTTCTGAATTCTACACACAGTTTCTTTATAGTGTCATCCTTGAAGAGGCCCACTTCTTCACAGACTTTCATGATATGCTCTTGGGCTTTCTTCTCAAGTTCAATTTGATTGTTTGCTAGAGTGAGAGATTGGTTCATAACCTCACCAACACTAGTAATAGTGTGGTCTAGGGCCTTGCCACCTATTCTTAAAAACTGCTTCAGCTGATCAGTATTGTGTTGTACCTCATCAAATCCTCTACTCATTTATGTCTCTAGAGAAGAGACCTTGTCTTGAACTATCTTCAAGGAATCATCAAAGTATTTTCTCTGTTCAAGCAACATTTGCTCAATCTTGCCAATAATATCTGAAGAGGCTGGTGTGGCTGAAATAGTAGTAGGAGGAGGAATAGGAGCTGGAGGAGGAGGGGCTTTCCATGAAACAATTTCTTCAATTACTACTGAGCTTTGAGCTCTTGTAGTATGGAAAAAACATCTTATTCTTTACCAGTGAAGGTGGGAAGAGAGAAGTCTAAGTTCCTCAAAGGGGCTTCAACACGCTCTAGAGAACCTTTATCCTCATCTGAAAGTAGAATGGTCTCTTGTTTGTCTTTCTCAGCAGCTGGAGAATGCACAGTAGGTGACTTTAGGGATTGCATAGGTGAGGGAGAAGGTGCTGGTGATGGAGAAGGAATAGGAGTAGGTGGTTTGGTTTGTTCAGCAGTTTGCTCTTTTTGAAGTGGGGGAAGGGGTTCATTAGTGGTTAATTCTTAAATCATTTTGTCTATATCTTTACTGGTGGAGAGGATAGTTTCAAATACCTGGGCATCTGAATGAAGTTCTTCTGAAGTAGCTAGTTGGAAGTATGTATCTGGAGGAGGAGTTGGGATACTATCTTGCTGCTATTCTGAATGAGCAGGAGGAGAAGGAATGTTGTCTTGCTGTTCTGAATGAGCAGGAGGAGAAGGAATTTTGTCTGAAATAGAAGGAGCAGGCTCCCACTCAATTGCTGCACCAGATGTGCCAGCATCATTTTGGAGAGAGGGAGATGGAGTTATATCCTCAGAATCAGAAGTCTCTTTAAAAGCAGGCTGCTCATGAGCTCTAGCAGCCTGGACTAGGTTTTGAAGCTTTAGCTCCCATCTCTGGATGGAGGATATGGAGACTTTCTTCATGTGATGGAGAATTATCCCTTTGGAGAAGTTGAATACTTCAGGATTAATCTCGTGAAGGAGAAGAGAAAGAATCCTAGCATAATTTGGAACAGCAAGACAATAAAACAGACAAGTCCTTGATCTTATCCAGAATTAACATTCCAAAATTATACCTTTTCCTGCAGACAATGGATTGCATTATGTCAAAGAAGCTGAATGAAATATCCCTTATAGAATTTGTTTTGCATAGAAGTATCTTCCCAATGATATCCACTAAGAGCTTTCCCTTTGGATTCAGTTCTGATCTTTTGATGGTGAGAGCTCCTAGAGAGACACAACAAAACAGACAAGTCCTGTCATAGTCTTCACGACCTTGGTCACCTACCTTATCAATGACTGGCAATCGAAGAAGAGTAGAGACAGAGTTTTTGTCTAGCTTGATTGTGATTCCTTTCACTTTGGACTTGAGAACTGACCCATGTCTCTTGACCTTGATATTCTTGTAGAAATCTTCAACCTCAGGAAATAGAAGCTTACATGGCTGTTGTAGAACAAATGTGAGGCCGACGGTGTCGAGGGGAATCAGAAGGTTGTGAAAATCATCTGATATGTCGGCGATTCCTGCGGCAACAAGTTTTAACCTATTCCAACCTTAGAAGAGGGAGCCATGATCCAGAGATTTGAGAGAAATCTAGTGCAGGGAAGAAGACGGTGTAGGCTCTACAACTTTTGGTGGAAGACGAAACGTCTGTCGGCTTACTCGAGTGAATGGATTTGATCCGTGTAGAAAATTGAAGTCCGGACCTTTCTACTTATATAACCCTAATTTATCTATACTTAAGAAATAAATTAAGCTTACATACCTGGGAGAGAGCGGCATAAGCCTCGGGTTGCGAATAAGGAAATTTGAATCGAAGAGAGAAGCCTGAATTCCTTATACTCGAGAGGCTTGTCAGTACTCGAGTGAAGATATAGAAGTACTCGAGTGAGATAAGCAGAAGTACTCGAGTGACATTTTGGTACTCGAGTAGGTCTTCCTACTACTCGAGTAGGTTACTCAAGTGGCTGAAGAAATACTCGAGTAGTCTTTGTCTTACTCGAGTCATAAAGTTAGAAATATGAAAAATTTCAACTTTTGACTGATTTCTTGATCTCTGAGCCTTTTTGTGAGTCCACCTTCTCTAATCTTCTTTGTTGAGCATTCCAAGTTCTGTTTTGAAGAATGAGAACTTGGTATCGTCCAGCGGCTTCGTGAAAATATCTGCAATTTGCCTGTCTGTAGAGACATACTGTAGATCTACATCCCAATGCTCCACATTCTCTCGGATGAAGTGGTATCTCAGCTCTATGTGCTTTGTCCGGCTGTGAGAGACTGGGTTGTTGGCTATTGAAATTGCGCTGGATGAGTCGCAAAATAATGGAATGTTTTAAAACTTCATGTTGTAGTCTTCAAATTGATTCTTTATCCATAGCAACTGTGTACAATAACTTCCTGTAGAGATATACTCTGACTCAGCTGTTGAGATTGCAACACAGTTCTACTTCTTACTACTCCAGGAAATGAGCCTTCTTCCAAAGAATTGGCAAGTCTCAGAAGTGCTTTTCCTGTCATCTTTTCTACCTGCAAAATCTGCATCTGAAAAACCAATTAGTTCGCTATCATTACTTCTTGGGTACCATAAGCCAAGATTCGGTGTACCTTTAAGGTATCTCAAAATCCGCTTTGCAGCAGCATAGTGAGATTCTTTACAGTTCACTTGGAATCTAGCACAGACACATGTAGAGAACATTATGTCTGGTCTACTGACAGTAAGGTAGAGCAAGGATCCAATTATGCTTCTGTACTTGGTTTTATCAAAAGGTTCCTTTCTTATCCTTGTCCCGGGACATAGTTGAACCCATTGGAGTCCTCATAGAGTTTGCGTTCTCTATTCTGAATTTCTTAATTAGCTCTTTGGTGAACTTAGTATGCGAGATAAAAATTCCATCTTGAGATTGTTTCACCTGAAGCCCTAAGAAATACTTCATCTCTCCCATATTGCTCATTTCAAACTTCCCTTGCATAAGTTTTGAAAACTTCTTGTAGAGGTTGTCATTAGTAGAGCCAAAAATAATGTCATCGACATAGATTTGCACTAGCAAAATCTTGCCTTTTATTTCCCTAATAAATAATGTCTTATCTATCTTTCCCCTTATGAACTTGTTCTCAAGAAGAAAGCTAGATAGCGTCTCATACCAAGCTCGAGGAGATTTTTCAGACCATATAAAGCTTTTTGTAAAAGGTAAACATAATTAGGAAAGTTAGAATCTACGAAACCTGGAGGTTGTTCCATATATACCTCTTCCTTTATGTCACCATTAAGGAAGGCGGACTTCACGTCCATCTGATAGAAGCTGAAGGCCTTAAGTGCAGCATACGCTAGGAACAACTTGATTGCCTCCAGTCTTGCCACTGGAGCATAAGTTTGGTCGAAGTCGATTCCTTCTTCTTGACGATATCCTTTGGCAACGAGTCTGGCCTTGTTCTTTATGATTGTTTCATCCTCTTCCATCTTGTTCCTATAGACCCACTTCGTTCCGATGACATTCTTGCCTTTGGGTCTTGGAATAAGTGTTCATACTTTGCAGTGCTTGAACTGATTTAACTCTTCTTCCATGGCCATAATCCATGATGCGTCCGAGTTTGCTTCCTCAAACTTCTTTGGTTCATCTTGTGAGAGAAAGCTCAAATATAGATTTTCATTAGTAGTACCTCTACGAGTTCTGACACCATCCCGCGGATCTCCTATGATTTGGTCCATGGGGTGATCCTTCAGATGTCTGAGCTCTAGAGTCCTTGCATCTGGAGCTTCTTCAATCACAGGAGTGACTTCATCGACTTGGACTACTTCTTCATCTTGATCATCTACCTCTCCAATAGGGGTTGGAGTAGTGATCTTGATGAACTTTTCACCTTCATCTTCATTTGGTTCATCCAAGCTAATTTCTTTCAACTTTGTGCCTCAATCTTCAATGAACACACTAGAAGAGTTGCTTTGCAGCAAGCTCGTCTCATCAAATACAACATGCATTGATTCTTCTACAAACAGAGTTTTTCTATTGAAAATCCTGTCTGCCTTACTATGGCTACTATATCCTACAAAAGTACCTTCAAAACTCTTTTCGCTAAACTTGGTAGTATGATACTTGCTATTGTTAAGCACGAAGCATTTACAGCCAAAGATTCTAAAATATGAGACAGTCGGTTTCCTGCCCTTTAGAAGTTCGTAAGGTGTTTTATCATGGTTCTTATTTATGAGTGCTCGATTTTGCGTGTGGCATGCAGTGTTATCGGCTTCAGCCAAAAAATATTCTAGAAGTGAAGCATCACTCAACATGGTACTGCAAGCCTCTATGAGTGTTCTATTCCTTCTCTCAGCAACTCCGTTCTGTTGAGGAGTACGAGGAGAGGAAAACTCATGAAAGATACCCAAGCTTTCACAGAATTCTGTCATGGCCCCAGACTTGAACTCTGTTCCATTGTCACTTCTGATTTTGACTACGGAACAATTGTATTCATTCTGGACCTGCCTGACAAAATTAGTAGAGATGTCGAAGGTATCTGACTTGTGTTTCAGAAAGATCACCCACACAAAGCGCGAGTAATCGTCAACAATAACCAACGTATAATCCTTACCTCCCAAACTTCTAACTTGCAGTGGATCGAACAAGTCTATATGAAGTAGATGTAGACATCTATTAGAGTCTTTGCCAATAACGTGTTTAAAGGTAGCCCTTATCTGCTTGTCTTTTACGCATGCATGACAAGGTCTGTCTTTGACGTACTTGACATTTAGGGCATCGCGTACCAAATTCATTGAAAATAATTTATTAATAGTTTTAAAATTAATATGTGCTAATCTCTTGTGTCATTGGTCACCAAGAGAAGCACTATCTTTTGCCAAAAGACACACTGGTGTAGAAGAGCCTATACAAATATAATGTAAACAAAATATATTTCTACTAAGAGTACCAGATAAAATCATTTTCGAATTGTTAACGGACTTTATCAAGCACTTAACAGCATGAAATTCAATAATGTATCCTTTATTGCATAGTTGACTTATGCTTATGAGATTGTGTTCTAATCCTTCAACATAAGCTACATCCGAAAAGGATACACTACCATTAGTGATCATACCATAGCCTTTAGTGATTCCTCGGTCTGAACCTCCAAAGATGACCTTTAGACCGTTCAAGACTGGAGAATAGTTCTGAAGTAGGCTTCTTAACCCGGTCATGTGTCGAGAGTATCCACTTTCCAAATACCAGATCGGCGTTTCGGTGGCCTTTGGACATACCTGTAATTACAAATCAGTTTGCCTTAGGAACCCAAACTTGCTTGGGTCATTGGTCTCTAATTAGATTGCTCCTACATGTATTAGCATTATGAGCGGTCTTTATCATATTGTTAATCTGAGGAGTAACAGAGTTTTTGGGATTAAACCAGCAATCGATGGCAAAGTGACCAATTCTGCCACAGCACCAACAGTCAAACCTATTGTATCTTTGCCTAACTCCCTCCCGCTTGACTTTTTGGGAGTCTGGTCTAGCAGGGGCATCATTCTTAGTGAGAGAGGAAGTTGTCTACCTAAATCACCTAGAGGGGGGTGAATAGGTGAGATGTGCGTCTATTTGCGGAATAAAAAATTAAGGAACCAGCACAGCACAATACCAATCAATCACAGACGACAAAAGATTTATAGTGGTTCCCCAACCTTGGGTACGTCCACTTTCCTCACCAATCTAGTAAACCACTAGACTTGGCTACTCCACTCTCTCGGATCAAAACGATCCTACACCTCGAAACAACGTTCCTACAAAAAAAAAACTCGATCCAACTGGATCTACAAAACTCGGAAGCAAAAGCCTTCCTACGAATCTCGGAGAAAAACTCCTACACAATAATTTGTTTAAAAAATACAAACAATAATCTCAGATCTGGATCTTGACAGTCTTCTTCCTTAAGAGCTTTGGCTTGATCAGAGAAGTTGAAGACGACTTGAGAGAGATCCACAAATCTGAAAAACTGAATCACCTCGATCGAGAGAGTAGATCTGGAATCTTTAAAGCGCGGCGAGATCGAGTGATTGACTTGCGTCTGGATCGCTGAAGAATTAGGGTTGCAAATAGAGATCGGAGATCTTCGATCCAGAGCTTCTTCCGTGAACGTTAATGGAGGCGGCGGCGACTTGAAGAATTAGGGTTCACGGGATTGTTCTCTTTCTCTTTCTTAAAATAATAATCTCTGAAGGAATTGATAATAGTCAAATCTGAAGTGACCTATTTATAGGTAGACTCCAACGGTCATAAGAATCATTAATGATGACACGTGGACTTATCAGAAAGGATCAAATCGAAATGTACAGTGACATTGACTTAGAGAATTTCAGGAAAGATTTGAACAGACATACTCGAGTCATAGAAGATACATACTCGAGTATCAGATGGTATATACTCGAGTGGACAAGAATTGGCATACTCGAGTAAGAGAAGTTATATACTCGAGTACAAGAGTTGCAGATACTCGAGTGAGAACACTTAGAAAAATTTCAGATAAAGTGTGAATAAATACTCGAGTACAAGAGTTGCAAATACTCGAGTGAGAGAAAAATAACTACTCGAGTATATTAGAAGAACTACTCGAGTGAGGGGAAAATGAACTACTCGAGTATCTTAGAACAACTACTCGAGTAAACATTGACTTACTCGAGTATGAAAAATAACTACTCGAGTACAGAGTCGCTTACTCGAGTATATAGGGAACTACTCGAGTATGTGGACTTAGAATATTTCTGAAATGGGAAGAACAGAACTACTCGAGTATAAACAAGGCACTTACTCGAGTAACTAACCAACCACTCGAGTACAAGTTATCACTTACTCGAGTGAATACAGCCTACTCGAGTATGTAAACCAACTTACTCGAGTACATACCCACTTACTCGAGTATACTAGAGAAGTACTCGAGTATGTGGACTTAGAAAATTTCTGGATTAAGAACAGAAGGATTTACTCGAGTATAAGAAATGATCTACTCGAGTGACTGACTATCTACTCGAGTATAAACTTATCTACACGAGTATATCTAAGGATCTACTCGAGTACTAAGTCACTTACTCGAGTATATGAAGGGTACTACTCGAGTATGTGGACTTAGAAAAATTTCTTCTAAAAGACATCCTTCAATACTTGAGTCCACCATTCCAAGTGCATGTAGGAAGTGTATCCCAATAGAGAGGCTATACAAGGGCCAACACTTTGGATCACACAATGAGGGATTACATTGTATGGTCCTGTGTTTGGTGACCCATTATAGACTGACATTGGTCTACACTTGGCATTAAGGACCTGCACACATACAACTTAAACACAGCATCAAATACACCTTAATTCATCTTAGTTCAAGGTCTGACCTCCTACAAATCTGAGGTATTGTGGAGACAAATCCCAACAATCTCCCCCTATTTGTAGATGTCAGCATTCTCTATACTAAGGTGAATTATTCAGAGTAAAAAGAACAATACACATATACAAAAAAAATAAGCTAAAGCAGGATAACTAATGAAATAGCCATAATCAGAATCAATTATATATATAGAATTGTTTTTAACAAAAAGGAATCCATTTCCACATTCTCTTTACTCAAGAGGGTCCTTCCTTATGCATCCTTTCTCTCTTCAGCTCTTGCCTCTCTAGGTAACTGAAAGGCTTGGGAAAGTAAGTTTTGGGCCTAGGAGGAGCAGCTGGATTATTGTGTCCCCAATTCCTGTCATGAAGTCTGATTTTGATTTGGGACACTTCATAGGCTTTCCATTCTGAATGACTATAAAACTGGTCTCTGTTCTCACCAAGATCTGTAACTAACTTCAGGGTATCAAGGATTAGGGATTTGGAGGTTGGACTCCAAACTTCAGAATGAATAATTGGTGGTCTGCTTTTAGAAGCTAGGGCAGGATCTCTTTTGGGTGCAGAACGACTGGCAGAAGCACCTTCACCATATTTTCTCTTCTTCCTTAGAGCTGGAATTTCATCTTGCCACATATCAGAATAGGTGAGAGGGGGCTCAGTCACATCATCCTCAGGTCTAGGTGAGAAGGCTGGCACACCTTCTGGAATGGCTGCCTGGGCTGGAGCATCTGCAGGAGGTTGTGCTTCAAGAGGATTCAAGAAGTGTGGAATGATGGCAGGGTTGAGCTGGGCATTAGGGAAATTCATGTTGTGCAGCCAAACAGCAGTGTCATAGGTATAGAATTTCACAGACTAGAGCTGGGAGAGAATATCTGCTTTCATTTCTTTTACAAGACCATCCACAGTAGCTTGAGCTTGGTTAGATAGTGTTGCAACTTGTTCTTTTACAACTGCTTGAGCTTGCTCAGATAGTTTTTCCACTTGTTCTTTTACTATCTTCTCTCCCTTGGTGATATCTACAGATAGCTGAGCTATAGCTTCATCCCTGAACTTGCCAACTTCTTCACAGATTTTCATAAGATTGGCATCAGCATTCTTGTCCAACTGGATCTGATTATAGGCAACAGTTTCTTGTTGATTTCTCAGTTCACCTATGCTTGTGATAGTGTGATCTATGGCCTTGCCTCCGAGCTGGAACAGTCTTTTTAGCTCATCAGTATTGGCCTGGATTTCTGCAAAGCCTCTACTCATCTCTTGTTCAAGAGTAGTGACTTTGTTAGTGACTGATGCTAGAGAGTCATCAAAGTACTTTCTCTGTGCAAGGAGCAACTGCTCAATTTGACTTACCACAACTGAGGGAGAAGAAGCTGAGGTTGGTGCAGGAACTGAAGGAGCAGGAGCAGGAGCAGTCCAAGGAGGAACCTCTGTAAGAACTATTGAGCTTGTAGCTCTCTTGAAGGATTCTATTTCAACAGTTTCTTCTGTATTTAGGAAGGATGGCATGGAGAAATCCAAAGTCCTCAGAGGTGCCTCCACAGGATCTGGAGACATTTCCTCATCATCAGACAAGAGAACATGATCAGATTTGCTGGGCTCACTATCAGGAGACTTGGCAGGAGACTGGACTGGAGTCTGAGCTGGAGTCTGAACTAGAGTCTGTACAGGAGATGAAACTGGAGACTGAATGGGAGACTTGGCAGCTGATCCACTCTGAAAAAGAGGGGCATCTGAGCTGAGCTCATCAATAAATCTGTTTATATCTTCAGCTGTAGACAGTAAAGCTGTTGAATCTAGAATCTCTGAGTCAGGAATTGCTGATTGAGGATCTGCTGGAGGAGGAGAGACTGGAGGAGTAGAAACTCTTATCTCTGCTAGTTCTGGAATCACTGATTCTGAAGAAACTTGATGCTGAGGAAGAGAAGAGGCAGGCTCCCCCTCAACTATTGCACCAGAGGTAGCAGTAGTTTGATGTAGAGGAGGAGATGGAATCCTGTCTTCAGGTAAACTGGTTTCTTGGTGAGTTTCTGAGATGGCATCAGCCTTTGAAGCTTGGGCAGAATTCAGGAGCTTGATGTCATACCTTTGTATGGAAGAGATGGAAACTTTCTTCATGTGGTGAAGAGGAGTCCCTTTGGATAAGTCAAACACTGTAGGATTAATCTCATGGAGGAGGAGTGAGATAATCCTAGCATAACTTGGATGTTCCACGCTCTCTCGGATCTTATCCAGTATCATCATTCCGAACTGGAATTTCTTCCTGCAGACTATGGCTTGCATAACATCGAATAAGTTTTGGGATATATCTCTTATGGAGTATGTCTTGCACCACAGGACTTTGGCGATGACATCAACTAGAAACTTGCCTTCTGAATTGAACAAAGACCGATTCAAGGTTTCACCTCCACCTTCAGGATCTCGACCACAGAATAGGGAAGTACGGTCAGCATCTTCCTTTTCTAGGTCGTCTTCTTCGTCAACCACGGGCATCCGAAGCAGAGTGGCGACTGAAGTTTTATCCAACTGAATCTCAAGTCCTTTTACCTTTGATTTCAGAATTGTGCCATTATGTCTAACCTTCAGATTTCTGTAAAATTCTTCAACATCAGGAAGCAGGAGACGGCAGGGTTCTTGAAGAACGAAAGACAATCCGGCGGTGTCCAATAGAATCAGTAAATTTTTGAAGTCATCCGAAATATCTGCAATACCATCTGTCATAAGTTCGGAGCCGATTCCAATCTTGGAGGAGGGAGCCATCAGCGATTCTGTAGTACGAAGAGAAAAAAAGAGAGGAGGAAGACAAAACTCTGCAACTGTTCTGGAAGACGAAGGGACGGCGGCTACTCGAATGAAATGAGAAGTGGAAAGGATTTCCGATTTTTCTGAATATATATATGACCCTAATTAGGTTTAAGGAGGAGTACTGAAAATAAAATCATACCTGATATGGAGCGCCAAAACTTTGGTGCGAATAGAAGAAAAAAAAAGGAGATTTTCAAATTTCTGATTCCCGTATACTCGAGTAGGTTTCGCCATACACGAGTATGAGATGGAGTATACACGAGTAGATCAAGTAACATACACGAGTAGGTTACCAACTACTCGAGTATGTCAATTTTTGGCACTCGAGTATTTCCGTTTACTCGTGTATATGTCTCTATGTACTCGAGTATATCACTTTGAAATACAATTTTCTTGGGAGAGATTTACTGCCACCGATATCTTCAACTCTGAGCCTGTCTGTGAATCCACCATCACTATTCCTCTTTGTTGAGCAGTCCGAGTTTCGTTTTGAAGAACGAGAACTTGGACTCGTCCAGCGGCTTCGTGAATATATCTGCCACTTGCCTGTCTGTGGAGACATATTGTAGATCTATGTCTCCATTCTCCACATGCTCCCGGATGAAATGATAACGAAGCTCTATGTGCTTGGTCCGGCTGTGGGAGACTGGGTTGTTGGCTATTGCTATAGCGCTGGATGAGTCGCAAAACAAAGGAATGTTCTGAAACTTCATGTTGTAGTCTTCAAATTGATTCTTGATCCATAAGAGCTATGCACAACAGCTGCCTGCAGAGATGTATTCTGATTCAGCCGTTGAGATGGCTACACAGTTCTGCTTCTTGCTGCTCCAGGAGATAAGTCTCCTTCCGAGAAATTGGCAAGTCCCGGAGATGCTTTTCCTGTCATCTTTGCTACCTGCAAAATCTGCATCTGAGTAACCAATTAGTTCACTATCATTATTTCTTGGGTACCATAAGCCAAGATTTGGTGTGCCTTTGAGGTATCTCAAGATTCGCTTTGTAGCGATGTAGTGAGATTCCTTAGAGTTCACCTGAAATCTAGCACATACACATGTTGAGAACATTATATCTGGTCTGCTTGCAGTAAGGTAGAGCAAGGACCCAATTATGCTTCTGTACTTAGTTTCATCAAAAGGTTTCCCTTTCTCATCCTTGTCCAGAGACATAGCTGAGGCCATTGGAGTCCTCATAGAGGTTGCATTCTCCATTCCGAATTTCTTAAGTAGCTCTTTGGTGAACTTCGTCTGTGAGATGAAAATCCCATCTTCAGATTGTTTCACCTGAAGCCCTAAGAAATACTTCAGCTCTCCCATACTGCTCATTTCAAACTTCCCTTGCATAAGTTTAGAAAACTTCTTGCAGAGGTTGTTATCCGTAGAGCCAAAAATAATGTCGTCGACATAGATCTACACTAGCAAAATCTTGCCTTTTATTTCCCTAAGAAATAATGTCTTGTCTATCTTTCCTCTTGTGAACTTGTTCTCAAGAAGGAAGCTAGACAGAGTCTCATACCAAGCTCGAGGAGCTTGTTTAAGACCATATAGCGCTTTCTGCAGTAAATAAACGTAATTAGGAAAGGTTGAATCAACAAAACCTGGCGGTTGCTCTACATACACCTCTTCCTTTATGTCACCATTTAGGAAGGCGGACTTGACGTCCATCTGATAGACGGTAAAGCCCTTAAGTGCAGCATACGCCAGGAATAACCTGATAGCCTCCAGTCTTGCTACTGGAGCATATGTATGGTCGAAGTCGATTCCCTCTTCTTGACGGTAGCCCTTTGCAACGAGTCTGGCTTTGTTCTTTATGATTGTTCCATCTTCATCCATCTTGTTCCGATAGACCCATTTTGTCCCAATGACATTTTTGCTCTTGGGTCTGGGAATAAGTGTCCAAACATTGCAGCGTTTGAACTGATTCAATTCTTCTTCCATGGCTAGAATCCAGGATGCATCCGAGTTGGCTTCCTCGAACTTCTTTGGTTCAACCTGTGAGAGAAAGCTCAAGTGTAAATTCTCATTAGTTGTACCTCGACGAGTTCTGACGCCATCCCGAGGATCTCCTATGATTTGGTCAACAGGGTGATCCTTCAAGTGTCTGAACTCTAAAGTCCTTGCATCTGGATTGTCTTCAATCACTGGAGTGATTTCATCATCTGGATCATCTACCTCTCCAATAGGGATTGGGGTGGTGATATTTATGAATTTATCACCTCCATCTTCAATAGGTTCATCCAAGCTTATCTCTTTTAACTTTGTACCTGCAGCTTCAATGAACACACTAGAGGAGTTGCTTTGCAGCAAGCTCGTCTCATCAAATACAACATGTATAGATTCTTCTACAACCAGAGTTTTTCTATTAAATATTCTATATGCCTTACTATGGCTACTATACCCTACAAAAATACCTTCAAAGCTTTTCTCACTAAACTTGGTAGTGTGATACTTGCCGTTGTTAAGTACGAAGCACTTACAGCCAAAGATTCTAAAATAGGAAATGGTCGGTTTCCTGCCTTTTAAAAGTTCGTACGGTGTCTTATCGTGGTCTTTGTTTATGAGCGCTCTATTTTGCACATGGCATGCAGTATTAACGGCTTCAGCCCAGAAGTATTCCGGAAGTGAGGCATCACTTAACATGGTTCTGCAGGCCTCTATGAGGGTTCTGTTCCTTCTCTCAGCCACTCCATTTTGCTGTGGAGTGCGAGGAGAGGAAAACTCATGAAAGATACCTAAGCTTTCACAAAATTCTGTCATGGCCCCAGATTTGAATTCTGTTCCATTGTCACTTCTGATTTTGACTACTGAACAGTTATATTCATTCTGGATTTGCCTAACAAAATTAGTAAAGATATCGAAGGTATCTGACTTGTGTTTCAGAAAGAATACCCATGCAAACCGTGAGTAATCATCAACAATAACCAACGTATAATCCTTACCTCCCAAACTTCTAACTTGCAGTGGACCGAACAAGTCCATGTGCAGTAGATGTAAACATCTATTAGAATCTTTGCCTATAATGCTTTTAAAATTACTCCTTGTTTGCTTGCCTTTTACGCATGCAGGACAAGGTCTTTCCTTAACGCACTTGACATTCGGGGCATCACGTACTAGGTTTTTAGAGAATAATTTATTGATAGTTTTGAAATTAATATGTGTTAATCTCTTGTGCCATTGGTCATCAAGAGATGCACTATCTTTTGCCAAGAAGCATACTGGTGTAGATGAATCGATACAAATGAAATTTAAGCAAAATATGTTTCTGCTTCGAGTACCTGATAAAATCGTTTCCATATTAGTAAGGGATTTTATCAGGCACTTATCAGCATGGAATTCTACTATGTATCCTTTGTCGCATAGTTGGCTTATACTTATGAGATTGTGTTCCAATCCTTCAACATAAGCTACATCCGAAAAGGATACATTACCGTTAGTAATCATACCGTAGACTTTAGTGATTCCACGGTCTGAACCTCCAAAGATGACCTTTGGTCCGTTCAATACTGGTGAGTAGTTTTGAAGTAGGCTTCTAGTCCCGGTCATATGCCGAGAGCATCCACTGTCCAAGTACCAGATTGGCATTTTAGCGGTCTTTGGACATACCTGCAATCATAATCACTTAGCCTTAGGAACCCAAACGAGTTTGGGTCCTTGGTCTCGAGTTAGAATACTCCCCCTACGAGGATTAGCCTCATGAGTGGTCATTCTCATGTTGCTAACTTGAGGAGTTGCAGCATATTTGGGATTGAACCAGCAATCGATGGCAAAGTGACCAACTCTACCACAGCACCAACAGTCAAATTTGTTGTATCTTTGCCTCATCTTCTCCTGCTTGACTACTTCGAGAGGAGGTCCAGCAGGGGCAGCATTTTTAGATGTGGAGACTTCATGATGATGGCACGTGCATGAAGTCTTTTCCATCTTCGGCTTTTCTACAACAACATTCACTTTGGGTGCCTTCTTAATATTATGACCATGAACATAAGGTCCATAGCTCTGAAGTTGAATCTCCTCATAAGGTTCCTTGAAAACTCTCTCACCAAAGTTGCGAGGGCGAGTCCACCCTTGGTATCTTGTCTTAGGCTTCTCAAGGATAGGCCTGCTAAAGTGACCATAGGTGGATTCGTAGTCAAGATCGTTTGTAGGAAAGATGACTTTCTTGAACGCGACTGGCTCCAAGGGAGCTTTCCCTTTCTCTTCGGCAGAGGCCTTCTTGGCCGCCTTATTTCTCCTCTTGGCCTTGTTTCTCCTAGAAGATTTACTAGGAGCTCCTTTGTGGCCTACACCGGCACCACTTGCCTTAGCTGAGAATTCAGCAATCATAGGAAGCACAGTCTTAGGCTTCGAGAAGCTTTCTACAAGCTTTTTCTCAGCCAAGAGTTGTTCTACCAATTCCTTGATGATTTTCTCTTTAAGGTCAAGGTGCCCGAGAGCCTTGTTGTATTCTTCGATAGATTTATCGAAGTCTTCCTTGAGAGAGTCAGTCTTAGAGACTTCTTCTCTAAGGTTGCTCTCTGACGCTTTTAGAGATTTTATCTCCCTAGCTTGAGTTTTCACGACTTGGCGACATTTGTCGTAAGCCTTGAGTAACTCCTGATATTGTATCATGAGTTCTGATTCATCCTCAGAGGGATAGCCCTCTGGTTCATTGT
The DNA here is from genome assembly GCA_039513925.1 of Platanthera zijinensis. Classification (NCBI taxonomy): domain Eukaryota; kingdom Viridiplantae; phylum Streptophyta; class Magnoliopsida; order Asparagales; family Orchidaceae; genus Platanthera; species Platanthera zijinensis. The sequence goes on from CM077090.1 coordinate 141,661,961, forward strand.
CATCATCAGAGTCCGAAAGAGGGGTGTGAGATTTTACCTCCCTAGTGAACTGGGGGACTTGCTCATCGTCTGTTCGAGCCATTAGCCCAAAGTAAGCTTCTTCCTCTTCTGCACTTGACTCGGATGAGTCGGAGTCACTGAGAGTTTTGCTCTTTTCAGCTAACAAACTCTTTTCTGTCCTCTTCCTGTTGTAGGACTTCTTGTCTTCTTTCTTGCCGCCCTCTTTCTTCTTATGGGGGCAATCCGCAATGACGTGACCTGGTTTATTGCAGCAATAACAAACAATATCAGTGGAATAATGTTTATTCGGTTTCGAGCCATACCTGTCGTGGCTGCTTGAGCTCTTTTTCTGACGATCACCATCATTGCGTGATCTTCTATATGAGGCATCCTTGCCTTTCCATTGCTTCTTTTTGTTCAAGAATTTCTTGAACTGCCTTGAGAGTAGAGAAAACTCTCCTTCAGATAGCTCTGAGCCAGAAGAGCTTGGTTCAGACGAATCTTCATCATCAGCTTCAGGAGCTGGGGCAGGAGAGCTAGCCTTAATCTTCCTTGAGCTGTCTGCCTTGAGAGCAACAGACTTCTCTTTGGATCCGGACCTGCTCATCTCTTCTTCCGCTTTTCTAGAATTGATTTGAAGCTCATAGGACATTAGCTTTCCGAATAGATTTTGCGGGTCCGTCTCGGCTAACCTTCCGAACTCCCGAATGGCGCATACCTTGTTATCCCATTCCTTGGTTAGGGATCTTAGGAATTTGTCATTCAGTTCTCCGTTGGTGAAGACTCGACCATAAACTCTTAGGCCGTTCACTATCTTGAAAAAGTTCTCGAACGTGTCAGCTATGGCTTCCTTGTGACCTTGCCGGAAGGCTTCATACTTTTGATTCAGAAGGGATCTCCGATCATCCCTCACTTCTTCAGTGCCTTCCATCAGAGTCACCAGGGATTGCCACATCTCCTTGGCGGATTTGCAATGGATGAGATTCTGCAGTATTGAGTCATCGACTGCACTTGCTATTATATTTTTGGCTTTCTTATCGAGGGAGACAAGTGCAATCTCGTCCTTATCCAAGTCCATCAGCTTCTTAGGAACTTGTTTGGATGAGTCTATAGTAGAGGCAACCATAGGAACATGCGGACCTTCTTCAACAATCATGAAGATCCGAGGATCCACAGCTTCCATGAAGAACCTAACTCTTTCCTTCCACATAGGAAAATTATTCTTGGTGCAAATGGGAAGCTTGGCAAAATCTTTAGTCTTACTCATGCTTGATATTTCTCAAAAGACAACTCGGGTAGGATCAAATCAAGGTGTTAACCTCTTAACGATCAACCTCTCCCTCTGATACCAATTGAGAGAGGAAGTTGTCTACCTAAATCACCTAGAGGGGGGTGAATAGGTGAGATGTGCGTCTATTTGCGGAATAAAAAATTAAGGAACCAGCACAGCACAATACCAAGTAATCACAGACGACAAAAGATTTATAGTGGTTCCCCAACCTTGGGTACGTCCACTTTCCTCACCAATCTAGTAAACCACTAGACTTGGCTACTCCACTATCTCGGATCAAAATGATCCTACACCTCGGAACAACGTTCCTACAAAAAAAAAACTCGATCCAACTGGATCTACAAAACTCGGAAGCAAAAGCCTTCCTACGAATCTCGGAGAAAAACTCCTACACAATAATTTGTTTAAAAGATACAAACAATAATCTCAGATCTAGATCTTGACAGTCTTCTTCCTTAAGAGCTTTGGCTTGATCAGAGAAGTTGAAGACGACTTGAGAGAGATCCACAAATCTGAAAAACTGAATCACCTCGATCGAGAGAGTAGATCTGGAATCTTTAAAGCGCGGCGAGATCGAGTGATTGACTTGCGTCTGGATCGCTGAAGAATTAGGGTTGCAAACAGAGATCGGAGATCGTCGATCCAGAGCTTCTTCCGTGAACGTTAATGGCGGCGGCGGCGACTTGAAGAATTAGGGTTCACGGGATTGTTCTCTTTCTCTTTCTTAAAATAATAATCTCTGAAGGAATTGATAATAGTCAAATCTGAAGTGACCTATTTATAGGTAGACTCCAACGGTCATAAGAATCATTAATGATGACACGTGGACTTATCAGAAAGGATCAAATCGAAATGTACAGTGACATTGACTTAGAGAATTTCAGGAAAGATTTGAACAGACATACTCGAGTCATAGAAGATACATACTCGAGTATCAGATGGTATATACTCGAGTGGACAAGAATTGGCATACTCGAGTAAGAGAAGTTATATACTCGAGTACAAGAGTTGCAGATACTCGAGTGAGAACACTTAGAAAAATTTCAGATAAAGTGTGAATAAATACTCGAGTACAAGAGTTGCAGATACTCAAGTGAGAGAAAAATAACTACTCGAGTATATTAGGAGAACTACTCGAGTGAGGGGAAAATGAACTACTCGAGTATCTTAGAACAACTACTCGAGTAAACATTGACTTACTCGAGTATGAAAAATAACTACTCGAGTACAGAGTCACTTACTCGAGTATATAGGGAACTACTCGAGTATGTGGACTTAGAATATTTCTGAAATGGGAAGAACAGAACTACTCGATTATAAACAAGGCACTTACTCGAGTAACTAACCAACCACTCGAGTACAAGTTATCACTTACTCGAGTGAATACAGCCTACTCGAGTATGTAAACCAACTTACTCGAGTACAGACCCACTTACTCGAGTATACTAGAGAAGTACTCGAGTATGTGGACTTAGAAAATTTCTGGATTAAGAACAGAAGGATTTACTCGAGTATAAGAAATGATCTACTCGAGTGACTGACTATCTACTCGAGTATAAACTTATCTACACGAGTATATCTAAGGATCTACTCGAGTACTAAGTCACTTACTCGAGTATATGAAGGGTACTACTCGAGTATGTGGACTTAGAAAAATTTCTTCTAAAAGACATCCTTCAATACTTGAGTCCACCATTCCAAGTGCATGTAGGAAGTGTATCCCAATAGAGAGGCTATACATGGGCCAACACTTTGGATCACACAATGAGGGATTACATTGTATGGTCCTGTGTTTGGTGACCCATTATAGACTGACATTGGTCTACACTTGGCATTAAGGACCTGCACACATACAACTTAAACACAGCATCAAATACACCTTAATTCATCTTAGTTCAAGATCTGACCTCCTACAAATCTGAGGTATTATGGAGACAAATCCCAACACTTAGAGGTTGAAGCTTCATGGTGAAGGCAATAACAAGATTTCTTCTCCTTTATAGGCTTTTCAACAATAGGTTTTACTTTTGTCGACTTCTTGATGTTATGACCATGAACAAAAGGGCCATAGCTCTGAAGAATGATCTCTTCATAAGGTGCCTTAAATACACTTTCACCAAAGTTTTGAGGGCGAGTCCATCCTTGGTATCTTGACTTGGGCTCTACATAAGTAGGCCTAGTGAAGTGACCGTAGGATGAGTCAAGATCAAACTTATTAGTTGGAAAGACAACTTTCTTAAATATAGTCTGATCTTGTGGAGCTTTCCCCTTTGCTTTGGCCAAAGCCTTCTTGGTTGCCTTATTCTTTCGCTGAGCCTTATTCCTCCTAGAAGATTTACTAGGAGCCTCAACATGGCCTAGTCCAGCACCCTTAGTCTGAGCAGAGAACTCAGTAACAAGAGGAAGAACTATCTTGGGCTTAGAGAAACCTTCAACAAGTTTCTTTTTGGCTTCAAGTAATCCTTCAAATCCCTTGATGATTTCATCTTTCAGATCGAGGTGCTTGATAGCCTTATTGAACTCATCAACTGCAGTATCTAAGTCTTCTCTGAGTGAGTCCATCTTAACGACTTCCTCTCTCAAAGATCTTTCTACGGCCTTTAGGGACTTAATCTCTTTTGCCTGAGTTTTCACGACCTTTCGACATTTGTCATAGGCCTTGATCAACTCCTTATACTAGGCCATGAGTTCAGACTCATCGTCAGAAGAGCCGTCCTCATGATCATTATCAGAGACATCAGACTTAGAGAGAGGTGTGTGAGATTTTACCTCCCCAGTAAACAGGGGCTCTTCTTCTTCGTCGGTATGTGCCATGAGCCCAATATAGGCTTCCTCTTCATCAATTGACTCAGATGAGTCAGTGTCGCTGAGGGTTTTGCCCTTTTTGGCTACAAGGCTTCTTTTTGTCTTCTTCTTATGATAAGAAGACTTTGTTTCCTCTCTTTGGCCACCCTCTTTCTTCTTATGGGGGCAGTCTGCAATTACATGACCTTGCTTATTACAACAGTAACAAACTATGTCAGTAGAAATATGTTTGTTTGGTTTAGACTTATACCTGTCGTGGCTACTTGAGCCCTTCTATCGTTGATCACCATCATGTCGTGATCTTCTGTATGAGGCATCCTTGCCTCTCCATTGCTTTTACTTATTCAAGAATTTCTTGAACTGTCGTGAGAGTAGTAAGAATTCTCCTTCATATAGCTCTGAGCATGATGTGCTTGGCTCAGATGACTCCTCTTCACTTTCTTCTTGTGCTGGGGAAGGAGAGGTAACCTTTGACTTCCTTGAGGTGTCTGCCTTTAGAGCAACAGACTTCTCCTTGGATGCAGACCTATTCTTCTCTTCTTCAGCTTTCCTTGTGTTGAGTTGAAGCTCATATGACATTAGCTTCCCGAAGAGATTCTGAGGGTCTGTCTCAGCTAGCTTTCCAAATTCCTGGATATCACAAACCATGTTATCCAATTCCTTGGTTAGGGATCTTAGGAACTTATTATTCAGTTCTCCGTTAGTGAAGACTCGGCAATAGATCCTGAGGCCGTTGATTATCTTGAAGAAATTCTCAAAGGTGTCAGCAATGGTGTCCTTATGTCCCTATCGGAAGGCTTCGTATTTCTGATTCAGAAGGGATCTTTTATCATCCCTAACTTCTTCTATGTCTTCCATAAAAGTGACGAGGGACTACTACATCTCCTTGGCAGACTGGCAGTGGATCAAGTTCTGCAGCATTGAGTCATCGACTGCACTTGCTATTATATTTTTGGCCTTCTTATCTAAAGACACAAGTGCAATCTCGTCTTTATCTAGATCCATTAATTTCTTTGGAACTTTCTTTGTTGGATCTATTATGGAGATGGTCATGGGAATATAAGGACCTTCTTCAACGATCATGAAGATCCTAGGATCCATAACTTCCATGAAAAATCTTATTCTTTCTTTCCACATGGGAAAGTTATTATTGGTGCACAATGGAAGCTTGGCAAAATCTTTAGCCTTGTCCATGCTTGGAAAATCTCAAGAGATAACTAGAAATAGATCTGATCAAGGTTTTAACCTTTTAGTGATCAACCTCCCTCTGATACCAATTGAAAGTGTTTAGTTGTCTACATAAATAACCTAGAGGGGGGTGAATAGGTGAGTTGTGCGTCTTTTGCGGAATAAAATTTTTTAGATCTATGCACACAATTATCAATCAAGCAATCACAGACGACAAAAGATTTATAGTGGTTCCCCAACCTTGGGTACATCCACTTTACCTCACCGATCTAGCAAACTACTAGACTCGGTTACTCCACTATCTCGGATTGAAAACCAATCCTATGCCTCGGAACAAAGTTCCTACAATCTCGATCCACAACACGGATCTACACTCGGAAGATAAAACTTCCTACAACTCGGAGACAAAAGAAAATGCTCCTACACTCAGAGAGAAATCTCCTACAAGATATAAGAAAAGATTTGTAGAAATACAAACAATGATTTCTCAGATCTGGAAAATCTCGGCCAAAATCTTCTTTCTTTTAACTTGGGGCTTTACCAGAAATAGTTGAAGAAGAAACTCGGCAAGATCTTGATCTGTAATTTCTTTGACTCACACGATCTGAGAGATGATGAGGAGTTGAAGAACAATCTCGATCTGTAAGTCAACCTTGATCTGAATCTTCTTGAACGCAAGCCCTAGGCGATTTGCACGATGAAGATCAGCAGCGGCTTCTATTTTTGGAAAGAGAAAATCGATTCAGAGACTTAGAATATTATTTGACAGCTTGTTAGGGTTAGTCGGTTTGACACGATCTTATATAAGATCTCCCTAATGGTCATAATTAGCATTAATGACGTACACGTAGACCAATCACGTCAAGTCATTTGAAAATCCCGTCGGTTATGGATTTAGTGAAATTCTGACAAATCTGACTGAAGTACTCGAGTAAAATATAAGCTACTCGAGTATTAATATGATTACTTGAGAGGATAGAAATAGACTACTTGAGTAGAAGTCCTTGATAAAATTCAGAATAGAATGAGTAACTACTCGAGTACATAAAGACTTACTCAAGTGCTAACATAGTTACTCGGGACGTGGAGTTGAACTACTCGAGTACAAGATGTATTACTCGAGAGAATAAAAATTAACTACTCGAGAGGAAAAAGGATTACTTGAGTCAAAGTCTTTTGAATTATTTCTGAGTGAGGAAAGTGGATTACTCGAGAACTAGAACTGGACTACCCAAGAGGAGATAAACTACTCGAGTACATGGATATCACTACTTGAGTAATGGACTTAGAAAGAATTCTGAGGGATGAAAACTTATCACTCGAGTATTAAACCTGGACTACTCGAGTAGTAGATAAACTACTCGAGTAGTAGATAGATTACTCGTGTGAAGTAAAAAAACATGAACATCTTCCTTCAGTAACTCGAGACAAAAGACTAATCTACTCGAGTGGTTTACATGACTACTCAAGTAAATGACTTAGAGTAATTTCTTAGAGTAAATTCTGTTAACTCGAGAGTAAGAGATAATCTACTCGAGTGATTGATTTGGCTACCCGAGAGTTATATTCAGGCTACTCGAGAGCCATTCCCTTACTCGAGTATAAATAGACTTACTCGAGTATAATCTAAGTATTTAACTCGAGTATATAAAGTACTACTCGAGTGAAAGACTTAGAAAATTTTCTTAAACAGAATTTTCTCTTCTTCAACAAACTCATCAACATTTCTTTCTCCAATCAATCCTACTGCTTGAAACATGAAGTGTATCCCAATAGAGAGGCTACACATGTGTCAAAACCATGGATCACACAATGAGGGATTACATTGCATAGTCCTGTGTTTGATGACCCATTTTTGACTGACATTGGTCTACACTTGGCAATATAGTCCTGCAAACACATAACTCAAGCAATACATAAAATAAAACTTAATTCATCTTAGTTCAAGGGTGACTTCTCCAAATCTGCATTCATATGGATACAATACCCAACAGAAAGTAAAATCATTTTAAATATAATGAGTTTTAATTTGAAAAAGAGATGTTTTAATTTATGTACAAGAGATGCTACTACAAAAACAAAAGAAATAAGCAAGCATTTTTTGAAATACCAATAAAAGATATATTTCACATTGTAAAAGAAAATTGCTTTCCAAGTAAACATTTTAAAGGTCATGTTTTGCTATCTAATCCATTTACGCACGTTTATAGAGAATAGTGTAGATATGTTTTAGGGTCCAATTCTCATGTGCAGAAGTTTTATATGAGATAATGATGTTTACAAAAAAAAGGTGTTTTGATAAAGTATATAAGTGTATTAGTCAAACCATATGAAAGCATGAAATGAAAGAATGAAACATTATATAGGTATAAATAATTTACTCCAATAACTTCCAATGCACATAAAGTATTTTATTGGCAAGGGATGTGGTGTAAATTTTATTTGTATAAGAAAATTTACAATTCTTTCCAAGGTGTTCAACCTTGCAATGCTCATTAAGACTTATAAGGAGCATGAATAGTGCTTGGTGGAGTTATCCATGTCATAATTTGTATTTATTTATTATCACTTTGTTTATAATTTTTTACCAAAGACTCCAAATTCACTTGTTTTGTAAATAATTAAATATTATTATTTTCTTAAACCACATTTCTCTAACAACAAAGTGCATGAAAAAATAAAGAATTGCAATAAACAACTCAATGTTGTGTAGATAACCTATTTATGCAATTCAAGAGGTTATGTCATTACACTACACAGTCATGGAAGAATAAGATCAAAAACACAAGTAGGTTATCAAAATTGTGAGTGAGATATTCATTATCAACTATAAAAATTACTCATACTTAGAGACATACAAAAATAATTCTACACAAGTGTTCTACAAACAATTTCATTGCATATAATAAGATAATATTCAGGAAATGACATAATCAAATAATATTGTAAAGAAACTGGAAATTAAAATTATACATAAATAACCTTTTAGAGATAAATACAATCAAACTTGACTGGGAAATGAAGAAAAAATAGTTTTTCTTTTATTTTTGATTTTATAAAATAAAGACAAAATTAAATAAAGAAATGAAATGAATTTTTTAACATTGTTAGGAATTATTATATTTTAAAAAATTGATATTTATTAGAAGAAAAAAGAATTTTTATTTGAGAATTGATAAAAAGAATTAATTTTTTTGATATTACGATATCGCCGATGATATCAATAATACAGGCGTTATCCCAATTAATTTGATTTCCAATTTCAGATCTCATTTTGCCAAACCCTTTTTCCCAAAAACCCCTTTATTCTCTGTCACGCAGGCTCCAGATCTCTTGTAATTTGTTGTATCTTTTAGAAAAATTTAAAATATTTGTCTCGTAGGTTATGATTAGAGAGTTCTCCTTTTTATGTCGTTTTCATGGAATTTTTTAGGGTGTGAATCAAAATAAGTTTTGATTGTAGTTTTGGAAAATAGGTTTTTATGAGTGATTTTCCTAGTGCAAGGGTCATGAGAAGTTTGCATTTAGTTTTTCATGGAATATCTAAAGGAATTTTTCAAAATTTAAGAGGTTTTGAGAAAGAAGATGAATAGTGGTTTACATCTAGTACTACCAGGCTATATTAATAACATCGGTGATATTGATTGTTGTTTTATTTTGTAAGAAATGGCTGCTTCAGGTTCTCGTGCAAGACAGAGTACTTTCAGCAATCCTCATTCTTCATATCCATCATTTCATGGAATAGAGAAGGCAATGATCAGAGTTGCAGTCATTATTGAGTTTACTCAATTCGAGCATGCACACATTTATGATATGCTCGAAATTTTAGGTATTATGTTAGTGATAGTTCTTGATACATTTTCTTCTACACTTGTGAGGGAATTATATAATCATCTATTAGATCCTTCAGAGTCTGAAACAAATGGAAGGGTAAGTTTCATAGTGTGAGGTGTAGTAGTAGATATTACTCATGAAGTTATAAGGAATGAAATTGGCTTGATAAAAAGTGAAAATATATTGGATGTAGTGGAGAATTATAGTATGGATCGTGATTTGACAATACTGAATCAGGTTCTTCATGGAAAGAATAACAAGAATTTGATCAATAGTATCTCCATAATCACTCCAGATGCATATATGATTCATGATATATTATGACAAACCATCATGCTCAAGTTAGGAGATACAAGAAAGATCATTGTACTGCTCAGCTTATATATTGGCATATCATATATTGAAGCACAAGGAGTATGATGTAGTAGATTTGTTTCTATATACCATTTGATACTCCTACAAGATAAAAGATCCTAAGAGAAAATAACTCAACACTCTCCATTGGGAGGCATTATTTAGAGTATCATGTATCGCAAGTATCCTAGGAAAGATCAGGAGTTCTATCTAGATGATAATATCTCTATTGTATATATTACAGACTCGATACATCTTCTACTAGTACAGAAGGTACCCTAAACTTATATGAGAGGAGGATCTCTTTGTGAGTCACACTGAGAACTATGAGTTTTTTTTTTTGAAGAACATAAGGTGGAGGTTCAAAAGAAGCTAACATGACTGCAGAAAAGGATGGAATTTATTATCAAAAGTCTTAAATTGAAACCTTCTCAAGTTGAAAAAGAAGAGTGGAAGAACCTTGTGGTGGATCCGCCTAGACACTCCATTTGATGCACAAGGAGATAAAGGGATGGATGAGAGGGCTCATGTGAAGATTTGCCAGAGAGCAATAGTGAGAGTAAAACTTCTAGTTATATGAATTGTTGGGTCTAACGTTCCTTCACAAGGAGTAATCTAGTAAAATTAGAGGCTTTTGGAACAGTTGGGTAAGCGCTTGATTCTACAAGAATTTTGCAGGTGTTATTGAAATTTTAGAACTTCTGCTAGTATCATTTTGGTGATATTCATATTGTTGGTGATATCAGTTATCTAGTAAATTGATGTGCTTTATGTTCCTGACAGTCTATGTGCAGTTTTATTATAATAATATTTGTTCTAACAATGTTTTAGCCTTCTTAGATTTTCTTTAAGAAATTTGATATAAATATTTTTTTATAACTAAGATTTTAAGAAAATAAAAATAATAAAATAAAAAGAAATGTAGGTTTCAAAAATATTTGTTTAAAAATGTTCAAAACTCCTAATTCTAATCTAAGCATAGAAAAATGAGCATCAGGGAGTGGCTTGGTCAATATGTCTGCAAGTTTTGAATAAATTCCTATAAAGTTATTCTTACATATTCATTTTTTATATGATCCATAATAAAGTGATGTAGGACATCTATAAGTTGGTATCTAGAGTGGTGTACAAGATTGTTTGTAAGATCGATAGTGCTCTTGTTATCACACTTTAATTTTACTTTATTTAGATGAACTCTAAAGTCTGACTCATCCATAAATCTTTTGCATAACAACTACCTAGTGCACTCTATTCATCATCAGTGGTAGAGAGGGTGACAGAATTCTCTCAACCGTGATAAAAGCAAAGGGACCAATAAATGACATGTGTCGCTAGTGCTTTTTCAATCTAATGAACATTCTGTATAGTTCGAATCAGAAAAACCATGTAAAATAAAAGAATCATTATGTGGATATCATAAACCTAATCTAAAAGTACTGATTAGATATCTAAAAATCCCTCTATTCTAGGTAGTAATAGACTCCAAAAAGAGAGGAATTCTTCCTTATCACAAAAGTTGTGTAACATCCCATTTCGCGCTAGGCCACTCACACGCGTTTTGAGTCAAGAGAATTGACTCAGACTCGGGAAGCGTCGAGTGAGTTGACTGGACTCGATGAATAGAGAAGATGTTAGAATATTTTTTGAACTCATGGCATCGAGTGCGTTGAGTGCACTCAACTCCATTCGACGAATAAGTTGAGGCATTGAGTGGACTCAACACCACTCAATGCCATTCGACAAATAAGCTGAGGCGTTGACTTGACTAAACACCACTCAATGCAATTCGACGGATTAAGCTGAGGCATTGAGTGAACTCAACACCACTCGACGTATTTTACTTATAATAGTTTCTGGAAGTTGCGGCGTTGAGTGAAGTCAAAGCCGCATTGAGTGGACTCAACACCACTCAATGTCATTCAATGAATTAAGTTGCTGCGTCGAGTGAAGTCAAAGCAGTGTTTAGTGGACTCAACACCACTCAATGATTTTTGCTTAGAATCGTTCTGAGACCTGTAGGCATTGAGTGTGTTGAGTGTACTCAATGCCACTCAATGATTTTTGACTTGGCTATTCTTGAGGCCTGAAGGCGTCGAGTGTGTTGAGTGCACTCGACACCACTCAACGATTCGTCAAGTAAAAGATGTACACTCGATGATTTTAACTTATAAGTGTTGTACTTATGTAAGGCGTTGAGTGATCAAGACGAATCTCGACGATTCGTCGAGTGGGTATACTATACACGACGAATTTGACTTTGCATATTTTCAACCTAGGCGGGATTTGTTGTCTCGCATTAATGGACTGAACCAGTTTTGGGATTGGCACCTATTGACTTATTTGGACCAGTACATTCGATAAGACTTAATTTTAATAATAATGGCAGTCCAATGTCAGGCTGACACATGGCAAAGCAGTTAACCCTAATTTCTCATTATAAAAGGGGATTTACGGAAAACCTTAGCCGTACTTCGCTAATTTTGTCGAGCCGTTAATGTGCAACCCTGACGGAAGCGGAAGGAACGATAAGATCACCGAAGTCAGATCTTTTGGAGGAAGTCTTCCCTTTCTCTTCCCCGTAAAGAACAATACCAATAAGGAGAAAGATGCCGCCAAGGAGAGTGATGAGATCCATGGCCGGAACCATCGGAAACGAGGTGAGCTTCCTACCCTCTCCCTTGGTGCTAGTTCTGTAGTTATTTTTAGGAGAGATGTCGACTCAAAAGAGTTGACCTGTGAGATGAATATCTCTTAGGTAGATACCATGCTTGGGCTTATGCCCTAGAGATGTGATGTCTTCAACCTCTCCTCACTTCTTTGTGAAGATGGTGGACTTGGTTTCGTGAAGAGAAATGTTCTATTGAGGGTGAATAAGGTAGGAAATTCTGTAAATAATTTTGATTAAATGTCTAAAGGAATCAGATGAATAGATGTCGTTATATAACTTTAAGATGCGTGCAAGAATCTTTTTTATGTGCGCAATGAACTTTAAGGCCGTTTGGATAAGTTATGGCCAGATCTGGGCTTTCGGCTAAACACGAAAGTCGTAGCCCTTGGAAAGACCTTTCTAATATATGGTTACACGTTTTCATATGTGTCCTGTAGACTCGGTAATATCTAGTCGAATTTGTTGTTTGGTCAAGGCTTAAGTACATGTTGTTCTCGGGTTTGTGCAGAACTGGGTTTGTTTTTGGTAGAGAAATGATAGCAAAATAATGTTGAGGTTTGGTAAACTTAGCCTTATGTGATCGTGATAAACAAATGGTTTGGTGAAACATGATTGTGCATGATTATAATTAGGAGAATGGAATAGGTTTTGGAAGGGGATGTGATGCTCGATGATTGAATGAGTAACCCATAACTATGTTGTCATGTTGATGAATTTTTGAAATATCATTATGATGTTGTGATTATCATAAGGAAGAATACTTGATGTTGAATGCTTGATCCTTAAAAAGGAATTGGAAGAGAATAATGCATGGCCATGAGATGTGATAAATGATGGAAGGTGTAAAGTGGTCCACTGCTTAGAGTTGTGTCTCCCTTCGGGTAACAGTGTGAGATTGGTATGTTGTGTAAGGTGGCTTGCCACTTGAGTAAACAATGAACCCTTGTGTGGTATGGAAATGTGGAAGGGTTGGAAGTGCGTGTGCGTTTGCCATACTGGAACGATGTGTTGATAAGGGACTTGGTGTTGAGCCCTTGCGTGGTATTGAGCACGGGATGTGAATAAATAAAAGGGACTCAGTGTGGAGCCCATAAATGTAAAATTGAATGCAGTGTGAGTTGACATGCAGTGTCATAATCCTGGGTTAAGGATAGTATGATAGGTCTACGGGCTCTCCAGTCGTCACACCGATGAGAGTTGACTAAAAGACTTTGGATGGTTTGGTTGTGTCCTCAGAGCTCAATCCCGAGGCCCTTTCCATGCAAAGTGGACGGATTGGATGTGTCCGTGGTGTTCATTCCCGAGGCTCTTTCCGTGTCACACTGATAGACCAGTTTAGGTTGTGTTCTTAGTGCATATCTACTCAAGACCCCTCTAATCCGTAGTATGCATATGAGCTCCTTTATTGTGCTCTTAGCGTTGAGGTGTATGGAGGCCTATGCTTGGTAGTGTGGATGTTCGCCTACTAGTGGAAAGCCAGTTCCACTGTCACCATCTGGCCATGACGGATGGCGCCTGAGAGGTTAACTATCTGCTCGAAAAGTGGGAACTACAAGTCTGTATCGATATAGCAATTGCGTGTGTGTAAGCATGGGTGAGTCATCATAAGTCATTCATAACAGAGCATTGCATCACATAAGATCCTTATCATATAAGTTTGTATGGGCACTCTTATATGATGAGTTACTTTACTGTTAAGCTGATCCTTAACTTATATGTCTGTATGGGCATTCATATAAGTTGAGTTACTTTCCTGTTGTAGGACTTTACTTGTATACTACTGTTGATGGTAGAATTACTAGTGTAGATTGATGTACACAATTGTTATAGTTGCTTTGATATACTCTGATATTGATTAGTCTTATACCACCTGCTTGTACTACTATTTATATATATATTATACCCTCTTATTTTCTCTGCCCAGTGCCTAAGAGTCATCGGGGGAGCGAATGTGATAGCCACTTAGTCTTTATGACTAACGGTTGCTACGTCTTCCTCTTTAGGAGGAAAACCCCGCAGCAGCAGGTTATGCAGGAGAGCAGCCATACAAGGGTGACAGGGCCTGAAGTGACGATAGCATCGCTGTCGTTAATGACTGATGTGAGTTTTTGAGAGACTCATTTTGTAGTCTTCTTGGCATGATGTACTCTGATATTATAGAAGCCTTAGTTACTTCTTTTTATTCGATGTATTTGTTTTGTACTATAAACTTATGTGGATTTTGACTTCTACTTATATTCTTATGTTGGGTTGGCAATGATGATATTGGTTTTTGCTGGCAGGATAGGCGTCTTGTAATACAGGTCGACCCGTGTGTTGGCACTACCGTAAGGAGGTTGTTCTGGGCATAAGACTCCCTCGGCTGTGTCCTGTGTTCCAGGAGGGGGGTCTTACAAGTTGTCTCATTTAGAAATCATGGTTCTTCTTATATTGAGAAAAAGAAAATTGATTATTCTGAAATCCAAAGAGGGGCCCTCTATCAATAAATTGCAAGAATGAATCTTGTTTAACGTATCAATTCATTTAATCACTTTTAATTATGACTATTTGGGATTATCTTAAAATCTAGCCCAAAAAAAACAACAAACAACATATCGGGTCTAGATGTAGTCAAATATAATAATGATCTTATCATTCCTCTATATAATATTTGATCAATAGAAATACCTACTTCATCTTTTCCTAACTTTAATGAAGCACCCATAGGAGAATTAGCTTGCTTTAAATTTATAACTTCAAAATTTTTAAGAATATCATGAATATATTTAGATTGGCAAATAAAAATATCATCATGTCTTTATGTGATTTGAAATCCTAAAAGTATGTGAGTTCTCCTACCAAGCTCAATTCAAATTTATTTTTCATCATTAAAAAACTACATTACACAACTCTTCATTAGTTGCTCCAAATATAATATCATCTATATAAATTTGCAAAATAATCAAATCATTATTAAAATGCTAAATGAAGAGTGTATTATCTGCACTTCTCATTTTATAACCATACTTTAGTAAAAAAAAATAAAGTTAATCTTTCATATCAAGCATGTGGCGCTTGTTTCAAACTATAAAGTGCTTTTTCTAGCTTATACACATGATTAGGAAATTTTTCATTAATTAATCTAGGGGTTGTTCAACATATACTTCCACTTTAATAATCCCATTTAAAATGCACTTTTAACATCCATTTGAAATAATTTAAATCTTTTAAAACTAGCACGTGCAAAAAAATTTTAATAGATTCTAAATGTGCAACAAGTGCAAAAGTTTCATCAAAATCTACCCCCTCAATTTTTGAATATCCTTGCGCGACTAATCTAGCTTTATTTCTTGCAATCTTAGAATCACCATCTAATTTATTTTTATAAATCCATTTAACACCTACAATCGGATGATTAGATGGTATCTCTATAAGTTTTCAAACTTATTTCATTCAAATTGATTGTGTTCTTCATTTGTAGCTAAAAAGGAATTTCATCATTTAAAGCGATTGAAATATTTTGGTTCTATTTCATATACTAAACAAAGGTTTGGAAAAGACTCTTGTAATGAAGAACGAGTGCTTATCCCTTTAGATGGTTCTATAATAATAAGTTCTCTTGGATGATCTTTTGAAAATTTTAGCTCACTAGGACGTACATATTTTTCTTTCTCTTCCTCTTTCTCTTATTTTTCTTCTTCATTTTCTCCAAAATGTTCTTCATCCTAAATCTCTATAAATAAAAAATGGAGTTAATGCCGGCGGTATCTCTATTTTCATAAAAATTTAGATTTTTTCTAAATAAATTTCTAAAAATTACTTTATTCCTATAATTATTAATCGTTTGTATTTTCAGAAACCTTTATATATGTTTTGGTCAATTTCTCTAAAAATTTATATAAATATATATACATATATATATACAAGCAGTCGTGCACGAGAGACCTCGTGCGGGCAACATTTGTCGTGGGTGCGACATTTGTCGAGAGAGCGACATTTGTCGTGAGGGCGACATTTATCATGGGGACGACATTTATCATGGGGGCGACATTTATCATGGGGGCGTCATTTGTCATGGGGGCGACATTTGTTGTGGGAGTGACATTTGTCATGGTGGAGACATTCGACATTGGGGCGACATTCGTCGGGGGGTGGGGACATTCATCAGGGGGGATATTCATCTTGGGTGCGACATTAAGCATGGGGGCTATATTCGGCGGGGGCGATAATATTCGTGGTGGAAACATTCGTCGTGAAGGCGATAATTTTTGTAGGGGTGACAATTGTGGTGGGGCGACAATTGTCGTGGGTGTAACATTGGTCATGGGGGTGACATTTATCATGGGGGTCACATTTGTCATGGGGGCCACATTTATCGTGCGGCAACAAATGTCGTGGGGACGACATTTATCGTGGGGGCAACATTTTCCGTGGGGGCGACATTTGTCGTGGGGCGACATTTGTCATCGCGGAGGTGACAATTATCATGGGGGCAATATTTCCCATAGGGGCGACAATTGTCGTGGGGGCAACAATTGTCGGGGGCAGCAATTGTCGTGGGGGCGACATTTGTCGAGGGGGGAGTCATTTTTCGTGGGGGCGACGTTTATCGTGGGGGAGAAAATTGTCGTGGGTGCAACATCTATCGAGGGGGGCGACATCTATCGTGGGGGGGGGGGGGTGGCATCTATCGCGTGGGGTGGCATCTGGCACGGGGAATCAATTTGAAATATCATTATTTTGAAAAATAAAAATAATTTCAAGATACTTGCACTGGACATTAACAAAATAAAGTAGGGTGGGTTCCAATAATAATTAGAAAGATTAGATTGCATAACACCACAACTCACCAAAATCACTTAATAAAATATTTATTAAGCTCGGAAACTAAAGTAGTGTAAGTTCCTATAACAATTAAAAAGATAAACAGATAAATTACATAACACTACAACTAAACAAAATCATTTAGTATCCCTTTTTCCCAACAACTCCTTCGCATCGGCATTTTCATCATAGTTCTTCGAAATTAGATATTTTGATGGCATGAATAACTCACGAAAAGCAAAAGCCCATTGATCATCATCGCTTTGATCTCTTGGCACCCTTTTTATGATCTTTCGGAGCCCATTGTACTCTGGTTTAGGCCTTAAGTGATATGGTAATTGTAAATTATCGTCTTTGTCTCTGTAATATTCTTGGATGCTATCAGGCATGCCATCTACAAAAAATATAATTCAATGTGCTATGGTATGTAACTGTAGTGCAGTCAAAAAATCTAGAAAGAGAAAAGAAGTAAACTGCTTACACATTTTATCCTTATGATGCGACATCGAGTAATGCTTGATAAAATTTGCCTAATTTACAACATAAGTTAGAGATAATGGTTGTGAAATCTTTCAATTATATTTAGAAGAATTAATACAGTACAAACAATTCATGCACATCATGATCTGAAGTTTTGTAGCATTTATAATATTTCAGCAAAACAACTTTAGAAACATAATTTGATCGTGGGCAACGACATTGGTCCTGGGGGGCAGACAATCGGCGGGAAAAATATTCGGCACGCAACAATCAAAATTAAAGAGCAAATTGATTAATACATTTCATGGAGCAAATTCATACATGTAATTTGGCTTGATGCATTTAATTTGGCTTGAGATATGTAATAAAATAATAAAACACATAATTATTACAAAAGTTACATTAATTCATATAATCTATGCAATTTTTGGAATATTTCCTTGAACGTCACATTTCTAGTGTATACTCCTTCCCGCTCATCCAATGTATCATTTTTAACCATCACTTTGTTACATTAATTCATATAACAATGCAACATACAGTTGACCATGGCTAAAAACATCATTCGGTAAATATATTCCAATATTTGAAATTGTTTGGCCCTGTGATTTGTTGATGGTCAGAGCATAGCTCAAACGTATTGGGAAATGCTTATGGTTGAGCTCGAATGGCAGCTTAACATCTTCTGCACTCTTCAAGGGAATTCGTGGTAGAAATACTCTGTGCCCTTTAAATTCTCCGCTCAATATTTCAGCTTTAATAACATTTCTTGAAAATATTACACATGTAAGTCTTGTTCTATTACACAACCCAATTTTTGGATCAATGTTTCTAATCAGCATTATTGGTGAACCTTTCTTGAGATTGAGCACGTGAGGTGGTAGATTTCCCAGATTTATTGAATTTAAGAATTTTGGCAAATATAAATTACTAGTGTCATCCACAACAGAGTCAAAAGAGTAGTATGTTTTGCATTCCCCCGAGTATATTTCAAGACATTTTGCATTTATTTTGTTGACATCCTCATTTAAAGGCGTTATTATTACTCTGCTTTCCATATATCTGACATCAGTTGGGGAACCTAGCTCGAGAAATATTACATCGATCAATATATTTATAGAACGTTCATCTTCCCAAGGTATGACCATGGTGTTTGGAATTTGAATCATATCATTTAGCACAGTTGGCTCATCACTGTTACCCATACGCAACAGGAACTCTGAGAAATGAGGATCATTATGAGCTCACATGTTCACAGTTAAGCTAAAAATTTGAACATTTGTCCAAAGATACGATTCAACGATGCTCGAGCTAATAATTTGAGATTTTGTTCCATTTATAATAACCTGTGTTAACTGATGGAAATCACCACCAAAGATCATAACTTTGCCACCAAAGGGAAGATTGACATAAAGCACATCCCTGAAAGATCGATCCACGGTCTCAAATGCCTTCTTATGAATCATTGGGGCCTCATCCCAAATAAATGCTCTGACTTGTTGTAGCAATTCATGCAAATCAGACTGCTTATTAAATTTGCATGTTGACATTATTTCAAATTCTATTGGAATTTTGAATGTTGAATGTGCAGTCCTCTCACATGGGAGCAGGTTTGCTGCAATCCCGGACGAAGCTATTGCTAATATAATGAACCCTTCCTTTCTAAAAGTTGCTAGCAATACTCGATAAAGGTATGTTTTTCTCGTGCCTCCTTGACCATCTAAGAAAAACATTGCATTTTATCATTTTCGTATAGATGTATTGATTATGTTAAATGTTGATAGTTTTTCTGGATTAAATGAGTGAACTGAATTAATGTCATCATCAGATATTTAGAATGACCGTTCATGTTCTATTGGGCTGGAGAAATTGTGCAAACCCTCAAAACCTTCACTTATGACCGACAGACAAAAACCTGTTACTTTTTTCTTATGCTGCACAATGAGGGCAAGTTGTCGGTTGTGGGAGCGGAAATTCGCTGGCGTTGTCGGACAAATGGTAATTTCTTACTATATTTCGACGGCCTATTCTCGAATTGGGCGCATGTTGATTATCAATAATTTCATCTAGCTGATTTGGATGCTCAGACTCGGTTGGTTGGACTTCCATGGTTGATTATAAAGCAAACGATGCATGTGATTGTCTTTGTCTCACATTCACTACACTCCGGATTTCTATGGTCAATGTCTGGCGCCAATTACTAAAGCGCTCTCGAGTTGACTCTCGATCCTTCTCGGGAGTTATCATTGAAGTCGAAGGCCTCCCTCTTTTACGTTGTACTTGCCCACCCTTAGTTGCCAATGATGATGGCTCCCCCGCTTGATGCTGGTCTGCCATCTGTAAGTGTTTGAGTTGCTATGTAATCAAACTATGAATAATAAATCAATCTCGATTTGTAATAATATGTTTGAGTTGCTATTTAGGAATGCCGACTTATATTTTACATGATTTAAAATGAGACTTTTTACTTGGAATTATTGATAAATTTAGTGTTGAGGATGTTGCAAACGTCAATTTAAATAGAATACCATTTATCAATTTAATCAGATATTTCTATGGCGTCAATAACTCACGAAAAGCAAAAGCCCATTGATCATCATCGCTTAGATCCCTTGGCAACCTTTTTATGATCTTTTTGATCCCATTGTACTTCGGTCAAGGGGGGCGACATTGGTCAAGGGGGGCGACATCAGTCGTGGGGGTGACATTTGTCAAGGGGGCGACATCAGTCGTGAGCGGTGACATTGGTCGTGAGGGGAGACATCAGTCGTGAGGGGCGACATCGATCATGGGCGACGACATCGGTCGTTAGCGGTGACATTTGTCGATGGGGTGACATCAGTCGGGGGCTAATATTTTTGTTAGATCCTAGTGACATGTGTGTCGTCTTAAAAAGCATTTTAAAAAAATATGATCCAAGTGATATGAATAGAGGTGATCTGAGCTTGAATCAAGTTTAGAGGTGATGATCCAAGTTCATGTGAACTTGCAGAGCTTGAATCAAGTTTAAAGGTGATGATCCAAGTTCATGTGAAGTCCGAGAGCTTGAATCAAGTTTAGAGGTGATCCAAGTTTAGAGGTGTGTTGTTTTAAAAAAAATATGAACAGAGGTGTGGGTTTTAAAAAACAATTTAAGTTCACATTTTTTAAGTTTAGGGTGTAAATATGAACTTGGAGAACTTGAATCAATCATACCAATAGATTCAGCAAAATCATATAAGTGAAACATGAAAATATAAAACTAAGCAATATTGTAATTCAGCAACCATAAAGTGAGCTATAGTGAGGAAAATATAAAACTGCAGCAACTATTCACATATTCATATATTGAAAATTACATACACACATAATGCATTTTATCATATCATACAACTTTTTTTTGTTGGGCAACAATTTGTTTTCAATTGTGCAACAATTTCTTTTAAATTTCTTTCCTCTGCTTTTTCCCAACAAATTTTTTAAGGCTTTCTGATTTAAGCCATTCAGCAAATATTTAGGGTGTAAATATGAATTTGGAGAACTTGAATCAATCATACCAACAGATTCAACAAAATCATATAAGTGGAACATGAAAATATAAAACTAAGATATAGTGAAATTCAACAACCATATAGTGAGCTATAGTGAGAAAAATATAAAACTACATTTTATCATATCATACAACTATTTTTTGTTGTGCAACAATGCCTACACCTTTTTCAAGCAAAAACTCGAGATCATGCGAAGTAACGTCACCTCTAATCTAAAAGGTATCTCTTAATCTTCGGTGTGCTTTGTGCCCGGTATGCGTAGAACCTTATGCGCTTGTTACACATTGTGCCTCGTACGCACATTGTGCACATTGCACATTCAGTGCAGATTCTGCCCTGCACGCACATTGCACATCATGCCTCACATACGTATAGCGCACATCATGCACATTGCTCCTTGCACGCACGGTGCACACCCCACTCTGCACACACGTTATATAAACTTCACAGTTACACATGCATAGCACCCTACGCACATTAAGCGACATACATGCAGTATGCACTTTATACACATTGCACTGATAGTGCACACCTCACGAACATCTCTTCTAGCGCATCGAGCACCCCATGCAAATCTCAATGCATTTAGCCATAAGCACACACCATCACAAGTGAGCATTTCACTTTATGGATAGTTCACCTTCCGCACCTCCACTATGATCCCCTAATTACCACGTGCATGACTTAGGGAATATTTCCCGCCCTCCATTCGCTTTGGCTCTGAGTTGTGGGACTTGGGGGCAAATGAGGCGGTTCCCCTAAGCCAGTTCAGCCGAACCCATTATTTCACATGTAATCGCCCGAGGTGGAACCATCGACCAGTGTACCAACCATCATCGCGTCATAACCGGCCGAACCAAGCAGGCTCTTTATCACCCAGCACTTCACTGGCGTGCAAAGGGACGGTCCCTTCACCGCCCAGTACTGGCCGGCTTCCCGTACAAGAGGCAGGGCCGCCTAGATCGGGCCGCATAAGGCCACCCAATTTGGGCAATATCTCCGCCAAGTGGGGCGGGTGGCCCCTTTAGCGCCCGCTCCAATTGCTTCCCCCAGCCTGGGGGGAAGGCCGCCAAGGTCAAGTGGTCATTTGGCTGCCAGATCTGAGCAGATAATATGTAATATGGGGCGACCGCCTCATGGTGTCTCCCTGCTAGGGAAAAGGCCGCCCTAAAGCGGGCAACCCTTTGGTTTCCCGGTTAGGGCGGCTTGCTCGCCTCCCTCAGATATAAGCATCCTCATCATTCGGACCTGGTCGAACTGCCCTTTCCGGTCAATCGCTGCCCTAGCTGAGCCGCCCCTCCCCATGCGGGAGGCGGTTAATTTTTCAGCGGGGGCGGTTATTTTTTCAGCCAAGGGCATTTTTGTCATTTACATAAATATGGTGATCTGTGTGCTCTAAGCAGAGCGATTTTATTGGCCCGTTTGGTGGTTATTGGAAGAAATTACCTGCTTTGCCCTCCTAAAATCTATAAGTAGGATTCATTCCTCTTTATTTTCATCTTTTCCTTAGCTAGGAAATCCTCCTACGGTTTTATCTCCACTACTTCCCTTCCTTGCGCGCTTCCATACGCGTCTCTCTCGTGTGTGCTTTTATCGTGCACTCCTTGCACACCTCTTCCATACACACTCCTGTGCGCCCCTTCTGTGCGCACTCACACACGCCCCTTCCTTGTGCTCTTCTGTATACGCCTCTTCCTTGCACGCTCCCGCACGTGCCTCTTCCTTGAGCGCTCCCGCGTGCGCTCTCCTCCAACTAGTTTTCTACACGCTCTCCGTAAGCAAACGCTTGCCATCAAGACCATCCAATCGTGCCTCCACGCTCTCTCTTTAATACCATCCAAGCGCCACTATGTGCTCAACCGTCAAGACCATCCAAGCATGCCTCTGTGCGCTCCGCCATCAAGACCATCCAAGTTCGCATCTGCACGCTCCATTATCAAGACCATCCAAGCATGTATTTGTGCTCTCCGTCGTCAAGACCATCCAAGTGTGTCTCCGCTCGCTATGTTGTCAAGACCATCCAAGCGCGCCTCCACACGCTCCGCCATCAAGACCATCCAAGCGTTCCTCTGCACGTTCTGCCGTAAAGATCATCCATGCGCGCCTCCACAAGCTCCGCCTTGAAGACCATCCAAGTATGCCTTTATGCGCTCCTCCATGAAGACCACCCAAGCGCACCTCTGGGCACTCTGCCGTAAAGACCATCCAAGCGTGCCTTTGCGTGCTCCACCATTAAGACTATCTAAGTGTGCCTCTGTGCGCTCCACCATCAAGACCATCCATGCGCGCCTCTGCATGCTTTGCCGTCAAGACTATCCAAGTACGCTTATGCATGCTCAATCATCAAGACCATCTTGGCGCGCCTCCGTGCTCTACATCATCAAGGGCATCCAAGTGCACCTCTGCGCCCTCCACTGTCGAGACCGTTCCTAGCACGCTCTACCATCTAGACAATCCCAAGCATGTCTTTGTATGCTCTGTCATGACCACCAAGTCTCCTTAGTGTCAGCTGACCAAGCCTGCCAAAGCACCCAAAGTTCGTGTATCATGCACCTCCAATAGTTTACAAGAGTAACTTCAGAGCTTGCAAAGGACAGACCGTTCAGCTGCAGCCCGACGTGTAGTATACACAGAACTCCCAGTTCCCTCAACTCCGTAACAAGCTCATTGGGTGGTGGCAAGTTAGCCATTCCAGACTCCTCTAAGCACAATAAGAGATAAACCATAAAGAATACGGTGCACTGGATGCGTCGCTCGAGTTTCCATGCCCTAGATACCAGGGCGAGAGTAGCGAGTCACCCCCACTTCCAAGCATTATCAAAGGACTTCAAAGTGGGTCCAATGCATCGCTGCCCACAACTCACAAGGAGAAACTTAGCTCTGAGAGTGGTGGCTTGTCACCCTCCGAGTCTTTCTCACTCTCTCACTCTCTCTCTCCACAATTGTAACGAGAGGCGGCATATTACCTTCAAGTTCTTCAAGAAATCCATGTACAATAACTAGCAAATAGTATAGGTTTGGTCGGAACAGACCTAGCCACGTGGTTTTTCACCCAGTTGACGGGTTTTCCACGTTAAAAAAATTTCTTTTTCAAGCTTTTTACTTATTGTGACTATCAGCGCACTCGACCGCTCTTGGGCTAAGGCATTCCAATTTAGTCTGGTTTACCGAAGTCTCGAGCGATTCCCCAACAATATATATATATATATATATATATATATATATATATATATATATATATATATATATATTCAAAAATTCATCAAAATATATTTATATTAAAATAATTAATTATATAAAATACATAATAACTATGTGACTTTAAGATCAACAATCTTTAAAATCAAGAATAATAATTCTAAAATTTATCACATATAAAAGTCATAGGTTATAAATCAGCCTTTATTATCAAATGCTCAGTATGTCCATGATCATTTACTCATGTCGTGTACCTCACCATAATGGGACATAGGATCGTGTCCATTAAAGACCAAACCTCTAAGTCATGTCTTGTTCTTAGCTAGGGAGGGTTCCAATGGGGCCTTGCGAGGCACTAGGGAGAAATACTGCCAGGTTGAGTGACGGCTTTTGTATGCATATGAGATTAATACTCCAACTTATGGCATGTGTGCAGCTCCTCATGCATATCCGTCACTTAGTATGGGACTAGGATATAGACATATAACTAGGGTATCATAATCTAGGTCATACTAAAATTTATTGCATTAACAATATTCTACTCTTTATATAAATGTCATGTATATTTTGTGTAAAGATGTTGTCTTGTATTTTCCATAATATATTTCTTTGAGCTTTCATGTTGTTTGAAAAAAAACAAAAGTATTTTGTTGAAAAATTGCCTATTCTTGACAACTTAGGCTAAAAATCTAAAATCCTCAATTTTTTAGTACTATTCAAAACTCTTTACGGTAACTAGTGTCAAAGATCTTAAAAAACATTAATCAAGAAAAATTAGAATAAAAAACTATTGAAAACTATGTTTTCTAAGCCAAATACCATATCTCTATTACTAGCACCACGTTATAGTACTAGCACCGACGGTAGCATTAAAACTTTTTTTTTCAAATTTCCTCCTTACATTTCTCTGGCATAGAAGATATTTATACATTAATGTTTTCAAGAAATCAATTTAATTTAAAATACTTAAAATTCAAGTACAAAATTACAAAGTATTTTTCAAAAGAATAAAAATATGTTTTTTTCTTATTGTGCGATTACTTTTTGTACATTTTTATAAAAATTAAAAATTATAAAAACTGCTTGTTATTCATCGTCATTGTCAAGGATGATTAATTATATCAATTAAAAATTAAATACAATGTCTAATTTAATTTTCAAGATTCTTAAAACATTATGTTTTTTATCATGCCTTGAATATTATCTTGAAGTGTGCACTGAAATTGAATGTAGAAAATATGTTTAGGATTTTTTTAGCAAGCCTCTAAGTATAAGTAATATTTTATGTTTAATAATGATTTACACACTCACTTATTTTGATAACATACATGTGTTTTCAATCTAATACTTACATGATTGTGTAATGTAATAATTTAATAATTAAAATGCATAAATAGATTACCTACAGTACATTGAATTGATTATTTTAATTCTTTGTTTTTTATGCACTTATTCATTAGAGAAATGTGTTTTAAAATTAAAAAGATATTGTTTGCAAAACAAGTGAATTCAGAGTCATTTGTCACTAAAATAAAAATCAAATAAAAATGACAAGAAAAACTCTACCAAGTATTACTCACCCTCCTGATAAGTCTTAATAAGCATTGTGAGGTTGAGTACTATGGAAAAAGGATTGTAAAGTGTCTTATAGCAAACAAAATAGTCACCACTTCTCTTAGTACACCGGATCACAAAAATAAAAATGAAATTAAAAAGAATAAAATATGATCCCCCAAGCACTACTTTGCATCCTTATATGTCTTAATAAGCATTATGTGTAGATCACCTTGGTAGTTGTACCTCTTACTTATATGCATTGAAAGATAGTGGAAGTAATATTATTTATGTATTTTAATGTTATATTGTTCATTATATATATCATGTGTTTTTTATTAATCAATGTGTATACTTTAGCAAAGCACTATATGTACACATAATTATTTTTCCTAAAACTTCTACTCAAAAGAATTAAATCCTAATGCATACCTATAATATTCTCTATAATCATATGTAAATGCACTAGATAGCAAAGCATGACTGCTACAATGTTTATTTTTACTTGAAATGTAAATTAACTTACATTGTAGCTCTTATCTATTTTTAATATTATGAAACCATATTTGAAAAATTTCAATGAAATAGCATCTTTTGTATTTGAATTGAATTGAAAATATCTTCTTATGAGGCTTAAAAATCAATATCCTTTATATGATCTTATTTTCAAAATGGATGTTTACTTTAAGAGTGCTTACCAAATTTTTATGCTTACTACTTGTGCTTAATCATAAGTTTTATTTTTTTTCTCAACAAAAGGTATAATATGTAAAATTGCTTTTTATTTTTTTATCACAATATTATTTTATTCAATGATACATACATTTTGTCAACAAGATGGAGGTAAGGTAGTATCTAAGAACATGCGCATTGCATCTTATTTTTCTCTATATAGATCTCATTAAATTTGTATCAAACACTCTCATCTACCCTCTACTGATACAACCAAAAAGAGAGAGAACATCTTACATAAATTTCAAAAATTTAGGGGGAGTAGACATAAAAGGTGCATACATTACTTTATGCACGATCATGTCACACTAATTAAATAAGTTGTAATATATATTTTCCAATAAGTGATATATTTATCACCAAATGGTATCCTCACGTTATTCACTATATAAAAAACTCTATTTGCCAAAACTCTCTACCCGCCCTCTTTTGAAAATACCAAAAGGGGGAGAATAAAAATGAAAAATTTAAGGGAGAGTACAAACTAGGAAGCATCTATATAGGGGGAGTATCTATTTAGGTGGAGTACGCTCATAACGCTTATAAACTACCTATAAACACAAATACTTTTCTATTATGCTTTATTTCTTCATAGTGGATTTGTAATTATCAAAAGGGGGAGTTTGTTGGAATATGTATCCTGCATCTCTTGATTTGAGAATAATAAATATGTGTTTGTATTTGATCATGTTTGTCGTGTGTTTATAGTGTGCAGGAACTATAGGTTCAATACCCCATGGAAAACTGGTCAAAAAGACAAAGACGCCAAAGTTATGTTGTTATAGCGGGCGGTATCGCTGTCATTGGAGCTAGTATTAGCAATCTAATAGAAAAGGAAGGATGCCAGCAATGGAAGGAAGCTGCTGAAAATAGAAGGTGCTACCATCGGCCGGTATCACTATCACCGGGCAATATCTTTTGGAGAGTCCAATTTTTGGGAAAAAAGTTGCCAAAAATGTTTGTTTCGAAACTCCAAAAGTTTCCTAAAATGGAGATCAAAAGTTTCCAAAAATGGCGAGAAAAAGTTTCCTAAAATAACGTCGAAATGTTTCATAAAATGGAGAGAAAAAGTTTCTTACAATGGCATTGGAAAGTTTCCTAAAATGGCAAGGAGAAGTTTCCTAAAATGGTGATGAAAAGTTACCTAAAATGGCTGGAAAAGTTTCCTAAAATAGAGATGGAAAGTTTCCACAAATGATACTTTCCAAAGATGGAAAAGTATCCTAAAATTTGATATCGACACACCTATTTAAAAAGCGGCTCCTCTCCTTCTTGGGCATCGATTCCTCTTTAACTAAAGCCACAACTCAGAATCAATTGAGTGAGGCGATGCGCTGACGGTAAGTGCATTGATCACATAAGTAATATAAAATGGGTAAACATTTCCCAAGTATCGATCTCATAAGGAACATCATAAGGTGGAGTTTTCTTTTGAGGAAGGACTTGAGATTGAATTTCTTAGGTCGGATGAACCAAGGTGGGTTTGGTTTTGTTTGTGAAAAGAAAATAAAACAAACTAAATGTATGAATGCGGGTCGTCGGCATCGCTTTGCAAGGTGGGGGAATATGCAGGCCACTATGCACTACTTCGGTAGGCGGGTGGATGTAATGAATATGAGGAAGTGAAGTGAGGGTCGTTAGCACCTCCTGGCTAGGTGAGTGGGTTATACAGGTGTTGGGTATATTGGAAATAATGTACTTGATTTGAAGAAGCTCATTCAACTACAAGTTTGTATTTGATGTATGTTTTAGTTCATGCATGCAGGTTAGTCTATGTCATATTGATTGGACATGTGGTATAAGTGACATTGACAGATGGACCTAAAGAAGCTGACTGAAAAGGCAGAAAATTGCATAAGTCCAAAAGTGTCAAGTAAAGCAAACTCACTCAATTCCAAAAATCAAAGCAGTTGCTAAAGAAAATTGACTAAGTCTACAGGCGTTGAGTGAAGCCAGTTCACTCAATGCCATATAGCTAAAAGTGTTGAGTGAAGTTAGGAAAGTCAACGCCTAGCAAGCTGCAGTGTATAGAAATGGCTAAGTACAAAAGTGTTGACACACTTCATCAATGTCGACACCTTTGCAGGAGCAATGTAGAGACAAGTCAGTTATCTCGACACCTTGAAGATCAAGACAACCGTGTCGATAAAATTTAGTAATCTCGACACCTTAAAGATCAAGATAGTTGTGTCGAGACAATTCAGTTATCTCAACACCTTGAAGATCAAGACAGTTGTGTCGAGACAATTCAGTTATCTCGACACTTTGAAGATCAAGACAGTTGTGTCGAGACAAGTCAGATATCTCGATACCTTAAGACAGTAGTGTCGAGGCAATATAACTATCTCAACATAATGAAGACTGAAGTGTAGACTTAAAAGATGTCGACACTTGGCAGACTGAAGTGTCGAGACAATTCAACAATCTCGATACAGTGAAGAATTAAAACAAGTGTCGACACCCGCAGATAGTTATGTCGAGACAAGTCAACTGTCTCGACACTTTCAAGTTCAGACTGAAAATTCTACTAAGTAATATTGTGTCGAGACTACTAAGATGTCTCGACACTTCTAAGAACACTAAGTAATATTGTGTCAAAACACATTGGACTTCTCGACACTTTTGATCCTGAAGTTGAACAGAGTCAACACAGCCGAGTGTCAAGTCAAGTCAGAAGTGTCATGTCAGCTACAGTGACTTGATATCTCATCAGAATCCGTTTCAAGAAAATTTTGAAGTGTGATGTCATATGATGATGTCATCAATCAGAAGCCAGCAATCAGTAAAGGCTATATATAGAGGGGTCGTCTACACAGAATTCATGGAATCAATCGATCAATCATTTCTCTAATTCTAATTTCTTCTAAGTTAGAGGAGGGTGACATCTCCAAGAAGAAGAAGGAAGATGCGGGTCTTCAAGAAAGTCTTCTGATCCTTTCAATAAGTTGATCAGAGGATTAAGGTAGATCTGTTCTACGAGTTCTTCAAAGAAATCAAGACAATCATCATCAAGAACATTGTAGATCCAGAGAAGAATCATTTCAGTTAGCCTGCTTATTAAGAATCAATCCTTTGCTGCTTAATTGAAGAATCTGAATTCTCAGATAAGTCAGATCACAAAATTACTGTTTTCTGAAATTATTTGCCTCTTAATTTTGTAAGATCTCTTTGACATTTGAGTGCGTAGGAGATAAATTCTCTGAGTTGTAAGCATTTGTTATAAAGTCTGAGGTAGGTTTCTTGAGGGACTTGAGGTAGGTGATTTGTGTGGGATCACTGAGGTGTAAGACTTGTAAAGTCTGAGGTAGGGTTCTTGAGGGTCTTGAGGTAGGAGATTGGGTAGATCTCTGAGGTAAGACCAGTGGGTCTAAGTTGTAGGTTTCATAATAGAAACTGAGCCTGTAAGAACTTTTGATCTGAGTTGAACAGGAGGATATATAACCTTATCTAACACATTGCTAGTGAGGAAGAAGGGGGAAAGTGGAAGTACCCTAGATAGGGGAATCATTATAAATTCTCTGTGTTCTATGGTTTGCTTGTGTTGTGTTCTTATGAAAGTTTATTTTTCAAGTATCTACTGAACATTTAATATAAGTGACTAAGAAATTCAAAAGACACCTATTCACCCCCCCCCCCCCCCCTCTAGGTGATTAACTACCCATAGATTTATCTTTCAAGTGGTATCTGTAATTCCCTAAACTCAAAAGAGGAACGGGTAGCATTTGAGCAAAGTTTGGGGCTTGGTAAGGTGCACACGGCCTGGGATACGGGCGTGTTCTAGGGTCGTGTCATGCTCGGGTTGAATGATTTCCCGTGTGGTTGACGTGTTACAGTCGACGATCATAGAAGGTTGAGAACACGGTCTGAGACACGGGCATGTCTAGGGTCGTGTCCTGATCGGGCTATTTGCCAGGCTGTGTGGAATGAGTTACACGGCCTGGGACACGGGTGTGTCCCAGGGTGTGTCTAGCACACGGCTTGTGACACGGGCGTGTCATAGGGCCGTGTCCTTTTCGGGATGTTTTGGTCCTGTGTTAATTTAGGGAATATGCCCCGCATAACGGGCGTGTACTGTATGACACGGGCGTGTCAATTGTAACACGGGCGTATCTAAGCCCGTGTCCCGTTCGGGACGTGATGGTTTCAGCGCTGATTGAGGTACACGGCCCATGACATGGGCGTGTCCATGGGTGACACGGGCGTATCACAAGCCATGTCATAGGTCGTGTCCTATTTTGTATTTTCTGGGTTACGGCGAGTGTGGAATGCGGCCTTGGACACGGGCGTGTCACAAGCCGTATTCGTCCCAGTAAATTGACTTTAAGTCCGAATCATGGCTGTCCGTTTCTTTCTTTTTGGATCCAAGGGATCAAGGCTGTTCTTGCAGTGATAAGGCCGGGCATAGGGTTGGAAACCCTCATTCCACTTCAAGTTATCTCTTTCTAAAAATTTATAGAGAGGGGAGAGCAAGGAGGAAGAGGAATAAGAAATCCGGCCGCCTGAGAAGTTTCGGAGCCCTGATTCTCGATCTGAGTCCAGATCTGCCAAGGTGAGGCCGATACGGTGCTTTCCATCCAACTAGATCTTCATGGCGCTGAAGAGAAATTCTAGGGTAATGTTTCTCTACTTATACATGTGAAGTCCACTTTCCTTTTTGCATAGGAAGCCCGCTCTCGCGAGTATGCGGTGAGTGTGAGGTATTCCTATGGGTAGACATGAATAGTCCTCGTTGTTTTGCATGTAGAGTCCGGAATCGAAGTACGGACGTAGGCATAGTGTGTGAAGCCTACTCGGACAAGTTGGTCTGGATCGGTGATGTTTCATTATGCGTGAATGGTCGGAGAAGACTCTGTGCCGATGGTTGTTTTTGGGTTTTCTATGCGGTAGATTGCAATAGGGAATCTTGGGGATTAACTCCAAGGTGCACCCAGAAAACTGGGTAGAAGCGTGATTCTGCCAATTTGGTGGTATGGGAGCCAACTTGCACATAACTGGGTTATGTAATATTTGTGTAATCGATTTGGGACTCGGGGAAGCTTGACCTGCGCATATGGATTAAATTGACATTACGGTGTGAGCAACAGGTTAGGTGGAACCGTACCAGCTCTGTGGTTCGGTTAAAGAGACCTAAGGTACATGGTACTTACCGTTGGCATAGATGGAGGTCTTAGGCTTAGGCCGGAAAGACTATAATTCTCATGAGGTTTGCCATCCTAGATGCGGTGGTGGGACTACGAATTTTACCGGGTTAACCGAGTAAGTGCCATGAGAGCACGGGGTGTGTGGCCGCGGGCCTGCACCTGTGGTGTATTGTGCAAATATTGTACTTTCACTTTAATCATTAGATTATACTAATGCAATGCAGGGAAGGAGCACGGCCACCCCAAAAAGGGGGTGGGGTCGTTATAATTTGTTCAGCTTTAGCTGACCATTGCTTTTGTTTGCCACCGTTGCGGTGGATTATTTCTTGCAGGTGCTGCGGAGCCAAGTGGCAAGTAGCGGGCTGAAGCCCTGGTTGCTGAGCCGGCCCTTGAAGGCCATGCGAATATTTACTTGTTTTATTAATGTGTGACCGGCCTACATGCCGATGTTTGGAAAACACTGTTCATTTAAGTAAACCCTTGTAAGGCCATAAGGCGAAGTACTTTGTGTATTTTGTACGTTCATTCCTATTTTGGGTTGTTAGTGGACATTCATGCTGTTGGCTTGGGTTCTTTCTTTGTAAATTTTAAATTGCTTCCGCTAGAATGTACTCTGAGTAGGACGTGTTATTGGAAGGATGGTTTCATCTAGTAACCCATCAGTCTATCTGTGGCATATGGCATCGGGCCCTGGCCGGACCTACTTCTACATGTTATGTGACGGATATGGGTGTAATAATTTTGTATCAGACTGCCGGTTTCGGTCATGCTTAAATGAATTCATTGGCGAATTCTTTTAAGGGGTGGTAAGCACATGTGTCTGTGTGTCATCGTTATAACATAAAAAGAACCCATGAATGTCCACTTAGGAATGAAAATACATATGTTTGAGGAACCTGTGTGTTCCTATAATTACTTTTTGCAATATTGTTCAGTCACTTAATGGTGTTTTGTATGTCTATAGGTGACTAGGAGTGGTGCAGGGCCTTCAAAAAACCCATATTCTGAGGCAAGTAGCGCACCAAACGATGTGCCTAAAACACCTCCCTCAGTATAAACCATAATATTGGTGGCTGAAGCAGTGTTCGCTATAATAAATGCCTAGCCTGCAAGGCAAATGCAGCAGCCTGCCCCTACTGTAGAGCAAGTACCTCTTCAAGCGCGGAACCAAGAAGGATGGAGCAAGTTGTAACACCCATATCCGTCGTATAGCATATAGTAGTAGGTCCGGCCGGGGCCCGACGCCATATACTACGGACAGACCGGTTGGTTACGCGTTGAAATCATACAACCAATCACCAACGTCCTACACAGAGTCATTCTAGCGGAAGCAATTTATTAAGTTGCACAAATACAAGAACCCTGCCAAGCAAGAATGTCCACTACAGAAATAACAATAGGAATGAAAAATACAAAAGTACCGGCCTTATGGACTTACAAGGTTTGCTTAACAAAACATGTCTTGCATACTTCGGCTCGCAGGCCGGCCATACATGAAATAAACGAAAAGCATAAAAGGGTTAGGCCTTCGAGGGCCAGCACCGCAACATGGGCTTTAGCCCGCTATTTTCCGCTCAGCTCCGCAGCACCTGCAAGCACAAACCACCGCCCGGTGGCAAACAAAAGCAACGGTCAGCTATGCTGACCAAATTATAACGATCCCGCCCCCAAAATCGGGGCGGCGATGCTCTTTCCCTGCACTTTATTAGTATAGGCAATATATTAGTGTGAACACACATCATCACAGGCGTAGGCTCGCACAGCCACACACCTCGTGCACACAGGGAACATTCACGGCAAACCGGCCAATGTCACGTCAATTCAAGCCATAGACGTTCCCGTTCCACCACCGCCTCTTGGACGGCCAACCATATGAGCATTTTGCCTTCCTAGCCTTGGTCACGGCAATTTAAGCCATAGACCGCCGAAGACCCTCATCCATGCCAACGGTCCTACCGAACGACATAGACCGGGTACGGTTCCGCCTGACCCATGCTCACACTGCAACGACAATTTAAGCCATATGCGCAGGTCAAGACTCACCGAGTCCTGTTTCCACCATAATAATCACATAACCCGGTTATGTTCACGTTGGCTCCCCGGCCATCGTGTTGGAAAAACTCGCTTTTGCCCAGTTATCCGGGTGCACCTTGGAGTTAATCTCCAAGGCTCCCTGATGCAATCTACCACGTAGAAAACCTGAAAAACGCCCAAACACCCGGAGTCTTCCCCGGTTCATATGCAATGCAACATCACCGATCCGGCTCTACTTGTCCGGATAGGCTTCACACACAATGCCTATGTCCGTTTTCGCATACAGACTCTACACAAGGGGGACTTTACATATCTACCCCAAGGAACGCTCCAACTCTTCGCTCACTCGCGAGAGAGGGCTTCCTATGCAAAGGGAAAAAGGGCTTCACATGCCCAAGGATGAGAAATTGTTACCCTTGCATTCTTCCGCGGCGCCATCGAAAACTATGCGGTTGGAAAGCACCGCAACGGCGTCACCTCCGCGGATCTGGACTCGGATCGCGATTCGGAGCTCCGAAGCTCCTCCGGTGGCCGGATCTTGTACTCCTCCTTCCTCCTTGCTCTCCCTTCTCTCTAAACTCTTAGAGAGAGAATGGCTAATGGAAGTGAGGATTCCCAACCCTAAATCCCGGCTAAAACCCCCCAGGAGCAGCCCCCCACCGTCGGATCCAAAGTCAAGAAAACGAACGGCCAAGATTAGATCTGAAATCATAAAATCTGGGCCGAACACGAGTTGCAACACGGCCGTGTGCCTGGCCGTGTCACCCATTCGCCGTCTCGATCGATTCAAAAAACTAGCACACGGCCTTTGACACGGCCTCCGACACGCCCATGTCACCTGTGACACGCCCGTGTCGGGACCCATGTCACGCCCCCCGTGTGCAATCGACCAACACTTCGCAGTCAGAGAGGTACACGGCCTTGTGACACGGCATCATACACGCCCGTGTAAAATTTGACACGCCCGTGTTTGTGCCCGTGTCACGGCCCGTGTACCACACTTGCCGATTCCCTGGAGTGACACGGCCTGGGACACGCCCGTGTCCTAGGACGTGTTCTACAACTCGACGATCGTCGACCGCCAAAGCATCGACCGCACGACCCGTGGCCGAACATGCCTGTGTCACGCCCGTGACACTCCCGTGTCATGCCCGTGACACGCCCGTGTCACGCCCGTGACACCTGCTCCAAAATTCAGACTGGGCTTAAAACATCACCCGTCGCTCTTTTGAGTTTCGGGGTGTTACAACTCTCTCCCCCTTAAAAGAATTTCGTCCACGAAATTACTAAAGGAAAGTAAACATAAAACCAAGAGCAGTACCTGAGCGAAATAACTCTGGGTACTCCTCCAGCATGGTCTGCTCCCGTTCCCAAGAGAGCTCCTCACGACCGCAATTGTCCCAACGGACCTTGACCATTCGGATTTCCTTGTTACGAAGTCGCTTAACTTCGGAGTCTTCAATACGAACGGGCTAGACCCTAGTCGTCAGCCCTTCGTCCACCGGTACTTGATCAACTGCGATCACCTGCGAAGGCTCTTGTACCGCCTTCCGCAATACAGAGATGTGGAACACATCGTGTAGCCCACACAACTCCGCCGATAGCTTCAAACGGTATGCGGCTTCGCCGACTCGCTCCAGGACCTCAAAAGGCCCAAGGTATCTTGGGCTCAGCTTCTTCAAGCATCTCACCCACGAAACCCCCTTGAATGGCTTCACTTTCAAGTATACCCAATCGCCTACCGCGAACTCCATGTTCCGGTGCTTGGCATTGTAATACTTCGCCTGCCTGTCCTGAGCGATCAACAAGCGCTCTCGAATGACCCACACCAACGAGGTAGCACTCTCCACCTCCTGCTTCTTGTACAACCTTGCCTCACCCGTTTCAAGCCACGATAACGGCGTGCGAGACTTCCTACCATACAGGGCCTCGAAGGGTGCCATTTGTATACTCGCTTGCTAGCCATTGTTGTACGCAAACTCCACCAAATACAGGTGGTCCTCCCAATGCTTTCCGAAGTCTAGGACACACATGCAGAGCATGTCCTCCATCGTTCTATTGACTCTCTCGGTCTGCCCATCCGTCTGCGGATGGAAGGCTGTGCTGAACTTCAACTTTGTCCCCAGCATCTGTTGCACCAACCTCCAATCATTGGACGTGAAACGCCCATCGCGATCACTCACAATGCTGCGAGGCACACCATGCAGTCTAACTATATTGTCAACATACAACTTTGCCAATCTCTCCACTGGATCATCCTTCCTATGCAGAATGAAATGTGACACTTTAGTTAACCGATCTACGATCACCCAGATGGCGTCGTTCCCTTTCTGCGACCTTGGCAACCCATGCACAAAGTCCATAGATATGTCGTCAAACTTCCACTCCGGTATAGGCAAGGACTTCAGAAATCCTCCCGGCTTTTGGCACTCCGCCTTCACCAAGGCGCACGTTTGGCACTTAGCCACAAACAACGCCACATCTTTCTTAAGCCCCGGCCACCAAAACAGCTTCTTGAGGTCACGGTACATCTTTGTGCTCCCTGGGTGGATCGAGTACTTGGTATGATGAGCCTCGTACATCAACTCCGCCCGTAGGTTACTCCCGCTTGGGACGCACAACCGATGATCCTTCCTTAGCAACCCATCTTCCACTGAAAACTGGGAATTTTTTCCATCCAACGCTGCCTCCATAAGCTCCTTCATGGAGTCATCTAACTCCAATGCCTGCCGAACCCGATCAGCCAGGTCATACTGGACCTCTGTCCAGTTCAACATTGCTTTGGCGCTCATCTGCTTGTCAACGCAACAGATCTCAAGCTCCTCTAACTCCCGTATCAGCCGCTCATCATGCACCGACAACCAGTTGGCATGGGCGGGAGCCCTGTGACTCAACGCATCAGCAACCGCATTGCCCTTCCCGGGTACATAATGAATCTTGAAGGTGTAGTCCCCCAGGAACTCCATCCACCTCCTCTGCCTCATGTTAAGATCCTTCTGATCCAACAAGTACTTCAGGCTCTTGTGGTCGGTATAAATATCGACTCTTACGCCATTTAAGTAGTGCCTCCACAGCTTAAGTGCAAATATCACGGCCGCCAACTCCAAGTCGTGGACCGGATAGTTCCTTTCATGCACCTTTAGCTGACGCGATCCATAAGCTATCACGCTCCCATGCTGCAACAACATGCAGCCCAACCACTACCCGAGGCGTCACTATATACCTAAAAGCCCTCGGTCCCACTCGGCGAGCTAAGCACTGGCGCCGTGGTCAACCGTCTCTTCAGCTCCTCAAACGCTTGCACGCACTCCTGCGTCCACAAGAATCTCTGATCTTTCCTTGTCAACTTCGTGAGAGGTAGCGCTATCCGTGAGAAGTTCTCTACGAAGCGCCTGTAATATCCGGCAAGCCCGAGAAAACTACGGACTTCCGCGACAGAAGCCAACGCAGGCCACTCCCGTATCGCAACGATCTTCGCCGGATCCACCGCTATACCTTCCCCACTAACAATGTAACCAAGGAACGCTACTGAGGGTAGCCAGAACTCGCACTTGGATAATTTCGCATAAAGCTCATTCCTCCTCAAAGTCTCCAACACCAGATGCAAGTGCTTGAAGTGATCTTCTTCGCACTGCGAGTGCACCAATATATCATCAATAAAGACGATCACAAAGCGATCCAGGAAATCTCGGAACGTCCTGTTCATCAAGTCCATAAACACTGATGGCGCATTCGTCAGTCCAAACGGCATGACCGTGAACTCGAAATGCCCATATCTTGTACTGAACGCCGTCTTCGGGATATCACACTCCCTGATCCTCAACTGATAGTACCCCGACTTCAAGTCCAACTTAGAATATACCGACGATCCGACTAACTGATCAAAGAGATCATCAATCCTCGGGATCGGGTACTTGTTCTTCTCCGTCAGCTTGTTCAACTCTCTGTAGTCGATACACAACTGCATACTACCATCCTTCTTCTTAACGAAGAGGACCGGTGCGCTCCAAGGCGACGAGCTTGGACGCACATAACCTTGCTCCATCAGCTCCTCTAGCTGAACATTCAACTCTGCCATCTCCTTAGGCGCCAACCTATACGGAGCACGTGACACCGGTTTGGCCCCCGACACGAGCTCGATGGTGAAATCAATCTCCCGCTGTGGTGGGGCTCCGGGAAGACTATCCGGGAACACATCGGGGTATTCACAAACAACCGGGATGCTATCCAACGTGGACTTTGGCTCCACAGCCCCCACTATTGCGAAGAACAGCTCTGCACCAGCATGAACTGCCTTTACCACCTGAAGAGCAGACATCAGCGTCCTGCTCAACCCCTTGAGTCCCTCGAATGTTGTCCCCCGCCCAACACCCAGCTTGACGTCCTTCCGGTCGCAGTCAATCCAAGCTTTCTGCTCCGAAAGCCAATCCATCCCAAAGATCACGTCGAACTCTACTAGCGGCAGCAATGACGCTAGCAAGTCGAACTCTTGGCTCCCAATGTGAACCTTTACGGCGCACACCCTGTCCGCACGCATCGAGCACCCATTCGGTAGCAGCACATCCAACTTGTCCTTCGCCATCGAAGAAGGGACTCCGATGCGCGATATGAAATTTTCGAACAAGAAGGAGTGTGAAGCTCCCGTGTCGAACAGTGCCCGTGCCGGACTATCATTAATCACAACAAAGCCTATACAAATAATATTAGGCTAACAAGCAATAGACAACAGTATATAAAGTTAACTTGTTGTAAATTAACTCGTACCTGTCACCACGTCAGCTTGTTTGGTGGCCTCCTGCTGGCCCAAGTTATAGACTCTAGGTTGAGTCGGAGCATAGTGGGACGCGGTTGACTCCACCGCCTTGCCCTTCTCTTCGTAAGTAGCTCCTTGCTTTCTCTCGGACTTTGGGCGTCCGCTCCAGCAATCGCGGGCAAAGTGCCCCGTCTTTCCACACGTGAAACAAGCGCCTGGGGTTCGATTAGTAGTTGCCCCCGAGGCACCCGCTGAAGAAGCTGGACCTGACGTTCTAGCCTTCTTAAAGAATTTTCGATAGCCCGACTTCGACATAGTCGGCGCTTTGAACTCCGATTTCTTCCCGCCAGAATCCTTCTTAGCTTGCACATTTCTCATGTCATTCTCCAAGGACCGGGCCGAGTTGACCAAGGTTAGGAAACCCTGCGCCATGGGCCCTGACAGTAGCAACCTCAGCTCATCTCTTAACCCTTCGTAGAAGCGGTTAGTCTTTCGCTCCTCGTCGGCAAAGGTAGCGCTAGCATATCTCCCCAACCGAGTAAACTCGTGGAGGTACTCGTCTACAGTGCTATCCCCTTGCACCAACTTTTGGAACTCGTTCTCCAATGCGATCCTCTGCGCTGAGGGGAGGTATCGAGCCATGAACAGTCTCGAAAACTCCGCCATAGGAACTTCGGCCAACGGCCTTCCCCTCAACTGGTGTAGCTCTAGGCCTTCCCACCATAACCTTGCGTCCCCATCCAACAGGAACATCACTATTGTGGTCTTCTGCCACTCTTCCGTTTCTATAGCTGTCATCACCCTATTGACTCTTGAGAGCCAATCTTCAGCCTGGGTCGAGGTTCCCGTTCCCGAGAACACCGGTGGGTGGAAGCCCATCACATGCTTCAACTGTCTTTCAGTTGCTCTCCTAGGCAACTCCGGCTCCACCGCCACCTGCTCAACCCTTCTAGGCTCCGTCGCTTGGAGCGGCACTTGCTCCCCCGCAGGAGCAGGCTGCTACACCTGTCTTGCAGGTTGCGCATTAATCATAGCAAAGACAGCTTCTGCCACTAATCTAATGGTCTCGGCAGACGGAGGTGTTGCAGGTGCTTCACTTGGCGCACTGCTTGCCTCAGAACCCGGCCGTTCTGACGGCCCAGCACCACTTCTGGTCACCTATAATCGTGCAAAACACCGATAAGCGACCAAAAATTACTGCAAACAGCAATTATAGGAACACGCAGGTTCCTCAAACATGTATATTTTCATTCCTAAGTGGACATTCATGGGTTCTTTTCATGTTATAACGATGACGCACACATGTGCTCACCACCCCTTAAAGTGAATTCGTCCACGAATTCATTTAAGTTTGACCGAAACCAGTAGTCTGATACCAATTTGTAACACTCCTATCCGTCGTATAGCATATAGCAGTAGGTCCGGCCGGGGCCCGACGCCATATAGTACGGACAGACCGGTTGGTTACGCGTTGAAACCATACAACCAATCACCAACGTCCTACACAGAGTCATTCTAGCGGAAGCAATTTATTAAGTTGCACAAATACAAGAACCCTGCCAAGCAAGAATGTCCACTATAGAAATAACAATAGGAATGAAAAATACAAAAGTACCGGCCTTATGGCCTTACAAGGTTTGCTTAACAAAACATGTCTTGTATACTTCGGCTCGCAGGCCGGCCATACATGAAATAAACGGAAAGCATAAAAGGGTTAGGCCTTCGAGGGCCAGCACCGCAACATGGGCTTTAGCCCTCTATTTTTCGCTCGGCTCCGCAGCACCTGCAAGCACAAACCACCGCCCGGTGGCAAACAAAAGCAACGGTCAGCTATGCTGACCAAATTATAACGATCCCGCCCCCAAAATCCGGGCGCCAATGCTCTTTCCCTGCACTTTATTAGTATAGGCAATATATTAGTGTGAACACACATCATCACAGGCGTAGGCTCGCACGGCCACACACCTCGTGCACATAGGGCACATTCACGGTGAACCGGCCAACGTCACGTCAATTCAAGCCATAGACGTTCCCGTTCCACCACCGCCTCTTGGACGGCCAACCATATGAGCATTTTGCCTTCCTGGCCTTGGTCACGGCAATTTAAGCCATAGACCGCCGAAGACCCTCATCCATGCCAACGGTCCTACCGAACGACATAGACCGGGTACGGTTCCGCCTGACCCGTGCTCACACCCCAATGACAATTTAAGCCATATGCGCAGGTCAAGACTCACCGAGTGCCGTTTCCACCACAATAATCACATAACCCGGTTATGTTCACGTTGGCTCCCCGGCCATCGTGTTGGCAAAACTCGTTTTTGCCCGGTTTTCCGGGTGCACCTTGGAGTTAATCTCCAAGGCTCCCTGATGCAATCTACCACGTAGAAAACCTGAAAAACGCCCAAACACCCGGAGTCTTCCCCGGTTCATATGCAATGCAACATCACTGATCCGACTCTACTTGTCCGGATAGGCTTCACACACAATGCCTATGTCCTTTTTCGCATACGGACTCTACACAAGGGGGACTTTACATATCTACCCCAAGGAACGCTCCAACTCTTCGCTCACTCGCGAGAGAGGGCTTCCTATGCAAAGGGAAAAAGGGTTTCACATGCCCAAGGATGAGAAATCGTTACCCTTGCGTTCTTTCACGGCGCCATCGAAAACTATGCGGTTGGAAAGCACCGCAACGGCGTCACCTCCGCGGATCTGGACTCGGATTGCGATTCGGAGCTCCGAAGCTCCTCCGGTGGCCGGATCTTGGACTCCTCCTTCCTCCTTGCTCTCCCTTCTCTCTAAACTCTTAGAGAGAGAATGGCTAAGGGAAATGATGATTCCCAACCCTAAATCCCGGCTAAAACCCCCAGGAGCAGCCCCCCACCGTCGGATCCAAAGTCAAGGAAACGAACGACTAAGATTAGATCTGAAATCATAAAATCTGGGCCGAACACGGGTTGCAACACGGCCGTGTGCCTGGCCGTGTCACCCATTCGCCGTCTCGATCGATTCGAAAAACCAGCACACGGCCTCCGACACGCCCGTGTCACCTGCGACATGCCCGTGTCGGGACCCGTGTCACGCCCCCCGTGTGCAATCGACCAACACTTCGCAGTTAGAGAGGTACACGGCCTTGTGACACGGCATCAGACACGCCCGTGTTAAATTTGACACGCCCATGTTTGTGCCCGTGTCACGGCCTGTATACCACACTTGCAGATTCCCTGGAGTGACACGGCCTGGGACACGCCCGTGTCCTAGGCCGTGTTCTACAACTCGACGATCGTCGACCGCCAAAGCGTCGACCGCACGACCCGTGGCCGAACACGCCTGTGTCACCCCCGTGACACACCCGTGTCATGCCCGTGACACGCCCGTGTCACGCCCGTGACACCTGCTCCAAAATTCAGACTGGGCTTAAAACATCACCCGTCCCTCTTTTGAGTTTCGGGGTGTTACACAAGTGGTGGTGGAGCCATTGATGCCTAGGAGAGCAACTGAAAAGTAGCTCAAGCATGTTATGGGCTTCAATCCTCCGGTGTTCTCGAGGACAGAACCCCAACCCAAGCTGAGGATTGGCTCTCCCGAGTAAAGAGAGTCTTGACAGCTACGAAGACGAAGGAGTGGCAGAAGACGACTATAGCCACTTTCTTATTGGATGGCGATGCAAGGTTCTGGTGGGAAGGTTTAAAGCTACACCACTTGGGGGGAGGCAACTCACGGACATCTCGATGGAGGAGTTTTTGAGACTGTTCTTGGCAAGGTACCTTCCCTCGTCTCAGAGGATTGCGATGGAGAATAAATTCCAGAAGCTGGTGAAAGGAGAGATTATCGTGGACGAGTAACTCCACGAATTTACT
Organism: Platanthera zijinensis; assembly: GCA_039513925.1. NCBI lineage: Eukaryota > Viridiplantae > Streptophyta > Magnoliopsida > Asparagales > Orchidaceae > Platanthera > Platanthera zijinensis. Next base: position 141,704,189 of record CM077090.1, read on the forward strand.
CATTTGGGTCGGTATGCAAGCGCTACATTCACTGATGAGGAGTGAAAGACAAATCGATTCTATGAAGGTCTGAGGGATGACCTAAGGCTACTGCTCTCGGGGCCTATGACGCAGGGTTTTCTAACCTTGGTCAACACGGTCCAGTCTTTGCATAAAGATATGAAGAATATGCAGGCAAAGAAGGACTCTGGTGCTAAGAGGATAGAGTTCAAGGTGCTGACTACCTCAAAGTCTTGTTATCGTAAGTTCAATAAGATGGCTAGGACTTCGGGTCCAACCCCTTCTTCTGGTGCTTCGGGGGCAACTATAGGCCGAACCCCGGGGGCATGCTACAAATGTGGGAAGCTGGGGCATTTTGCCCGTGATTGCTAGAGCGGACGCCCAAAGTCCGAAAGGAAGCAAGGAGCAACATACAAAGAGAAGGGCAAGGCGGTGGAGTCAACCACATCGCACTAAGCTCCAACTCAACCGAGAGTCTATAACCTTGGCCAGCAGGAGGCCATAAAGCAATCTGATGTGGTGACAGGTACGGTTTAAATTTATAGCAATTTAGCTTTAAATACTTGGTACCTTGCGCATGATAGCTTATTATTACTTGTACTAGGCTTTAATTTGATTTTTGATAATCCGGCAAGAGCACTCTTTGATACGGGAGCTTCGCACTCCTTTTTGTCCGAAGGATTTATATCGCGCATCGGAGTACCTTCTTTGATGGCAAAGGACAAACTGGATATGTTGTTGCCTAACGGGTGTTCGATGCGCGCGGATAGAATTTGTTGCGTAAAGATACGGATTGGGAGGCAGGAGTTTGACATGCAAGCGTCGTTACTGCAACTAGTGGTGTTCGACGTGATTTTTGGTATGGACTGGCTCGCGGAGCAGCAGACATACATTGATTGCAATCGCAAGGAGGTCAAGTTGGGAATTGGTCGTGAGACGACATTTGCAGGCTTGAAAGGGTCGAGAAAGACGTTGATGTCTGCTCTTCAGGTGGTTAAGGCAGTTTGTGCCGGTGCAGAGCTGTTCTTCACGCTAGTAGAGGCTTCGAAGCCTAAGACTACTTGGGACAGTATCTCAGTGGTATCCGAGTACCCTGACGTGTTCCCTGACGATCTCCCTGGAGCCACACCATAGCGAGAGATTGACTTCACAATTGAGCTAGTGTCAGGTGCCAAACCTGTGTCACGCTCTCCATATCGGTTAGCGCCTAAGGAGATGGCGGAATTGAAAGTTCAACTTGAAGAGTTGTCCGAGCAGGGTTATGTGTGTCAAAGTTTGTTGCCTTAGAGCGCATCGGTCCTTTTTGTTAAGAAGAAGGACGGAAGCTTGCGACTCTGTATCGATTATCGAGAGTTGAACAAGTTAATGGAGTTGAACAAGTACCCGATCCCAATGATTGATGATCTGTTCGATCAGTTAGTCGGGTCATCGGTGTACTCGAAATTGGATCATAAGTCTGGGTATTATCAGTTGAGGATAAGAGAAAGAGATATCCCCAAGACAGCTTTCAGCACAAGGTATGGGCATTACGAGTTTACTATCTTGCCGTTTGGGCTGACTAATGCGCCATCCGTTTCATGGATCTGATGAACAGAACATTCAGAGAGTACCTGGACCACTTCTTGGTAGTCTTTATCGACGACATATTGGTGTACTCACAGTGCGAAGAGGATCACTTCAAGCATCTATATTTGGTGATGGAGACACTGAGGAGGAACCAACTGTATGCCAAGTTCTCCAAATGCGAGTTTTGGTTATCCTCGGTGGCATTCCTTGGTCATATAGTCAGTGGAGAAGGGATTGTGATTGATCCGATAAAGATAGTTGCGATACGGGAGTGGCCTGTGTTGTGTTTAGTAGCAGAAGTTCGGAGTTTTCTGGGACTCGCCGGCTACTATAGGCGCTTCGTAGAGAAATTCTCGCAGATAGCATTACCCCTCACGACTTTGACGAGGAAAGATCAAAAGTTTTTGTGGTCGCCGGAGTGCACGCAAGCTTTCGAAGAACTGAAGAGTCGGTTGACCACGACGCCTATTCTATGTTCGCTGGTTGGGACCGAAGATTCTGAGATCTACAGTGATGCATCGGGCAGTGGTTTGGGTTGTGTTCTATTGTAGTACGGGAGAGTGATAGCTTATGGCTCGCGCCAGCTGAAGGTGCATGGGAGAAATTATCCGGTACATGACTTGGAGTTAGTGTCCGTGATATTTGCTTTGAAGCTATGGAGGCATTACCTGTACGGGGTGAAGGTCGATATCTATATCGACCACATGAGCCTGAAATACTTGTTGGATCAAAAAGATCTATACATGCAGAAGCGGAGATGGATGGATTTCCTGGGGGATAACACATTCAAGATTCACTATGTGCCTGGGAAAGGCAATGCAGTTGCGGATGCATTGAGTCGCAAGGCCCCTGCACGGGCCAACTAGTTGTCGATACATGACGAGCATTTGATTTGGGATTTGGAGGCATTAGATATCTCTTGTGTTGACAAGCAGACGAGTGTCGAAGCCCAATTGAACTGGACAAAGGTGCAGTATGACCTGGCTGATCAGATTCGGTAGGCTCTGGATTTGGACAGCAACTTGAAGCAAATTATGGATGAGGCGTTGGATGGGTCAAATTCCCAATTTGATGTTGTTGATGGACTATTATGGAAAGACGGTCGTCTGTGCGTCCCAAATGTGGGTAAAATGCGGGAGGAATTGATGTACCAGGCTCATCATACCAAGTACTCAATTCACCCAGGGAGCACGAAAATGCTTCATGATATGAAGAAGTTATTCTGGTGGCCAGGACTTAAGAAGGACGTGGCACTTTATGTGGCGAAATGTCAGACGTGCGCCTTAGTGAAGGCGGAGTGCCAGAAGCCCGGAGGTTTCTTGAAGTCCTTGCCTATCCCGAAGTGGAAGTTCGACGATATTTCTATGGACTTTGTGCATGGGTTTCCAAGGTCGCAAAAGGGGAACGATGCCATCTGGGTAATCGTAGATCGATTAACGAAGGTGTCGCACTTCATTACAAATAGGAAGGATGATTCGGTGGATAAACTGTCAAAACTTTATGTGGATAATATTGTTCGACTCCACGGTGTGCCCCGCAGCATCGTGAGCTACCGGGATGGACGGTTCACGTCCAATGACTGGAGGTTGGTGCAACACATGTTGGGAACAAAGCTGAGTTTTAGCACGACCTTTCATCCGCAGATGGATGGTCAGACCGAGAGAGTCAATAGGACGATGGAATACATGCTTCGCATGTGCGTCTTGGACTTCGGGAAGCAGTGGGAAGATCACATGTACCTGGTGGAATTTGCTTATAACAATAGCTACTAGGCGAGCATTCAAATGGCGCCCTTCGAGGCCCTTTATGGTAGAAAATGTCGCACGTTGTTGTCGTGGTTGGAAACGGGTGAGACAAGGCTGTACAAATGGCAAGAGGTGGAAGACGCAACATCGTTGGTACGAACTATTCGAGAACAACTACTGATCGCTCGGGACAGACAGGCTAAATACTATAATGCCAAGCATCGGAATGTTGAGTTCGCTGTTGGCGACTAGGTGTATTTGAAGATTAAGTCGTTCAAGGGTGTCTCACGGGTACGACGCTTGAAGAAGCTGAGCCCGAGGTACCTTAGACCGTTTGAGATCCTGGAGCAAATTGGTGAAGCAGCTTATCATCTGAAGCAATCGGTGGAGTTGAGTGGTCTATACGACGTATTCCACATATCGGTGCTGCAAAAGGCGGTGCAAGAGCCTTCACAAGTGATCGCGGTCGATCAAGTACCAGTTGATGTTGGGTTGACGACGAAGGTCAAGCCCATACGTATTGAGGACTCGAAAGTCAAGCGACTGCGTAACAAAGACATCAGGATGGTTAAAGTCTGATGGGACAACTGCGGTCGTGAGGAGCTTTGGTGGGGGCGAGAGAAGACCATGCTCAAAGAGTATCCCGAGCTCTTCTTTTCAGGTACCATTTAAGTTTGAGTACTTTGTTTTCCATTCTATAATTTCGGGACGAAATTCATTTTAGGGGGGAGAATTGTAACGCCCTGAAACTCAAAAGTGGAACGGGCAGCGTTTGAGCCAACTTTGGGGCTTGGTAAGGTGCACACGGCCTGGGACACAGGCGTTCCCGGGGTCGTGTCGTGCTCGAGTTATATGATTTCCCATGTGTTCGACGTGTTGAAGTCGACGATCGTAAAAGGTTGAGAACACAGTCTGAGATACGGGCGTGTTTAGGGTCGTGTCCTGCTCGGGCTATTTGCCGGTTGTGTGTAAAGAGTTACACGGCCTGGGAAACGGGCGTGTCCCAGGGCGTGTCTGGCACATGGCTTGTGACACGGGCGTGTCACAGGGCCGTGTCCTTTTCGGGATGTTTTGGTCCTGTGTCGATTCAGGGAATACGCCCTGCATAATGAGTGTGTACTGTATGACACGAGCGTGGAAATTGTAACACGGGCGTATCTAAGCCTGTATCACGTTCGGGACGTGACAGTTTCAGCACTGATTGAGGCACACGGCCCATAACACGGGCGTGTCCATGGGTGACACGGGCATGTCACAAGCCGTATCACAGGCCATGTCATGTTCTGTATTTTCTGGGTTACGGCGAGTATGGAACACGGCCTTGAACACTGGCGTGTCACAAGTTGTGTTCGGCCCAGTAAATTGACTTTAAGTCTGAATCGTGGCCATCTGTTTCCTTCTTTTGGGATCCAAGGGCTCAAGGTTGTTCTTGTAGTGATAAGGCCGGGAATAGGGTTGGAAACCCTCATTCCACTTCAAGTTATCTCTTTCTAAAACTTTAAAGAGAGGGGAGAGCAAGGAGGAAGAAGAAGAAGAAATCCGGCCGCCAGAGAAGATTCGGAGCCCCGATTCTCGATCCGAGTCCAGATCTGCGAAGGCGAGGCCGATGCGGTGCTTTCCATCCGACTAGATCTTCATGGAGCCGAAGAGAAATGCTAGGGTAACGATTCTCTACTTGGACATGTGAAGTCCCCTTTCCTTTTTGCATAGGAATCCCACTCTCGCGAGTATGCGGTGAGTGTGAGGTATTCCTACGGGTAGACATGAATAGTCCCCGTTGTTTTGCATGTAGAGTCCAGAATCGAAGTACGGACATAGGCATTGTGTGTGAAGCCTACCCGGACAAGTTGGTTTGGATCGGTGATGTTTTATTATGCGTGAATGGTCGGAGAAGACTTTGTGTCGATGGTTGTTTTCGGGTTTTCTACGCGGTAGATTGCAATAGAGAATCTTTGGGATTAACTCCAAGGTGCACCCGGAAAACTGGGCAGAAGCGTGATTCTGCTAACTTAGTGTCCTGGGAGCCAACTTGCACATAACTAGGTTATGTAATATTTGTATAATTGATTTGGGACTCGGGGAAGCTTAACCCGCACATATGGCTTAAATTAATGTTACGGTGTGAGCAACGGGTTAGGCGAAACTGTACCCGCTCTATGTAGTTCAGTTAAAGATACCTAAGGTACATGGTACTTACCGTTGGCATAGATGGAGGGTCTTAAGCTTAGACCAGAAAGACTATAATGCTCACGAGTTTTTCCGTCCTGGAGGCAGAGGTGGGACCACGGATTTTACCGGGTTTACCCAGTAAGTGCCCTAAGAGCACGTGGTGTGTGGCCGCGGGCCTGCACCTGTGGTGTATTGTGCAAATATTGTACTTTCACTTTAATCGTTAGATTATACCAATGCAGGGAAGGAGCACCGCCACACCAAAAAGGGGGTGGGGTCATTATAATTTGGTCAGCTTTAGTTAATCGTTGCTTTTGTTTTCCACCGTTGCGGTGGATTGTTGCTTGCAGGTGCTGCGGAGCCAAGTGGCAAGTTGCGGGTTGAAGCCCTGGTTGCTGAGCCGGCCCTCGAAGGCCATGCGAATGTTTACTTGTTTTATTCATGTGTGACCGGCCTGCGTGCCGTTGTTTGGAAAACACTGTTCATTTAAGTAAACCCTTGTAAGGCCATAAGGCGAAGTACTTTGTGTATTTTGTACGTTCATTCCTATTTTGGGTTGTTAGTGGGCATTCATGTTGTTGGCTTGGGTTCTTTCTTTGTAACATTAAATTTCTTCCACTAGAATGTTCTCTGAGTAGGACGTGTTATTGGAAGGATTGTTTCATCTAGTAACCCACCGGTCTGTCTGTGGTATATGGCGTCGAGCCCCGGCCGGACCTACTGCTATATGCTATGTGACGGATAGGGGTGTCTCAGTATCAAAGGGAGGTTATTCAAAGAAAGACCTAACAGTCAGAAAAATATCCTAAGGGTGGTTGAAACATATCAGATCTCATGGCTTAAAAATCTCACAGAGAACTCAGTTATATGAAGCTTCCTATATGTACAAAAGATAACTTTGTTATTTGGAAGTAAAGGGTGAGATTGTTTATGGAGGCATCAGATCCAAAAAATTTTGTCATAGCTCAAGAAGGACCATATATTCCCATGAAAGTATCTGTCTTAGATGCAAATGTGCAAACTCCTAAGAAATTGTCTGAGATGACAAAGGATGAGGTAGTTCTCGCCACCATGGATAAAAGAGCACAAAACATAATTGTCAGTGAAATAGATAATTCAACCTTTCAGAACTTAGTATACTATAAAACTTCCAAGGATATGTGGGACACTCTAATAGTCTATATGGAAGGCACAGAATAAGTCAGAGATCACAGAATGTCTCTACTCAACCAGCAGCATGAGGCATTCAGGCAAGGGAAGACTGATTCTAAAGAACTTTGTTATGAAAAGTTCTTTAGAATAGTCAATGACTTAAAGAATTATGGCAGAGAATTCTCAAACTATGAGCTTAATGAAAAGTTTTTGAGATCGCTAAACAAAGAATGGGATATAAAGATTTGTGATGTAAGATAAATGGGTAATCTTAGGAACATTTTACCCCGGGATTTGTATGGGAAGCTGTTATCACATAAGCTTCAGTTAAATTCTAGAAAAGCTGAAGATGAATCTCCCAGAAGTTAAAATCAGACTAGATCTGTGGCTTTCAAAGCTGATACATCAAAGAAGGCTAGATGAGAAATTTCATCATCACCAAGAAGGGATGAAGATACAGTTAGCACTGGGACCAGTTCTTCATCAGAAGAATTGTCAGATGGAGAATTGGCAATGTTCACCAAGCAATTCAAGAAGATGATGAGAAGAAGGAAGCAATGGAGCAAGAAGACATCATCTAGACCAAGTTCCAGTAAAAACAAAGACAAACACAGAAACAAATCTATGGTCAGGTATGATTCAAACCAGAACAAACAAATTAAGACTGACATTATTTGTTATTGATGTAATAGGCCTGGACATGTCATTGATGACTATCCAATAAAGAGGAAGGAGAACAGAAAGTCAAAGGAAAAGAAGTTCTGTAAAGACAAGAAATCAGAAAAGGGTCTGATGGCAAATAAGCTAAAGACATTATCTGATAGTGATACGGATTCAACTAAAATAGAAGAAGAACATGCACACATTAGATTGTTCTCCTATGAAGAGGAATTCATCAGAGAGGCCATATATAAGGTCAATAACTCCACAACTTTATCACTCCAAGGTGACTCTAAAGATGATATGGAGGTTAACTTGATGGCACTGTCTAATAATCCAGAGATAGAAATTATTGAATGTCAGGATACCCAGGTAATCTTTGACAATTCCATTTGTTCTACAACTTGTGTTTATGATATTGGGGATGAGTCAGACACATGTAGATCAAATTTTTATAAACATGAGTCCAACTCTGAGACTGAACTGCAGCAGCTCACAGTCAAGTTTGGAAAACTGCTAGAGGCTCTTATAAAGAGCAAAAAGCTTGTCAAGGAACAAGCCAACATGATTGACTATCTAACAGGTCTTAAGTACCATCATGAGATGGCTACTCAGAAGATTGGTCTTCAAAATTCAAAGTTGGCTAAGCTAACTAAGATCATTGATGATCAAATCAAGTTTCTAAAACAAAAATAAGCAACCATTTAGGAGTTAGAACTCAAACTTTAGAATGAGAAAAGACTTGTTCAGTTGTTTTCTAAACCTAAGACTATGCTCCCTATTATAGATACCTTCTCAGGAACTCCTGGAAGTGGACTTGGTTATGTTAAACCTAATAGAAGGAGAGGCAAAAAGCTGATAGGATAAAAGGGTCCAGTCATGCCATAACCTGTGTTTCAGACTAAGGGAAAAGAAACCCAGAAGTCTAGACCAGTTGGACCAAACTCATATATGAATAGGAAATCTATTCCTAATGTGCTTGCTCCAAGGAGGACTGTTGTGACTGAGAGGCAAAACTATAATTATGCTCCCAGTCAAAATACAAATGTCAAGTTTGTTGATTCCTGTCCTAAGGAATGTTAGCATAAAGTTTTTTCTATTCCTCCAAAGAGGAGATACAACAGATATGAGTGTTGGTGTTGTGGAAATATGGACACTTTGCCCTTGACTGCTGGTTCAATCACATAGTGTCTCATGGACAAAAAGTGATCGAGTAAAGAAGTTCTCAGGTGGTCTCAATGGAGCCCCAGCTAACAAGTACCTAGGACCCAAGACAATTTGGGTTCCTAAGGATAAATAAATCTTTATTTTGCAGGAATATCCAAGCACCAGAGATAGGCCTATCTAGTACTTGGATAGTGGATGTTCCCGACACAAAATTGGAATAAAGAGCAATTTGAGGGAGTTTATTCTAGTAAATAATGGACCAAAGGTGATCTTTGGTGGAGCTGACAAAGGGATTACCAGAGGTTATGGTAAGATCTCAAATGGCTCAGTCACTTTCACTAAAGTAGATTATGTGGAAGGGTTGCAACACAACCTTATAAGCATAAGTCAACTTTGTGATCTTGGCTATGATATTTCATTTCACAAGGATGTATGCCATATAAAGAAGTCAAGTGACCAAGAGTTCATCTTGAAAGGATCTAGGTGTGGGAATGTGTATTGTTTAAATTTTATTTGTCTAAATTCAGACTCTCCCATATGTCTAGTTGCAAATAATAAAGTATCACACTGTGTCAAATGGCACAAGAGGCTAGCTCATTTGAACTATAAGACCATAGGCAAGCTATTCAGCAAAGAGCTTGTTAGGAATGGTCCTAACATTAACTACTCTAAGGAAAGTATTTGCTCAGCATGCCAAAAAGGCAAGCAGACCAAAACTTCTTTTAAAAGCATTGAAACCAAAGACTCTGTGAGGTGTTTATACCTCTTGCATATGAACTTGTTTGGTCATATGCCAGTTCATATTCTTGGTAAGAAAGTCTACACCTTTGTGGTTGTTGATGACTATTCTAGATTTACTTGGGTTTTCTTTTTAAGGAAAAAGTATGAAATTCCGGATGTCTTCAAGAAATTTATCTAACAAATATAGAATAAATTGAATAGTTCTGTGGTCAGAATCAGAAGTGATAATGGAACTGAGTTTCAATCTGAATGCATGACAAAGTTCTGTGAAGAACTTGGGATTCAACAAGAGTTTTCCTCTCCAAGAACACCCCAGCAAAATGGGATTGATGAGAGAAAGAATAGGACTCTCATTAAAGCTGGAAGAACCATGCTAAGTGATTCTTCTCTCCCTGAATATTTCTAGGTTGAAGCTATTAACACAGCATGTCATGTTCTTAATAGAGCTTCAATCAACAAAAGGCTGAATAAGACTCCTTATGAGCTAATGAAGGGCAGAAAACCAAACTTGGCCTACTTCAGAATCTTTGGATGTAGGTCTTTTGTCCTTAATAATGGGAAAAAAATATATAATAAGTTTGCTGAGAAGTCCTATGAAGGCTTATTTATTGGTTATAATAACCACAATAAGGCCTATAGGGTCTACAACTTGAGGGATCAAGTTGTAGAGGAGTTTGTTCATGTTATATTTGATGAAAGTTCTATGTATTAAAATGATAAGTCGGGTACATCAAGCACAATAGGAGAAAACTTGAAGCTAAAGGAGCTGTCAATAGAAGACTCAGTTCCAGCAAGATAAAGTATACAAGATGGATTCAACATTGTTGAGGAAGAACTTGCACATAAACAATCAGAAGTAGAGACTCAGCAATAAGATGAAGCTGTTCAAAGAGAAGAGGTCACATTACCAGTTACTGACAGACATCTAAGGGATCATCTAAGGGAACTAATCATTGGAGATGCAGCTCATGGTGTGACCATAAGAAGTAGACAGAACAACACTGTAATGTACTCAAGTTTTCTGTCTCAAATAGAACCAAAGAAGTTTGAAGAAGTCAATATAGACCCATTTTGGATAGGGGCTATGCAGGAAGAATAAAATAGGTTCAAGAGATGCAATGTCTGGAAGCTGGTTCCCAGACCAGATGACTGTAACATAATAGGAACCAAGTGGATCTACAGGAACAAACTGGATGAGAATGGTGTTATAGTCAGAAACAAGGCTAGACTGGTTGCAAAGGGCTATAAACAAGAAGAGGGTATAGTCTTTGATCAAACCTTTGCAGCATTGGCTTGATTGGAAGCTATTAGACTCATATTGGCATATGCAGCCTACAAAGGATTCAAGGTTTATCAAATGGATGTGAAGTCAGCTTTCCTTAATGGTAATCTCAAAGAAATGGTCTATGTTAAGCAACCCTCAGGTTTTATTGACTCAACTCATCCTAATTATGTTTATCTTTTATTAAAAGCTCCCTATGGGTTAAAACAAGCCCCAAGGGCTTGGTATGAGACTCTGTCTAAATTCCTTCTAGAGAACAAATTCTCAAGATGGAAAATAGACAAGACATTATTCCTAAAGGAAGTCAAAGGCAAGGCCATCTTAGTACAAATATATGTAGATGATAGTATATTTGGTTCTACTAATGAGTCACTTTGCAATAAGTTTGCCAAACTTATGCAAGGTAAGTTTGAAATAAGTAGTATGAGTGAACTCAAGTTTTTCTTGGGTCTCCAAGTTAAGTAAACTATAGATGGACTTTTCATTAGTTAGTCTAAGTTCACCAAGGAGTTAATCAAGAAGTATGGCATGGAAACATCCACTTTCATGAGAACTCCTATGGGGTCTAGTATGTCTTTAGATAAGGATGGTGTTGGCAAGCCAGTTGATATCACCTTATATAGGGGCATAGTTGGATCACTACTCTATCTAACAGCTAGTAGACTAGACATAATGTATGCTACCTATTTCTGTGCTAGGTATCAAGCTTGACCTAAGGAGTTTCACTATACAGCAGTCAAAAGAATATTGAGATATCTAAAGGGAACACCTAATCTTGTCTTGTGGTATCCTAGAGAAAGTGATTTATAACTAAAAGGCTTTTCAGATGTAGATTATGCAGGTTGTAAAGAAGAGAGGAAAAACCCTTCAAGTTCATGCCAATTCCTTGCAAGAAGGCTAGTATCATGGAGCAGCAAAAAACAAACAAGTGTTGTAATATCCACTACTGAATTTGAGTATATTTCAGCTGAAAGTTACTATGCACAATTGCTTTGGATTAAACATCAATTACAAGACTGTAACATGCAGCTAAGTTAAACTACATTGTATTGTGATTCTACTAGTGTCATTTTAATTACAAATAATCTTGTGTCATATAGTAGAACCAAACATATTGAAATTAGATATCACTTTATTAGGGAGCATGTAGAAAAGGAAGACATTAATCTAGAATTTTTTCCTACAAATAGACAGATTGCTAATATTTTCACTAAGCCCCTAGATGAAGAGAAATTTAATTTCTTTAAGTTTGAACTTGGCATGTTAAATATGGAATAATTAATGAATACTTAAAGACTGATGAAAATTAGAATAAAATACTAATCAGTAATTAAGTTTACTTAATTAAATATCAAGTAAAAATATCTATGTAAAAAACATCTAAGTATTAATTAGGCAAAATTTTTGCTAAGTCAAAATTTGTGTCGAGACACCAGAAAATATGTCGAGACTGTATACTACAATGTGTCGAGACACCAGAAAATAAGTCGAGACTATACACTGCAATGTGTCGAGACACTAAAGTAAGTATCGAGACATAAAGGGTGTAGAGACCCTAAGGTATATGTCGAGAGACATTATTCGTGTGTCGACTTTTGTCGACACATCTCGACAGACAATTTTTCCCGTATTAACACTAGGCCATTTACTAAAAATTTGGAACAGTCTAAATGGAGCGCGCCCTTTCGTCTTCAGGAAAGATTAGACTATAAATAGGATATGAGAGTAGAAGTCGACTACGCTTTCTTGATATTGTAAACTATTAATTCCTTAGTGTCGAGCCCTAGAACCCAGATCAGTGGACACTCGTCAACCATTTCTCTCCACTCTCATGGCACCCAAGAATGACGATAACATCTTTGAAAGTTATGAACTTGTTCGAAATGGATTCGACTCAGCATCTGAAGAAATTACGAATGTAATAACCCTAATCAATGAAGCAGGATTGGAATATCTGCTTTCAGAACCTTCAAATGTCTGGAAACGAGAAGTTTCAAAATTCTTCTCAAATGCTCATCTCGATTCAAACACTGAAAAGATTAAGTCAAAAGTGAATGGAACAAAGGTCAAAATCACAAGCAGAAGACTGGCCAAGATATTTCACTTACCAAGAATTGATCAAGAAGATGACCTAGATTCTTCCAAGACTGCAGAAGCTTTGGGGTGGTGTGGATTGGCCCCAACCACAAAGCTTGGAAGCACCCTGGTCAGGAAGAGAATGAATTCTCAAGGTAAATTTCTATCAGAAATTATAGGAAAAGTGTTGTTATGCAAAACAGGAGCAACTGATAGAATCTCTGCTCACATGTTTGAGCTAATGACAAGGATAATATTCAAAGCCAAGACTAACTGGAGCAAAGTAGTCTTTGACAAGATTGTAGAAAGCACCAAGAAGCCCAATATGGGCAGAATTATAAGCCTCTACTTGGTATAAGCCATTCATGATAGTCTCAATCTCAAGATTGGCTCTAAGATCAATCACATGAGAAGAATGGACATGAAAATACTAGCAAGGTGGGATAGAGTACTATTTAAGGAAACACCTATAGTAGAGAAGGAGAAGGAGAAAAAGAAGAAAGTAGTGGTTGTGGAAGAAGAATCTTCTAGTGAATCTGAAGATTAAGGAAGTTCCAGCTCAGAGATATAAGATGATGCAACACCTGCAAAATCTCCAAGGACCTCTGCTGGTATTAGTGATCAGATACGGGGGGAGACAATCCTAGCTAGGGATCCAAGTGAGGGGGAGAACCTCAATATTCTGCTAGATATAGATTTGGATACTGTCAACATAATAGTATTGGAAGTAGTATAGGAGCTAGATACTATTCTGGAACAAGTAGAGGTTCCTGAACAGGAAATGCCTGATAGGGAGATCGAGGATGCAGTCTCTAAGGAGACTGAGGGAAAAAATCTTTCTAAATAAAGATACTGATATCTAGGGGGATATGATAGCTCTTCCAGAGGATCCAATTCCATATGTCATAGATCTTGGTGCAGAAGGTGCAAGAGTTGAGGGGGAGATAGCAGATCTGGCTCCAAATACTGAAGGAGCTAAAGAGCCTAAATCAGTTGAAGTAGTTAGTTCTTCTGATTCTGAGGAGGAGGAAGCCTCTCAGATGGAGAAAAGAAAATTGACTGAATTCAAAAAGAGGATTAGGAGATATAAGAAGACCATTTAGTCTGGAACAACACCTGCTCCTACTATAGATTTAAGCTCACTTCTAGATCAAATGCAGATAATGATAGATCAACAAAGAAATCAACTAGAAAAATATATAGATGAAAGAAATAAAGATTTGTAGTTCCAGCTAGCTCAGGAAATCAAATCCATTATATGTTAGGTCAACTTGTTGAAGAAGGATATAACGGACTACTTCCAAAGAGGAGCACATGTTGTAGTCTACCTTGCTCAGCATTTGGAGGGGTCAAAGAAAACTCAAGATGAAATAGTTGTTAAACAAGGATATGTCCTAGAAAACCAGACTAGAATGAATGAGAACATGATAGTAATGCATGATACTACACTGGTAAAGATAGTTGAGCAAACTATAGTTCTGGAGGCCAAGATAACCTCTTCCTCCAAAGATATTGAATCTCACCTATCTACTCACTCAACCTCTGTGATTCGGGATATCAAGGCTTCTTACAAAGAACTAGATGACAACTTGCTCAAAGAAAAGAATCATTTGTCCTCAGGGATTACTCGTCTTGAAGGTTAGGTCAGATTTCATAAGACTTACTTAAGGGATCATATAGAAGGAGAAGTCATAGTGGGGGAGAGAGTAATGATAAATTCAAGCTATGAGCATGATATTTGGTCCTCCAATAGCATCAGAGAAACTCTAGGCCTTCCTCCAATAGCATCAGAGAAACTCTAGGCCTTCCTCCCTAAAGATATGATGAAGATCAAACTACTGAGTCTGGCTGCCAACCAGCTCAGTTTGAGGATATTCAAATTGCAGTACAGTCCATGTACAGTCCTCCACCACAGATTCAGAATATAGTATGTAAGGAGGTGGAGATGATTGCTTTTGCATTAATCAAAGAAAAAGATGCTCAATTATCTAAGAAAAGATTCAGGGAGCAGGCTGAAGCAAAGCCAAATTTTGAGCAGTGGAGTCCAACTTCTAGATCTATTATACTCACTTCATGGAAAGCAGTTAACAATAATATGGCTTACAGGGGTAAATGGTATTCAGAATAAGAATGGGTCAAGCATACAAAGCAGCAGGAGATCATCTTAAAATTCAGAAAAGATCTGAAGGCAGGGAAGATCCCAGCTAATTCTATAGACCCCAGCAAGTACTTCCCCAAGCCATATCATTATGCTGAAAGGCAAAGGCTTAAGATAGAAGAGATATTAAAGGCCAAAGTTATCAAGGGAAATAAGAAAGTGGCTGATAACAAGGTACCTGAATTCAAAGCTAAAGTACAATCAGGAAAAGGCATTGTCATCAAAGAGCCAGAACAATCTTAGAATATTTCTTTTTCTAGGAACTATGTAATTTTTTTTTAAGAACATTGTAAAAACTGAAAAAGTATAATCTTTTAACAAATTGGAATGAAAATTTTGGTTGCACTTTGTTATATCTGTGTTATCATTGCTGTGTTATTTGTAATTTTGTTCAGCACTTTTCATGTACATCATAATTGTCATATTTTGGTATTGTGGTATATATTATTAAATTGGGGTTATGACTTCTCCAAATAGGGGGAGATTGTTGGGTACATTGGAAACAATGTACTTGATTTGAAGAAGCCCTTTCAACTCAATGATATACAGAAGTTTGTATTTTATGTATGTTTCAGTTCATGCAAGCAGGTAAGTCTATGTCATATTGATTGGACAGGTGGTCCAAGTGACATTCACAGATAGACCCAAAGAAGCTGACTGAAAAGGCAGAAAATTACCTAAGTACAAAAGCGTCGAGTAAAGCAAACTCACTCAACGCCAAACATCAAAGCAGTTGTTGAAGAAAATTGACTAAGTCCACAGGTATTGAGTGAAGCTAGTTCACTCAATGCCATACAACTAAAAGTGCTGAGTGAAGTCATGACAGTCAATGCCTAGCAAGTTGCAGTGCAGAGAAATGTCTAAGTACAAAAGTGTCAGCACACTTCAACAATGTCGACACCTTTGCCGGAGCTGTGTCGAGACAAGTCAGTTATCTCGATACCTTGAAGATCAAGACAGCTGTGTCGAGATAATTAAGTTATCTCAACACCTTGAAGATCAAGATAGTTGTGTCAAGACAATTCAGTTATCTCGACACCTTAAAGATCAAGACAGCTGTGTCGAGACAATTCAGTTATCTCGACACTTTGAAGATTAAGATAGCTGTGTCGAGATAAGTCATATATCTCGATACCTTAAGACAGTAGTGTCGAGACAATACAACTATCTCGACATAATGAAGACTGAAGTGTAGACATAAAAGACGTTGACACCCGGCATACTGAAGTGTCGTGTCAATTCAACTGTCTCGACACCGTGAAGAATTAAAACAAGTATCGACACCCGGCAGACAATTGTGTCGAGACAAGTCAACTGTCTCGACACCTTCAAGTTCAGACTGAAAATTCTACTAAGTAATATTGTGTCAAGACTGCTAAGATGTCTCAACACCTTCTAAGAACACTAAGTAATATTGTGTCGAGACACTTTGGACTTCTCGACACTTTTGATCCTGAAGTTGAATATATTCAACATAGCTGAGTGTCAAGTCAAGTCAGAAGTGTCATGTCAGCTACAGTGACTTGATGTCTCATCAGAATCCGTTTGAAGGAAATTTTGAAGTATGATGTTATATGATGATGTCATCAATCAGAAGCCAGTAATCAATGAAGGTTATATATAGAGGATTCGTCTACACAGAATTCATGGAATCAATTGATCAATCATTTCTCTAATTCTAATTTCTTCTAAGTCAGAGGAGGGCGACAACTCCAATAAGAAGAAGGAAGACGCAAGTCTTCAAGAAAGTCTTTTGATCCTTTCAACAAGTTGATCAGAGGATTAAGGTGGATCTGTTCTATAAGTTCTTCAAGGAAATCAAGTCGATCATCATCAAGAACATTGCAGATCCAGAGAAGAATCATTTCAGCCAGCCTGTTAATTAAGAATCAATCCTTTGTTGCTGAATTGAAGAATATGAATTCTCAGATAAGTCAGATCACATAATTGCTATTTTCTGAAATTATTTACCTCTTAGTTTTGTAAGATCTCTTTGAGATCTGAGTGGGTAGGAGATAAATTGAGTGAGTTATAACCATGTGTTATAAAGGCTGAGGTAGGGTTCTCGAGGGACCTAAGGTAGGTGATTTGTGTGGGATCACTGAGGTGAAAAACTTGTAAAGTCTGAGGTAGGGTTCTTGAGCGACCTGAGGTAGGAGATTGGGTAGATCTCTGAGGTAAGACAAGTGGGTCTGAGTTATAGGTTTCTTAACAGAAACTGAGCCTATAAAATCTTTTGATCTGAGTTGAAGAGGAGGAGATATAACATTATTTAGCACATTGCTAGTGAGGAAGAAGGGGGAAAGTGGATGTAACCTAGATAGGGTAACCACTATAAATTCTCTGTGTTTTGTGGTTTGCTTGTGTTGTGTTCTTGTGAAAGTTTATTTTTCAAGTATCTGCTAAACATTTAATATAGGTGACTAAGAAATTCAAAAGACACCTATTCACCCCCCCCCCCTTTAGGTGATTAACTACCAATAGATTTATCTTTCAACGGGCCATTAGCGCCGCTTAGCTTGACAGATGGATAGTAGGCTAACTGAATGGATGAGTAGGCTTGCAGAATGGAGTGGAGGATGTTTATGGAATGGCATCATACTTCAAGCATAAACTAAACTAACAATTGTTTCCATAAACATGAAAATAACATTATAAATCATCGTTTAGTAGGCATTTATCATCAAAAAATGAAGATTACGACATCACACAAGTAGGAGAAAATGCGAGAGATGCAACCAAATCCGGAGGCTTATTGTAAATTCATGATAGGAATCACCGGGTCGTCAATCTGCGTCCTAGCTCGGTCCCAACTATAGCCCGGGGTAGAGGAGGAATGTCACTTCTTGCCAATGGACCCGTCTTTTTTGGTAAACTATAATCCGACAACGTTCGATGCAAAAAACTCCTTAATTGGTGATGAAGATGAGGGTAGAATCCTATCCTTGAAGTGCTTGGATGATGTGAAGTGGCCTAGGGCAAAGCCCTCATGGAAGGTGGAAGAAAATGGAGGAATCTCCTCCTCTGGCGGGAGAAATTGCAGCTTGTTTAGGGGCTCCAAATGACCTAAAAATGGGGACTTAAATAGAAAACACGTCAGAAAAAAAATCCTCCGTGTATGACCTAATGCACAGGCGGATTCAACTGTGCGAGAAGGAATTGCACATGCGGAACTAATTATATATTTATAGACAAAACAATTTGTTAGTGCATTTTTACTCATGCACAGGTAAAAACAGTTCTTGCATGAAGAAAACACACTAGGAGAAACAGAATGATAGATTTTCATGATTTTGAGAGAAATAAAGACGCACAGTTGACCAGAATATATGTGAAGGCAAACACAAGTCCGTACGATCTAGAAAATTTCAAAATATCAAAAAAATAGATAAAAGAGAGAAGATCGTGCGATATTGCTTATGCACAGTCAAAACTGACCGTACGCGAACAAAACGCACTAGTCATGGCAGATCACCAATTTTAGGTTATGTAGGAATCACACAGTCGTAGAAATCATGTGTTAAGGAAACACATGACCAAGTGATTTCTCTAGGTTAGAATTCCAATAGAATGGGGATCTGTCCACCAGGTGGGGCACAGGCCACCAACACACAGAAATTGGCAAAAACAACAAAATAAAGCATAGATAGCACCATGAGCTTACCCTAGTAGAATAGTTTGCAATTGCACACCACAACGGGCCAAAATGTTCACTTCATGTGAAAATCATGAACAGGTGGAATATTAGCAATAATGATTTGAAAGTGAAGTTCATGTGTGTGAAAACAAGCCCAAATGAGTCTGAAAAACCCAATTAATATCGGACTCATCACACCCCCAGAATTAATTGTTTGTTCGTCCCGAGCAAACCATCCCTCCTGTGGATGAGAAAAACAAATAACTGGTGTAGCAATTGAAAGGCAGAGTACCGTGCAAAGTCACATACTCACACGCGTAGAAATACAGTTGAAAGAATTTTTAATTATGTAAAATAATTTATAATTTTCTAGGAGCGTATTTATATATTGTTATTACTAAAAAATGGAATCACGGTGAATATTTCGGCCACGCATAGAAAGAAAGAAGGCAAATCGCTGAGGTGGGCATTGGCAAAGACCGGGACTCGGGACAACCTCCAATGAAATCCATCAATATCGGTGACCATATGCTTGCCCGTTCACACTCTCTCCATGTCACGAGTTTGACTCAATGCATAAATCAGTAAGACTTTAGGTTTAGAATGGGGCTTGGGTTTAGATGAGGTTTACAAAGATAAACAAGGTGTCTCAATGCACCTAACCCAAATGAGCTAACACAAAACACTATCCTCACACCATAATAAAAAATGATTGCACCACGCCCCCAGACTTATACTTGACGACATGGGTGTGTGCACCACCTAATTCCAATATAAATTTTCATATAAATATTTTCAATTAAGCTTTTTCTTTTTTCACTTTTTTCACATATCATTTTTTTCTTTTTCATTTTCATTTCTAATTTAATTTTTTCACAAATTTTTTCAACACATATTCAATTGAGCACATCCACAAATCTTGATATAAAACCACCACGCCAACACCCCAACTGAAAGAAAAAAAATACAATTAGAGCACAAATTTAGGTGTGCGACTTGGATTGGCTTTTAGGCTTGGTGAGATATCGAGGAGAGCTAAATCACAGACAGGGTGGGCACAATGAGGCTAGCGAGGATAAGACGATATAAATGGTACAAAGGCTCAACCTGGCCAAAATAAGGTCCTACATCACCCTCGTACAATTGACTAATCGTATACCTATGCTTTGAGAATTGCTTGGGGCAAGTTCTTCTCCACCGAGAAAGACTATCCTTCCTCTCGACTCGAGCAATACAAGGCTAACGACTGTTTACACACATTCCTATGCCATCATTTGATTCACACAGGATTTACCAATTTTTGAGTAAAATAAACAATATTTACGTAAATAGAAAAAGTATAAAATTAGAAACTTAAAGAAAAATTAATTCTACTCGAATTTCTATACAATATGTGAGCACTCGACTAGGAGCACTACATGAGTCAACATTTTACTCCATCTCACACTTCAAAGCCAGCTAGAAATTTTCTTAAATCACACAAAAGAAATAAGTTACACTCATGGCACGCTAACGATTAAGCATGTGCTCATGTGCGTGTTGTGATGTGTGGTGAATATGAACAACACTATATAAATGAAACAAACACTTCTAGCATGCTATGATATTGTGCATGTGCAGTGGGTAAAAATGTGCAGCTCTCCCCTATACTTAAGTTATGCAATACAATCCAATGATATAACTATAGAAATTAAAATTAATGTTAGGAGAGAAGTTACCCATGCTCATAAATGAGTATACCAGAAGATTGGCGTTAATACTGCGAAGAAAATCCAAGTCCGCTACCAAAATGATTACCACACCTACAAGAGGGAAACACTAGACAACAACATAAATAATATACTAAGGCATTAGCGGATTGGAAAAAACAAAACATCAAAATTAGGTTGTCTCACATTAACCCTTTTCTTTACCGCCATTAAGGTGGAAAAAATACCTGTATTAGCAGTTTATAAAAATGTCTAAGCAAAAAATCAAAAGTAAGAAGGTCTACTAATTATTACAAAAACATCAGAGCTATCAACTACAGTGATCTAAAATAATAACTAGCAATGAATGAAATGGATCCGAAGACCCAGCAATAGCAGTCAAGAAAATCAAAAGATTTCTATCTCCAAGTTTCATCTTTATTCATCCTCTTCATCTCCTCCAATCAATGGTCATCAATGAAATACCTTTTACCACCCTACACCCAGTCTTTCAAGGAAAAAGAAGGTAATGATGATGAAATGGAATAGGAAAAGGTTTTCATCATGCCAACTGCTTTCCCTGCCACGAATGCCACTCAGAATCACCCAAAAGTGGATCCACAAACTCATAGACCTGTAGAGGAGTAAATAAAATATTAGAAGCATTAACAGGAGGGGAAGCAGGAAAAATGAACTTATCATTATCATCATTATAAGAATTATGATCGAGAAATAAACTGGATGAAGAACTAAAAGATTCAAACAAAGGAGGAGTAGCCCCAGTTTTAATCCCGACAAATTCCCAAGCCTGATCATTGTCAGTGTCGTAAGAATCATAATGAGGAGCATCTGAAAACTTGAAGACATCAATGGTTCGACATATCTCCTTCACCAATTAAGAGGTGAACAAATCCTTATTAGAAAGTTCGTCCTCGTCATCCCGCTTTGGTGCAGCTTGGAGGTACAGAACATCACCCTGCAAATAATCTTTGACAAGATCATTAAAAATATGTATAGAATTAGTTTG
Source organism: Platanthera zijinensis (assembly GCA_039513925.1). Lineage (NCBI taxonomy): Eukaryota > Viridiplantae > Streptophyta > Magnoliopsida > Asparagales > Orchidaceae > Platanthera > Platanthera zijinensis. Next base: position 141,725,257 of record CM077090.1, read on the forward strand.
CAAAGAAGCATGAGGAACACAATCAATTTCAAAATCAGAAAATAAAAGATCTGGTTCCTCCATAAAATGATCCGCAGACACATCCCCACTAGAGAGAACACACTCCTCACCCCACTTTGGTGCATCCAGGAGCTCCCAATCCTCTCCATGTTGGCCATCAAATAAGTGATCATCATCACTAGGAGTTAATCCATACACGGGGAGTGAAGAACCAATTGTTGAGTCCAATATTTATAGTGTTTTTCGGACTCATCTAGGCTTATTTTCATGTACGTGCACTTCACTTCTAGTTCCTTAATGCTTATATTTCACTTATTCACAAATCTAACTTGAAGTGCACATTTTGGCCCGTTGTGGTGTGCAATTGCGCATTATTCTACTGGGCGTAAGCACATTGTTCTCCCCATTCCTTTATTTGTATATGTTCAGTTGTTCTATGTGTTGGTGGTCTGTACCCCAGTTTGTGGTTTGTTTTTCTGGTAGATAGATTTCCATTCTATTGAAATTTTGTCCTATATATATTGTACGGTTGTGTGTCTCCTTCACGCATGGTTGTTGCGACTGTGCGTTCTACAGCCCTATCTGGCGATCTTTACCTGGTTGTGCGTTTTGTTCACGTACGGTTGGTTTTGCCCATGCATGAGTAAAATCATAGGACCTCCTCTTTTTGTCTAAAAAAATTATGTTTTATTTTGTTCAAGCACGATCATGCATTTTTAAAATGCACAGTCGTGCATGAACAAAATTCTGAACTTTTTCTATTTGAGCTGCAGTTTTTAGGTCTTCAGTATTCCCGAACCACCCCGCGATTTCTTCTGCCGAAAGGGGCATTTGCTCTGTTTTTCTTCCTCCCTCCAATAGGGCTGCCCTAGGCCACCTCAAATCATCGGTCGTGAGACGAAGAAGAAAAGCATTTCATAGGAGAGTGACACTCTTTTGGAGCTTGGATGTATTTGGAGAATGAGCTAGGATACGGAGTGATGATCTGGAGATTCCTATCGTGAACCTCCAACGAGACTTTCGATTTGGTTGTAGTTCTTGCTTATCTTCCCACCTAATTAGATGATGGTAGTTATTTTATCCATATTTTGATGATGTTTGCACTTTACATTTGATTTATCGTTATTTCATTGTTATGCAATGTTATTATTCTTGTATGAGTTGCTTGAGGTGTGTTCTCATGGTGATTGTGGTCTAAGTGGTTGGGATTACTACACTAGAAATTGTAAGGTGAGAGCTTAGTGATAAGGTGATTACGTCCCTAAATTCCGCAAAGCATTTCCATTTCATCTGCAAGCCTTATCATCCATCCGCCTTGTGATGCAGTGCATAGCAGCCCGCATTATAGTTGTTAACTTAGTTTATTTTATTTTTCCGCAAACCAAATCAACCCCCTTCATAACCCCGACCTTGAGGGCTTTAATCTCAAGTCCTCATCGAAAGTTAACTTCACTTTACTGTGTTCCTTGTGAGATCGATACTTGTGGATATTCTCCCAATTTATATTACTTGAGTGACCGATGCACTTGTTGTCAGCGCATCAAGTTTTTGGCATCGTTGTCAGGGAACATAATCGTGTGACTTTCTAGAGAGGGAGTTGTGAGAAAGAAGTTCCTTCCTTTGTAAATTGCATCTATTTTGCTTTATTTCTGCTCATCCAATTTTTCTTATTTTATTTTTAGGTTTTTTTAGTCATTTATTATTGGGTGTAGTATTTTGCAACAAGGTTTTTGTTTTGTTGAATCTGACTCCTTTCGCACAATGTGGGCTTGATTTAATATTCATTGTCATTTGTGTGGATATGTCTCCCACACTAGTGATAGATTTCCAATGGGAGATAGTAACTCTAGTTTTCAAGGCTCAGTGTATAGGGAACCAACATCGTACGGTACCTTATACATTGTGCCTAAGTCCTATTTCTACTTATCTACACCGCATGTACCATTTCTAAATTATTCTACGTCCCTATTCGAACCGAAGAAAAATTCAAAACATTGCTTGTTTTGTCAGAGCACAGATCATGCTCTGAAGGATTGTGTTGAATACCTTCGCTTGTTGGAGGAGGATGCCAAGTCGAATATATGGATCGTCCCAACTCCCACCTCTGTTAACATACCTTCTACCTTTTCTTACGTGCCTATGTCACCTTCAGGTTTTGAAGAGAATGATGTGGATACACCTATTAGAGTTGTGGCGGATCTCTATGTCGACATTGTTACGCCCGTCACCCCTGCTCATATATCACCTAGTGTGGATCTGACTCTTTGTGAGGAATCGGTGCTTGATTTTTCTACAAGCATTATTTCTCCTTCTCCTATACATACTACTACATTTGTTTCTGACGACGTTGTTGAGATTGCTTTGTAGAATGGGGAAGGTGATTCATGTATTGTTCCCAGTCCTTTGGATGAGGATATTTTCCAAGGTGAAGAGGATTCCACCTCAGTGCCGGTGGAGGAAGTTCAAATCATGGAGGGGGCTACTATTGATCCTATTGAGCCATGAAACATTATGACTGATGTTGAAGATATCCTACTACTCCAACATGTTGGGAATGAGACTGGGACCACTCCCCCTATTTCTGATTATTTTTGTCTTTCTTCTAGTTTATTCCCTAACCCCCTTTCTTTGTCTAAGCCTTTGTAGGTTGACTTATCACAGGTATTTCAGGACATTGAGCCATGTTCTCAAGTCAGTGATGTGAGTTTTCCCTTTTGTGAGGAGGCTGATTCCTCCTCTGTAGTGGAGGCTCCATTTATTGTCTTCTCCTCTTGCATTTCTCCTGTTGACAACGGCACCTTGCTAGGCAAGGATTATTTTGGTAAGGTGAGTGAGGATTCCTCCTCCTCCTCTTCTTACAACTTATTTCCTTTACTTGTGATGAGCAAGTATCATTATTCAGGTAGGGGGTAACTATTTAATTATCGTATCAGTACCAGTTACCAACAAGGATATTAGAACAGTTGTATGTCCACTTTTCCTTTCATACTCCCATCAGTTAGAACTCTTAAAGTTCTGAATAAGTCATGCTGGGAGGACAATAACCCTAGTAGTTATCTTACTTTTACTGCATTTTCTATAATTTAGTTTTTATTTGCCTATTTTATTTTTGTTGGAGTTAACCCTCGTAGGTGTCTTTATTGGTTCGCGGATGTTGTAGCTTTGTCTTAGATTTCATGCATTTTCTTGTATGCTCAATTTTGAGCATCGGGAAACTACTCCCCTAGATTCAATTTTAATTTCTATTGTTATATATTTATATTGTGTGCTCAGTCTAAGTTTGGGGGAGAACTGTTGATTGAGTTACCCACCTCACGTGCACATTTCAATTGTATGCTAGAAGCACTTTTATTTTAATTTTATATAATTGTTAGTTCATATGTACCGAACACCACAACACCCACATGAGCGTGTGCTTAACCATTGAAACATCACAAGTTAAATTCATTTCTCTTGCATGATTTGGAAGATGTTTGTGCTGACTTAGGATTGTGAGACGGAGTAAAATATTGACTCATGTAGTGCTTCTAGTTGAGTTCTTATATCTCGCGTAGAAATACGAGTAGGATTAATTTTTCCTTATAATTTTAGATTTATACCTTTTCTTTTAGCATAAATATTGTTTATTCTACTCAAGGTTGTGAATCTGGTGTGAATCAAATGGTAGCGTAGGGTTGTGTGTATATGGGCATTAGCCTCGCATTACTCGATTTAGGAGGAAGGATGATTTCATTCAGTTGCTAAGAACTTGCCCCAAGCTATTCTCAAAGCATGGGTATTTGGTTAATTCAAGCACGGGAGTGTGATGTAGGCCATCATTTTTGCAAGTTTGAGCCTTTGTACCATTCCTATCTTCTTATCCTTGCTAGCCTCGTTGTGCCTACCTCGTCTTTTGATTCAGCTACATTGATATATCACCAAATCCTAAAATCCAATCCTAGTCGCACTCCCAAATTTGAGCTCTAGTATGTATTTCATTTTCTTTTTAGGATGCTGATGTGGTAATTATATTGAGATTACGTGGTTATGTTCCATTGAATATTTGTGTTGAAAAAGTTGTGAAAAGAAAAATGAAAAAATTGTGATTGATGAAAATGTTTGAAAAAAAAATGGTGAAAAAAAGTGAAATGAGAAAAAGCCTAATTGAAAATCTATGTATGATATTTTATGTTGGGAGTAGGCGGTGCACACACCCATGTAGTCAAGTATAAGTTTGGATGTGTGGTGCACCCACGTGTATATTATGGCATGTCGATAGTTTCTTGTTGTGTTAGCTCATTTGGGTTAGGTGCATAGCCATCGTGTTTATCATTGTATACCCCACCGTAAACCAAGCCCAATCTTAAACCTAAAATCCCATTGACTTGCACGTTGAACCAAACTAGTGTCATGGAGAGAGTACAAACAAGCGATCTTATGGTCACCGACATTGATGGATTTCTTTGGAGGTTGTCCCGAGCCCCAGTCTTGTCAATGCTCACCTTAGCAATTAGTCTACTTTCTCCCTATGCGTGACTGAATGATTCACCATGATTCTCTTTTTTAGTAGATATAATATATAGATACGCTCTTACAAAATTATAAACTATTTTGCATAATTAAAAACTTCTTCTACTATGCGACTTTGCATGGTACTCCGCCCTTGCAATTTCTATTCCAGCTATTTATTTTTCTCATCCACATGAGGTATGATTTGCTAGGGATGAGCAAATGTTTAAGTCTGGGTGTGTGATGAGTCTGATATTTATAGTGTTTTCCGAACTCATCTGGGCTCGTTTTCACATACATGCACTTCACTTTAGTTCCTTAATGCTTATATTCATAAATCTCACTTGAAGAGCACATTTTGGCCCGTTGTGGTGTGCAATTGCACACTATTCTACTGGGGGTAAGCACAGTGTGCTCCCCATTTATTTATTTTGATATGTTTAGTTGTTCTGTGCGTTGGTGGCCTGTGCCCCAATTTGTGGTTTGTTTTATTGGCGAACAGATCTCCATTCTATTGAAATTATGCCATATACATATCGCACGGTCATGCGTTTCCTTCATGTATGGTTGCTGCGATCGTGCATTCTATAGCGCTTTTTGTCCATCTGTCCCTGGTCGTGTGTTTGTTCATGCACGGTTGGTTTTGCCCGTATATGAGTAAAATTGCACGACCTCCTCTTTTTGTCTAAAAAATTATGTTTTATTTTGTTCACGTGTGGTCGTGCGTTTCTAAAATGCACAATCGTGTAATTCTAAAACGCACGGTCGTGCATGAACAAAATTCTAAACTTTTTCTATTTAAGCTATAGTTTTTAGGTCTTCGGCATTCCCAAACCAGCCAGCGATTTCTTCTATCGGAAGGAGCTTTTTCTACATTTTTCTTCCTCCTTCGGCTTTTCCCTAGGCCACCTTACATCTTTCAAGAGCTTCAAGAAAGGATATTCCAGTCCTACCTTCATCGCCAAGATAGGAGAGCTTTGCATCGAACGAGACCTGGTCGTGAGATGAAGAAGACAAGCATTTCAGAGGAGAGTGACACACTTTTGGTGCTTGGATGCAGTTGGAGACCAAGCTAGGACGCGGAGTGATTATCCAACGATTCCTACCGTGAACCTCCAATGAGACTTTGGATTTGGTTGTAGTTCTTGCTTCTCTCCCTTCCTAGTTAGATGATGGTAGTTATTTTCTCAACATTTTGATGATATTTGAACTCTATATTTGATTTATTTTTCATTTCATTGTTATGTAATGTTATTATTCTTGTATAAGTTGCTTGAGGTGTTCTCTCATTGTGATTGTGGTGCGAGTAGTTGGGATTGCTATAATAGAAATTGCTAGGTGTGAGCTTAGTGATGAGGTGATTATGACCCTCAATTCTGCAAAGCGTTTCCATTTTATCTGCGAGCCTTCTCATCCATTCGCCTTGTGAAGCAGTGCATAGCGGACTGCATTATAGTTGTTAACTTAGTTTTATTTTATTTTCCACAAACCAAATCAACCCCCTTCATAATCCATACCTTGAGGACTTCAATCTCAAGTCCTCCTCATAAGTTAAGTCAACCTTACTGTATTCCTTATGAGATCGATAATTGGGGATATTCTCCCATTTTATATTACTTGAGCGCCCGATGCACCTGTCATCATCGCATCACCGATACAAGAAATAAACTCAGGGGTTGAGGGCACAATTGCCTCCACAATTAAAGAATGAGTGATAGGGACAATGTCATCTTATGGATCAGCAAGAACTTTGATGGGCATGTCCGTGACAGTCCCCATAGACAAGGTGGTTTTGCATGCATGTCATCAGAGGTTGAAGGATTGTTGTTGGAATTTGGGGTAAACACGATCTGAATGTCCAAATCATCAGTATCCTCCCTTTGCTTCTTGTACAAACTAGGGCAGTCCTTCAAGACATGATCCATACTTTAACAAAGGAAACATTTACTTGCATTATACCTAGCCAGATACCTACGTTGCTCAACATTCGAACGAATCAAGGTGTTCATGCATTGGCAAAAAGCATCACACATATTAAGTTTAGCAGTTATATACATTGTGTGAAAGATGTGGATATAAAAGAAATTGAAATTCATTGCAAATAAAAACTACATAATCAATTATAATTAATCTTGGAAAATTTGATTTAAAATATAAAACAGGATAGGAGGAAATAATAATAATAGTATATAATAAAAAAGCAAACAAAAACAACAAAGGGGCTATGCACACTGGAAGAACTTCTATCTCTCAGCTTTCTCTCAAGAAACTCACACGACTATGTTCCCTAGCAACGACGTCAAAAACTTGATATGCTGACGGCAAGTACAACAGTCACACAAGAAATATAAAATGGGTGAATGTTTCCTAAGTATCGATCTCACATGGAACACAGTAAGGTGGAGTTTGCTTTTGAGGAAGGAATTGAGATTAAAGTCCTTAGGTCTGATGAATCATGGTGGATTTTGAAAGTGAGGGATAGATCTAACTTTACTCTAGAGGGGGTGAATATAGTATTTTTAAAAACTTTAATTTATTTTTATAGCGGATTTAAAATAAGTTTTATATATATAGGAAAATCACAGTACACAATAGAAAGTAAAGCAATCACAGACAGCACAAGGATTTTTATAGTAGTTCCCCAATAAATCTGGGTTTGTCTACTCTTCTACCACCCTGATAGGTATCCACTACAGGTTTTTGATCAGGTACCCTGCCACCAAAAGATCTATTTTCTAAGGGATATCTTGCAACCCTTTGAGCTTTTGATCAGGTGCTCAAAACCATGCTTAAGCCTTTTGATAAGGTGACTTAGGAACCAAGAGTTAACTTTTGAAGGGAGTTATAACCCTGTACACAGTTTGAAAGTAAACTAAAAGAGTTGATGATGTCTTATCTATCAAATATCTATGAGAAGACTTTAGTGTATGAAGATGCAAATAGCTCCCCCTGATTTAAGTAGAGATTTGTGATCAGGAGAGGGAGTCATTTCTTCAAGGTGTGGGCCTTCTTATTTCTGATTGATTGAATATTTTTGCACTAGTAGACACTAAAGCAGAATATCTGTATCTATATGTGTTGATCTATATTGATCTGTATATCGTTGATCTCTAAGTCAGTCACTCTTTGTGTGTAGCCCTCTAAGTCAGTAACTCCTTTTAAGCAGTAATATTCTTAATATATAATATCTGAGAAGAATTCAAACATTTGAATTAAAACCATTCTGAAATGCCTGAAGAATCTCTGAGAATTATAACTGCCCTGGGAATTCAATAGAATTAAAACTTTGTGATAAATCTATATTTAATGCAGCCTTAAACGGCTATATTCAATTAGAATATTTAGCATTAAATATAAGAGTTATAACTGACTGAAATTAAGCCTTGAAACCATTCCGCCTTCAGTGAATAAAACTGCTTGAACACTACAAAGAATTCGTCAAACAGAGCCTAAAGTTCGTCAAACTGAACTTGAAGTTCGTTGAACTATACTTAAAGTTTGTCGAACTGAGCTTTGTCTTTCGTCGAACTGAGCTTGGCTATCGTTGAGCTGAGCTACTGAGTTGAGATCAGAGTTCTTCGAACATAGCTCAGCGTTCGTCGCGCTAAACTTAGAGTTATAACTCTGCTTTCGTCAAACTGAGCATGGCGTTCGTTGAACTCAGCTCTGCTTTCGTCGAACTGAACATCTGCTGGAATTCCTTCTAAAGTAGTGTTGGGTCCATTGCCCACAATGTCCTGGATTTGAGTGAAGTCAATCTTATCAATAATATACACATATCAGTAGATGACTATGATAGGTCAGATAGCCTAAGTGGCTAAGTCAGGTAACCACTTACCTAAGGTGTGAGATGACAGAAATCTGTCTAAGTTCACAGGCGTTGAGTGAAGGAACATCTATAAACGTCAGATGACTTATAGCGCTGAGTGTAGCCTATACTGTCATAGCCTAAGTTGGAATGAGCTAAAATGTGGCTAAGTCCACAAGAGTTGAGTGAAGTCAACTCACTCAACGCCATGCTACTAAGGAGAAAGTTGACTAAGTGTTTTGGCGTTGATCGATGAATACACACTCAACGCCAAACAACAAAAAGCTGTAAGTTGAAATAAGTACAGAATTCGTCGAACTGAGTTCAGAGTTCGTCGAGCTCAGCTCACCTTTCGTCGAGCTCATCTCACCTTTCGTCGAGCTAAGTTCAGAGCTTGAGTTCTGAGTTCGTCGAGCTCAGTTGAGATTTCGTCGAACTGAGTTCAGAGTTCGTCGAGCTCAGCTCACCTTTCGTCAAGATAAGTTCAGAGCTTGAGTTCAGAGTTTGTCGAGCTCAGCTCACCTTTCATCGAGCTAAGTTCAGAGTTTGAGTTCAGAGTTCTTCGAGCTCAGTTGAGATTTCGTCGAACTGAGTTCAAAGTTCATCGAGCTCAGTTCACCATTCGTCGAACTCAATTCAAAGCAGGACAGTTCAAGCCCAGTGGTTTTAAACACAGAAAATTGGCTAAGGCAAAAAGCGTTGAGTGAGGCGTGCTCACTCAACACTCTCAATGCCTTTATGAAGAAATGAGTTAAAAGCTGGTAGCATTGAGTGAGGCATGTTCACTCAACGCTCTCAATGCTTAAGTTGCTGAAGAAGTAGAAATTTGGTTAAGGCAAAAAGCATTGAGTGGAAGTTACTAACTCAACGCTGTCAACGCCTAGTGAAGACAAAATTTGTCTAAGGGGTTTGGCATTGAGTGATGCTTACTCACTCAATGCCAAGCAGCTGAAAGCTGATAAAGCAAGTTGGCGTTGAGTGAAGCTAAATCTCTCAACGCCTAGTATCAGACTTCATATTCTAAGTAATTTGGCGATGAGTGAAGGTCACTCACTCAACGCAAAGAGACAGAAAATCTGTCTAAGTGTTTTGGAGTTGAGTGAAGCATACTCACTCAATGCATATTCTCTGATGCTCGATTTTGGCTAAGTCCACAGGTGCTGATGTCAGCAAAATCGACAAAGTCAACTAAGGTAAATTCAGACACGGGAAAGCTACACTACACGACAAAACTTGTCGTGAAGCTACTATACGTCTTCTTCCGTTAAAGCAAGGCGCAGCTGGAAGTAGCAAGTGGGGCCCACCAATCTCTAAGAGTCGTTGATCGCTGAACTACAAAAGGAGGAGATAGGGCCAAGACAAAGACAACCTTTAGGGCATACAATATTCAAAAAGGAGAGCAGTCGTCTTCATCTTCTTCGCCATTGCTGCATGTGAAAAGCTTGAAGCTCTCCAGCAAGAAAAGTTCAGTTAGCTGTGCAAGTCTCCATCTGCCACAGCAAATTCAGAATCAGTTCTAAAGAAAGAAGAACCTTCATCCTTTAACAAGTTTAGTGAGTTGTTTGAAGACTCAAGATCAAAAGATCTTTAGCCTTCAGCAGCAAGTTCAGAAGTTATCTTCTGAGTTCCTCAGGTAAATTCTTTTCCTGTTGTGAGGAGAGTTGGAGCAGAAATTTTTCTTCTCAAGTTATAGACACAGAGAAATTTCTTTGTGTAAAAGTAAATTAAATTATTTCTTTTTGTTAAATCCTTTTGGATTTGAGCTATAGGACTTTTGGGTCTGAGGTAGGGCAAATTTTCCTGAGCTGTAGGAGAGTGCTGCTCTCAGCGGTAGGTGAGTTTTACTCACTGAGTAGTAGGGCAGTTTTGCCTGAACTATAGGAGAGTGCATCTCTCTAATTTGTAGGAGCAAGCTTGCTCTAAGGTAGGGCTATCCTCCATAGCCTGAGTGGTATGGCTTAAGTGCCTGAGGTAGGTGATACTTGTATCACTGAGTGTAGGCATTTTTGGCTGAGGTGTAAGTCTTGGAGGAAACTGAGAGATCTTGAGGGATCTGAGGTGAAGCTCCTTGGAGCATTGGTTTGGAGAAGTGCCTTGACTAATAGGAAGTTTGCAATGTGGGAGGAGAGTGGATGTACCCATAATTTTGGAGAACCACTATAAAACACTTGTGTACTTTTTTGTGTTTGCTTTTATTTTCTTAATTGCAGGTACTAAGGACAAGCTCAAGATCACTATAAGCTGAAAGCTAAAAGAAATAAACAAGTGATTTAAAAGACTATCAAAAGACCTAAGCAAACCTATCCCCCCCCCCCTCTAGGTTACTAGCTACCTTGAAAATAAGATCTTTCAAGTGGTATCAGAGTGGTTACTCCAAAAGGATTTAACAATCTTAGTGATCCTCCAAGGTAGCTGTTGTTAAGTGTTCATGGGCTCAGGAGAGAGCCAGCGAGAGCTGAGTTCCATAAAACTCCCCATCTGTAGAAAGTAGCAGTTTGGAATATGGAAGGAGAGGGTGAGGCTATTCATGGAAGCCTATGATCCAAGAATTTTTATAACTGTTAGGGAGGGACCTGTCATTCCCATGAAGGTCTCTGCTCTGGATGCCAACATCCAGACACCAAAGACACTCTCTAAAATGACCTAAGATGAGGTCATATTAGCTGGCATGGACAAGAGAGCACAAAACATCTTTGTCAGTGTTGTAGATGACTCAACCTTCCTGAACTTGGTTCACTGCCAAACCTCCAAGGAGATGTGGGACACCCTTGTCGTCTACATGGAGGTTAATGATGAGGTAAGAGATGATAGGAAGTCTATGCTCAACCAAGAGTATGAGGCTTTCAGGCAAATTCTGAAGGAGAACATAACTACATGTTATGAAAGATTCTTCAGGATCATAAATGAGTTGAAGACCTATGAAAGGGTCTTCAATAATTATGAAATAAATGACAAGTTTCTCAGATCTCTCACTAGAGACTGGGATACTAAGATCTGTTCCATAAAAGAGATGGCCAAGCTTGCTAACACTCCTCCCCAAATATTTTTTGGGAAGCTGCTCTCCTATGAGATGCAGATGGCTGCCAGGAAGGAGGAAGATGCCTCCAACAAATCACTAGCCAAAGAAATTCCTTGGCATTCAAAGCTGAAAGCACAAGGAAAGGATTCCTTCTCCACCAAGGAGACCAACTGAGTCAGACAGCTCTGAATCAAAGGCATCGGACAACAGCATGTATGATGAAGATTTTGCAACCTTTTTCAGACAACTCCAGAGGTTAATGAAGAAGAAGCATTGGAATAAGAGGCCTTCCAATTCCACTCATCACAGAAAGAACCAGTCCAAGACTGACAGGTATGGTTCTAAACATAATAAATATAACTCCTCTAAAGTAATTATCTACTATTGCATCAAACCTGTGCATGTGATGGCTGAATTCCCAGAGAAGTGGAAGGATACTGAGGAGAAGAAGTAGCACCAGCACAAAGGAAAGAAGGAAAAGTCCTTCATTGCCAAGAAGGAAAAGAGTTAGACAGACTCATCATCCTCTGAGTCAAAAGAAGAGGAATCCTATATTGGGCTAGTTGTTGATGTTGTTAAAGATGAAGTTATTGCAGTAGGAGAAGTCAATCCTCTAGGGAGGATAGGAATCAGATCACCTCTGACACTGTCAAACAGTGAGTCAGAGGTGGATGAAGATGTCCACACCTACAGAGAGTTGATGGCAATGAAAGATGAGGAAGGCAATCAGGATCAGCCTGGTCAGAGCAAGATAAATCTATTACCTAACTCTGCTTATTTGTTTGAGTTTGAGACTAGTCCTTGCTTAGAAGCCTCTTCACCTTGAGGTGAAGAAGATTTTGGATCTGAAGGAGATGTCAATCAACTGATTGACAAGTATTGAGAACTTCTAAATTCCTTCAAGAAGGTCAAGAAGTTGTCTAAGAAGCAAGCTAAAGAGATTTCATTTCTTAATTTTGCAGTTGCCCAGCAGACTGTAATAGCAAATCTACTGGACCAGAAAGCTAGGGAAATTATCCAACTGAAGTCCCTCTTGGACATTTAGGTAGCCTCCATCAAGCTCAATAACTATCTAATCAGGGAGCTTGAAGATAAGCTTGAGAAGGAGAAAAGATTAGTGGCTAGCTATTCTAATCCAAGTATTGTCCTCCCCTTGATAGACTCCTCCTCTCAAAAGGGCGAGAAGGGGTAGGGATTTAAGGGATGCACAAGAGTTTCTCCTTCCAAAAGGAAGGGCACAGCTCTAGCACCACCTCAGCTTATTGCTTATAAGCCTCCCATTCTTTTCAGAAAAGTTTTGATACCTTCTAACAAGTATGACCAAAAAAGCTCTTATGGTCACTGGGATAGGGGTTGTTCATCTTGAGTGAACAAAGATGTTCATTGCCATGGTGACAGTTTTGGCAGGGTGTGTGCAGTCAAGGCTGTCAATAAGAAATTTCAAATGGCCCAATCTGTACCATTTGTATTTGGTGCTTCTACACCAACTCTCAAGAATGTTCCTGCATCCAAGGCTTAGAATATGACAACAAAGGTTCTGACTAAGGGCAAGTCCAAGAATCAGGCTGATCTAGGCATATCTGAAGCCATCAGAAGCATGATTTTTGAAAAGAAGCTAGCTGTTGCTAGCACTCAGGGCAGACCAAATCAGCCAGCTATAAGACTTACTTTCAGTCAAATTCTGGCTGAAAGAAATCAGAAAAAGGCCGCAGCACATCTTTCTCCTGTCAAGGTTGTTGCTTATCAAGTTGTAGGGCCTTCACAGAAAAGAAGATATAACATACATGATTGTTGGTGTTGTGGTAAGATAGGGTATTTTGCCATTGATTGCTGGCACAATCCCAATGTGGCCAGAGCTAGGGTCAGTCCACTAGTTAGATATTTTGCTGGTGGACATGTTCAGTTTCATGCTAACATGCACTTAGGACCCAATAGATATTAGGGTTTTAAGGTTAAGTAATTTGTATATTGCAGGATAGTTCAAGGTGTCATACCCCTATATGGTACTTGGACAGTGGTTGTTTCAGACACATGACTGGAATAAGGAGCAACTTGGAGTTTACTCCAGTAAAAGATGGACCCGAAGTCATCTTTGGAGGTTCAGATAGAGGTGTAACCAGAGGATATGGTAAGATTATCAATGGCCTAATCACCATCACCAAGGTGGCTTATGTTGAAGGGTTGCAACATAACCTTATAAGCATAAGCCAGCTTTCTGATCTTGGCTATCTTATTATCTTCCACAAGGATGAGTGCCTAATTAGGAGGTCAAGTGACCAAGAGGTCATCTTGACAGGCACTATGAGTGGAAATGTTTATTGCTTGAACTTTCTATATCTAGACACAAATTCTCCATCTGTTTAGTGGCAAATGAGAAAGTCTCCTACTGTGTCCAGTGGCACAAGAGAGTAGCCCATTTGAATTTCAAGACTATTGGCAAGCTCTTCAGTCAAGAGCTAGTTAGGAATGGCCCCAATGTGAAGTGCTCTAAGGAGGGCATTTGCTCAGCTTACTAAAAGGGTAAGCAGACAAAAGTATCCTTCAAGGGTATTGGGACCAAAGACTCTGTGAGGTGCTTATACCTCTTGCACTTGGACCTATTTGGTCCTATGTCAGTTCATAGTCTTGGTAGGAAAGTCTACACCCTTATGGTTGTTGATGACTATTCCAAGTTTACTTTGGTGTTATTTCTTAAGAATAAGGATGAAACCCTTGATGTCTTCATGAGGTTTATCAAGCAAATTCAGAATGAGCATGGCTGTTCTGTGGTCAAAATCAGAAGTGACCATGAGATAGAATTCTAGTCTGATAACATGATAAAGTTCTGTGAAGAGCATGGGATTCATCAAGAATTTTCTTCTCCTAGAACACCCCAGCAAAATGGGATAGTTGAGAGGAAAAATAGGACTCTTATAGAGGCTGGTAGAACATTGTTGAGTGATACATCTCTCCCAGAATATTTCTAGGCTGAGGTAGTAAATATTACATGTCATGTCCTCAATAGAGCCTCTATCACAAAAGTGTGCAATCATGTGTTCGCTGAGTGGGCCCACGACCCCAGATGAGCAGACTGGGGGAGCCCGCCCGCATCAGAACAGCAAGCAAGCGGACTCAGAATGACCAACTCACTCTTGCCAAAGCTAGGCAGACAATCTGCGTGAGTTGGTCTGTGCAGCCCGCACCCGTCTGGCATTCGTCGAACTCAATTTCTCTTCCACCCAGCTCACACCCGCCTGGAGTTTGTCGAACTCAATTTATCTTCTGCCTAATTTGCATCCGCCTGGAGTTTGTTGAGCAGAGCTTGGTTTCGTCGACCTATACCTCGCGCCCGCCTAGAGTTCGTCGAACTCAATTTCTCTGGGCTTCGGAAGTAACAATCTCAGAGCGGCCTGGCTCGCGCTCGCCTACAGAAGGAAGGTGGGGGAGAACTAGGTCGCGTCTTCCTCGGGCGCCGAGGAATGCCTCGGCATCCTCCATCTCGCACTCCCCCCAGGGAGCTCGGTAGACAATAAGTGAGATGGACCGGTTAGGCTCGTGTCCGCCAAGGTCCCGGGAAAGCGGTGAGTGTCAGCTCCATTGAGCACTCGCCGCCCCAGGCGAGTGGAGGTCTCAAGCACCACTCACTTAGCCTCCTAAGATGTGCCTTTTTACCATTTCGCCCTCGCTGGCCTTCCCATAGCTAGTTAGAACAGTGAGTTGCGCTATTAGCAGACCCAGTTGGGCTGCACATAGCTGTTTGGAACAACGAAGATTGGCTATCTGCAGATCAATTTCAGAATTCTATAAATAGACCGAAGGGGCACCTCAGAAGGCATGCTTTTTTGCTCCCAGACCTTCTTGTGCTTTCTAAGGTAGCCTTAGCTTGGTATTTGGCTAAGGGAGGGGAAGCGCTCTAAGATCTTCTAGGTGTGTGTTGGGACCTCCGCACCGAGCCCCTGGGTCATTCTCCTTTCCTTTTCCTTTGTCATTTAGCTTGTAGGAGAGAAGTAGGTGCGTGATCACCCCTTCCCCAAGGGTGAACTCCACAGAGACTGAATTTTTGGTTTCAACACAAAGGCCACAAGAAAACTCCCTATGAGATCTTGAAGGGAAGAAAACCAAATCTGGGCTATCTCAGAATCTTTGGTAGTAAATTCTTTGTTCTTCACAATGTAAAGTCGTATGTGACTAAGTTTGTTGCCAAATCCTATGGAATCTTTGGTAGTAAATTCTTTATGCTTCACAATGGCAAGTCCTATGTGACTAAGTTTGCTGTTAAATCTTATGATGGAATATTTGTTGGGTACAACAATCATAGCAAATCCTATAGGATCTACAACTTAAAAATCCAAGTTGTAGACGAATTAGTTCATGTAATCTTTGATGAGTCTACCATGATTAACAATGGACTGCCTCGTTCCTCTTATAGTACTGCAGGTACAAAATAGATGATGGACAAGCTGACCATCAAGAAAGCATTGCCAGTCATCCAAGATGATATGGATACTCCAGAAGATCTACCTTGCACACTAGGAGTGGATGCAGATCAACAAGAAGATGCCCTTGTTGCTGAAAGAAGACTTCCACCTGCAGTCAGACATATGAGAGATCATCCAGCACACCAGATCATTGGTGAGGCAAGTCATGCAGTAATGACAAGGAGCAGAAGTCAGAACACAGCCATGTATTCAGGCTTTCTAAACTAAGTGGAGCACAAGAAGTTTGAAGAGGCCAACATAGACTAGCATTGGATTGGAGCTATGTAGGAGGAACAGAACCTGTTCAAGAGGTGCAGGGTCTGGAAACTGGTTCCCATACCTCATTGTCATAATGTCATTGGAGTCAAGTGGATCTACAGAAACAAGCTTGATGAAAATGGCATTATAATTAAGAACAAGGGAAGACTAGTAGCTAAGGGGTATAGGCAAGAAGTAGGGATTGATTTTGATCAAACCTTTTCCCTTGTAGCAAGATTGGAGGCCATCAAATTATTCCTTGCATATGTAGCACACAATGGATTCAAGGTCTACCAAATGGATGTGAAGTCAGCCTTCCTAAATGGTGACTTAAAAGAAGAAGTCTATGTTGAGCAGCCTCCAGGTTTTGTAGCTCCTAACTCACCTGATTTTGTTTACAGACTTAGGAAAGCTCTATATGGGCTGAAGCAAGCCCCTAGAGCATGGTATGAGACATTGTCTAGTTTCCTCATTGATAATAAATTCTCAAGGGGGAAAATAGACAAGACCCTATTCCTAAGGGAATATAAGGGTAAGATCATCCTAGTCCAGATCTATGTAGATGAC
This sequence comes from Platanthera zijinensis, assembly GCA_039513925.1. Taxonomy (NCBI): domain Eukaryota; kingdom Viridiplantae; phylum Streptophyta; class Magnoliopsida; order Asparagales; family Orchidaceae; genus Platanthera; species Platanthera zijinensis. The sequence continues at coordinate 141,741,854 of CM077090.1, forward strand.
ATCATCTTTAGATCTACTGATGACAACCTCTACAAAAAGTTTGCTAAACTTATGTAGGGGAAGTTTGAGATGAGCCGTATGGGTGAACTCAAGTTCTTCTTGGGCCTCCAAGTAAGACAGATTGATGATGGATTATCCATATCCCAGTCTAAGTTCACTAGTGGGTTAATCAAGAAATTTGGCATGGAGAATTCCTCCACCATGAGAATTCCCATGGGGTCAAGTATTCCTATAGGCAAAGATGAAGCAGGGAAACCTATTGATGAAACTTTGTATAGAGGGATAATTGGCTCCCTTCTATATCTGACTACAAGTAGGCCAGACATCATGTATGCTACATGTGTTTGTGCTAGGTATCAGGCTTACCCTAAAGAATCTCACTACTCTACAGCTAAGAGAATCTTGAGGTATCATAAGGGCACTCTAGATCTTGGCATTTGGTACCCTAGGAATGGGGAGTTTGAACTAACTGGCTATTCAAATGCAAATTTTGCAGGCTGCAAAGAGGACAGGAAGAGCGCATCTAGCACCTGTCAGTTCTTGGGAGGGATACTGGTATCTTAGAGTAGCAAGAAACAAACCAGTATGGCAATATAAACTTCAGAGTCAGAGTACATCTCAGCAGGAAGCTGATGTGCTCAGTTGTTGTGGATCCAGCACCAGCTTCAAGACTACACCCTCTAGATAAGTAAAACTCCTTTATTTTGTGATTCTACTAGTGCAATCTCTATTGCTAGGAATCCTGTCTCCCATAGCAGTACTAAGCACATAGAGATTAGATATCATTTCATTAGGGAGCATGTGGAATGTGAAGACATCACCCTTGAGTTTGTCCCAACATACAAGCAAGTGGCTGACATTTTCACTAAGCCACTAGATGAAGCCAAGTTTAATACCTTCAAATTTGAGTTAGGTATGTTAAACTTAGTATAGCTTCAGTTGCTCCTCATCTGGTTGCAAACTATTTGACATTATGTAGATAGGATGGTCCTTTAAAGAAATGAAGATTCTCCAATTGAGGGCAAGTCCAGAACAATTCCAGCATTTCACTGATGCCTAATTGAGGGGGAGCAGGTGATAAGATGATCAGTTGATCAGGTGCATCCTACCAGCTATTTTTTGCAGTCAAAAAGGGGAAGAGGATAAGATGATCAGATGATCTGATAAGCAAGGCAGCAGTAATTCAGGGAAAGCAGATGGCAGATGCATTAATGTTCCATTCTACAAACAGGGAAGTGTGGTAACTATAAATCACCTCTCAATTATTTAGTTTTCTTTTATTATGCCTTGTGTTGCATGGTTTGGTGTATGTCATTGACTGTGCTTAAGAGTTTTGACTTCCTCAAATAGGGGGAGATTGTTGGGTCCATTACCCACAATGTCTTGGATTTGAGTGAAGTCAATCTTATCAATGATATACACATATCAGTTGATGACTATGATAGGTCAGATAGTCTAACTGGCTAAGTCAGATAAACACTTACCTAAGGTGAGGGATGACTGAAATCTGTCTAAGTCCACAGGAGTTGAGTGAAGGAACATCACTCAACACCAGATGACTTATAGCGCTGAGTGTAGCCTATAATATCATAGCCTAATTTAGAATGAGCTGAAATATGGCTAAGTCCATAGGTATTGAGTGAAGTCAACTCACTCAATGCCATGTTACTAAGGAGAAAGTTGGCTAAGTGTTTTGGCATTGAGTGATGAATACACACTCAACGCCAAACAGCAAAAAGGCTGTAAGTTGAACTAAGTTCAGAATTCGTCGAACTAAGTTCAGAGTTCATCGGGCTCAGCTCACCTTTCGTCGAGCTCAGCTCACCTTTCGTTGAGCTAAGTTCAGAGCTTGAGTTCTGAGTTCGTCGAGCTCAGTTGAGATTTTGTCGAACTGAGTTCAAAGTTCGTCAACCTCAGCTCACCTTTCGTCGAGCTAAGTTTAGAGCTTGAGTTCAGAGTTCGTCGAGCTCAGCTCACCTTTTGTCGAGCAAAGTTCAGAGCTTGAGTTCAGAGTTCGTCTAGCTCAGTTGAGATTTCGTTGAACTGAGTTCAAACTTCATCGAGCTCAGTTCACCATTTGTCGAACTCAGTTCAAAGTAAGACAGTTCAAACCCAGTGGTTTTAAACACAGAAAATTAGCTAAGGTAAAAAGCGTTGAGTGAGGCGTGCTCACCCAACGCTCTCAATGCCTTTATACAGAAATGAGTTAAAAGTTTGTAGCGTTGAGTGAGGCATGTTCACTCAATGCTCTCAACGCTTAAGTTGCTGAAGAAGCAGAAATTTGGTTAAGGCAAAAATCATTGAGTGGAGGTTACTGACTCAACGTTGTCAACGCTTAGTGAAGATAGAATTTGTTTAAGGGGTTTGGCTTTGAGTGATGCTTACTCACTCAATGCCAAGTAGCTGAAAGCCGATAAAGCGAGTTGGCATTGAGTGAAGCTGAATCTCTCAACACCTAGTATAAGACTTTATATTTTAAGTAGTTTGGCGTTTAGTGAAGGTCACTCACTCAACGTCAAGAGACAGTAAATCTATCTAAGTGTTTTGGCGTTGAGTGAAGCTTACTCACCCAACACCTATTCTCTGATGCTCGATTTTGGCTAAGTCCACAGGTTCTGACGTCAGCAAAATTGACAAAGTCAACTAAGGTCAATTCAGACACGGGGAAGCTACACTACACGACAAAACTTGTCGTAAAGCTATTATACGTCTTCCTCCATTAAAGCAATATGCAGTTGGAAGCTACAGGTGGGGCCCACCGATCTCTAAGAGTCGTTGATCGGTGAACTATAAAAGAAGGAGATAGGGCCAAGACAAAGACAACTTCTAGTGCATACAATATTCAAAAAGGAGAGCGGTCGTCTTCATCTTCTTCGCCATTGTTGCATGTGAAAAGCTTGAAGCTCTCCAGTAAGAAAAGTTCAGTTAGCTGTGCAAGTCTCCATCTACCACAGCAGATTCAAAATAAGTTCTGAAGAAAGAAGAACCTTCATCCTTTAGCGGGTTCAGTGAGTTGTTTGAAGACTCAAGATCAAAAGATCTTAAGCCTTCAGCAGCAAGTTCAGAAGTAATCTTCTGAGTTCCTCCAGCAAATTCTTTCCCTACTGTGAGGAGAGTTGGAGCAGAAACTTTTCTGCTCAAGTTGTAGACACAAAAATTTCTCTATGTCAAAGTAAATTAAATTATTTCTTTTTGTAGGATCCTTCTAGATCTGAGCTGTAAGACCTTTGGGTCTAAGGTAGGGCAAATTTGCCTGAGCTGTAGGAGAGTGCTGCTCTCTGAGGTATGTGAGTTTTACTCACTAAGTTATATGGCAGTTCTGCCTGAATTGTAGGAGAGTGCATCTCTTTGCATTATAGGAGCAAGCTTTGAGAGACTTTAATTAGAGAGCCTAAACACCTAGAGGGGGGGTGAATAGGTTCTAATCTTTTTATGTCTTTTTAATTTTTAGGCAAACAGTTATAAGACTTCTTTCAGCACAGATTATATCAATCCACAGAAAGTAAACACATCACAGTAAACACCAGACTTATAGTGGTTCCCCAAGATATGGGTACATCCACTTTCCCCCTTTGCCTATCCAGCAGATAACTGGATTCAGCCTAACTTCCTTCCACTGGCTCAGATCCTCAGATCTTACAATCTCAAAACCAAAGATGGTTCCTACACCTCAGACTTAACACAAGTCCTACCTCAGATTCTTCTCCAGAATCCTACCTCAGGCCTCAGCCCTACCTCAGTCTTTATAATTAGGCTTACAATTCAGACTTTCCACAAGTCCTACCTCAGGCACACAGACCTACCTCAGCCTTTATAATTTTAGGCTTACAATCTCAGATCTAACAGAAGATCCTACAAGAATTTATGAGTAAAGAGTAACTGAAAACTTCACCAGCTAGATTTCTCTGTTGATGTTGTCTTCTTGACCAGTTCTTGTATTGACTGGTCCTTCTGATCCAACCTAAGTTAGCTTTTCAAAGCTTCTTGATTAGAACAAAATAAGTTGGATCTTCTCTGTTGATGAAGATGATCTTCAATCAGCTTCTTCCTTAAATTCAGATAGAACTCTGAATCTTTCTTGCAGACATCCCTTGATCTGTCAGAATTCTTCTTATTGATGCCTCACGTTATTGTTCATGTTGTTTCTGATCTGTCTCTTATATAGAGCTTGCTTCATGGTTACCGGCTGATCCGGTTCATAATAAACTTCTGACAGTTCTGACAGTGGTGTCAGACCAGCTAGTTATGACAGCTGTCAAGTCACCAGTCACGTCACCAGGTTCTTCAATGTCTTTTCAACTCAGCACACAACACTCAGCAGACTGCTTCACATGTGTCGACACATATAGACTAAGTGTCGACACAAGTCTTCATGGTGTCGACACAATTACTCCAAGTGTCGACACAGTCATACTTCTGCTTCTCGACACTGCTTATGTTGTATGTATCGACACAAGTCATGTGTGTCGACACAGCAGCTTCTTGTCTCGACATTTCTGTTGCAGATAGTTGGTGTTGAGTGTTTGCCAAATGGCGTTGAGTGTGTGTCGACACAAGTCCTGTATGCCGACACAATTACTTCTAAACTCGACATAGCCTTTTGAGAGTTAGTGTGTCGACACAAGTCCTGTGTATCGACACAATTTCTTCAGGTGTCGACTTATCTCCTGAATGTCGACATAGCTTTAGTTTTAGGTGTCGACATAAGTCCTGCTTCAGTTTCGACACATTTCTGGATGTCGACGTAACTTCTTCTTTAGGTGTCGACAAAGCTTTGAGTGTCGACACAGCTTCTTTATAAGTGTCGACACAAATTCTGGGTGTCGACACAACTTCCCTGAGTGTCGACACAATTTGTCTGTGTGTCGACACAGCTTTCCTGAGTGTCGACACAAGTTTCCTGAGTGTCGACACAGTTTCTTCACAAGTATCGACACTTAGAAAATTTTTCTTCAAATACTTAAAACTGCACAAAGAAACTCAAACTCCTATCAAATACAAATTGATGCATATCATTGACTAAGTTTTGGCTTCTCCAAATATAGTACACATTTTTCAATGTACCCAACAATCTCCCCCTATTTGGAGAAGTCACAACCATTAGTCAAAGATATACATCTCTTAAGATAAAACAAAATTGTAATAGAAGTAAAAACATTTCAGAGCAGGTTATCACATAATCATTGTAAATAACAAACACTTAATACTGAAACAGATTTCATTAATCAGAAAAACTTTGGTTTACATGAATTTCTTATAGAATAAAAAAAACAAATTAGTACATTATTCTATTACATAAACCTAGCAATCCTATTACTGACTAGGCTCCTTAATAACTATTCCTTTGTCAGACTTGATTTTAGCCTGCACAGAAGGTTCAGCAACCTCAGCTGACTTTTTCCCTTTTAGAGCTTTCTTCTTTAATTCTTCAGCCTTGATCTTCTGTCTTTCAAAATTAGTGGAACAGTTTGGGGAAGTACTTGCTTGGCTCTTGAGCATTAGCAGGTAGCTTCCTAGCCTTAGCACTTCTTCTTGAAGAATTGCTTATTGTCATGCTTGATATTTATTCCACTCTTATTCAGAATACCACTTACCTCTGTCATGGGTTTTATCCTTTACAGCTTTCCAGACAGTAAGTATAATGTTTCTAGAAGTTGGGCTCCACTGCTCAAAATCTGGCTTCAGCTCAACCTGCTCTCTGAATCTCTTCTTAGAAAGTTGAGCTTCCTTCTGAGCTTCTAATGCAGCTTCTGACATTTCAACCTTTTCTAGAATTACATTTTGTGCCTCTGGTGGAGGACTATACATTTTCAGCACTTCTTCTTGAACCATCTCAAAATCAGCTGGGGGGTAGATCAGCTGAGCAACTTCAGGTTGATCTCCTTCAAAATATTCAGGTTGTATCCCAGACTCAGCTATATTATCATCATCACAAAGAGAAGGATATCCAAGAGTAACTCTGATGCTATTGGTAGTCCATTTAGCATGGTCAAAGCTGGCTTTGACTAGTAATCTCTCCCCCTTTATGACTTCTCTTGTAACATGATCTCTTAAATCTTCTTTCTGGAATCTGACTTGATCAGCTATATATTCAGTTTCCTCTTTAAAATAAACTCTAAATTTTGTCAGGAAAGCTTTAATCTTCTCTTAAGAGTCTTGAAATGTGGCTTTGACAGCAGATATATCTTCCTGGATTTGCTTGGAGATTTCAGCCTTCAAAGCAGTGCTAAAAGCAGTGAGCTTTGTTAATATTGCATGATGTGAATCCTTGAGATTTTCATTCATCCTTAACTGATTCTCCAGTACATATCCCTGCTTCACTTCAATTTCATCCACTTTAGCTTGGATATCTTGTTGTTGCTTGGCCAAGAACACCACATCATTACCTCCTTTATAGAAGCAATCTGTCATCTCCTTCTTATGTTGATTCACTTCAAATCTAATGGATTTGATGTCCTGGGCCAATTGAAACTGTAACTCCTTATGAGTTTCATCCACATATTACTCTATAGACTGTCTTTGATTATCCAGTCTTATTTGCATTTGGACCAGTAAAGAACTGAAGTCCACAGTTGATGTAGATGGTGTTGTTCCCACTTGCAAAGCCTTCTTGTATCCAGAACTCTTTTTATTTAAAATAGTTAGCTTTCTTTTCTTAGCCAATGTGGCTTCTTCATCTTCAGAAGATTCAGTTGTACTATTAATATTAATAGCATTCTTTTCAGCTGGGGTATCCTCCTCAGTATCCTTTGATAACTCCCCCTCAGTCCTTGGAATATCTTTTACTTTTTCAATATGCTCCCCCTCAGTCCTATCTGGAGGAAGATCAGGGAACAATTCTTTTATTATAAATTCCTACTGTATCTGTACAGAAGGAATAAGATTAATTTTGTTTAATGACTTAAAAGACTTTATTTCAACACAAAAGTTTCCCTCCAGAACAATTGTTGAGAAGAATACCATCATATATCACTAGACTATGGATAAGATACTTACTGGCTCATTTTGAGCATCTGTCTTATCAGTTTCTTCAGCTGCAGTGTTGATTTCAGATACTACAGTCATGATTGTATCTGCAGCTAAGTCACTGTCTAAGACATCATCATTAATACCTCTCCTTTGGGCAGGCAGCTCAGTTCCTTGTTCGAAGTGTTCTCCCCCTTGAGTGGAGTCAACTTATTGCTCCTGGGGTTTACTGTCCTTTACTTGATCATGTGCATCCTGTTGGTGCTGGTCTTCATCAGAACTAAAGATCACTTCCTCTTCAGAATCACTGGAGGAATCAGCCTGTACAATCACTTTCTTTTTCTTCTTGTCTTTCTTAGTTTGCTCCTTGGGAGCAGGGACTTCCTTGGTCAGAACTCTGTCTCATCTTGACAGTATCCTCACATCCAATTTTCTCATGTGATTTATCTTAGAGCCATTTGCTTGTTTCAGAACATCTGGAATTACTGATGTTAAGCATAAACTGAGGATCTTTCCCAGGTTAGATTTCTTAATTCCTTCTTGTATTTTATCAAACACTACTGCTGCCCAGTCAGTGTTTATCTCGAATATAACCCTCACCATAAGATTGAACATGTGGGCAGAAATCCTATCATGTCCACCAGTCTTTTAGATAATCACTTTGCCCACAACTTCTGAAAGAAATTTTCCTTGGAAATTCATCCCTTTTCTATTGATAGATGATCCAATCTTAATACTGGGACTCAGTCCACACCAGCATAAAGCTTCAGTTATCTAGGAAGGAGTTATTTCGTCTGTATCCTTGATCAATGATAGATGTAGTGCTTTCCTGATAGATTTCAATGTGAGCTTCACCCGGGTATCTTGAATAGACGCCTTGATTTTCTTTCCTTCTATGTCCACAGTAGCGATTGAGTAGAACTCCATGACTTCCTTTTTTCATATTTTGGTCGGTTCAGAGACAAAAAATTCTAATCCATTTTCAAAAATTAGGGCAATAACTCCCTGAATTTCATCAGAAGCAGTCATGAATCCTTCGTGAACTAGTTCATAACCTTCATTAACCTTATCTTCTTGGTTTGGCGCCATTGACGTAAGTGCTAGTGGAGAAGAGAAGAGAAGGTTTATGTCGACAGAAGGTGTAGAGTCAAAAATTCTGATAGCGTAGTCGACCAAATTTTGGCTTCACCTATTTATAGTACTTGAGTCAAGGGAAGATCAAAAGTCGGGCCTAAGTCGACAAATCAATTTTTGTGTCGACAAAAATGACCTAAGTCTTGATAGAACTTAAGTTAATTCGACATGATTATGTGTCGACATACTAATGTCTAAGTAGACAAAACGTATTTTAAGTCGACACATCTATGTGTCGACATACTTGAGTCTGTGTCGACATACTTGCGTCTGTGTTGACACTGACCACTTTGATAAAAGAAGCGAATAAACGACTAGAGTAGCGAACAAGCGACTAGAAAACAAGCCAGAACTTTGAATAATTGAAATTTTTATTATCCAAAAAGATATCTTTTACAAAGGTATGGCCTCCCTTTTATAGAATGGAGGAGAGATGATAGAATACAAACTAACAATGTGGGACTAAAGCTATACAACAGTTCCGAGTGGCTTAGAACAACAGACCAGAACAAGCCGCGCGGTTAGATAATATTCTAACCGCCCAGCAATACCAGAAGCAGGAGAGAGATGCGGTAGGAGACCAATAGACCGCCCGGTTTCCAAGCCGCCGGAGATAAACCGCCAGACAACCGGACACCATACAACAACATCCTGCAAACCAACCCGCCAGACTCAAACCGCCAGACCGCCCGGTCTATAACTCGCCAGGACCAGACTGCCAGACCGCCCGGTCTCATACTTCGACACTCCCCCTCAAGCTGGAGCATAGATATCAATCATGCCCAGGTTGTCACAAATGTGGAAGAAGGAAGTAGAAACCGGCTTGGTGAAGATATCTGCCAACTCTTTGTCGGAGGTGACGAACGGAGTGAAAATCTGTCTCTTCAAGACCTCTTCCCGGATGAAATGGCAGTCGACCTCTATATGTTTCGTTCTCTCATGGAAGACCGGATTTTTGGATATGTAAATAGCGGCCTTGTTGTCACAGAACATAGGCAGAGGATAGTCGTAGACCTCTCCTAGGTCAAGCATGAGAGCCCGCAACCATTTTAACTCACACGTGGTTGACGCCATACTCCGATATTCAGCTTCTGGACTGGACCTTGAGACAACAGACTGCTTCTTGCTCTTCCAGCTCACAAGATTACCTCCAATAAAGGTGCAAAAACTCGATGTAGATTTACGGTCACCTTTATCATCCGCTTAGCTTGAGTCTGAGTAGGCTTCAACTCTCAGATGACTATGCTTCTGAAAGAGTAGCCCTTTTCCTAGTGCTGCTTTGACATACTCTAGTATCTTCAAGGCAGACTGAAGATGACATTCCCTGGGAGCTTGCATGAACTGACTGACCTTGCCTACAGCATAGGCGATGTCGGGTCTGGTTACCGTGAGATAAATGAGTTTGCCCACCAGACGTCTATACCTGGTGGCATCGGATATAAGAGGTGAGTCATCTGTCCACGTTTTGTCCTCTCTAGTGGCCATGGGATACCTGGACGGTTTGGCACCGGTCAATCCTGCCTCTTGTAGAAGATCAAGAGCATACTTCCGTTGGGAGAGAACCAACGAGTCAGGCTTCCGAGAGATTTCTATCCCCAAAAAATATTTCGGGGAGCCCATATCCTTCGTGACTAAGTGTTGACGGAGGTGTTTCTTTGTCAAGTCCACCCTAGCCTGGTCATCGCCGGTAAGAAGAATATCATCCACATACACCGCCAAAACCACAAGGCCCGATGCGGTTTTGCGAATAAACAATGAGTGATCGGCTGAACTTCTTGTAAAGCCAATGGCAGCCATAATGCTTCTAAACTTGTCGAACCATGCCCGAGGGCTTTGTTTTAGGCCATAGATGGCCTTCTTCAACTGGCATACTAGTGTCTCCCCCTGAGCAACATACCCAGGAGGTTGCTCCATATAGACATCCTCCTGAAGATCCCCATACAGAAAAGCATTCTTGACATCAAGCTGGGAAATAGCCCACTCCCTGTTGACGGCCACTGAAAGAAGAACCTGGATGGTGCTGAGGCGAGCAACTGGGGAGAAAGTATCAAAGTAGTCAACTCCATAAGTCTGAGTAAAGCCTTTGGTCACCAGCCGGGCTTTGTAACGATCCACAGTGCCGTCGGGGCGAAACTTCACAACGAACACCCAGCGACAGCCAACCACATCAGTACCTAACGGTGGAGGAACAAGGGTCCAGGTACCCCTTTCATTAAGAGTGGCAATTTCCTCATCCATGGCAGATTTCTAATGAGAAATAACAAGAGCCTCTTGGTAAGTGAGGGGAGTTGTAGTAGCCGAGATAGCCAAAGCAAAGCACCTGCGAGAGGGAGTAAGCCGATCATAGGAAACAACAGCCGCAAGCGGGTGTTGGGTACACGCCCGCACCCCTTTGCGAAGAGCAATGGGAAGATCCAGGTCGTCTTGTGCCTCAGGGATCGGAGCGTCCGTGGCGGAGAAAGCTGGTCCGGGACTAGAGAGAGACGGCTGTGGAGAGGAAGGTGGGGGTATAATAGAGAGAGAAGGAGACAGAGGAGGAGATGACATAGGAGGGGAGACGTCGATCTGCGTGGAAGGATCACTGAGAGATGGTGGAGAGTAAGAGACCGCAGGAGGAAGCGGGGATGGAGAAGAAAAGTAGGATGCATTTTCGAAGAAGGTGACGTCCGCGGAAACAAACTGTTTGCGCAGAATGGGGTCAAAGCAACAATAGCCTTTTTGAGTGGTCGAATATCCCAAAAAGACACATTTTGTGGAACGGGGGGAAAGCTTGTCACGGGTAGCAAACGGAGCATGCACAAAGGCCGTACACCCAAAGATACGGAGAGGAAGAGGAAAGGGTTCCTTGCCCGGGTAGAGAATGGAGAAGGGGGTCTTGCCGTGGAGAACCGAAGAGGAAATGCGATTGATAAGATAGCAGGCAAGAAGAACAGCATAGCCCCAGTAGGAGCGAGGCACCTGCATCTGCATCATTAGAGTGTGAGCAATATCAAGGAGGTGACGGTTTTTACGCTCCGCCACCCCATTTTGTTGGGAGGTGTAAACACAGCTGGTCTGATGAATAAGACCATGTTGCATACAAAAAGAGAAAAACTCATGACTGAGATATTCTTTTGCATTATCAGAGCGCGACACTTTAATAGATATAGAAAACTGAGTTTGAATCATATAGTAAAAAGATTGCCATACAGATAATAGTTCAGAGCGATCTTTTAAAAGATACACCCAAGTACATCTAGAGAAATCATCAATAAAAATTACAAAGTAAGAACTACCCCGACCAACGGTGAGAGTAGGAGCAGGACCCCAGACATCAGAATGAATGAGATCAAAAGGGCGGGAGGAACCATGACCTTGCTTCGGCAGGAAGGAGGATCGATGATGTTTGCCAAGCTGACACGCATCACAGTTGAGCGGAGGACTGGTCTGAGGTAAGTGGGGAAGAAGCTGACGAAGAATCCGAGGAGGAGGATGTCCAAGGCGAAGATGTCATTGAAGCAGATCAGTAGACATGGAAGAGAAGGAGTACAGAGCGGAATCATTATTGAGGAAGTAGAGGCCGCCACTCTCAGTCCCAGTAGCAATCGTCCATTGGGTCCTCGGGTCCTGAAAACAACAAGAAGTAGGAGTAAATAATACAGAGCACTGAAGTTGCTTGCATAAAGTAGTAACCGAGAGCAAATTGCAAGGGAACTTCGAGACATAGAGAGTGTCCACTAAGCGAAGCGACGGGGTGACTTGATCCATGCCCGTCCCGTGAACCGGGGAAGGGGAACCATCCGCAACAAGAACCGGGGGTAACCGATCATGCGTCTCTAGGAGAGAGAAGCAATGAGGGTTTCCGGTCATGTGATTTGTAACACCAGAGTCAATCAGCCATTTACCTTGGGTAACGACGTGTGCACTACCTGAGGTCGTGGCCACAGAAGTAGATGGCCGAGAGGAGGCGGAGGTTGAGGAAGAAGTATCACCGGAAGGACGAAGATGAGGATGTTTCTGCCAGCAGCGGTCAACAGAGTGGCCGGTACGACCACAGTGAGAGCAGAGAAACCTTGACGGACCGCGCGTGCCAGACTGGCTGCGGCCACTATTGCAACCCCACTGAGCCTGGTGAGCATAGGAGTCATGTGGAGGAGGGGAGGACAACAGAGGACGTTGGAGCAGGGAAGTGACAGCGGCGATGCGAGCTGCGGTGGCATCCAAGGTGGGAGAGTCTGCTTCGCCCAAGATCTGCTGGCGGATCATATCAAATGACTTAGGGAGTCGTAGAAGATAACAAACAACCAGGAGTTCCTGGAAGTGTTTGTGCTGCTCGGCCAAGTCCGCGGAGAAAGGGCGATTCTGGAGGATTTCAGCTCCAAGAGCCTGAACTTGCTGATAAGCCGCAGCAGGAGACATGGAAGGGCGAGCGAAGAGATCCGCATAAAGAGTATAAATGCGGGATGTCTGAGCCCCCTTCGAGTAGAGAGCAGCAAGGTGAAGCCACGCGGTCTTAACCGTCTCATCATGGCGTATGATAGGAAGACATTCATCAGAGAGGCTGTTAGCCAACCACGTGCGGACAAGTGCATCACTAGCATCCCAGTCATCAAATTCAGCAGAGTCTGGAGGAGGAGGGTCATCGGTGAGATGATGACGTTTGCGCTGAGTGCGAAGAAGAAAGGTGAAAGAAACGCTCCAATCCGGATAGTTGGAGCCAATAAGTTTAGAGACCGTGCCAAGGTTGCCAGAGGAAGTAGGATGCGGAGCCGGAGTGGCGATAGGAGTGGTGGTAGTGGAGGTTTCAGAAAGAGCCATAGGTGAAAACAACGAGAAGCCGCGTGGTTAAAAGACAAGCTGCGCGGATAGAAAACAGCGAGAAGCCGCGCGGTTAAAAGACAAGCCGCGCGGATAGGAAGAAGAGGGGCTGCGGCGGTCACGATGTCAAACACCAGCGGCCAGAGAAGCCACGACCAAGCCGCAGATCCAAGCAGGGAAAGAAGTCGAACGGCTAGAAGATAGTCCGTGCGAATAAAAGGGAGGAACAAACAAGGCGAATAAGGCAGCAGGTCGCAGCGATCAAAGTAACAGGTCGCTGTGACCGACAGGCAGGACAGGGCGCAAGCAGGCGAAAGAGACAAGCCGCGCGGACAGGGCGCAAGCAGGCGGAAGGGACAAACCGCGAGAACAGGTCGCGAGAAGAAGGGACAAACCGCGCGGACAGGGCGCAGAGAATCAGCAGGAGAAGATCGAGTCCTCTGATACCATGATAAAAGAAGCGAATAAACGACTAGAGTAGCGAACAAGTGACTAGAAAACAAGCCAGAACTTTGAATAATTGAAATTTTTATTATCCAAAAAGATATCTTTTAAAAAGGTATGGCCTCCCTTTTATAGAATGGAGGAGAGAGGATAGAATACAAACTAACAATGTGGGACTAAAGCTATACAACCGTTCCGAGCGGCTTAGAACAACAGACCGGAACAAGCCGCGCGGTTAGATAATATTCTAACCGCCCGGCAATACCAGAAGCAGGAGAGAGATGCGGTAGGAGACCGATAGACCGCCCGGTTTCCAAGCCGCCGGAGATAAACCGCCAGATCGCCGAACACCATACAACAACATCCTGCAAACCAACCCGCCAGACTCAAACCGCCAGACCGCCCAGTCTATAACTCGCCAGGCCCAGACCGCCAGACCGCCCGGTCTCATACTTCGACACACTTTAGTCTCGACAGAGTTGTGTCGACACCAACTTTTTGTGTCGACACAAATATCCTCTCAACATATAGTCTCGACAAGGTTGTGTCGACACCTATTCTTCTGTCGACACAGATACTGTTTCTGTGTAGACATATCCTTGTTCTGTGTCGACACAACACACTGAGTGTGTCGACGCAAACTTTGTACTTAGCCAAATTTGACCAGAAATTTGGTGCTTACATATGCTACTAATGGAAACTTGTGTTAACCTAGTCTAGGTTCAACATACCTAATTCAATTTTGAAATTATTGAATTTAGTTTCATCCAGTGGTTTTGTAAAAATATCAGCTATTTGGTTATCAGTTTTTATAAACTCTAGATTAATATTTTCCTTCTCTACATGTTCTCTGATAAAATGAAACTTAATATCTATATGTTTGGTCCTACTGTGTGATACAGGATTCTTAGCAATAGAAATAGCACTTGTAGAATCACAAAATAGTGGTATTCTACTTACCTGGATGTCATAATCTTCTAGTTGATGCTTCATCCACATCAATTGTGCACAGCAACTACCTATAGCTATATACTCTGATTCAGTTATTGATATAGCTACACTGGTTTGCTTCTTACTGCTCCATGACACCAGCCTCCCACTAAGGAATTGATAGGTTCCTGTGGTACTTTTTTTTGTCTTCTTTGCATCCAGTAAAATCTGCATCTGAGAAACCTATTAATAGAAAATCTCTATTCTTAGGGTACCAAAGGCCTAGATTAGGTGTGCCCTTAAGATATCTCAAAATTCTTTTAACTGCAGTATAATGAGATTCCTTAGGGCATGCTTGATACCTAGCACATACACATGTTGCATACATGATGTCAGGCCTACTAGTAGTCAAGTATAGTATGGAGCCAATTATCCCTCTATACAAAGACTCATCAACAGGTTTCCCTGCTTCATCTTTGCATATAGACATACTTGTTCCCATTGGAGTTTTCATAGTAGAAGCTGAGTTAAAACCATACTTCTTAATCAACTCCTTGGTGAACTTAGACTGGGATATAGACAACCCACACTCAGTCTGTCTAACTTGAAGTCCCAAGAAGAACTTCTGCTCACCCATACTGCTCATCTCAAACTTCCCTTGCATAAGTTTGGCAAACTTCCTACAAAGGCTGTTTTCAGTAGAACCAAAGATAATATCATCCACATATATCTGGACTAGTATTATCTTGCCTTTTGATTCCCTATAGAATAGAGTTTTGTCTATCTTTCCTCTAGAGAATTTATTCTCAATGAGAAAGGCAGACAAGGTTTAATACCAAGCCCTTGGAGCTTGTTTCAAACCATATAGAGATTTCCTAAGCCTATATACATAATCAGGAAAGTGAGAGTCTACAAAACCTAAGGGTTGTTCTACATAGACTTCTTCTTTTAAATCACCATTCAGAAATGATGATTTCACATCCATTTGATATACTTTGAACCCTTGATAGGCAGCATGGGCTAAGAACAGCCTTATTGCCTCCAGCCTTGCTACTGGAGCAAAGGTTTGATCAAAATCAATACCTTCCTCTTGCATGTAGCCTTTTACTACTAGTCTAGCCTTGTTCTTGACTATAGTGTCATTCTCATCAAGCTTGTTCCTGTAGATCCACTTAGTTCCTATTATGTTGTAATCCTTAGGTTCTGGCACCAGTTCCCAAACCTTACACCTTTTCAACTGACTGAACTCTTCTTGCATTGCATCAATCCAGTTGGTGTCTTGCATGGCCCCTTCAATCTTCCTGGGTTCTATCTGAGACAGGAAGCTAGAACATAAAACTGTGTTCATGCTCCTGCTCCTTATTAGAACACCCCGACTTGCATAACCAATGATCTGGTGAGCTGGATGATCCTTTAGGTGTCTCCTTGCTAGAGGAATTCTGTCAACATTATTGCTATCTCCAGTTTCCTTATCTTGATGCTCCATATTTTCTTCTTCACCCAGAGGGACTTGATCTCCCCCTAGATAGCTGGCATCTTTATCCTCATCCAGTTTAGCAGGAACATCTTCATTGATGGTCAGCTTGTCCAGCTTATCTGTTAGACCTGTAGAACTAACAGAAGAACTAGACAATTCACTGTTAATAAACATTGACTCATCAAATACAACATGCATAGTTTCTTCTACAACTTGAGTAGTCAAGTTGTAGATCCTGTATGCTCTACTATGGTTGATGTACCCAACAAATATCCCTTCTAGGGATTTGGCAGCAAACTTAGTTTGGTAGTGTTTACCATTGACTAGTACAAAACACTTACTACCAAAGATTCTGAAATAAGATATGTTTGGTTTTCTTCCTTTCAAAATCTGGTAGCGAGTCATCTTGTGTTTCTTGTTGATGGAGACCCTATTGAGCACATGACATGCAGTATTTACTGCCTTAGCCCAGAAGTATTCAGAGAAAGTAGTGTCATTCAGTAGAGTTCTACTGGCGTCAATTAGAGCCATGTTCTTTCTTTCAGCAACACTATTTTGCTGAGGAGTTCTAGGTGAAGAGAATTCCTGATGAATCCCAAGTTCTTCACAGAATTTTGTCAAACATTTAGACTGAAATTATGTTCCATGATCACTTCTGATTTTGACCACTAAGCTATTGTATTCATTCTGTATTTGTCTGACAAAAGTCTGGAAAATAGTTGGGGTTTCAGATTTCTGCCTCAAGAAGAAAACCCATGTAAATCTAGAATAGTCATTCACAACAACAAGTGTGTATGCTTTCCTACCAAGACTATGGACTGGAATAGGACCAAACAAATCCATATGCATGAGATACAAACATCTCTTTGAATCTTTGATGTCAAGTGACTGAAAAGAGGACTTAGTCTGCTTGCCTTTTTGGCAAGCTGAACACACACCCTCTTTTATGCACCAAACTTGAGGACCATTCCTCACTAATCCCATACTGAATAGCAGTCCAATTGACTTATAGTTCAGATGAGCTAGCCTCTTGTGCCATTTGACACATAGAGAAGCTTTCTCTCCTACAACCAAACAAATAGGTGAGTTGTTAGACTCACAATCTAGGTTAAGGCAATACACATTTCCTTTCCTAGTGCCAGTCAAAATGATCTCTTGATCACTTGACCTTTTTAATAGGCACTCCCCTTTGAGGAAAGAAATATCATAACCTAGATTACTAAGTTGACTTATGCTAATCAGGTTATGTTTTAGACCCTTTACATAAGCCACTTTAGTGATTGTAATTGAATCACAAGATATGTTACCAAATCCTTTGATGATTCCCTTTTCTGATCCACCAAAGATAACTTTTGGTCCATTCTTTATAGGCACATAGTCCCTCAACATTCTCCTTGTTCCAGTCATATGTCTGGAAATGCCACTATCCAAGTACCATATAGGGGTATGGTCACTTGGATTCACCTGCAACAAATAAAGAATCACTTACCCTTAGAACCCAACTTGCTAGTGGATCCTAGGTCCTTGTTAGTTTGAAATCATGTGACTGATCTAACAGGAATCCTACTTTTGGTTTTAACACTTAAGTTAAACCAGCAATCCATGGTAAAGTGGCCCACCTTGCCACAACACCAACACTCAAACCTATTATACCTATTCTTAGGTACAGGCCTTCTTACTTTGTTGCCAGTAGACTTATTAAGTGTTGGTGCTGGAACAACATTCTTCAAGAACTCCTCTTGAATATGATGGGCATGCCTATAGATTGGTCTATTGGCATTAACACCCTTGCTCATGAAATTTTCATGCTCACAGTGACCATGTGTAATGTCATGATCATACCTGTTAGTAGGATTCACTACCTTCTTAAAGAAAATATGGGGATTAATAGCTAGGGGATGAACTATGGCTTTACCTTTTCTATGAGAATTGGTAGCCCTAGTTCTTCCCTTAAAGCCTAGACCAGTCTTCCCTTTTTGTGAAACAAAATTATCTATCAAAGGTAAGACTGATTTTGGCTTGGAGAATTTAGCCACTAGCTCTCTCTCTTGCTAAAGTTTTCCCTCAAGTTTATTGATATGATTCTCTTTGAATGAGATTGTGCCCATCTGAATAACTGTAATGTTTTCAATTTGGCAAGCTCATTCAGTTTTTGATCCAGCAGTTTTACTGAAACTGCTGCAGCCAGCTTAAGAGACTCAATCTCTTTGGCTTTATCTTTACCAAGAAACTTGCTCTTCTTTAGAGCATGCAACAACCCACCATACTCATTAATGAGTTGGTGAACATCCCCCTCAGACTCAAATTCATCCACTTCTTTTGAAGAAGATACTTTTGATTCTGATCCAGTAAAGTAATCTGAGACTAAGGGAGAATTGTTTACCTTACTTGGTCCAGGTTGATCCTGGCACTTATCTTCTTCAGATTGAGCCATCAGCCCTTTACAGCAATATTCTTCCACTCCATTTATGGAGTCCAGCATCCGTAGGAATTCTAGTTCCCTAGAATCCTCTTCTGTTGAGAAGAGTCCAACATATGCTTCTGCCTCTTCTTCTTCAGATTCTGAAGATGAAGAGTCTGTCCAACTCTTCTCCTTCTGAGCCACTAGAGACTTCTCCTTCTTACCTTTGACCAGCTTCTTCTTCTTGTCCTTTGATTCCTTTCTTTTGTCAGGACAGTCAGCTATGACATGCCCAGACCTATTGCAGCAATAACACACAATCTTAGAATTAGATTGTTTACCAAGTTTAGAAGCATACCTGTCCTCCTTAGGTGTTTTCTTCTTCCTGTAGTATTCATCCTTGGAATAGGATGTAGATGAAGGCCTGGTTCTCCAATTCTTTTTCTTTATGAACCTTTGGAATTGTCTTGTGAAGGCAGCAAAGTCTTCATCAGATGTATGACTATCTGATGTACTTGTTTCAGGAACACCTTCTTCTTCTTCAGTACTCCTTATAGGTGGAGAAGGAGATTTTCTCCTACCCTTCCTTGAGCCCTTAGCCTTAAAGGCTACTGACTTTTCTTTATGTTTAGATCTGCTGCCCTTCTCTTCCTCTTTCTTAGTAGTAAGCTGCATTTCATATGAAAGCATTTTTCCAAAAAGTAGGTGGTGGTGTGTCAGCCAGTTTGGCCACTTCCCTGATGGCACATATCTTAGTGTCCCAATCCTTTGTTAGGGACCTAAGAAACTTGTCATTCAGTTCATAAGTACTGAAGACTCTTCCATATGTCATCAGTTCATTCACTATTCTGAAAAACTTTTTATAGCATTCAGCTATGCTGTCAGTTTTAGTCTGCCTAAAGCTCTCATACTCCTGATTTAGCATAGACTTTATGTCCTCTCTGACTTCTTCTGTGCCTTCCATATAGACAATCAATGTATCCCACATTTCTTTGGAAGTTTTACAATACACAAGATTCTGGAATGTTGCATCATCTATGGAACTTACAATTATATTTTGAGCTCTTTTATCTAATATAGCCAAGATGATTTCATCCTTAGTCATCTCTGAATAACTCTTTGGAGTTTGAATGGTTGCATCAAGAACTGAAACCTTCATTGAGATGAAGGGGTCTTCCTGTACTGTGATATAAATTCTTGGATCAGATGCTTCCATAAATAGCCTGACCCTTTCTTTCCAAATGCCAAAAGATTCTTTCCTGCATATGGGCAATTTCATAGATCCAAATTCCTTTTGATTTTCACTTGAACCCATTTTTGTTATCTATTATTTGCCTTGGAGAAATCCTCTGACTGTTAGGTCAAATTTTGAGGAACCTCCCTCTAATACCACTTGAGAGACTTTAA
This sequence comes from Platanthera zijinensis, assembly GCA_039513925.1. Taxonomy (NCBI): domain Eukaryota; kingdom Viridiplantae; phylum Streptophyta; class Magnoliopsida; order Asparagales; family Orchidaceae; genus Platanthera; species Platanthera zijinensis. The sequence goes on from CM077090.1 coordinate 141,761,410, forward strand.
TTCAAGAGCCTAAACACCTAGAGGGGGGTGAATATGTTCTAATCTTTTTGTGTCTTTTTAATTTTTAGGAAAACAGTTATAGGACTTCTTTCAGCACAGATTAATCAATCTACAGAAAGTAAACACATCACAGTAAACACCAGACTTATAGTAGTTCCCCAAGATATGGGTACATCCACTTTCCCCCTTCGCCTATCCAGCAGATAACTAGATTCAGCCTAACTTCCTTCCACTGTCTCAGATCCTCAGATCTTACAATCTCAGAACCAAAGATGGTTCCTACACCTAAGACTTAACACAAGTCCTACCTCAGATTCTTCTCCAGAATCCTACCTCAGGCCTCATCCCTACCTCAGCCTTTATAATTAGGCTTACAACTAAGACTTTCCACAAGTCCTACCTCAGGCACACAGCCCTACCTCAGCCTTTATAATTTTAGGCTTACAATATCAGATCTAACAGAAGATTCTACAAGAATTTGTGAGTAAAGAGTAACTGAAAACTTCACAAGCTAGATTTCTCTGTTGATGTTGTCTTCTTGATCAGTTCTTGTATTGACTAATCCTTCTGATCCAACCTAACTTAGCTTTTCAAAGCTTCTTGAATAGAATAAAATAAGTTGGATCTTCTCTGTTGATGAAGATGATCTTCAATCAGCTTCTTCCTTAAATTCAGATAGAACTCTGAATCTTTCTTACAGAAAGCCCTTGATCTGTCAGAATTCTTCTTATTGATGCCTCACGTTATTGTTCATGTTTTTTTCGATATGTCTCTTATATAGAGCTTGCTTCATGGTTACCGGCTGATCCGGTTCATAATAAACTTTTGACAGTTCTGACAGTAGTGTCAGACCGGCTAGTTATGACAGCTGTCAAGTCACCAGTCACGTCACTAGGTTCTTCAATGTCTTTTCAACTCAGCACACAACACTCAGCAGACTGCTTCATATGTGTCGACATATATAGACTAAGTGTCGACACAAGTCTTCATGGTGTCGACACAATTACTCCAAGTGTCGACACAGTCATACTTCTGCTTCTCGACACTGCTTATGTTGTATGTGTCGACACAAGTCCTATGTGTCGATACAGCAGCTTCTTGTCTCGACATTTCTGTTACAGACAGTTGGTGTTAAGTGTTTGTCAAATGGCGTTGAGTGTGTGTCGACACAAGTCCTATGTGTCGACACAATTACTTCTGAACTCGACACAACCTTTTGAGAGTTGGTGTGTCGACACAAGTCCTGTATGTCAATACAATTGCTTCAAGTGTTGACATATCTCCTGAATGTCGACATAGCTTCAGTTTTAGGTGTCGACACAAGTCCTGCTTCAAATGTCGACACATTTCTAGATGTCGACACAACTGCTTCTTTAGGTGTCGACAAAGCTTTGAGTGTCGACATAGCTTCTTTATAAGTGTCGACACAAATTCTGGGTGTCGACACAACTTCCCTGAGTGTCGACACAATTTGCATGTGTGTCGACACAGCTTGCCTGAGTGTCGACATAAGTTTCCTGAGTGTCGACACAGTTTCTTCACAAGTGTCGACACTTGTACTTAGAAATTTTTTCTTAAAATACTTAAACCTGCACAAAGAAACTCAAACTCCTTTCAAATACAAATTGATGCATATCATTGACTAAGTGTGGCTTCTCCAAATCTAGTACACATTTTCCAATGTACCCAACAAGCTTGCTCTAAGGTAGGGTTATCCTCCACAGCCTGAGTGGTAGGGCTTAAGTGCCTAAGGTAGGCAATACTTGTATCACTGAGTGTAGGACTTTGTGGCTGAGATGTAAGTCTTGGAGGAGACTTAGAGATACTGAGGGATCTGAGGTGTAAGATCCTTGGAGCATTGGTTTGGAGAAGTGCCTTGACTAACAGGAAGTTAGCAAGGTGGGAGGAGAGTGGATGTACCCATAATTTTGGGGAACCACTATAAAACACTTGTGTGCTTTTTTGTGTTTGCTTTTGTTTTCTTAATTACAGGTGCTAAGGACAAGCTCTAGATCACTCTAAGCTGAAAGCTAAAAGAAATAAACAAGTGATTTAAAAGACTCTCAAAAGACCTAAGCAAACCTATTCATCCCCCTCTAGGTTGCTAGCTATCTTGAAAATAATATCTTTCAAGTAGCAATCCTGGAAATAATCCTATAACCCTAGTCTATACAAGTTGGGTCAAATAAAACATCCTAAATAAATAATAGTTATCCTAACCCAAATCAGTAAAAGGGTGTTCCAATAGGTTTGGTTTTGTTTGCAAAAAGAAAATAAAACAAACTAAATTTACCAATGTGGGTCGCCGACACCACTTCGCAAGGCGGGGGAATATGCATGTCATTATACACTGCTTCGGTAGACGGGTGGATGTAGTGAATGTGTGTAATTGAGGTAAGGGCTGATAGCACCTCTTGGCTAAGCGAGTGGGTTATACGGGTCGTTTGCACCGCTTAGCTTGGCGGATGGAAGAATAGGCTCACAGAATGGATGAGTAGGCTTGCGGAATGGAGTGGAGGGTGATGGTGGAATGGCGGCGCACTTCAAGTACAAACTAAACTAACAATGATTTTCAAAAACATGAAAATAACATTATAAATCATTATTTAGTAGGCATTCATAATCAACATGTGAAAATTACAACATACAACATCACACAAGTAGGAGAAAAATGCAAGAGATACAACCAAATCTGGAGGCTTATTGTAGATTCATGGTAGGAATCACCAGGTCGTCAATCTAGCTCGGTCCCAACTATTGTCTGGGGTAGAGGAGGGTTGTCACTTCCTCCCATTGGGCTCGTCTTCTCCGATAAACAACAATCTAGCTACGTCTGATGCGAATAACTCCTTGCTTGGCGATGAAGATGAGTGTAGAATCATCTCCTTGAAGTGCTTGGATGAAGTAAAGTGTCTTAGGGCAAAGCCCTCACGGAAGGTGGAAGAAAATGGAGGAATCGCCACCTCTGGTGGGAGAAATTGTGGCTTGTTCAGGGGCTCCAAATAACCTAAAAATCAAGACTTAAATATAAAACATGTTGAAAATCCTCCACGCACGACCCAACACACGGGCGGATTCAACTATGCAAGAAGGAATTGCACAGGCGGAACTAAAATGTAATTTTTAGTCAAAATAATCTAATTGTGTTTTTACTCACGCACGAGCAAAACAACCAGTGATGAAGAAAACGCACTAGCAGAAACAGAACGGCAGATTTTCATGATTTTGAGAGAAATAAAGACGCATGGTCGGCCAGAATGTGCGTGAAGGTAAATGCACGACTATGGGATCTAGAAAATTGCAAAATATCATAAAATTTTAGACAAAAGGGAGAAGATCATGCGATTTTGCTCACGCTTGGTCAAAACTGACTGTGCGTGAACAAAACGCACGAGTCGAGGAAGATCACCAATTTTAGGCGTTGTAGGAATCTCACGATCGCAGAAATTATGCGTCAAGGAAATGCATGACCGTGTGATTTCTCCATGTTAGAATTCCAATAGAATGAGGATCTGCCCACCTGCAATGTAAACTAACAAGCTAGGGCACAGGCCACTAGCACACATTAATAGCCAAAAACAACAAAATAATGACATGGGGAGCATCATGTGCTTACCCCCAGTAGAATAGTACGCAATTGCACACCATAACGGGCCAAAATGTGCACTTCATGTGAGAATCATGAACATGTGAAATATAAGAAATAATGACCTAAAAGTGAAGTGCATGTGTGCGAAAATGAGCCCATATAAGTCCAAAAACCCTATAAATATTGGACTCATCAAGAACTCGTCTTCAGAGATCAATAGAACTCTTTGAGCCAACACAAAGATCAAAAGGAATTTTTAAGGGGAAGTACTACCACGCTTATTCAACATGAAGGATGAATGCATAAAGAATGCCAACGTCAACATCGCCTTCGTCTTAACCTTCAGAAATCCTTGGGGAGTTTTCTTTTACTTATTTTATTATCTTGTAATCTTTTATTTTATCATTTTGTAATTTGAGTGGAGAAATCTTTCGAGGAGAACGTCAGATTTCGAGAAGGATCCCATAAGAAATTCGTTGCAGGTAGGGGAGACTAGGTCTTACGAGACTTAGGGGAAATCGTCTGGTGTGGATGTTAGTTTTCTTGGAGGATTCTGCAATTCATCGCGTGTTGTGGCGACTAGGAGTAGGGTAGATCTAAGGGCGGTATGAGGCCTTATCTTGGAGAGAAAGGCTAGAACCAATCGGTCCTTAGGATAAGGGTTAATATAGAAAAGGAAAAAGAATTTTATTCTCGCCTAGATCCCAAGCATCATTGAAGTTGCAATTCTGTAATCTTTATTTGAGAAATAAAATTGTCTTTATTTAATATCTGAGTTTTAAGAGCACGGGTAAAAGCAAGTTCTCTGTGACTAACGTCGGGCGGTAGCAACACGGTCTCTTACTTCTTTTTATTCTTGTAAAGCTTGTTTAAATTTTGATTATTGTCAAAGCCCTTATTAACCCCCCCCCCCCCCCCCCCACTAAGGGTGTCGTAAGATCCAACAAGAAACACATCAGATTTGGAAGTTAGAAATGAAGTCCAACAAAATCTAGAATAATTATCAATTAATATAAAAATATATTTTCTACCACCTAGACTTGGTGTGTTAACCGGTCCAAATAAATTTGAATTAGTTGAAGTGATCTAGAAGTAGAAATAACGTTTTTGCTTTTAAAATAATATTTTTGAAAATTTTTCTTTTGAGCAAGGCATGAAAATAGAAGATAAAATTCCATTAAGCATAGGTAATCCCTTAATTTTTTATCTTTTGATAATTTTAAAATCAACTTGGTGCTAGAGTGACCAAAACACCTATGCAAAAATTTTAATTTCACATTTTTTTAAAATAAAACAATTTAAAGAAGAATGTGAAAGATCATTAAAGTAATCATATAGACATTATACAATCTAGGTGTGGTGAAAACGAAATCATTAGCTTCAAAATTTATGATTTTGCAAAGATTTTATCACATAATTGACTAATTGAAATTAAATTATGTTTTAAACTTTCTACAAATAATACATTTGAAATAGAAAATAATTTGTTACCCACTACGCCAATACTCATGATCCTTCTTTCATTGTTATCTCCAAATGTCATCATCCCTCCTTTCTTCATTACGAGGCTAAGTAACTTTGATTTATTGTCAAGTGTTTGGAACCTGAGTCTAAATACCACATGTCTTCTTTGTCCTTAGTCTGCCAACATACCTAAAAGGGAGATGAGAGTAAAGATCCGGCTACCCAAGAGATTTCTCCTATAGTATAGGTGAAACCTTAGGCGCCCATATTTGTTTCGTAATACTTTGACCTTTTTTCTGCAAGAGTCTGTGGTGTGTCCAAATATATGAAATTTAGCACATGATATAAATGGGGTTGAGTCCCTTTTCTGAGTTTTGTGTGAACTCTTGTGGGAAGATGAGGTAACATCATAATATTGATTAAAAAAATTATTATTAAATTTAGATTTTTTTAGAATTGTTGTTACCACTGGTGGAAGTTGTTACCATCGGGTGATAGTTTCCAAAAACACACCCAAGCCCGAATTTTGTACTTTTATGACATTGGTTGGCAAAAATATGTCAAGGGATTTTGGCCAATTCTGATTTTTTTAATTGCCATATTTAAATCATGTATTTGGGCTTTCAAGGCGGTGTTTTCCATTACAACCATAACACATCGATTCACAAAGGTTTTCTAACTTCTTCTAATTCAGAAGGAGAAGACTTAAGAGTTCTTTCTAAGTCCCTTTTTTCTTTAGTAAAAGATTTGTTTGTGGAATGAGACTTTGCAAGAGCTTATTCTAGTTCATTCACTCTTGCCAATGAGTGACTGCACTCTTGGCAAATCATCTTTTCTTTCCCCAATAGCTTAACTTTATTAGTTAATTTTTTATTCTCTTTTAATAAAAGCTTATTTTCATATTTTAGAAAATCAATATCTTTTAAACTTTTATCAATATATATATACACACACACACACACATGAGTGATAGTGCACAGGAGCCCCCATGCCCTGCGCGACAGTACCTGGCCCGCGGCGGGCTTCGCCTGCCTCCAGCGAAAAAATTATATATATTCATTATATATATATATATTCATTATCTATAATCAAATAAAACTATATTTATATATTTTATTTTAAATTCTATCTTTTTAAAAAAATTAATTTTTTCCCTCTTTTCTTTTTGGAAAGTAAATAGTAAATTTATTAAGAAAAAAACCCGATCTAGCCTTCGCCCGCCCCACCCCGACGTTGTTTTTTCTCTCACTACCGCTGCCGCCAGCCTTGTAGGTGGCTTGAACGCCGCCCCCGACAGGTTCGTCGGACCCCGATAAATCTGACAGGGGTTATACGGCGGTGAGCGGGCAGGGCCACCACCGGCGGTGGCCCTGCCCGTGAAACCCTAAACTAGGTCTCATTGGCAGGGCCACCGCCGGTGGTGGACCTACCCTCTAGCGACCGGACAACCCCTGACGAGTTTGTCGGGGTCCGGCGAGCCCACTAGTGGTCGCCGATAAGGCCACCAGCGGCTCCACCATCGACGACTATTTCATTTTGTCTTTTGTTCATGGTTGTAGGAAGGGGAGTTGAGCGAACGCGGGCCAGAGGAGAATTTTTTGCATTTTTGGCTATTTGCAGACGTGATTATTAAAATCCAACATCTATGATGCAATGTCTGGTTCTAACCTATGCTTCAAATGTGCAAAGGAGTTTTTCTTTTTATAATAAATATATATAAATCAGCATATAAATCATCATAAGAGGGGGGCTACCTCAGTGTCAATTTGGACACTATAGTCATCATCAGATGGCTTGCTGCTCTTTCCCGTCAGGAACATATTTGCCTCTTCTTCATTGTTTGAGCTTGATCCGCTAGATTCCTCATAGGAGGAGTCATTCCATGTATCTGCCTTAAGCGCCTTTTTCTCTTTTCTCTTGTGTCATTTTTCTTTTTTAATCTTTCAGAAATTTTGGTCACTTACTCCAGATGTGTCCAATCTTTCTGCACTGATAGCACTCTGATGGTTGCCGCTCTTCATCGTTGTCATCCCTATATTTTCCTTTTCTTGATGACAACCTCTTCTAGTTGAAAAATTTTCCGAAGGCGTTTCTCCTTTCAGCATTCTTCATGAATCTTTTGAATTTCATCACAAATAACCTCTTCTCGTCTTCTTTATTATCATCAACAACATTACTATCGTCCTCCTTTTATTTCAATGTCGATGTATTCTTCTTTGGCTACATTTTGTACTCTTATTGTTGGATTTTTAGCTCAATCTCATGGGTTTTGAGATTCTAAATGAGGCTCTTGATTTGATGTTTCTTTAGAATGTGTGACTTCGAGATGGTCGTCACCTTACGACTAAACTTAGGGGGAGATTTAAGAATCTTCCTCAACAAATCACAGTTGGAGAATTTCTTTCCTATCACTTTTGAGTCATTGACGATCTTGGTGAAGCTTGTATACATCGAATCTATATCTTCATCCATTTCCATCTAGAATTTCTCAAACTCAGATTCTAGTTGGAAGAGCTTTGAATTCTTAACATACAAATTACCTTTATGTGTAATTTCAAGTAAATTTCAAATATCATAAGCTATTTTGCAAGCACAATTCCTATTAAATTTTATTCTATCCAAAGCACAAAATAATGAATTCATAGCTTTAACATTATTTTTGCATTTTAATTTGTCACTATCATACCACTTATCCTGAAGTTTTTTCATAGTAACATCTCCAACATCAATTATTGGTGGAGAGTAGCAATGTTCTACCATATTCCACACATCTATATGTAAGGCAATTAAAAAACACCATATTCTAGTTTTCCAATAACTATAGTCTGTGTCAGTGACTATAGGTGATCTACTAATCCCTTGCCCCTCATAAAAAGCATGATCGTGATGCATAATTATTCTTAGTTATGAAACCGTTTTGAAATAACCTAGCTCTGGTACCAAGTGTTGAATCTTACAATGCTCTTAGAGGGGTGAGGGGGTGAATAAGGGCTTTTATGATTTTAAATAACTATTCATTTTTCCTATTAATAATTATGATATAAAATATACATATATCTGATGTTTTCGTAGGCGTTAGAATTACCGCTTGCATTAGCTTAAGTTAATTCTAAAAAAATGTGTCAATGTAAATTTTCTCAGAAATGTTTGAAATAAAATTTCAGAAATATATATGAGATGACAAATGATTTTATTGCAATAATATCGATACAAAAACTTTGATTTTAATAAAGCTTAAAATCGAGGCTATAAGAAAATATTTTACTTATTTCCTCGCCGGTCCTTCTCCCTAGATCTGGCTAGCTACAACATATCTTACCCCAGATATAACCTCTAGGCTCCTCTAGATCTACACCTCGACCTAGTTGTTGCACACAAGACGCCAAATTTTCTCCTAAGCCACACAAAGCCTAGTCGCCACACATAAGGCGGCGAATTCTCTACTATTACAAATAAAAATAGAAGAACACAATTTTAACCATAAATTATAGACTCCCAAAAATGAAGAGCTCTAAAGGAGATGAAGGATCGCCATGAACATCATTGGGGTTGAAGCATGAGAAAATCACCTTTTCACTCGTGATCTTTAAGGATGGTGATGGGAGTGCTTTGAATTTAGGGATGGAAGCTCTCACGAATGATAGTAGTTGTGTCTTCAAAAGGTGTAACCTTGGACAATGAGAACCCCACTTTAAATAGACATCAGGAGCTAACGCCAATGATATCAATATTGACCAGCAAAAGTGTATCGTGTTTACACGTGTCCATTATCGTGGAGAGTGTGGAAGTTAATGAGGTGATCATGGTACTACCACCCACGGTATGGATATATCCCAGTGATATTAGCAGATCCACATCGTATGTCAGGATCATGCAGGTTATGGCAGATCGTATCCATATTACCCTGTGATATAAATAACGCTTGCATTGGCGCCAACACGAACTTATTAAATAACTGATTGTCGGTAATGTGTTCCTGATCTGCTGTCAGTTTGCTATCATCCATTATTCTGCTAGCGTTAATTAATAACGCCGTGATATCACAAAATCCAGAGCTTTTCTTTATTACTTTGCATCACACTCATAGGGATATTATACATGTTGTTCCTGCACACTATAAACAAACATGATCAAATATATAGTAAGATTTATTATTTTCAAACCAAGAGATGTAGAACGCATGCTCCAACACCACCTAAACACTACACTCGGGCCACAGACCTTACACTCAGATTTCCTCAAAAATCATAGAGAATAAAAAAATAAGTTGTTACAGAACCATTTAGACTCAACATAATTTATCATGAATAGCTTGAGTCTTCTTGAGTTCTATTGAGGAAGTGGCTTCAACTTTATCTACTAACAAAGAATTTGAGTAGATAGCTTCAATGAATATTTTATCTGCACTATAAAAAATCTTTATTCTTGCTGCTTGAGAATGGAGATTTGAATATGACAACAACTTTGAATCTATCTCTTCTTATGAAGACTGAGTGATGAGCTTTTGAGACTATCTTCACTAGATTTAAGCTTTCAGGCGGGTTTTTCACTTTTCAAAAATTGACGACAACGAAAAAGCTCTTTATTTTTTATTGATTAATTGGGGTTAGTTATTTCCCATCACATCCCTTTTATAGGACTAAGAATATGGTCGAATCCTCAACATGCTTTGTGTTGGAACTCTTTCCACAAAGCACTGTTTTAATTGGCTCAGTCTACGACGACATTAAATTGGAAGAAGACAAAACAGAGCGCCTAGACGAAACTCAATTTTTTCAGTCATTTGTGTAGAAGTTCGGCTGAATGTCAAACATTTGGTCGAATGACACTATTTATTCTACTTCATAGCACAATCTTGTCTAAACTAGACTTAAAAATGTATTCTGCTCTTCTCTATGTATTGGCCTGCTTGATCAAGCCGAATAATCAGATATTTAATCAAATTTGGACTTATTACTTTCTTTAAGACCTTCATTCATCTTGAAATTTGTCTGGACGAATCGTCTTAATCATTCTGAGTATTTGACTAGATTGTTTTGACGAATCTATACTTCAACAATTTTATTTTGAGACCATTTGCACGATTCGTAATTATGTTTCTATACATTTAACTGGATTGTCTCGAGAAGTTTGTACATAAGACATATTTTTTCATTTAACAGACCTTGATCTAGTCGAAACATCTATACATTTGACTGACTAGATTGTCTAGACAAACTTGTACTTAAGACATATCTCTTCATTTAACAAATCTTTGGTCGAATCATCTGTACATTCGATTAGATTGTCCAGACAAATTTGTACTCAGACAGATTTGAGATAACATGATTGATAACACGATTGACATGATTGAAAATTTTAAGAAGAAAAGATAGTGAAAGACCAGAGGCTCCTAACACATTTAGGGAAAATGTCACAGAAGAATCTTCTGGTTCACTTATAAGTCAGATGAGAGTTATGTTGGGTAAGCAGAGAAGAAATTTTGAGAATTATGTTTCAAATGCAATTAAAGAAGTTAAAGATGACCTGATAGCTAAGATCAACATCATAAAAGAAAATATGAATGGTGTTAGTAGCCAGTTCACAATCTGGTTTACAAGAGAAGCTCGAGCTATAGATGGAAATCAAAGAGCTCTTTATGCTCTTGATAACAACATCAATGAGATCTATCAACCAAATAGGCAAAATCTTGAAAGTACTACAACACATGTGGATAACAAAATTACTATCATCACTAATGAAATCCTCCAAGAGTAAGAAAATGTCGTTCAAAATCTTACAAGAAGAATTAAAACCTGCAAAGTTGATCTTCAACAAACAGCCTTTGAATAAATCAAAAAGGGGGAGAGTATGGGTGCTGACTAGACAATATGGTTTCTCCAGAGAATTTGCCATGCAATCAATCTTCCTTTTATTGTTTACTCATAAGAACAAACTGGGGAAGATCAAGCTCACAATAGGGAGAGATCAGATTCTAGGTCAGATTACTCTAAGGAAATTACAGGATTAAGCAATCATAAGAAAAGGCAAAGGGAAATATTTACACCTAAAGAGTTTACGACCAAGAAGAAGAGAGAATAAGAGAGAAGAAGAGAGGTCTACTGATCCATATTTTGAGGTTTGGTTCCCTAAATAAAAAACTATTATCCCTCTCTTAACTTTTGTGAATGTTGTTATGAATTCAATGTCTATTTTGGATTTTTCTATTATTTTTTGTATGCATGTAATCACTGGTTGATGTTCTGACTTCTTCAAATATGAGGAGATTATTGGGAACCTTGTCCACAATATTTCTAATTTGAAGAAGTTCTCAAGTCAATGATAAATACATTTTTTTTATTTGATGATCATCTGGTTTAATGTGTAGGATTATCATAACATCATATAATTCATTCTCAGTAAGTTAAAAGATTAGTAAATGTTAAAGGGATACTTAACTGAGTCTCAGAATTAATCTAAGTATTATATTGTGGTGACAAGCTAAGAATATCATTGAGACCATTGCAACATCGTTGTAAAGACACTCAATGACAGTTTTATCGACTTGACAAGGAAATGCAGCTCAAGCTCCTACATATTGTCGTGATAATACATAGTTCATGACAATATCATTTTGACAGGGATCAGTTATGAAAATATTGTCATGACAGAGATGAAAGATTCACATATTGTTTGTTGACTATCAAACTTTCACAGAGAAGGTCTCACGTTAAGCAATGATCGTTGATATATTTAAAAATATCATTGTGAAGTTCTTCATTGACGATGAGATCTCTCTTAAGTCAATTGTCGTCAAGATCAATTGAATTGTTGTCGAGAAACTTCAACGACATTTTACAAGAATGTTGAGTTGTGAATGTTAAAGTCCATGTCATTTTGATATGGATACCCTGTCGTCAGGACAAACTCAAGATCTAAAGCCTCAAACTTATCTTCATGACAAGTTAAAAATTCGTCATGATAAAATAAATGATCATCATGAAGACCACAAATATCGCTGAGAAGAAACTTTATCTTCATGACAGCCATCACCTCGACCGAAGTACTCTCAAAGTTTACGAAGAACTTGTATCGTCACGTAGAAATCAATTACAGTTAAGTCATGCCAGAATTTTGTCAAGACAATACGAATATCGTCGTGACAGTTCAAAGTCGTAAAAATTCAAATTTGTCATCGTTGTTTGGCCAATCAAATCAGAGCATTAAGGAAAAGTTAATCAGACGTAAAGTATAACTAGTTTCAACCGTTAAGAGTTGGCTCTCATATAAATACAAATAAGATATGAGATAAAATCCTAATCTTGAGAATATACATTTTTCAAGTTACAACCGCAATAAAATAGTAATTTTCTCTAAGAGCAGAGAAGACAACAAACTTTAAGAAGAGAACTACCTTCAATAGGAGCTAGTCACAATAAGAAAATCATTCAGTGCTCCTAGTCTTGCTCAAGATCATCCTGGTTCAAATCTTTCAAGAGCAAAGAAGTTATCGAGTCATAAGATTCAGTATAGTTCTTGTTTTCCAAAGAAAATCCAATGAAGGACTATTGCTTATTCAATAAAGGCTTTTTCTCATTAAAGCCTATGAAGACTCAACTCTCTCAAGACATATTTCTATTGAGTCTATACTTATTGTAACAAACCATTAATATTTATTATGTTGTAAGATCTCCCTATGATCTGAGGTAGGGTTCAAATGTGAACCTGAGGTAGGGTTTTATATAAACGTGAGGTAGGATTTTGGGACAGAATCTGAGTTGTAGGATCCTGTGGTTGGATTTGAGGTAAGGAACTTGTTTTTGTTCCTGAGATAGGAGCCTTGGACTCTAAGCTGTAAGATCTGAAGGATCTGAGTTTTTGGTGAAGTTGGCCTACACTAGAATACTGCTAGATATGTGGAGGAGGAAAGTGGATGTACCTATCTTGGGGAACCACTATAAATTTCGGTGTATTCTGTATGGTGTGTTTATTTTCTGTCCTAGATCTCTAGATAAATTATTAAATATTCACCCCCACTCTAGTTGATTAGACTGCCCTTAACATACAACATAGACTACTATTCAACGTATTGTTATTTGCACATCAATTTACTTAGCTATTTTATTCGAAGTTCTAAATAACCTTAACTTACTCTAGCTGTGGAGAAATCGACGTACTCTGAGAATGACTTTGGCGTATATTGAGTACTACTCAGTGTAAGTTCTCTCCACGTAAAGATTGCTTCAATCTTTCAACTGCGCATTTTTCTGTCACCTGTTAAGTATTTATTAATTTCATACCTTTCTATATAGACTTAAGACACATCCTATTTCACTTAACATAATATTTTTTATTAAATCAAGAATTTTCCCCAATAAATCCCCATGCTTTGGCGACAATGGATCATCAATTATAGCTCTCTAGCTCCAGACAATGCTCTCCACCTGAAACCCTATCTTAGTCTCCTTCTCCTCCACCTTCTCAAAAACAAGCCAAGAGTGAAAATGAGGGTAAAGACCCATCCCCATGACCTAATAACACCATAGAAGAATGGGCTAAACCATAAGTTTGCTATCTTGCATGGGTTTGTACACGACTTGTTCCAGGTCATGTACCAAGCCGTGTACACCCTTCCAAGAAGACAAGTGCTCCATGTAGCTGTACATAGGTAGGTCAAGGCTGTGTTAAAACTTATAAGTTGTGTAACTCACTAAAAGAGTCTGGGGTGCACCTAACATGATGTACATGACCATGTACATAGGCATCTTGGTCATGTACATCTACAAAAATCCTACACGATCACGTTTAAGGCCGTGTAGCTCTCTGGAGGTCTTGTTTAGGTCGTAGGTTGCAGAGCTATGCACACGACAGTTTAGAATCTGAATTAGTTTCTTGACCATTCAACAACCAGCTACACACATTTATAAATCTATTCAAGACATTAAACAACCATACCATACAATAAAAAAGTGAAACGAGGCGTCCCAACTTCTACCCCTAATTAGTCAATTTTTCCTGCGATATTATATGTTTTTTGTTATTTCTGATATAGGGGATAGCTGAGAACCAGGTGGATGATTCTCCGAGCATTCAGGACTCTTTTGGAAGCTGCTTTTAAATTCTATTCAAGAGCCAAGATTGTGCTCTTTAATGAGTATGGCCATGCGCCTCTTGTATCCTTTATTCTTCCACCTTAAAGTTATTCCTCACATATCACACACTATCATGAGCTTCATCCCGCCCGACTGTGTTTGGGTTGATCGGCGATCACTGACAGTGTGCTTTAGCTGATCGTTTTGGTGCAAGAGCGTGCGCACACGATCTTTATTTTGAGTCAAAAGTTAAGAGTTTTGTCATATTGCCCATGCGCCTCTTTTTCTACGACCGAGCAGATTAATTGTGCACCGATCGACAACTGCTTGGGCAAAGGATCGCCGATCAACTGGGTGATGTGCATAGTCACGATCGATCACCTACCATGCGCCTTTTGCTTAAAGATTTAGTTTGTAGTCAATGATTTTGGTTAACCTTAGCTCCCCCAATTTCATGTGCTTTTTTTGTATCTTTTGATAAAATACACCCAAGGCTAATTATAGAAGAATATGAATATATATCATAGATTTATTTTTTATTTGTAGATAACATTTTAATTTCTGATTTAATTTATTTAACCGTAATTTCCACCTTAGGCTCTATTTGTTTGAGCGTTTTGGTACTCCGTTTTGGGCAAACGCCACCGGAAGGAGGGTAAACAAATGAACCTCCGGCGGCGTTTGCTCCGTTTCCACCCGCCCACCTTGAGAAACGGCCCAAAAAGCTCCGTTTGGAGCAGCCACCTCCCCCCTCCGGTTCGAACACTCCGTTTCCACCCGCCGGATCGATCTTCCACCGCCGAACCAAATGAAGCTCCGTTAGTCAAAAATGATCTGACCTAACATCTCTTTTTCTATAACAAGCTGAAAAAATTTTATTTGGCGCGAGCAGCTAACGGGCTAATATATACCTAAAGAAATTTATTTGGCGCGAGCGCAGCACCGCTGAATCCCTCCCCCTTCTCTCTCCCTTTTCTCTCTTCATTTCTGTTCATGGCAGACGTGATCTCTCCAAACCCTAAACCTATTTCTACTCCGCCGGCGCCACCACCGTCGGCGTCAACTGTAATCCATGATCACGTCGAGAGCACTACTGGAAGCGTTCGCTTACGGCCCATCCGGCGTCCTCCATTGCGGTTCACTTCAGAGTTCGACAGTGAAGGACCATTTTTTTTGCACAAGCTCTCCTGCAAGTTCTTTGACAATCTAGCCAAGTTCAAGTTTTCCGTCCAGAACAACATCAATGGCGAGTTCTTCCGTCCACAGCTTGGATTTCTGACCAAAAACCTCTCAGTTCTCTACGACTTTGAATCCCGGAACTCGCATCTCAGGGGATCGCTGCAATTGGGCAAAAACTTGCATGTACGGAGTGCTTATAATCTTCAGGTCTGAACATTTGTGCCTTCACTTTTCCCCCTTTTTATCTTAAAACGGTCCTCTTTCACCTTGTTTCTTGTTTCTTTAGAGCAGTGTTATGTGCATGCCATGTTTAGCTATGTGCGGACAATAAATTTTACTAAATTGAGGACTCCTTAAATGGCTGGAGCCAATTAACTGAAGTCGGTACTGAGAATCTATGTAATAGATTAAAAAAATTGGGTCTGGGTGCTGATCCAACCATTAAAGTGAGTTCTGATACTGCACCTTCCTAGAAGAAGCCTGTTGCCTTTGTTAGAAAGAAGGGCAAACATGCCACTGAAGAAACTCAGAAGAATGCGCCCTCCTCTTGAGACCAAATGGCCAGCAAGAATCTTGGTGGAAATAAACCAAGAAACAACAATAAGCCCTCACCCGTGATACCAAACCAAACTCAGAAAGGAATCTTGGGAAAACCTCCTGTGATAAGGTATAAAACAAAGTTTCCTTTTGAGAATTACATTTGATGATCTGCAGACCATTCTTCGATTTGCTGTTGACGTTCTTATGTAGAAACGTCGAATAACATTCAATGAATGCCTGCCAGGCCAGGATTTGAGCATCATAGAACTAGACTTTCTCCTCTTCCCCAGTCTATTCTCATTAAGTGAAAAAGCAGAAACACCATGTTTGAATATTTTTGTTTCATTAAAATTAGTCATTTTATGAAGGATTGCTAATACAATTCAAATAATTATTCCCAGAACCTTTTTTATTCTAGGAAACCAAGGGTTTAATTCATTTTGTATGTGAACTCTACAACCACTAGACTCAAGCAGTGGTATCTGGATAATGGTTGGTCTAGACATTTGACTGGAGAAAAAAATTACTAGCTGACTTTGAGCTAAAAGAAGACCTTCTTGTTGTCTTTAGAGACTTAAGTTGTGGCTAAACGAAGGGTTGCGGAAAAGTGCATGCAAGTGCTATACTACGATCCCGGAGAGGAACCCGACAAGGGGAAGGGCCGACGGAGGTGAGGGAGAAGAGGAGGACTAGGATTGAGAGAAAAACCTTAGGGAGAAGCCTTAATTCTCATTCATCCAAGCATAATAAAAAAGGAGTACAACACCACCCCTTATAGGCGCGGGGTGCAGATAGCGAAAGAAAAAAAAAAAGAGCATACACATACATAGTATGAAATAACAAAATTCAAATAGAGATAACATAATTATGTCGGTGTTGTGTCTTCGGTCTCTCCTCCTCCAGACGGACCCGTCATCTTCTCCCTCCGTTTGCGAACTCGCCACGGTGTTTCGTCGGCGTGTGCGTGTCCCGTCGGCATGCGTAACCGTAACAATGCTGCCGTCTGGAAAAAATGCCTTGTCCCCAAGACAGTGGTCGGAGGGGTGGCGGCAGAAGTGATCCTGGGGGAACCACGTAGCTTCGGACTCCGGATGGTAAGATCCAGCAACAGGGAACTCCTGCAAGCCAGAGTCCCCCTGAAGGTGGTAGTGGAGATCAAGTAGCTCGGCTGGGTAGTGTGGCGCTAACTGTCTTCTTTCTTACGGACCAAAAGAACTGAGCTAGAAATTGGGCTTGCACCAGAACGGGTAAGGCCTTAGCGTCCCATGCACCAGAGGCTCAAGCTCATCCTTCCGCGCATGGTCAAAACGAAATGTCTGTGCCGAGACTGTCGTGGTCTAGGAAGCATGGGTACGGGTACCGGATACGATACGTACCCGGTACGACAAAATTTTAAAAACAAGGATACGGGTACGTCATAATACGTTATAACAAATATAATATGTATATATCACAAGTGCAATAAATAGTTCTCAAAACATCAAACATAAATTATAACTTGAAGTATAGGTCCACAAATCAATGCAACGTAACATGAAGTTTTCAAACATTAAACATTCATAAATATTACAAAATTAACATCTTATATGGTTAACCAAAAGAGATAAAATTAAACGTAAGTCTACTTATCAGTCTTTTTTCTTCTTCTTCTTCATTGGTAATCAATATCTTCAATCTCCGGTTAGTCTAGAGACAAATTGGTCGTTTTGTTAATAACTTGTGTCGTTTCAACATGTTCAATACACGTAATTGTAACAGAAATGTATCAGTACCAAAAACATACTCGGTACAGATGCACAACTTAATTGGACGTACCAACACTTCCTAGCATAGAAAAAACTCTAGAAAAACAGACTCCTATCACAATATGCAGAATGATGCGTTAAGTCCAAGTGTGTCCACATAGGTGTATCCGTTGAGTATCGGGTACGTACCGGTACCGGATACGTATCCGGTACGGGTACGCTGCCTTTGGGGAAGTATCCGTGCTTCATACTCGTGGTCCTAGGTTGGAGGGAATTGGCGCGGTTAGGTGTCCGAGCTGGTGGCAATCTTGTCAGAGGATGGATGACGTCGACGAGCACAGTAGAAAATTCTTGGTGGTTCGTCGGGGAAGGAAAGGACGCGTCAGATGGGCCTGAGAGGGCCCACAGCCCTGCGGAGAGGCCGACGTCAGTGGTCGCTGGGTCGTGCAGAGGGGGATCAGAGGCAGAGGAGAGGGATGTCACTATCGAGGCGACATGGCTGACCCCCATGAAGGAACTGTATGGTCGTACTCGCCAATTGACGCGTACATCACCGAGCGTGTGGAGCCAATCCCCCCTAAAATGGCATCAATACCACCGAGGCCGGATGCGTAGAAGTCCGCGGTCACGGAATAGGACCTCACGTAAATAGGTACAACGGTGCGACGACTCTGAGTCGGTCGGCGACGTCCATCGCCTAGGAGGACCGCCACATCCGGAGACAGAATTGAGGGAAGACGGAGCTGCCGCGCTAGACACTCAAATATGTGTTTATGGCTTGCGTCGCTATCCACCATAATGATGATCAGACGGTCCCGCAGCGTGCCCGAGAACTGCATGGTCTGCTGGCCGGAACTCGTCGCGGCGCAAGATAACTCCAACCAGTGGAACGTAGCTGCGGTGGAGTCGAGAGGTATATCCCCTTCCGAGAGCTCCATGGCCTCAAAGTCTGCCAAGGTAATCTCAGGGTCGACGTCGCCGATAATGGCGTGAAACTCCTTTACGAGCACTCATGGTTGATGGAGTACGGCTGACGGCACTGAAAATAGAGACCCTTGCTGCGAGGCTCATTGTAATCACTGTTCAAGAGGCACTGAGGGGCCGGTGGGCGACCCGACTAGTTTCCCCAAGGTGGCGGTCATGGTGGAGTCGTGGCTGGCGGTCGCCAAGGCGGCCGATGCTGGTGGTGGTCGGCCGTTAGATCAGGTGGCCGGGGGGAGGTCGGCTTCCACCAGACGCGCCAAGTTCATGACATCAGAGATTGTGTGAGGGTGGTGCGTGCGGAGACAAGAGAGAATATGTGGCAGGAGACCCTGCATGAAGAAGCCCGGGTAATGATCGGGAGCAAGTCCGGGGACGTGAGAGACCAGAGCGACGAACTCATCAATATAGTCATCCAAACCGGCTGTTTGGCGGACGCCGCGAAGACGCTCAATAGCCGAGGAGCTAGAGTAGCGGGTGTCATACCGCCAAATCATCTCCTGCTTGAGCTCGGGCCAGGAGAGGCACATATTAGATTCATGGAGTCACCGAGCCCAGGTGAGGGCCGAGCCGTCCAGTCCAACCACCTCCGTAGACATCTTATCGTGCTTCGATGTGTAATTGAGGTCGAATTATTGCTCTGCTTTGGCAATCCAACCCATCTGGTCAATGCCGACGAAGGAGGGAATGTCGAGGGAGACGGCAGACCGACCCGGAATGGGTGGACCGGCCCGCAATGGGTGGACCGGCCCGCAATGGGTGGAGGAGTGGTCCTTGAAGGAATGGGAGGCGGTCCGTTGCCGAGGAGAGAGCCACCGTCCACGGGTGGGCCGGAGCCGGATGCGGTGGAGACGGCGGCGATGGACGCTTGAAGGGAGTCAATCTTGGAGTGGAGGGCGAGGAGCGAGGCGTGCATGGAGGCAACGAGATGCTCTTGAGCATCCAAGCAGAAGCTTAGGGCTTTGGCGGCCGCATCTGGAGGAAGATCATCGGTAGAGCGAGTGTTGGGAGCCATGAACTCGAATCGGTGGAACGGGAGGGAGCCACTTGAAGGGGGCAGATTTGGATGGAGTCACTGGAATCGGAGGAGACCTCTGGAATTCGCGGAAATGGTTCGAAACGGCCGACACTTGCAGAAATCCGGCGGATTGGGGCTGGGATGCGGCCGAACCGTCGGATCTGGGTTGTGATGCGGTGGAATCGGCGGAAGCTTCAGATTTGGGCTGGGAGTCGGCAAAACAACCGCCTGGGTCTTCTTGTGACAGATCGCGGCCCAAAAGAGGAAGAGTGGCTGATTGCGATCTCTGGCAGCGACGAACGCGTGGTTCAGATGTATGAATCGACAGTTTGGCTGGCTGGTGGGACGCACTGCGGCGGATTCGATCGCAGGGCTACGCGGAATCGAGCGGCGGTCACCGCGGGTCTAAATGCGGAGCGGAAATAGTGAATCGGTGCGGATCGGGCGGAGGCTGGCACGGAATCGGTAAAATCGGCACTGGAGCCTAGCGAAAGCGGTCGTTGTGAACGATCATGAGCACCGGCAGCGAGATGGCGGGCGGTGAGACAGGCCAGACCAAATTAGTACGATCCCAGAGAGGAACCCGATAAGGGGAAGGGCCGACGGAAGTGAGGGAGAAGAGGGGGATTAGGGTTGACATGAAAACCTTAGGGAGCAGACGTAATTCTTATTCATCGAAGCATAATACAAAAGGAGTACAACACCACCCCTTATAGGCGCGGGGTGCGGATACGAAAGCAAATAAAATTAAAGCTTACACATTCATAATATGAAATAACAAAATGCGAATAGAGATAAATTATTTATGCCGGCGTCACATCTTTGGTCACTCCTCCTCTAGACGGCCCTGTCATCGTCTCTCTCCGCGTGCGGACTAGCCACGGCGTTTCGTCGGCATGTGCATGTCCTATCGGCATGCGCAACCGTAACAAGCCATCACATTCACAAAGGTGACTTATGTAAAAGGTTTGAAACATAACCTTATAAGAATTAACAAGCTTTGTGACACAGATGCAAGGTAATTTTCACACAAAATCAGAGCTGGATTGTAGACAGACATTTAGGAAATACTTCTCTCACAGGTATGAGAAAATGTAACATCTATCTTGTAAATTTTCTTCCAAATGTATAAGTGGTGTGTCCTTTTAATTGACCTATTTCCACTTCTGAATTATATCAAAAAAGACATGCTCACCTCAGTATTAAAACTTTATTCATGCTTGCTAAACATAACTTAGTAAGAGGATTGTCATGTGCAAAATAAGTTAAGGAGAAGCCTTGCAGAGCCTGCCAATCAGGTAATCAAACCAAAGTTTGCTATAAGAGTAAAACTCACAATAGCACCACAAGAATATTTCATTTATTTCACATGGACTTATTTTGTCCAATCTTAGTCAGTAGCTTAGGAGGGAAATCATATTCCCTAGTAATTTTAGATGACTACTCAAGATTTTCACTTGTGTACTTTTTCTAAAGGCTAAGTATGATTCCTTGCTTTCATTAATCAAATTTAAAATGTGATGAATACCTCTTTAGTATTGATCAAAAGTGAACTTGGTATAAAGTTTGAATCTCACAGGGTGAATGAATTCTGTGAAGTTGAAGAAATCAAGCATAACTTTTCAGCTCCTAGAACTTGACAACAAAATGAAGTTGATAAGAGTGAATAGAACACAAATTGAAAGCATGCAGGAATTTACTAGCAGAAGCCAAGTTACTCAAGTCTTTTTGGGTTGAAGTTGTAAATACTGCTTGTTATGTCTTGAATCGTTACTTAATCCAGAAGTCTATGGAAATGATTCCCTACGAACTTCTGAAAAGGAAAGCACCAAACATATCTTACTTGAGTTTCAATTTCAAAATGGAACACAATAAGTTCGAAGAATCAAATGAGGACCCACACAATTTGAAAGAAGCAAAGTATGAACATTAGTGAAGATACCAACCAACAACCCAGTGATTAGAATAAAATGGATGTTCAGGAACAAGCTGGATACTGATGGAACCATAATCAAGAATAAATAAACTGGTGTCTTACAAACATAAGGAAGACATAGATTGGTGGCTTACAAACATAAGAAAGACATAGACTATGATTAAACGTTTTCTCCAGTTGCTAGACTAGAAGCAATAATGATGTTCTTAGCCTATACAGCTCACAACAGGTTCAAAGTATTTCAAATGGATGTCAAGAGTACCATCCCAAATGAGAAGTTCTACAAAGTAGTATATGTAGAGCAACAATCAAAATTTTATCAATTTAACTTTCCTTCTCATGTTTATAGACTTGATAATTGCCTACATACTCTCAAGCAAGCTTCTAGAGCTTAGTCTGAGATCCTCTCAACTTTTCTTCTTGAGAATTCTTTTCTTAGATGAAAAATTGGCAGGGCTCTTTTTATTAGGAAGCACAAAGACAAGATGCTCTTAGTGCAAATATATGCAGATATTATATTTGACTCTTCATGCTCTTGAAATTTTTTGCTAACCATATAGTTAGAGATAAGTTGCATGATGAGCCTTCTTATTTCCTTGGTATTTAAATGAAACAATATGAAGAATGCATATTCCTATCCCAGACTAAAAAGAGCTGATCAAAAACAATTTGGATGAAAAATGTCTCCATTATGAATATCCTATGACTATTAATGTTGTCATAGACATAGATGAACTGTAAATTTGTGAATCAAACAACCTACAAAGCTATCATTGGGTCTCTCCTCTATCTTACAACAAGTATGCCTTACATAATGTTCTCTATATACATTTGTGCTAGGTATCAGGTGTCTCCTAAGGAATCTCACATGACTCATATCAAAAGGATATTGAGATACCTCGAAGGTACACGTGAACTTTGCTTGTAGTATCTTAGGGAGTCTGAGTTTGAACTAACATATTATTCAGATGCATATTTTGCATGACGTAGGTTTGATTGGAATAACACCATTGGGATATGTCAATTCTTTGATGCAAGGCTAATTTCATGGTTCAACAAGGAATAGAACTCCGTCTCAAAATCTACTGCAGAAACAGAATACATTTCATCTGGGACTTGTTGTTCTCAACTTCTATGAATGCCAAACCAGCTATTGGATTATGGCTGCAAGTTCTCCAAACCCTCTTTCTTCTGTGACAACACAAATGCAATTTCATTGCATCAAATCTCGTGTTGCATAACAGAATTAAGCATATTAAAATAAGACATCACTTACATCGGAGAAAATAATGTGAATGAAATGCAAAATTTTCTTGAATATATTTCCATAGATGACCAGAGGGTTTATATCTTCACAAAATCTCTAGATGTTGTCATGTATACTCATTTCAGTCATGCTTTAGTGATGCCGGATATTATAGGATAAAATGATTATTGAAGTTAAAACGTACATCGACAAGCTATTCAATATACGTCATGCTACATAAAAATTTAAGCTTCAAATTGCCGTTGAAACATCAAATGAGGTATAAACGTGAGTTGACTTCCATTCAAAACACGTACTTTTGATTAATATTAAAGGGACTCGACGGAGGACTTTTGATTAATATTAAAGGGACTCGACGAAAACCTCCAGTCCCTTCATTCTCTTTCAAACCCCATCTTTTTCCCACTTTCTTGTCTTCCTCAAGAAAATTGTAGGTATTTCCACTAGCATCCAAGATCGACCCAGGGTTTGAGGTCGATCTGAGCTCATTCAAAGAAGCTGAGTAGAATTTTCAGGATATTCTTCGGATTCTTGAGGAAAATAGGTTGAGCAAAGTTCTTTCTGCATGATCAAAGATTTTGGAAGCAGAACTGACAAAGCTACATCGAAGTGCAAATGTTTTGGATGAATGGATAATCAAAGGAATGATTCATGGATCCAAGGTAATCATTTCTGCTGTTCTTGTGGCTGATGTTTTCGATCTTGAGAAAGATGTTGAGGAACTTCTGGAGGATGAGAATATTAGAAAGGTTCTTTTTGTGATGAAGTTTACGTGCTCAAA
Source organism: Platanthera zijinensis (assembly GCA_039513925.1). Classification (NCBI taxonomy): domain Eukaryota; kingdom Viridiplantae; phylum Streptophyta; class Magnoliopsida; order Asparagales; family Orchidaceae; genus Platanthera; species Platanthera zijinensis. The sequence continues at coordinate 141,784,981 of CM077090.1, forward strand.
GGCCTCAAATATCAAGGAGATGGAATTAACAGATGAGCACAGGTTCTTGTTTGACATCATGGGCAAGGTTACATTCTGCAAGACCTATGCACATGATGTCATTAATAATGAACAGTTCATAATAATGATATGTGATAATTCGAATCATACTATATGGCAAGATTCTAGTGTTAACCTATCCACCGCCTATCTATCCATCTGCCTCTCCAAAGACCTTTGTCTCCCTCCATGAAAAAGGCTTTCCGCTTTTCTTTTCTCCAAGTGGAAAGAGTCATTTCCAAAACTAAATCACCACTGACTGACCACCATATTACCATCCACTGCCACCACCATTGAAGCATATCTTCTACCATCCCCTGAGCCTTCTGAACAACCCACCTCGCCACTTCAATAATCTCCCCGTCATGTTGTTGCTCCCCTATCACTTTCTCCACATTCATCCCCCCATTCATTCCACATTTGAGACACCATCCATTTCTCCACCATCACCACTTCTTCCACCATATTTTTTTATTCCATTCCTCCCACTGCATTCACTGCGGCTTTTACCTTACTAAGATTCTCTATCTATGCAATTCAACCCAAGATTTGATTCCATCTAGAGTTGAATTTTTAACCTATGTGCTTCCATTGCTTTGCTATCTCAACCCTCCACTCACACTCCTGTCATCAGGGAATTTTTGTTTTCACTTATAGTTGTTGAAGTCCACAAGAGGGAGTGATGCGGAGCATTGATGAGGACTTCCAGTGGATGACGAGTTTTGGGCCCGTTCGGGGCCAATTGACAATTTTCCATATATGACATGCCTGGATCGACGATTGGACTCCGTAGATGTGTCTGGATTTGCGTTGCGAATCGATTTGATATATTACTTCATTAATTTGCATTGTATTTTGATGTATTTGGGTGGCCCCACCTCCAGCCAATCATAGACGTTGAAGGTGTTGTAAGTATCTAGTGTTGACCTAATCCACCTATGGGGGGGGGAATAGGTGTCGTGCAGTCTTTTGCGGAATTAAAATAACCTGCACAAATGAACAAACAGAACACAGAAAGCGCACAAAGAATTATAGTGGTTCCCCAATTTGGGTACGTCCATTTTCCCCCTTCGACCTATCTCCCACCAAGGGACGACTCGGTCACTTCTTCAACCGGATTGAAATCCAATCCTCTCACTAGGAGCAACGCTCCCCTAACTACGAAAGAAACCCTTCTAACAATGGAGATACAACTCCACCTCAACGGGTTGCACCCAACCCTTACAATTAGGAATGAAAATTCCTTTACAACAAAATTTGAATGTAAAAGAAAATACAAACAATGCTTTTGGAGATCCCGATGTCCTTCTTCGTTCGTTGAAGCTTGCTTGAAGATTACGAAGAGTCCACAACCGAACTTCTCTTTTGGAAAGAATCTTGTCAAGATCGGCGGCGGCAAGTAAATGCGGTGGCGATGCTTTGTAGATCCAAACTTCTTGACGAAGCAAGCTAGGTCTACAAACGATCTCAGTCGGATCAATCGTCTCAACCGATTCGGAATGGAGAACAAGTCTCGTTCTACGAATCGGAAGACAAGAGATCTCAAGAGAGATACGTGAGACGCTCTGCTTGCCTCGGTACTGTCGTCGAAAGATCAGAGAAGCACTGAGATCAACGGCGGCGACGAACTTGCGAACGGCTACAGGCGATCGGCGGCTTCCGCGATGCGCTAGGTCACGTTCGGCCTCTTTTGTGTTTTTTTGAATGGTTGTCCTTAGAGGTTCAAAATATGCGTATATATATACCAGGAGCCAACCCTAATGACCGTTGTGGGGACCACAAGTAGAAACCCTAGCCCCGGCCGAAACAGCGCACGACAAGTTGGTTCGGTCCAACGAACGAGGAAATTTGCCTTAGGCAAAATCGGCGGGAATCGTTGGTGATTCCCGTCGATGTCGGCGGGAATCACTCACGATTCCCGTCGATTCTGCCTTGGCAGAATCCCTGTTTGAAAACTGTCAGCCGGAAGAAGTCGGCGGGAGAGGCTAACTGATTCTCGACGAATCGGCGGGAATCACTAGCGATTCCCGTCGAAGTCGGCGGGAATCACTAGCGATTCCCGTCGATTTTGACTTAGAAGAATTTTATCTTCCTTCCTTTGATGACTTGGTTTTTGACCCATCTTTGCTCCTTCTGCTCTTGATCTACCTTGACCCTGTACTTGAAAATAAGTACACTCCAATAGAGAGAGCACACGTGAGTCAACACACTGATCTACTCAACGAGGGATTACGTTGCACAGATCCGTGTATATTGACCCACTGCACCCTGACATTGGTGTGTACTTAGCATGGAATAGCTGTAAGCACAACTTGATAGAAATGTCAAATACATTGTCCATTCAACTTAGCTTGACTGGAGTCTTCTTCAAATCCAGGTAATTGTGGATACAATACCCAACAATCTCCCCCTATTTGAAGAAGCCTAAACCCTACAAGCTAAGGTGAATAGAACAGATGAGAATGAAAAACAGAAACAGAAAATTCAGTTGAGAGTGAAATTCATTACCATTTTCCTGAGAGCATATTTAACAATGGCAGCCACCTTAGCCTTAGCCGAGAGGGTAATCTCCCCCTTTTCGGCTTCTGCAAATCTGAGATTTTACTTGGAGCAAAATGCCCCCCCTCAGTTCTTTCATCAGTGCCCGATCTTGAGTTCCTCGCTGATGCTTCCCCTTGATCCACAAGCCTTGAGCCCTTCAGTCTTCAATCTTCATAGTTCAGCATGCCGAGTTCAGTTTTGAAGAGACTGAACTTGGCCTCGTCTAGGGGCTTTGTGAAGATATCTGCAATCTGCTTATCCGTGGGGACATAGCAGAGAGAGATATCTTTGTTTTCCACATGCTCCCGAATGAAGTCGTAGCGCACTTCAATATGCTTTGTTCTGTTTAGACTCATACCTGTCAGAAGAGTAATTCTTCTTCTGATGTCTGGAGGAGGAGCCAACTTTTTTTCTCTGATTCCTCAACTTGAGGAACTTCTTGAACTCTCGAGTGATGAAGGAGAATTCTTCCTCAGATAGCTCTGTGCCGGATGAGCATGACTCAGAGTCTTCTTCCTCAGCCTTTCTCCAAGAGCGGGACGAGGCTGCACCCTTGCCTTTCCTTGAATGATTAGCTTTCAGGGCCACAGTTTTTTCTTTGGCTGCGGCCTTATCGGCTTCTTCTTCAGCTTTTCTGGTGTTCATCTGAAGCTCGTAGGACATTAGCTTTCCAAACAGAATTTGGGGATCAGTTTCTGCCAGCTTGCCAAATTCTCTGATGGCGCAGATCTTGGTGTCCCATTCCTTAGTAAGGGATCTAAGGAATTTGTCATTTAGTTCACCATCGGTGAACACTCTGCCATAACCCTTCAGGGCATTGACGATCTTCAGGAAGTTCTCGAATGTCACTCTGATTTCTTTCTTGGGACCTTGCCTGAAGGCCTCATACTTCTGATTCAGAAGGGATCTTCGATCATCCCTTACTTCATCTGTGCCTTCCATCAGAATGATCAGGCAGTGCCATATGTCCTTGGCAGTCCTGTAGTTGCTGAAATTCTGCATCATGGAATCATCGACGACGCTTACTAAGATGTTTTGAGCTTTCTTGTCTAGTCCGACAAGCACCATCTCATCCTTATCCATTTCGGAGAGTTTCTTGGGCACCATCTTGGTCGGATCAATGGTGGAGGCCTTAGTGGGGATATAAGGGCCCTCCTCCACTATCATGAAGAGTCGGGGATCGACTGCTTCCATGTAGAACCTGATCCTTTCCTTCCAGATAGAAAAATTCAGTTTGGTGCATTCTGGAATCTTTCCTGAATACTTGAGTCCGTCCATTCCTGAGATCTTCTTTCTTCTTGACACTAGACACAAGATCTTACTCAAGGTGCTAACCTTATTGATGAGTAACCTCCCTCTGATACCACTTATAAGTATTTAGTGTCGACCTAATCCACCTATGTGGGGGGGGGAATAGGTGTCGTGCAGTCTTTTGCGGAATTAAAATAATCTGCAAAAATGAACAAACAGAACACAGAAAGCACACAAAGAATTATAGTAGTTCTCCAATTTGGGTACGTCCACTTTCCCCCTTCGACCTATCTCCCACCAAGGGACGACTCGGTCACTTCTTCAACCGGATTGAAATCCAATCCTCACACTAGGAGCAATGCTCCCCTAACTACGGAAGGAACCCTTCCAACAATGGAGATACAACTCCACCTCAACGGGTTGCACCCAACCCTTACAACTAGGAATGAAAATTCCTTTACAACAAAATTTGAATGTAAAAGAAAATACAAACAACGCTTTTGGAGATCCCGATGTCCTTCTTCGTTCGTTGAAGCTTGCTTGAAAATTACGAAGAGTCCACAACCAGATTTCTCTCTTGGAAAGAATCTTATCAAGATCGGCGGCGACAAGTAAATGCGGCGGCGATGCTTTGTAGATCCAAACTTCTTGACGAAGCAAGCTAGGTCTACAAACGATCTCAGTCGGATCAATCGTCTTAACCGATTCGGAATGGAGAACAAGTCTCGTTCTACGAATCAGAAGACAAGAGATCTCAAGAGAGATACGTGAGACGCTCTGCTTGCCTCGGTACTGTCGTCGGAAGATCAGAGAAGCACTGAGATCAACGACGTCGACGAACTTGCGAACGGCTACATGCGATCGGCGGCTTCCGCGATGCGCTAGGTCACGTTCGGCCTCTTTCGTGTTTTTTTGAATGGTTGTCCTCAGAGGTTCAAAATACGCGTATATATATACCAGGAGCCAACCCTAATGACCGTTGTGGGGCCCACAAGGAGAAACCCTAGCCCCGGCCGAAACAGCGCACGGCAAGTTGGTTCGGTCCAGCGAACGAGAAAATTTGCCTAAGGCAAAATCGGCGGGAATCGTTGGTGATTCCCGTCGATGTCGGCGGGAATCACTCACGATTCCCGTCGATTCTGCCTTGGCAGAATCCCTGTTTGAAAACTATCAGCCGGAAGAAGTCGGCGGGAGAGGCTAACTGATTCTCGACGAATCGGCGGGAATCACTAGCGATTCCCGTCGAAGTCGGCGGGAATCACTAGCGATTCCTGTCGAAGTCGGCGGAAATCACTAGCGATTCCCGTCGATTTTGACTTGGAAGAATTTTCTCTTCCTTCCTTTGATGACTTGGTCTTTGACCCATCTTTGCTCCTTCTTCTGCTCTTGATCTACCTTGACCCTGTACTTGAAAATAAGTACACTCCAATAGAGAGAGCACACGTGAGTCAACACACTGATCTACTCAACGAGGGATTACGTTGCACAGACCCGTGTATATTGACCCACTGCACCCTGACATTGGTGTGTACTTAGCATGGAATAGCTGCAAGCACAACTTGATAGAAATGTCAAATACATTGTCCATTCAACTTAGCTTGACTGGAGTCTTCTTCAAATCCAGGTAATTGTGGATACAATACCCAACAGGTGTGATACCATAGTTTTTCTTTTATTATAAATAGATGGGTAGTGGGCTGGTTTTAGACTATTGCATAATTTGGAGAAAGCTATTCCCGGATTCCCGTGATCATCCCACGGTGCCGACTCCGTGGAACCCTAGGTGATGACTCCTAGGTTGGTATCTTCCTCCCCAAGCCTTCCCCTAACGCTAGCCCTCTTTCTCCCCCTCCAGAACACCTTGCCGCCGCTCCCAGCCCCCCGACGTTCAGCCGTAGCAGGGCTGTCCTGAAGCCCAAATTTTCCTATAGAACTAGTGAGCACTGTTTAAAAATGAAATTAACTGTTCATTTATAAAGTTCTCAGCCCCTCCAATGCCTCCGACCAAGGTACTACCCGACCTCTTCCTCCCGCCGACCCGCCCCTCCCTCAAGGCTACAACAAGCAGACCGCCCCACCGGTGCCTTCCTCAGCCACATCCCCTTCCACCATACTCCCCACCGCTGACCTCTGACCACATTTCAGCAGGCCGCCGCCATCCCCACACCTCTCCCTCAACTCCCAGCAGCCACCCCTAACTTCCAGCCGCCCATTCCCTCTCCCCATGACCCCTCTTCTCGTGGATTCACCTCCGTTAGCCTTTCCCCTTTCAGATCAGCCCAGATCTAGAATTTTTCAGCACGGATCCGATCTCATATTGTCGGATGTCCCCCTCCCCCTTTCCGGATCTCTAACTACGTGGCCGGATCAACCAATTTCCGGTCCGATTCCACCATCTACCGCCGAGGACAACCACCAATGCTATTTCCACGCCACCAGTTCCACACTCGATCTCCGTACACACATCTCCGGCTCCGGATTCTTCAGTGCCTTGGACAGCCCACTAATTGGTGAGATTTCGTTTTACTGGATCATTATTTTCAGCATATTTATATTGGATTGGGTATTGTACTTGTTTTGAATATCTTGCATGATAGTTGTTTGTTAGATTATTATTGTGATTTGCAGGGTCTATTCGCCGCACGCTCCTGCTTTGACCCTCTACGCGGAGGAAAGACTAAGCTTACTTCGCTTAATTAAATTATTTTATCTTGTTTTGAATTATTTGCTTGAGTTGTTAAAATTTATTATTCAATTGTGATTTAATCCGTCGGGCTTTGCATAGCATGTAGGGTTAGGTCACCCCTTATCTCGCTGCCTATAGATTCCTCATGCGTCAGGGAGAAGGATGCTAGCTTCCCCGCAGGCAGCCTGGTGCCAGTACATATAGCAACTTTCACTACTTTCCTGCAGAAGAGTGTCCAGAGCCAAAATTTGAATTCTTGTTGATCAAGTTTTGAAAATGATGGCAGATGTAGATCATGATTTTTGGGATAGTAGCAGCAGCAGCAACAAATAATGTTGAGAATGGCGTAGTTTTGACCGATGTACAGATTGAGGTTGTAGCTTTTGTTGAAGAAACTGTAAAATAATGATGCAATGGCTGATCAAGTTTCTGTTGATGCAAATGCTGATCAAGTTTCTATTTCTGAAGTTGAGCAACAATTTCCCAGCGGGAGATTGCTTCTAGAGTTGTTCCAGTGATTACTGGAGTTGTTCCAGAGATTGTTTATGGAGTTGCTCCAGAGATTATATCTGAATCTGTTTCATTGAAGATTTATGAAGTTACTCCAGAGAAGATTTTTGAAGTTCTAGAGCCTAAGAAGAACAAATAAGATTCAGTCTGCACCGAAAATGCTGAAGTAGCACTGCACATTATTGAAGACATAACATGTTCCTAGAAAGAGGTAACTGATGTCTCACCCACATCCTTCCCAGATGTTGGGTGGGCATCTCCCTGTAGAGGTAAAGATGTTCTAATGCAGCTTGAAGATGCAGATGTCATTGGTTCTGACATCATTCTATCTTTGGAAGAAGATTTGACTGTTTCTCCATCTCAACCAGCAGATCCAGAAGTTCCATTCACCTCCACTGCTCCATCAGACATCCATTCAAGCTCCTCCACAAGATATCAGATCTTCTAGATCAAACATGTTCTTAACTTTCTAAAGGAAGAGGGGGAGAGGCAGAGGAAGAGGCCACATAGATACCTGACCAGCTTGGGAAAGATAAGTTGAATATATGTATTGTATTTTAGTTTGTTATTTTCCTGCTGCACATTACACGTAATATGTCACATGTTTAGTGTCCTATATATGTATGCTTGCCCCTGAGTTAGGGCACAATAATATAATTTTTCTCTCGTCGACTTGGTATCAGATCTTTGGCGTCCAGTTCCACTTCTGTCTTGCTCGATCCCACATCCTCTGCGTCTCGGCACTTCCGTCGCTCAATCCCGCTTCCTCTACATCTCGCCTCTTCCTCTACATCTCGCCCCTTCCTCTCCATCCTCGGGCTCCTCCGCCTCTCCTCCAGTGACCTCGGTTCCTCCAGCCTCCCTCACCTAGGGCGTCCTCCAACGACATCGCTTCCTCCACCGCCCTTGCCTCGGGCGTCCTCCAACACTGTCTCCTGCTCCAGTGCTTTCGCTCCTCCGCCTCGCCGTTCGTTCGCCGCAACCGGCGCCTCTCTCTGCCCGTTCTACGGGCGGTCCTTTGTCTTTGACCATTTTGTCCTCCATGACTGCTGCTAGAGACATCGTTGTCACATCCTCCAGTGTCCTCTCTGGTGACGCGATCTAAGGGACACTCGTAGGATGTGATTTCTCCCGTCTCGAGTTTTCTTCTTGCTAGTTGTATTCGGACGGTCATCGATGGGTGATTCCTCCGAGATCTCCTCTTCTCCTCGGATCGTTCCTTCTGGTGATCCTCCTCGGAGCCACGACCAATCTGGCTCCTTAAAGATCACTACTGTTATCTTAGATGACACAAATTATCTTGAGTGGTCCAGGATGACACAACATGCTATTCGCAGTCACCATCTATATGGACATATTGATGGAACCACTGTTGAGCCACCACGTATCGATCCCTCATGGAAAAAATGGGATGCGGACAATTCCTTGGTTGTCTCGTGATTACTTGTCTCTATGTCCCCTCAGGTGTACCACAACTACATGCTTCTGGATTCTGCTCGCAAAATATGGAAAAGGGCCTGACACCTACTCTCAGGCAGGGAGTTCGACGCAGATTTATGAGCTCACTCGCCGTGTTTTGGAGCTGCAGCAGGGAACCGTGTCCGTCTCTGCTTATTACTCTGAGTTCGAATGTCTTTATTAAGAACTGGATTACTTCAACACTTTTACTGCTGCATGCACTGCCGATGCGCGGGCTCTTCAGAAGGATAAAGACCGTTTTCGTGTTCACTTTTTCCTTATGAGGCTAAATATAGAGTTTGATGTTGTTCCCCTGCATGTCCTCCATCGCGAGCCTCTTCCCTCTCTTAGGGAAACCTTCAGTATGCTCCTCAGTGATGAGAATCGTCGCTGCTCTCTTGGTTCTTCTGCAAACCACTCTGTTCTTGCTGGGATTGGTCATGCTCCTCCTTCTTTCTCCTCTCCTATATGCGGCCACTGTGGGAAGAAAAGACATATTAAAGATGTCTGTTTTTGTCTACACCCTCATCTTACTCCCCTGGTCGAGAATCGTCTACCGTCACGCTCCCTTCATTATGATACACCCTTTCCCTTTTATTCCAGAAATACATTGTCCACACCTCGCGCATCTCTCCTCGCATCTTTGGTTTTGTTTGCTTTGTTCATGTCCATACTCCTCATCATGATAAATTGGACGCTTGTTCTTTTTAATGTATTTTTGTTGGCTACTTCCCTACCACCAATGGTTATCAATGTTATCACCCACCTATACGTCGCTTCTACTGCACTGTTGATGTTACTTTTTGTGAGGGAGAGTCGTATTTTGGTCCTTGTCAGTGGGAGATGAGCAGTAATATTGACGGGACCTTCGACTCTCCTCTTCAGATTATTGTTTCTCCTCATATTCCTCCCAACACTACTTCTATTCCTCCTACTTCTATTCCTCTTATATTATATATATATTCTCGCAGACCCCATATCGCTGAGAAAGTACCGCCCATGGATGTCCCACCAGTGTCGGTGCCCGCTTCTGCTCCAGAGTCGAATGATGACCTTCATGTTCTCCTTGCTCTTCTTAAAGGTAATAGTGGTGACACTAAACACCCCACTGCCAATTACATTTCTTATCATCACCTCTCTCATGCTCACAGAGCTTTTATCTCATCTCTTTCCTCTATTGTGAGTCCTAAGACTTGACAGGAGGCTTTCAGATACCTGAGTGGAAATAGGCTATGGAAGAAAAGATGTTTGCTTTAGAAAAAATGGAACATAGCAACTTGCGAGTCTTCCCCCTAGGAAGCGAATAGTTGGATCACGCTGGATCTTCTCTATTAAGCAGAAGAATCAATATGGGGTAGTGGAGCGATATAAATCGTGCTTGGTCGCTCAAGGGTATACCCAAACCCAAGGAATTGACTACCAAGAAACATTTGCCCTCATTGCAAAGATGAATTATATTCGTGTGATCCTCTCTTGTGCTGCATGTCTTGGGTGAGAGTTACAACAACTTTATATTTAAAATACCTTCTTGCATGGTGATCTTGAAGAAGAAGTGTACATGAATATCCCACCTGGCTTTACCGGAAAGATCCGGCATCTGGAAAAATTCTTGTATGGCCTGAAACAATTCCCTAGAGTCTGGCTTGGACGATTTAACAAAACCATACTACAACTAGGTTATACTCAAGGACGGGCTCATCATACTCTTTTTATCATGAGAGGAACTCGAATATCAATACTCATTGTATACGTGGATGACATCATCATTACATAAGATGACCTGGAGGAAAATTGTGCACTTGAAAGAACAATTGGGCAAAGAATTTGAAATCAAAGATCTGAGAAATTTGAAATACTTTTTGGGGATTGAAGTAGTAAGGTCTCGTCGGGGGATATTCATCTCTCAGAGAAAGTATACACTTGATCTTTTGGAGGAAACTGATATGCTTGTGTGTGCTCCCGTGGATACACCTATTGAGGCTATTCACAAGATTGATGCTGATACCAGAGGAGAGAAAGTTGGCGTATCAAAGTACCAACGATTGGTTGAGAGACTCATATACTTATCTCATGCTCGCCCTGATATTACGTATGTCGTGGATGTGCTAAGTAGATTTATGCACGCTCCCACAATTCGCCATCACCAAGCTGCATATCGGGTTTTGAGATACCTCAAGAAGTCTGCAGGACATGAGATTATGTTCTCTACAAAACAACCTTTTAAAATTGAATTGTTTACAAATGCTGCTTGGGCTTTTAACCAAGATGCTATAAAATCTACTACTGAGTATTGCTCATTTGTGGGTGGAAATCTCATATCTTGGAAGAGCAAGAAATAAAATGTTGTTTCTCGCTCAAATGCCGAAGCAGAGTATAGGGCTATGCCACAAGGAGTATGTGAGGGGTTGTGGTTGAAGACAATTCTCTAGAATATGGGACTCCAGGTGAACAAACATGTTACAATCTATTGCGACAACAAAACTACCATCAATATTGCTTACAATCCAGTTCAACATGATTGGACAAAACATGTTGAAGTGGACAGACATTTTATCATTGATCACCTCGACAAGAAAAATATATGTATACTTTTCATGATTTCACGTGATCAACTGACCGACGTCTTCACCAAAAGATTAAGCTATGACAATTTCATGGATGATACAGTCAAGTTGGGAATGATTGATATATATTGCCAACTTGAGGGGGGAGAGTTGAATATATGTATTGTATTTTAGTTTGTTATTTTCCCGCTGCACGTTACATGTGATATGTCACGTGTTTAGTATCCTATATATGTATGCTTGCCCTTGAGTTAGGGCACAATAATATATTTTTTCTCCCGTCGACTAGCTACTCCAAGGCTGATAAAAAAGCTTACAGGTAGATAAAGTTTTTTCAAAGCTGAGCCTAAATTACTTATGATGCCTAATTTTTTTTTCCAGAGAGTCAAGCCAATCCTAGCAAGAAAATAGCGTCAAGTGCAGGCTATTTTGGCTAAAATAGACGAAGAAAGGGGACTTGAAGAAGAAGAAGAGAATGCAAGGATTCATCAAGAAATGTGAATAAATTCTTACACTCTGAAAATGTGCAAAATGAAAGATAAACTCATAAATCCTCACGAAAAAAGATTATTGGATGTGAGTGCCTACATGGAAAAATTTTCATTAAATACAAAAAATCTAAATTTGAAGGTCCCACTTTTGTAAAGCCTAATGAGACTCTACTTGAAGAGTGATACTTTTCCTGAGCCTCTTAGTCCTAAACCCAATTCACAATTCCCAAGAAATTTACAGATACTTTGACGAAAGAGGAGTAGATTGTCATGGGCAAACATATTGTCAAGCCATGCCAGGGACTTAGTTGGTTACTATTAAGAAAATGATTGCTGAAGTTAACCGGAGTTATACCCTAAGTGAAGTATGTGTTAATGGCCATAATGATTTGTGAAAACTGGAAAACATCATGAAGTCTTTGAAAAAAAATCCAGATAAAACAAGGAAAGATACATTGGTTTTGTGACTCTCACACAGGAGAAGCTTCTTGATGCTCAGAATGTTTTCCTTGCATTCAAGTTAGCAAAAATTTAAAGAACTAAACTCCTTCTGGCCCTGCAGTGTTGTTTTTCTTTGTGTTGTATTTTCTTTATTCTGATTCAATGTAAACTTGTAAGGACTGCTTTGGCTTGAATTGAACTTCTCCTTTTTTCCCAAGTTTTGACCTTGTGTCTTCTCTGATTTTTTTCTTCTTTATATCACTTTTATTCTATGTAAAATATGGTATATTAAATAAAGGGACATTGTGAGAAAACTCCTTGATTTGATTCACCAAATAATTCTTAAAGTGATCTAGGATAAGCCTTATTCGTTCATAGAAGGACTTTGTTTCTTATCTTTGCTATGCATGCCAAAGGACTTGGCCAAAATTTAGAAAATGATACAAAATCGTCGATTTCAAAAAGCTTACGTCGAATTGCATTCAACGTACAACTCAATCTTCACCGAATTCCTCTCAAAGAATGAAGCAATGCCTAAGGCAGGTATAACAAGACTTTCGTCGAATTATACTCATAGCATGGTGGCACTGTGATGGAGATTGACGATTTTTGGGCCATCAGATAGACGATCGGAGACCGTGATCGTGACCGGCTCGATTTTTCATAATTGTATGTATTTTTTTTATTTTTTCTGACGTGTATTTTGAGAGTTGGTTGATTTATTCATCGGGCGATCGTAGCCGTCGAATAATGTCAACCTAATTCCTCCCTTTTATATTCCCCCACAACTGCAGGAATGAATCGTCGAGAGATTGGGTTTTTGCGAAAACTGCTCGGTCTAGGAGGTGCTGACACAGCGAGCCTCTGCCGCCGCCGCTGGTGCCGACGCCAGCCCCTCCACCAACCACCTCCGCCCTCCTGTGAGCCTTCTGCGCCTTCCTCCGTTGTTCTAGGCGCAAACCGCTGTTTCCCCAGCCTTCTCCAGCTGCTGCTTCCTCTTCCCAGCACAACCGCCGGCCTCCCCTCCCTTCCCCTGCATACAGCCTCCTCCCCAATCCCCTAGCAGTCTCCATCCCCCCTTCTTCCCCTGTACAACCCTCCTCTAGTCCCCGTTCGGCCTCCATCCTCCCCACAGCTACTCCCCGCTGCAGATCCCTGCATTCCAGCCCCTTCCCAGCCTCCCAACACCTCTCCACATCATTCTCAACCTTCTTCGCCACAACATTCATCCTTCCAGCCTCTACCCGCTGTCAAACCCCGGTGTCCAGGCCCTACCCGCTGTCAAACCCCGCTGCCCAGTCCCTCCTCACTGTCAAAATCTGCTGTCCAGCCCTTTTTCAGTGACTAATCCCCTCCCAATCACCCTCCTGGAGCACCACTAGCCCTCCTCTTCCATTTCCACAGCGATATCCCCTCTGTGTACCCACTTCAGTGCTACCCCAACACCAAATCTGCATTTTCCCTGCCTCCAACGACCCTCCCAGTCCACCAAACAGCCACCGCCCCAGTTTGAAACCCTCCACACAGTAGTATTCTCATTTCCGGATAGCCACCACCTCCACCGACATCCATTACTTGGCGAGCTTTTACTTTCTAGTGTTAATTTCTTCGCATTGTATGGATAACTTGTATTATTAGTAATACTTGGCTTGAATTGATTTGATTTCTGTATCTCTTTATTGACATTCAAAAACTATTCACTTCTCATTTTAATTTCAGTGAATTTTCAATTAACTTGTAATTGTATACTGCTTACTTTCATTGCAATATTTGTAATCAATTGTGATTCTTGCACAAGTTTTTGAAATTAAATTGTTTAATTAATTGTGCGTCGGAAAATACTTGCATGATTGAGTCATTGCATGTGCATCGCTTTAGGGTTATTCTCCGTTAGTTCATTGAATAGTGTGTTGGTGTTTATCTGCATATTCATCATATGGTTCATCTTCGGCCCATCACGCATTCATCGCGTGCTCACATGTATTGCATTTAGGGTTAGGGCATCGTAAGTCCACATCTTATAGATTCATCATGTGTCACAGTGCTAAGGGAAAAGGAAGATTTGTGTCATTTTCTACTTCAACTAATTCAAAGCAAGTCATATATCTATTCAAAGCATGACTATTTTCAATTCAGAGCACAACTTAGCATATTTAGAATATAGAAAGAATGTGCTTGTATTAGTAGCCCATGTCAAATTATATTCAACGTTTAAATAATAATAATAAGAAGCCAGAAGTCGAATTGAAGTTGCTTCTCAGAGCACATTGGTGCGCATATAACATTTTTATCAAGAAACGCAACCTTGCGTCGATTTCCATTCAACGCATGAAGAACTCCTCAACAAGTTTATTTCAAAGCATATGAAGTCGTTAGTTGAATTGTATTTAACTAACAAGTAAATAATATTTATATAGAAGATTTTAGAGCTTCCAAATACGACGACGAGTTGATTTTGACTATCATGATGAGAAAAGGATTCTAGCAGTTAAGCTTTCCTTTCTAGTTTATTATCGGAATTAGCTGATTAAGGAAAAGATTTTTGCTTTGAAGAACATGTTGTTTTCTAAAGATACAGATATGAAAGCCTTCTCTTTGTCCTCATTCTGAAGAAGCTGTTTTAATCAACTTATAAAAGCATAAGGATGGGGACATAAAGCCTTAACGATCGATTGTGAAATGTGAATTCTACTCATCTCTTATTTTATCAAAAAATTCTTCATCTTCCTCCTGCTGCTGCTCTTTCAAGAATTCTGTTTTGTTTCTTCCTTAGAAAACAAGAAGAGATTACAAACTATATATTCCACATAAAAGCTAAATTCCTGAAGCAGTTTGAACTTGATGAAGATAGTTTTACATTGTGAAAAAGTGCATAATTTAATTCAACACCAACTCTACTGAGTTTTGAGAATTTTTTTCAAAGGATTCAATTATGGTTCTGAGAGTCTTCTTATCAAAAGACTCATATTTTGGTTCTGAGAGTCTCCTTATAAATAGACTCATGACTGGTTGTGAGAGTGTTTTTATCAAAAGACTCAGACCTTATGTTAGACAGTGGATTCCTAGCTATGGTAGAAGAGAGGAGTACCCAGTTTTAAGGGAACCTCTATTAAATTTATGTCTCTTCCAGATTAATTGCTCTTTAACTTTAATTTTCTTTCCTGCCTTTACTTATTTATTCTGTATTAATCTGTGGATGTGCTGTGAATGTGATTAAGTCTGCACAAAATTTTAATTATTCTATTCACCCCCTCTAAATTAGTTTGTGTTAATATTCTCATTCTATTCCGCATTTTCAGTAATTTAGTAGGAAACTTTATCTTTGATTAACATTGTTCTTCCACTCAGAAATTATTGCCCTTGGTTTGCAAAATTAATTAATCAAGTTGTTCATGATTTTATTATACTTATTTGTCCATTTTGTGTCTAAAGTCGCCAAAAAGAAGTTAAACGTGCAGTAAGTAAAGCAAGAGGTCAAACTTATGAGAAATTTTATAAGCGACTAGATATCAAAGATAGAGAGCGTGAGATATATAAAATTGTTCGAGCTAGAGAAAAAAAACAAGAGATTTAAATCAAGTAAAATGCATAACGGACGAAACAAATATAGTTTTGACGAATGATGTGGATATTAAATAATGATGAAAAAGATACTTTTATCAACTCTATAATGAAACAAAAGACAATAAATTAAACTTAAAAGAGTTAAGTAAATCAGAGGAGTATAAAAACATAACGTTTCATCGTAAAATTCAAGTATCAGAGGTAAATGATGCTCTACAGAAGATGAAAAATGTAAAGGCGGTTGGGCAATACGATATACCTATCAAAGTATGAAAATGTCTAGGGAATGATGAAATTTTGTGGCTTTTATGTTTTTTCAATAAAATACTGAAGTCAACCAGACCAATGAAGAGAAATTATTTTGGTACCTTTGTATAAGAACAAAAGATATATACGAAATTGTGTTAATTACAGAAGAATTAAATTAATGAGTCATACCATGAAACTATGAGAACGAGTAATAGAAAGATGAGTAAGACGAGAGACTAATATCTTGGAGAATCAATTTGGATTCATGTCAGAGCGGTCGACCATGGAAGCTATACATCTCTTGAGGAGACTCATTGACAATTATCGTGAAAGAAAACAAGATTTGTAATTTTGTATACGCTATTTATCGATCTTGAGAAGGCTTATAATAGCGTTCCAAGAAAGATCATATGGAGAGTCTTAGAAAAGAAAGTGGAAATGTATCATATATTGACATAATCAAATATATGTATACAAATTCGATGACAAGGGCGAGGACATCTGGTAGATTAACACAGGAATTCCCTATCACTGTTGGCTATGAAGCACCGACACTTCAAAATGCCCAGCGTGTCGGTGTCGGACTCTCCGACACTCGTCCGACTCTCCGACACTCTCCGACACTCGTGTCGGAAGTCCGACACGCTGGCTCATGCGAGACTCGCATGTCCCGTTCAATCGGACACACGTGTCCTTCTCAATCAGACATGCGTGTCCCTCTCAATCGGATACGCATGCCCCTCTCAATCGGACACGCGTGCACCTCTCAATCGGACACGCGTGTCCTTAAGGTAGCTACTCACGGTGAGGCGGGATGTAATTGTCTTAAAAGTGTAATTTTTGTGAAAAAAGTTTTATGAGTTCATATACAAGAGTGAAAGCATATTTGTTAATCATTGGTGGAAAAGAAATTGGAAAGTGTGTAAAAGTCTTGAGGAGTGATCTATTTGAGTTGAAGAAACTATAAGAAGAGGTAATGTATTAATGTTCTATCATTTTTTGACTTTAGGTTAAATTTTGCATGTGAATATTTGATAAGTAATATTTAAACATATCTTAGTTTCTTTGAATATTTGTTATTTATTCATTTTTAATTTTTTGTTAAATGTTTTAGGATTTTCATAATTTTAAAATAATAAATATTTAATGTACGTGTCCCAGCGTGTCAAAATATAATATTTTTTGAGAATTTACGAGTCGCGTGTCGTGTCGTATCGCGTGTCGGTGTTGGTGCAACATAGACTGTTGGCTTACATCAAGGTTTAACTTTAAACTCTTATCTCTTTACCCTTATCTTAGATGACCTCACCGGGCATATCCAACAAGCAATACCTTGATGTTTATTGTTTGTAGATGGTATTGTTTTGGTCAATGAGACATGTGAGGGTGTAAACACAAAACTTGAATCTTGGCGAGACACTTTAAAAAAGAAGGGTTTAGGTTGAGCAAGGCAAAGACGGAGTATGTGAAGCTTAAATTTAGCAGTTCAAGACGGACAGATGACTTCGTTATTATGTTGGGTGATCAAGATATTTCTCGTTGCGAGTGTTTTAAATATTTTGGATCAATAGTTCAAAAAGATAGAGGTATTGATAATGATATGAAACATAGAATCCAAGCGGGTTGGTTGAAGTGGAGAGGTGCGTTAGGGATCTTATGTGATCGTAAAGTTCCATTAAAACTTAAAGGCAAGTTTTACCGTACTGCAATTAGACCAACGATTCTCTATGGTTCTGAGTGTTGGGCAGTGAATTGTGTACATGAGCAAAAAATGGGAGTTGCGGAGATGAGAATGCTTAAGTGGATGCGTGGACACACGAGATTGGATAAAATTAAGAATGAATGTATCAGGGATAAGACAGGAATAGCACCAATTGCAGAGAAGATACGAGAAGCTCGACTAAGATGTTTTGGACAAGTACAAAGGGGGCCACTAGAGGCACCTGCTAGGTGTTGTGAGAGTCTAGTCACCAGGCATGTTAAATGAGGGAGGGGTAGACCAATAAAGACTTGGAATGAAACTATAAAGAAAGACATGATGTACTTAGGCATTAGTGAGATTATGACTAAAGATAAGGCATAATGGCGACAAAGGATCCATATAGCCGACCCCACTATAGTGGGATAAAGGCTTGAGTGTTGTTATTGTATTTTTCCATTTTGTTTTCTATCGTTACAGATTTCAATCACACACTCACATGGCATATTCATTTTTACCCTTCTTTTGCACGTGCTGAACCCCTCTATTTTCTTGTCCAATTTATTAAAGGTGTTTTTTAAAGGCTTTGAATTGGTGTCATTTTAGTTATGATAATTGTTACATCTGATTACTAATATGAACTAAACTTCTAAGGTTGTGAAACTGCAGATGCACCAATTGTGAAAGGATTTATTGTACTACTAATGACGCTTGTATTGATTTTTCTTTGAAAGTACATAATAGAGGCTAACTTAAAATGCTGACATTTTCTTTCCTACTGGTTGATTTGTCAGGCGGTCATAATAATTTATTGTTCGCTTGGTTGTTCATGTATATCCTTATTCTACCTTTACTTTGGGCCTATTGGTTGGAAAAACATATTCAATCTCCACGTTTCTGCTGATGAGATTTTTACCCCAACTTAAACAAAATTGATGGTATGTGGTCATGGGCCTGATAGTTCGTGTTTTGTTTAAGGTTTCATTCCCGCATCTCAATTCCATTGGTTAATCAGAGGAATTTGTGCTTCTGTATCATTAATTACATTCAATATTTAATTTTTATGGAATTCAGTTGGCTAAATTAAGAAATTCTAAGGAGTTCTTCCTCTAAGAAAGATCTTCTTTCAGAATGTTCAGATTTGGATTCCGGAATGTTTTGGTATAAGCTGGTCAACAAAATATTTCTCTATGACATTCACATGCAATTATAAGAAGCCTATTCTCACTTGCATTTACTTCGGTAGTGTCTTCCAATTCAAGTATCAGTGTTGCAAGGTATGTTCTTGCATTTTCTCTGGGCTTTTCCTAATGTCCAGAACTTGTATATTCAAAAGGACTTGAGTGTAATGTGATAGATCGTTTACTCATTTGGTCATAGTTATTTTTATATTACTTAAGTTACAAAGAGTGCTTAAGAAAGTGTGTATGTTTGCACTTTGGGTAGAGGTAGTAAATGTATGGTTGCAGTGTTGGCAGGTGATCATTATGATTAAGGGTACGTTAGAGAGGGAGGTGGCATTTCGGTGAGGCAGCCAACGACACCGGCGATTGCCATCGGTGAGAGGGAACTGGGGTCGGATACAGAAAGATTTCTCCGTTCGTAGGGGCCGGCGGTTGGAAATGGTGGGGAAGGCGGAAAAACAAACCGAAACTATGCTGGCGGTGGCGTTCACTCCAATTGCACTGGAAGCCCGACGCTGCCCCAAACAGAGCTTATAAGTCAGATGGAACCACTGTTGTCCAATGGATCAACTAATATAATGAATTGTGCAAGACAAAAGTTTGAGATTTGAAATTCGATGGATGTGGATGGATTGTAAGTGGATCACTTGTGTGTCTTCTTGAATTATTTGTATTCTATTAGGTGGATCTCTAGAGAAAATCACTTAAATGAAGCAGAGGAGCGGTTCAATTTATGTACTAAAGCATATTTAAAAAACCATACTTTTACATATTTAGATTAAAGTTTACATGATTATAGAGAATCCTTCCACTTGGAGGACGATGCTTTCCAGTGGACCCAGTGGTTCCTATGGGGAAGAAATTATGTGTTATGGGTGGAGTTTGTTGATGGCTTCACTGCTCGATTCGGGCCTTTGGAGTTCGAGGATTTTGAGGCTCTCTTGCAAAAACTACGTCAGAAGGGTTCTGTGACGGAGTACAGGACCGATTTCGAGAGGTTGGCGAACAGGGTACACTGGGAGGAGAAAACGCTCCTCAGTTGTTTTGTGTCGGGACTAAAGGAGAACTTACGCGATGAGGTGCAGACCTACATGCCTCGTAGCCTGAACCACGCGATCAGCTTGGTGCGCATTCAAGAGGAACGGTTCAACAGGCAGCGAGCTCGCAACACAGTGAAACCGACTTCTACGCCGGCCACAGCAAGGAAGGATCCGCCAGTGGGTGGACGACCGACAGTGACACGGCTGTCATGGAGTGAGTTACAAGCACGAGAGGAAAAATGACTCTGTTTCAACTGTGATGAGAAGTTTACAGCGGGACACAAATGTCAGAAGGTCCAGGTCTTTATGTTACAACATGAGGTGGATGACGAGTTGAGCCCAGAGGAGTAGGATCTCGGCGGCGACTTGGACCTGACCGAGCTAGGGGTCTCTCTTCATGATATGGAGGGGTGTAACCCCCCTCTGCTCACTATGCGGCTAGCGGGACGACCCCGACAGGAGAATGTGACCATTCTGGTGGACAGCGGGAGTACGTACAATTTCATCCATCCAGATGTGGCACAGAAGGTTGGACATTCGATTGACACTGGGGCTGCCTTCCAGGTTATGGTGGTCGATGAAAGCAAATTGCAGTGCCAGGGCGTGCTGAAGGGAGTGGAGGTTCGGATCTAGGACTACATCGGGCGGACAGATGTCTATCTTTTACCCATTCGGGGTTCAGACATGGTGTTGGGAGTTCAGTGGCTGCAACAGTTGAGGAGGGTCACCTTTGATTGGGACCAGATGACAATGGAGTTCTTGTAGAGTGGGAAACAGTTCTGTTTGCGGGGTCTCACCTCTTTGTCAGTCAAGAAAATTTCTCTCTGTAGTCTCCAGCAGCTCGAGGAGGCGGGAAGTTTGATGGCAATGCTTTTGGGGGTGAGGACAGATGAGGCCGGGTCAGTTGAAGTGCCTATGCAGATGCAGGCTCTGGTTGAGCAGTACGCCGACATTTTTCAGGAGCCCCGTACGCTTCCGCCTTCACGATTTCGAGATCATCAGATTGTCCTCAAGACAGGGACGGAGCCTCCCAATATCCGACCCTACCGGTACCCGCACATGCAGAAGGCCGAGATTGAGCGCAACGTACGGGAGATGCTCGATGCGGGCATCATACGGCCGAGCACGAGCTCCTTTTCGGCTCCGATCATTCTCGTCAAGAAAAAGGATGGGTCCTGGCGGTTTTGTGTGGATTACCGCGCCCTGAACAGTGCCACACTGAAGGATAAATTCCCGATCCCATTGATTGAGGAACTGTTGGACGAGTTACATGGGGCGACACGATTCACCAAGCTTGATTTACGGTCCGGATATTACCAGATCCTCATGAAGGAGGAAGACATCCACAAGACAACATTCAGGACGCATGACGGTCATTATGAATTTTTGTTGATGGCCGACGGGTTGACGGGTGGACCGTCCACCTTCCAGGCGAATATGAACGAGATTTTCAGGGACCTGCTTCGTCACTTCGTGCTCATCTTCTTCGATGATATCCTTATTTACAGTGCTACTTGGGAGGACCACTTGCGCCATGTTGATCAGGTTTTCTCCATTTTACGCCAGCACCAGTTGTATGCTAAGAGATCGAAGTGTTCGTTCGGTCAATAGGAAGTGGAGTATCTGGGGCACTTGGTCTCGGCCGCAGGGGTGAAAGCCGATCCTCGGAAGATTGAGAGCATGGTCTTTTAGCCGCGGCCCCAGACCATTCGGGCTCTGCGGGGCTTCTTGGGCCTCACCAACTACTATCAGCGGGTCGTGCGTGATTACGGGAAGATTGCCAGGCCATTGACACAGCTGTTACAGAAGGACGCTTTTTCTTGGCAGGATGAGGCTGAGGCAGCTTTTCAGGCACTCAAGCGGGCTGTGACAACGACTCCAGTCTTAGCACTCCCGAATTTCACCAAGGAGTTCGTCGTGGAGACGGACGCCTCAGGGGTGGGGTTGGGTGCCGTGTTGATGCAGGAGGGGTGACCGATTGCCTTTTACAGCAAGGCATTGGCTACAAGGACGTTGGGATTATCGACCTATGAGAAAGAGATGCTGACCGTCATCTATGTCGTGGCCCTCTGGCGACCGTATCTGCTGGGACGTCATTTCAAGATCAGGACAGATCATCAGAGCCTGAAACACTTCTTGGAACAGCGGGTTTCCTCCCCCCTCCAACAGAAGTGGGTCACCAAGCTTTTGGGGTACGACTACGAGATCGTTTACCGACAAGGGAAGGACAATCAGGTTGCTGATGCCTTGTCTCGCTTGCCAGAGGGCGCTCTAGCCCACATTTCTGCGCCCCAGTTGGATGCTATCGATGAGATTCAGGAGGAGGTCCAACGGGACCCCGAGCTGCAGGCTATTGTGCAGGATCTACGGCAGACGCGTGAGGCAGCTCCAGGCTATCATCTACAAAATGATCGGCTATACTATCGGGGTCGGGTGGTCATACCCTCTCAGTCGGCTTGGAGGACGGTCATGATGCATGAGTTCCACTCGTCCCCGACAGGCGGCCACGCCGATGTTCTCCGCACTCTTCAGTGGGCAAGGGCCAATGTATTTTGGAAGGGCATGCGCCGGGATATCCAATTATTTGTTCAGCAGTGTGATGTGTGCCAACGGCAGAAGTACGAGACCACCTCCCCAGTTGGGATACTTACGCCCTTGGAGATTCCGCACCAGATTTGGGATACAGTGTCCATGGATTTCATTGATGGCTTGCCTCGGTCTAAGGGCAAGACGATCATTTTGGTAGTGGTTGATAAGTTGTCCAAATACGGACATTTCCTCTCCCTGATCCATCCCTATACCGGTGAGTCGGTGGCTGCTCTTTTCGCTCGCGAGATTGTTCGGCTTCATGGCATTCCTCGGGCAATCATCTCAGATCGCGATCCCACCTTTATTGGCAACTTTTGGAGGGCGCTCTTCCGTTTACAAGGGACCACTCTGCGCTTCAGCACGGCTCACCACCCGCAGACAGACGGCCAGACGGAGGTATTGAATCTGGGCATCGAGACCTACCTCTGATGCTTTGTCATGGACGAGCCACACACTTAGACGAGTTGGTTGCATTGGGCTGAATACTGCTTCAACACTTCCTATCATTCGGCCAGCAAGCTGACTCCCTTTGAGGTGGTTACGGGCATCCGCCTCCTTCTCTGAGTAGTTATGAGCCTGGTGGTACGGTAGTCGCAGCAGTTGACCGAGCACTCCGTGATCGTGACCGCACACTCGCTACCTTGCGCGAGAATCTTCGGATGACACAGGATCGTATGAAGGCACAGACAAACAGACATCGCACGGAGCGGGAATTTCAGGTGGGGGATGAGGTTTTTCTCAAGCTCCGCTCCTATCGGCAGTTGTACGTCGCTCAGCGGACGAATCAGAAGTTGGCACCCCGTTATTATGGTCCATTTCGGATCACCCGACGGGTGGGACCAGTTGCTTATACATTGTCGTTGCCCGAGGGGTCCAGGATACACCCCACTTTTCACGTCTCCTTGTTGAAGCGGAAGATTGGCGACACTGTCCAAGTCAGCCCTTGTTTGCCCGAAGCTACTACCGAGGGCGATCTGCGCCCGATTCCTGAAGATGTACTTGTGATCAAGTGGAAGCGCCGAGGCACGACGTACTGTCCTGAGTTATTGGTCAAGTAGAAGGATTTGGCCGCCGAGCACAACACTTGGGTGGATTTGCTAGAGTTTCGGGAGCTTTACCCCGATTACCACCTTGGGGACAAGCTGGTTTTTGATGGGGAGGGGAATGTTATGCCCCCGGACGAGGCCCGACTATTTGGTCGGCAATACAGACGGCGACAGAGGCGTGACGGAGGCGACAACGGGGCTGAACCAATTGGTTCAGCCCCCTCTTCATAAGGATCGGCCCAAGGGGGGCTGAACCAAGTGGGTTCAGCCCCCATTGGGGCCGGCCGACCCCCCTTGGCCGGCCACCCCGGGGTCCGGGTATAAGTACACCAGACCCCCCTCTTTGGATGGCATGCAAGTATTATTTCAGGTATTTCCCTTCCCTCAACCCTAATTTCTCTAGCCGTCTTAGATCTCTCTCTCTATTCTCCTTCTTCTTCCTATCAGTCGATCTCAATGTGTTTTCTATAGTCGTGTTGCACTGGGTTGTGAGCAATGTTGATGGCAGCCTTGTTATCACAATATAGTCTGATAGGCTTTCTTCTCTTAAGACCAAGATCTTTCAGGATGGTTAAGATCCATAGCCCTTCACAGATCCCACGAGCCATAGCCCTGAATTCTGCCTCAGCACTGGATCTAGCAACCACATGCTGTTTTTTTGCTTCTCCAGGTAACTAAATTTCCACCCACCATAGTGCAATATCCTGATGTGGACCGTCGATCAGAAAATGGGATGCCTTTCCTAGGTGAGAACTTGAGGTATCTGAGAACACAATGAACTGCATCAACATGACGAGCCTTTGAAGAGTGCATAAATTGGCTAAGCACTCCCACATCATAGGAGATATCTGGGCGAGTATGCGACAAGTAGATTAGTTTTCCTACAAGCCTCTGAAAGCTAGGAATGTCTTCAAACGTTTCACCTTCATCTCTTCCAAGTTTGTGGTTAGCTTCAATTGAGGTGTCAGCCGGTCTACACCCACTCATCCCTGGGCTTCAAGGAGATCAAATATATATTTTCTTTGTGATATGAAAATCTCATATTTTGACCTTGCAACCTCAATACCTTAATAATATTTGAGGTTCCCCAAATCTTTCACTTCAAATTCTTTCATCAATCTCCCTTTCAGAGTCTAGATCTCATCCTGATCATCTTCTGTTATTATGATGTGATTCACATAAATTATTAGAGCTGTTAACTTCCCTTTATTGTTTTTGATGAAAAGGGTATGATCCGCATTACTCTGAAGATACCCGAAGCCTGTCATGACCTTGTGGAATCTTCCAAACCAAGTTTTGGGAGATTGTTTCAGGCCATATAGCGTCTTCTTTAGCTTGCACACTTTCCCTTCTAATCCACTAGGGGAGAGGCCAAGAGGTAGAGTCATGTATACCTCTTATTCCAGGTCACCATGAAGGAATGCATTCTTCACATCCAGTTGGTTGAGATCCCATCCCTTGCAGG
Organism: Platanthera zijinensis; assembly: GCA_039513925.1. Lineage (NCBI taxonomy): Eukaryota > Viridiplantae > Streptophyta > Magnoliopsida > Asparagales > Orchidaceae > Platanthera > Platanthera zijinensis. The sequence continues at coordinate 141,809,798 of CM077090.1, forward strand.
CAACACACGACAGGAGAACCCTTATAGAATTCATCTGCGCGACTGAGGCGATGGTTTCTTGGTAATCAATTCCCGCCGTCTGAGTGTACCCTCTTGCAACTAACCTTGCCTTGTATCTCTCTACGACACCCAAGGTGTTATGTTTGACAGAAAACACCAATTTGTATCCCACAACCTTCTTTCATTTAGGCAGCTGTACCAGGTCCCATGTGTGATTTTTGTCAAGGGCATGCATTTCTTCAAGCATAGCCGACTTCCACCTATCGTCAGAAAGTGCATCCCGTCACGAGGTTTGGATATAAGTAGAAGACAAAGAAGAGACAAAGGCTGTATGAGAAGCCGTTAGAGACGAGTAAAAGACAAATTGATATAAGGGATGTTGTGTAGAGGTACCTTCACTTTGATTAATGGACCCTGACAATGGGTCAGATGGTTGCGGAATCAACGCATACACAAAGAGCACTAATGGCATGGTTTGGGCAAAGACCATGGTGTACGACGACATGACTTGTGAAGGTGACAGTGATAGCTATCAATGATGTGTGGGGTCATACATGTTGCATATGGAACCACCTTCGATACAAAATTTGGAAGAGGTGTGGATTGGTCACTCGAGGGATAGATGCTGTCTGGAGGTGTGGGGGAGTTGCTTTAATATAAGTGTTGATTTTGCATGGACCAGGGTGTGTTAGATTGAGTGGGTGTGAGTGTGAATGAGATTGATAATGATGTCTGAAATGGGGAGGGTGGAGCATGCCTTTTGAAATAAGAGTTCGGTACAGGCATGAAGTGGATCTCACACGCCATCTTCTTCGTGCGTTCATGGCATGTCAAAGGATGCGAGAGACTTGCATGCAGCTTGTCTAAAAGTTTTGCTGGTGTATCATGTTCGGTCATGTTGTAAGCATATGGGTTGTTAATAGAGGGGCTATTGGCAATGGTGATTTTGATAGGGGTTGCACATGAAGGTGGCCAAATACTGGAAGCCGAAAGTGATGGCGAGTGAAGAGACAGGTTCGGCCGATTGTTTGATTCATGAAACTTGTACTGGAAGTAACACTGAATCACGGAGATGGGTGTACTGATCGAGAAACATGTTCTTGTCCAAAAGGATACACTCAAGGGTTGGATCCTTCCCACCCAACACTGTCAATTCCAAAGATTGAGATATCTTCATTTCTACACCATGAACTCTTTATATAGAGAGATGGAGGCATGCGTTACAAGAAACATTACTCAACTAATACTTACATATTAAGGATAAAGATAAATAAATGAACCTTCTATGGATCTCTTCATGTTAGGTGGTAGCATCCATGGAAGCGTTACATTCGCAAGAATGTTGTTATGGGCCTAGGCCTTGATGTTGTTGGAGGTGGCCATAGAGGCGGAGATACAAGGGGAGTTGAGCTCAACCTGCAGAGAATGCGAGAGATGAAGAAGGGAAGCCATGCTCAACCCTAACCCTAGAAATGGGAGGACAAGATAAGATCTCAAGAGAGGAATATAACTTTTGGTTAATTTCATTCATAACTCAAACATGACCCAAGGGTCTATATATATATATGTGTGTGTGTGTGTGTATACATGTATATATGTATATATATATGACTACATTGACACGAGTACTAAAATATTAAATAAAAGAGAGCACTAAAATATTAATACTCGATCGACTCGATACAAATCGACTCCTACTACTCAAATAGACGAAGACTCATAATAATATCTGAGGACGTGGAACCCCTAACATCCCACCCGTCCTTCAAAGTGAGCTTGTTCTGAAGCTTTAGCGAAGCACGAATGGTGTGATCATTTGACTCATTAATCTCCCGTAAAAAGGGGGCCCCCAAACAAGGCGTGAGACTTGCTGCGCGTTTTAAAGATTTTTGGGAGTTTTGAACTCATGGAGGCCAATTTTGGTGGATCTGCAAGATATACTAGTAGGGGGAGGAAAAATCTGCCTCCCCCCTGGCCCCTTTTAGGGGGAGGGTGCGGCGAGTTGACCGACACCCGCCCCGGCTTGCTAGGTGTGAGGTGGGAGCAGCGGGACCGGCTGGAGGCCAGGGTCTCACCCCCTGCACCCTAGACCTGTGCGGGGCGGGACCGGCTGGAGGCCGGGGTCTCTCCCCCTGCACCTCAGAGCCTTGCGGGGCGAGACCGGCTGACGGCCAAGGTCTCTCCCAGGTCGCTAGGCGCCCAGCCTTGCGGGGCGAGACCGGCCGGCGGCCAAGGTCTCGCCCAGGCGCCCAGCCTTGCGGGGCGAGACCGATTGGCGGCCAAGGTCTCGCCCAGGCCGCCCAGGTGCCCAGTCTTGCGGGGCTAGATCGGCTAGAGGCCAGGGTCTCACCCCCAGCTCCAGATTCTTCTACGAGGCTCGCCCGCTCGCCTGGTCCCAAGGTGAAGGAGGAGTGAGTGGTTTAACCCCTACTCGCCTCAGGTGTCCAGGGAAGGTGAGGGGCATAGTTTAGCCTCCATTCACCCCCGGATCTCTTTTGACCTTGGTTTTACCGTTGTGCCCCCGGGGGTGGAATTACCTCTTTACTCCCCGATGTGGATATTTTCTATTGGCCCAGGACCTATTTGTCTTAGGGGTATTTCTGACCTTTTGGTCCCTAGGTTTGAGAAAACTATAAATAGACCCCCTTGGACATCTTTGGAGGAGATGAGTTTTTTCTTCCTATTCCTTAGGCTTCTTCTTGGTAGAGTTTGAGTGCTCTCCAAGGTACCCAACTCAGCCATTGGTGAGGGAGGGGAAGTGCTCTCGTGACCTTCCGGGTGTGTGGTGGGACCTCCACGCTAGAGCCGAGGGTCTGTTCCTAGTTTCTTGAGCCTGTGGTCCGTGACATTCGGCTGAGTGCAGTAAGTGTAAGGTCACCCTTTTTTTGGGACCCCGAACTCCACAGAGACCGATTTCTCGGTTTCAACAGCACAGTCGTCCTTAGTGACAGGAGTTAATAAGATAATAATGTAACTTGTTGAAATTTACAATAAACACAAGTCCAAAACTTCAGAAATCAACGATTTATACAATTAAGGAAAAAATGTATCAAATCACACGATAGGTTGATTCTATGTTAGACCATGATTTCTAGTGTCACGATTAATGTTAGGAAAATTATGTAATTTTAAATTCAAGTAATATTCACTTAATTTTTTTTTAAGTATTGCTGGAGAGAGTAGTTTTTCTTACTCTCCAATGAGTCTAACCCTTTTGTAACTTGTTTTTACATGGGGCTCCGGTCAGGGAATCCGCTTAGGATGAGCGGTGCAGTCTTCTCAGTCGTCAGTTTTGTTCATGTGTACCACAGTTGTTATACTTATTTCTTTTTGTAGACATTATGTATATGTTGTAATTCTCTTATGTTTTGATGTATCCGTTTATTTCAGTTTCTTAGTGTTATAATCAGTTTAGTTGACTCTGTGAATTCAACATGATAAGGTACACTTTTACCCATAGTTAGATTTTCTTACTCTACTTCCGCTGTAAGTTTCCTTTTTAGCACTTTCATTTTTTATCTGTTTTATATCAGTTTATATGTCATTACTTAGTTTACTTTTTATCATGGACCCGACCGGACTGTTAATATGTTGTTCGTAGTAATAATTCCTTTTTTAATGTCCTTTAAGCACCTCGAGCCAGTGAAGCGGGGGAACCCTCACGTCAGAACACTACTCCTGATATCTCCATGAGTGATACTAATGCGCCACATGTGCCTCCCGCACCAACAACATCAGAACAGGCTGATTTGGCAACCCAAATTGCCAATGCAGTAACAGTAGTCTTGTTGGAATTTCAGAGAGGACAACCTGCAGGGATCCCAACTCCAACCCCAGCACAAGTTCCTGCACCTGTAGCTGTGGAGGTCGGCATGGATCGTTACTTAAGGGACTTCAGAGACCTCCACCCCAAATACAGTGGAGATGGAATCCCGATAGATACAGACGATTGGATTGCAAACACCAGAGATTTGCTGAATGTTATGGAGTGTCCGAAAAATAAAAAGGTTTCTCTGGCAACTTTCTTCCTTCGGGGCGAGGCGAAGATTTAGTGGACTAAGTATCTAGCAGATGATCCTGCTGGTAAGACATCAACTTAAATTCCCTCTTTTATTAGAAATTATTATCTATTTAGTGTGACGTAATGTGACCTTAACCTTTATCCTCGCCAGGTCGTACAACAAATATGTTTACTTGGGGAAATTTTTCTAGGGCTCTAACGAATTAGTTCGCGCCCACTTCCGCTCGTCGAGGTCTCCAAGAGAAATATCTCAGACACTTCCAAGGGGATAAGACTGTTACCGAGTACGAGCGAGAATTTACTTATCTCGCTATGCGGGCTCGATGCAGGGTGATGAAGCGGAAAAGTGCAACCGTTTTGTTGATGGCCCGCGAGACTCTTTGAGACAGCCGTTGATGTCTATGTTCAACGCCGATTACACGAGTCTAGTGGATACAACAATGAGATTATAGGTTGACCAACAGCGAGTGTAAAGGCGCGATAGTTTCCGCCCCAAGCTGCCTCATGGTGGGTTACCGTTTCAGCAGGACAAGAGTCAGTCAAGGGACCGCTGGAGTAAAAAGCGGAAGACAGATTTTAAACAGGGCAATCAGTCTGGGGGCAAGCCCAGAGACCACCCCTTTGTCCTAAATGCAATCGTCAACATTATGGTGCATGTTTGGCCGCATCAGGTGTTTGTTACAAGTGTCAGAGAGGATACTGTCACGACTCGTCTCAATAAAAGTCAGAGTGCGCTTCGGGCGGGCCGTGATGTCACAGGCATGGGCAGGAAGAAAACCATGTCTGCTAAAGCGGTAGTAGAGATATTGGTAATAGGTTTAAAATAATTACTTTTAAGTAAAAACAATTTGATTTTTATGCGAAAGCTTTTAGATTTTAAAACAGTGAGTATTTTAAATGCACATGTATTTTGTAAAATTCATGTTTTTCAGGAAACTGCTACAGATTTCTTGCAATTATGATTCAAAAGAGGATGAACATGCAAATGATGTTAAGTTCTAGTACATATAATATTTATCCTAGCAGTTGTCCATGATTTACTGATCATATTTATTACATAAAAGAAACGTCTGACAGTAAAAGAAATGAAACATAAACATAGAACCTGACACGGCGGGAAGATCAATCTCTGAAAACAGAAACTTGATGCAGATCGGGCTCAGGAACCTGGCGGCGCTGCCACGAAAGCTAAGTCAATTCTAAAACAAAAAGAAAAAGTCTCATAACATTGAAATAATCAGGTGAGCAAAGTAAAGTACAGAACAGTAGAAACAAAAATATACAAGTATCAGTTTTCATGAAGCGATGATAACAAAACAGACAAGGAAACGAGTCAACAAAAATAAACAGAATCAAGAGACCACTTCAGAGTATAATATATATTTGTTCATACAATATCATAAGCTGTAATCCTTGAAGAGTGTAAGTGGTTTCTTATGGGTGCGTCTGGTTCACACTCAATCCAAATGCAAGTCTTATTAGAAAAACTTCTTGCTTATCGTGATTATTGTCATGGTCCAGGCCCGACTCAAGGAGTCTTAATGAGACCCGACTGGTACAACCGTGAGGGCTGCAACCCAAGTGACCCCAACACATTTCAGTATTTGCTTATGATATTATGAGTTACATGATTCATACTTTAGTGATTTTAATCGAAACGAAAACATTTAAAGTGAAAGATCAGATCAGGAATAAGTTCTACTCAGGCCCTGCAACTAGACAGACATCAGAAACTAGATTCAACGACACAGAAGAAACCAAACAATGAGTTTTGAATCTTGTGGGTTTGAGGGGTTAATGTTTCATTATCAAGAAGATTTTTCGAGTAAATCATAGAGGTAAGTTGAAATGTATCGGATCGGAGATATCAAACACTCATCTTGGTTAAATCATCCTTTGACACAAGTATTTTCCAAGTAAAAATAAAGTGTTACGAGTATGATATATCAAAACACTAATCATATACTGTTATAATTATTATCGTGATAAGGTTGTTCGTGATTAACGCTCTACGATTTTTCAATTTATTCATCAAATGAAATGCAAATCATCTAATTGAGTATCCAATTAACTATCATTCACTAACTCGTCTCTCAATTATCCAAATATCATCATTTACATTCACAACTCGTGCTATTCCTATTGCGTGAATCTCAAACTAATAACAAGTTTATTAGGGATTCAAAGTCTAAATTTATTTGACGAAACAAGCAATCAAGGGTGAATTCATATAAACATAAGATCAGACAAGACAATTAAGTTCAATGTTGGCAAGAGAGAATGATCTCTACTTGCCTGAAGGAGTCTGAATCTGACGGAGGCAGCTAATCCGATGCTAGCAAAAACAGGAACCCTATTGTGAACCTGTATAAGAACGACGAAGCGACATAGCAAATTATCACTACACTAATATAGACATGATTCGATACATAACTAGATCAAGAGCGGGTTAAGAGATTTACCTCCCTGAAGAGTGAGGGGAGAAGAGACACCGCGCGGAGACGAAGACTTGGCGGCGCTCGACTAGGGGAAATCCTAAATCGGAGAGGGCTTCCTTCATGAACCGTCAATTGAAGCGACGAACGACGCCGGAAATCACAAATACTCAAAGGTTAGACGATTACGATAGGGGCAAAAAAGCATGAATCACAAATGTACGCAACTTGGGGCACAAATAAAACATTAGGATTATAGAAAAATCTAAATAAGGGGAAGAAGGGAGAATCTTACCACAAGGAGATCAAAACGGAGCCCAAGGAGGAGGTGGAAGAAACCCTAGACGATCTTCTTGAAAATCCACGACCAAATCGAAGAAGGATCGGGGGAATAAGGGTTGATGTTGACTCCCTAGGAGGAGGAAGAACCTCTAGCTCTGGAGAGGAGAAGAAGCAGTCAGCGACCTGAGGAATTGCTGTCGACGGCCTAAGAAGGAGAAGCCGCAGGAGGCTGCCGACCCCATCAAAGGAGGTGCCGGCATGAGGAGAGGTCAGCGGCTTCGGGAGGATAAGCAGGAGGAGGCGGCGACCTGAGACGGAGGGGGAGAAGAATCTAGCGGCTAGCAGGAGGCATGGGATCAAGAGTCGATGCTGGAGGAAAAAAATCGCGGTTGCGGCTTGCGGGAGTCGGGTTTGCGGAAAACCCTAGGCCGACGGGTTCGTTTACGGGAGAAATAGAGCAGGGGCTCGATTAGGTATAAGAGGGGGGATCATGGAATTTACAAAATCGCTCTTAGATATCTTATTAGAATTTATCGGGTTGTTACAGACATATTGCACGGAATTGCCCAGAGTCTACGGGTAATCAGGTAATTTGACCTTATGCTTAGTGATTTTCTTTTAACCAGAGCCTTTTCTTGTAAGTTTAACACGTGTACTGTATCATGACTTTTAGTCGAAATTCGGACATGACGGTTCGAGTGGGATCGATAAAGGGAAGACAGTGGTGGTCGCTGACCCGATGCCAGCTCCAGGACGTAGTCTGGTTCAGCCTCGAACTTATAGTCTTCACCAGCAGGACGCCAATGAGCAGGAGGATGTGGTGGCAGGTTTGAAATTTTAGTGTTTAAATGTTTATTTCTTCTTCTCCCAACAACACTTAAATAAAATAATATAAGTTTACATATAAGTATCATCATAGTTCATGACATACCGTCTAAGGTCCTCTTTGATACGAGTGCATCACACTTGTTCATAGCGGAATCTTTTACGGGTAAGCTTGGCCTAGAAGTCATCACCAACCCGATTCTATTAAATTTCATGATGCCTAACGGTTCAGTGATTCAGACCAACTGTAAGTGTAGGGCGCCAATATTTTTTGGAGAAGCAGAAATCGTGGTGAAGACGTCCCTTTTACCTATTGCGGAGTTTGATCTGATATTGAGCATGGATTGACTGACTGACGTGAATGCCAAGATAAATTGCAGAAGTAAAGAGGTTCAGTTAGAAAGACCTGATCAGTCTCTCATTACCTTTCGAGGCTTGAAAGGAGTTTCCAAGTTGATCATCTCGTCTGTAAAAGCTATGAGGCATGTCAGTAAAGGGTGTCCCGCCTTCTTGGTACTATTGCATGCGGAAGCGAAATCCATTTTGCAGGAGGTACCAGTGGGCTGTGAGTTTCCCGATGTCTTTCCCGAGGAGCTACCTGGTTCCCCTCCCTCCAGAGAGATTGATTTTTAGATTGATCTTATTCCTGGATCTACATCAGTGGCCAAGACACTTTATCACATAGCTTCTAGAGAGTTGGCTGAGTTAAAGGTCCAGTTATAGAAGTTACTTGATTTGGGATTCATCAGACCCAGTTCGACATCTCGTTTGTGCCGAGACTCTCCATCAAGGAGCAAGTAGTGACTGACTTCTTGGCCGACTATGTTGTTGAAGTCGGGGCCGAGGAGCCGCGGTCGCAGGGGGCATGGAAGATGGTGGTTGTCGGGGCCTCGAGAAAGCATTCCCTCGGGGGAGGAGTGGTGTTGATAAGCCCTCAGGGGGTGACCATAGAACAAGCGGTTGTCTGGCACTTCCCTGTGACTAATAACCAAGAAGAGTACGAGGCCGTGATAGCCGGCCTTTGTTTGGCAAAGGAGCTTGAGATCCTGGATGTGGAGGCTTTTACTGATTCGTTGGTGATAGCATCACAGATCCGAGGAGAGTTCGAAGCTCGGGAGCCCACCCTTGCAAAGTATTTCTCCAAGGTAAGGATGATCATCGGAGGATTCTGGACGTTCTCAATCCAACACGTTCCCAGGGAAGAGAGTGTAGCATCCGATCGGTTGGATAAGTTTGGACCTCGGGGGGGGGGGGGGAGGAACCCTGACCGAACTATTTCGACCGACAATCAAGGAAGGGGAGTTGATGGAGGTGGATCGGCGACCCTCATTGGTGGATCCATTGGTAATCTTTCTGACCACTGACGAGCTTCCGGAAGGGACTAAGGAGGCCAAAAGATTCAGGCACAAGGCAACCCATTACTTAATGCTAGAAGGAGGGTTGCATCGGAAGATGTTGTCGGGGCTCCTGGCGAGGTGTGTGACCGAGGAAGTGATCCCGAGGATCCTGGAGGAAGTGCAATCAGGTGAGTGCGGCAGTCACTCGGGAGGAAGGAAGTTTGAAGCAAGGGTGGTAAGGCAAGGGTATTTCTGGCAGACCCTGAGAAAGGATGCGGCTGAGTTTGGGAGGAGGTGCCAAAAGTGTCAGTTATACGCCCCCCTCCAGCTCTTGTCCGCTCAAAGGCTCCGAAGCATCACGACACCATGACCCTTCGTCATCTGGGGGATGGATCTAGTCGGGCCTTTCCCTCCGGCTAGTGGGCAGAGAAGGTTTCTTCTAGTCATGATTAACTACTTTTCAACGTGGCTGGAGGTCAAAGCGCTGGCCAAGGTCACCTCACAAGTCATCAGAAACTTCGTGTGGGGAGAGATCATATGCAGGCACGGGTTGCCCCAGGCAATAGTGACAGACAATGACCCCCAGTTTGCCAGCGAAGAGTTCATCAGCTTCTGCACCCAACTGGGGATAGACCTTAGGTTTGCCTCCGTCCACCTCCCCAGGAGTAACGGCCAGGTTGAGGCGGCAAACAAGATCATTGTGAACTTACTCAAGAAGAAAGTGGAGAACTTGAGGGGGAATTGGGTAGAGTAGCTCCCCTCAGTTCTATGGGCCTTGCGAACTACCCCGAACACGGCCACCGGCGAGACCCCCTTCAAACTTTCTCATGGGTGTGAGGCGGTCCTGCCGGTGGAGTTCGAGGTTCGGTCCCCGCGGGTCATAGCCGCGGGAGAAGGAGACGAGGTTTGGAGGTTGGAGAATGAGGGGGAGTTGCGCCTCCCTTTGGATATGGTGGAAGAGCTGCGCGATGTCGCAGCTATCATGCAGGAGGAAATCAAACGGCGAATGACAAAATACTTTGACAAGCACATCAGAATCAAACAGTTCGCCGAAGGAGATCTGGTATTAAAGAAAGTTGATGCTGCGGGAAGATCAGCCCCCGTTGGCAAGCTCAACCCAAACTGGGAGGGACTTTACATTGTTGAAAGGGTTCTAAGAACGGGAGGTTACCACCTCCAGGACGTGGAGGGGAGATCCATGAGCTATACCTGGAACGGCGATGACTTGAAACACTTCTACCCATGAGGGGGGAAGGTGAAATTGTATATTCAAAGACAAATTGTTATATTATATTCACTAACTTGTTGTTTTGGCTTTACCTAGTGTGGAATTCTGATGATAGGATGGTCAGATGTTTGCACTACCCCGAGCAAAGCTCGGTCCCAGGTAGACCCGCTGCGCAAACTCTCATTAGCTGGCAGGTCCGAAGGCTCGCCTGTGAGGGTACGGGACCCCGAGTGCTGCTTGGCTCCGGGTAGACTCGCTGCTCAGGCTCTCATTAGCTGGTCAGGGCGGTAGGCACACCTGGGGGAAAAGGACTTGGTCTTGGATGTGTTCTTTTAGATACTTCGGCTTGGATGATTGCACTACCCCGAGCAAGGCTCGGCCCCAGGTAGACCCGCTGCGCAGACTCTCATAAGCTGGCAGGTCTGAAGGCTCGCCTGCAGGGGTAAGGAATCCCGAGTGCTGCTCGGCCCCGGGTAGACTCGCTGCTCAGTCTCTCATTAGCTGGGCAGGGCGGTAGGCACACCTGGGGGGAAAGGACTTGGTCTTGGATGTGTTCTTTGAGATACTTCGGCTTGGATGATTGCACTACCCCGAGCAAGGCTCGGCCCAAGGTAGACCCGCTGCGCAAGCTCTCATTAGTTGGCAGGTCCGAAGGCTCGCCTGTGGGGGTAAGGGACCCCGAGTGCTGCTCAGCCCCGGGTAGACTCGCTGCTCAAGCTCTCATTAGCTGGGCTGGGCGGTAGGCACACCTGGGGTGAAAGGACTTGGTCTTGGATGTGTTCTTTGAGATACTTCGGCTTGGATGATTGCACTACCCCAAGCCTGGCTCGACCCCAGGTAGACCCGCTGCGCAGACTCTCATTAGCTGGCAGGTCCGAAGGCTTGCCTGTGGGGGTAAGGGACCCCGAGTGCTGCTCGGCCCCGGGTAGACTCGCTGCTCAAACTCTCATTAGCTGGGTAGGGCGGTAGGCACACCTGGGGGGAAAAGACTTGGTCTTGGATGTGTTCTTTGAGATACTTCGGCTTGGATGATTGCACTACCCCGATCAAGGTTCGGCCCCAGGTAGACCCGCTGCGTAGGCTCTCATTAGCTGGCAGGTCCGAAGGCTCGCCTGTGGGGGTAAGGGACCCCGAGTGCTGCTCGGCCCCGGGTAGACTCGTTGCTCAGGCTCTCATTAGCTGGGCAGGGCGGTAGGCACACCTGGGGGGAAAGGACTTGGTCTTGGATGTGTTCTTTGAGATATTTCAGCTTGGATGATTGCACTACCCCAAGCATGGCTCGGCCCCAGGTAGACCCGTTGCGCAAGTTCTCATTAGCTGGCAGGTCCGAAGGCTCGCCTGTGGGGGTAAGGGACCCCGAGTGCTGCTCGGCCCCGGGTAGACTCGCTGCTCAGGCTCTCATTAGCTGGGCAGGGCGGTAGGCACACCTGGGGGAAAGAACTTGGTCTTGGATGTGTTATTTGAGGTACTTCGGCTTGGATGATTGCACTACCCCGAGCCTGGCTCGGCCCCAGGTAGAACCGTTGCGCAGGCTCTCACTAGCTGGCAGGTCTGAAAGCTCGCCTGTGGGGGTAAGGGACCCCGAGTGATGCTCGGCCCCGGGTAGACTCGCTGCTCAGACTCTCATTAGCTGGGCAGGGCGGTAGGCACACCTGTGGGAAAGGACTTGATCTTGGATGTGTTATTTGAGATACTTCGGCTCGGATGTTTGCACTACCCCTAGCAAGGCTCAGCCCTGGGTAGACTCGCTGCTCAGGCTCTCATTAGCTGGGCAGGGCGGTAGGCACACCTGTGGGGAAAGAACTTGGTTTTGGATGTGTTCTTTGAGGCACTGCGGCTTGGAAACTTTGGCACTACTCCAAGCGAGGCTCGACCCCGGGTAGTCTCGCTGACCGGGCCCTCTGGGCAGGATAGGAGGCACACCTGGGAGGCAGAAGAAAGAGGTTGAGAACCTCCTCAGACAGGAGAAGTCTCGGCCAAGAGGTTCTCGACAAAAGGAGTTCCCGGTAGGGAGGCCTTCGGCGAGGGGTTCTTGGAACTACAACAGGGAGTCTTGGCGAAAACTCCGTTCGCTCGCGTAAGGTGAAGGGGGCGGCGCTCCCCTTAGGAACCCACAGACAGCGCTTCCGGCAAAAGGCTCGGCGAAAGGGACTCGGAAATGGCACGCTGGGCCTTGAACTCTCGGCAGGTCTCCGCCTATTGATCACTAAGGGGAACGACTATCCTAGGGAGGCCGAGGGCCTCGGCGAGAACGCGCTAGAGAAGCATTCGACACTATACAGAGCTTTTATAAAGAAGTAAAAGACCAATCATAATATACAAATATGTACAACCAGTGTATTCTTTAAAAAAGTAATTACAGGCGAGAGCATCTCGTGCGTTACAAGGGAACAAAAGGGGGGGGGGGGAAACCCGTCAGGGGGACGCGCTATACCCCCCGCTCGAGCTCTCGCTAGAGCTCCCGTCGGAGCTCTCGCCAGAACCCTCCCCGGATGTCTCGCCTGCAGCAATGAGAGATTTCAGGACATCTGAGGGCGGGGAGTCAGGTGCGCCCGGGGGCTTAGGGATGGGCTCGAAGAGTCACGGGAGAAGCCGGCGGGCGACGATGGTTTCGCCGCCCTTACTCAAGCACCCCACATCCCGCAATGTCTCTATGGTTAGTCTGGCCGTTTCTTGGGCGTTGATTTGTAGCAGCTTGTCGATGTCATACTCCGAGTAGTGGCGGCTCCTCAGCCTCTTGTCTAGCGAAGGAGGGGGCGGGATCGCAGCCGCTTCCGCGCGCCGGAGATGGTCCTTCAGCAGGACGTTCTCGCACTCCAGGCCGGCCAGCTGCGCGCGAAGCAGCATGCTCTGGGCGGAATCCTGTGCACAAGAAAAACCCGTCAGTACAGAGAAAAGAGGAGCGAGCTGTGAATTACAGGGGAGAGAGCTAGTGCCTTGGAAGATCTCGCTTACCTCTTCCGCCGGGCGCAAGGATAGAAGTCGCTGGGCATCCTCCAGCTCGACCTTTAGGGCTGCCGCGTGAGTCGCCGCCTTGTCCCTCGCCTTGAGCATCTCGGCGAAGTTGAGGTCGATGGTGATGCACCGGCGCGCACACATATGCGCGAGCTCGAACCCGCGCATCATGGCTCGGACGGAGTCGAAGGCCAGGAGTCGGGTGGGCAATTGGTCAAAAGTGCCGGCATCTTCTCGGTTGTAAAGGCCGTATCCCAGCGCGAAAGCCTCGTTGGTGACCTCGTCGCGCTCCGCCCAGCTAGGGAGGAGGGTAGAGATCGGAGACCCGGTTGGCCTCAGGATCCCACTGGAGCAGGGGCTTCCCTTCTGCATCCAGGCATTTTACGCCAAGGCCGAAGTTTCGGTGCCCCTTTGGCACCTGCTGGGGAGGGGCCTGAACGGAAGTATCGGCGGCTGCCCCCTCATCACCAGCCCCGCCTGTGGCTGGCAGGCTTTCGGCAGGGGCCCCGACGGTGGTCCTGGTGGCAGTATTCGCCTCCCCGGCTGCTAACAGGATCTCGTCGAAGGATCGGCCCTCGACGACAGATCTAGCGGGAGAGGACGCCACGGACTTCCCCTTGTCCGCGGCAGTTGGCCTTGGTCTTTTGAGCGGATTGGACTTGAAGGTTCCGGACTTTCGCTTCCCGGCACCGGACTGAGGGGGAGGAGCCGACTCATCCCGGCAGGCGAGAGCTGCAGACTTCGTGAGAGCCAAGGGATCCATCGCAGCCCTGGTCTCGGTAAACGGCTGGTGCAAAGGGATTTCCCGCTCTCCTGCAAGGTCGACATCATTTAGCCCTACGTCTTAGAGTATAGAATTCCATGCTAAAGGCGGGACCATACCTTCGCCGGGAGGCACGGGCAGGAGGGAGTCGATGTCTCGCCTGAGGAATTGGACGTCAAAGTCCTTGGTCCCGAAGAACTCCAGGAGGGCGCTCTTGCGCGACCCCAGGGTGGGCGGCTTGTAGGCGGCGGCGGCGTATTGGACGGGCGCGAGGGGAACGTTGCCAAAGTCGCCGGAGACGTAGACAAACTTCTCGCCCCAGTGGTGGTGCTTTTTGGCGAGACCGCAGGTCTTGAGCAGCTGTCCGGAGAAGAAGACTACCCCGCTCTTGGTCCGGAAGACGAATAGCTTCCGGAAGATGGGTAGGCTGAACTCTATCCTCTCGGACCGCATGTAGCAGATGAACGCTACTAAGATGGCGACCGAGTTAGGATTGAGCTGAGCGGGAACCACCTTGTAGTAACGAAGGGCTTGGCGCATCTCGGGCCAGAGGGGGAGGCGGAAACCCACCTCGAAATTCTCGAGGGGGATGGCGAGCTCTCCCTCTCCCGCGAGATTGACTCTATCGTCGTTGCCCGGGTTTCTCGCGGAGAACCCGGCGGGGATGTAGCGGGTGGTGATCATTTGAAACTCGTCTAAGGTCAGACGGCAGGGAGGGAACTTATGCCTCCGGAAGGCTTGCGCGCAGTTGGAACGTCCTTCGCTCTCGCCTGGCATCGTGATCAAGGGGTCCTAGGCGAGAACTCTGGGAGAAAGGCGAGAGCGAGAGAAGGTAGCGGAAGCAAGGGAAGTTCTCGACGAGGCGCGAGAGCAGTAAGAAGGAAGGCAAGGGTTTCAGATCGGAGAAATAAATGCGGTGGATGGACCGGCCAATTTATAGAAAACCGTGGTAATGATACTTTTCCTAAAAAGGAGGCAGGGGTACGATCGCCATGTTCCGAGGAGACGGCGCCTCGTTTTCCACTCTGACACACCTCGGACGCCTAAGCCAGCGACAAGATCCCGACCCATAGATAACAACGATTGGCAGACAACTTGAGTTCGCGCAAGTACCAAGAAAATAGCATGAAACAGAGCAGTGTGAAACAGAAATGAAAAAGGGCTCTCGCCGGGCGAGAGCCGCATAATAAATAATAATAATAAAGGTTCAAACATTGCCAAGATTCAAATTCGAGAAGGGGTACATCGCGGGAAGGGCAGGCCAAGGTATGGGGGAGGCGGGACTTCGTTGTTCAGTATGGTTCCCAGCGCCATCGCCCTCGTTCTCGCCTTCTTGTCCTCGGAGGCGCTAGCGGGTTGAAGTAGGATGTCAAGGTGGTGCATCCAAGGTTGATCCGGCGCGCCTGGTCCCGAATCCGCGCGACACACCGCCCTGGGGACGACTCGGCGGTAGGCGTATCCTGCCGCTCCGTCTCGCCCAGGAAGTTGTTGTCCCGCTCAAGGGCCTCCAGCCTTCGCTCCACCATTTCGCAGATTTCCTTCACCACTTCGCGGATCTCCTTCACCGCGGAGGCGTTGGCCTGCTCTCGCCGCGCGAGCTTTGACAAGAGCGCCGCTATCCTCTTCCGCTGTTTTCTGACATTCCCGGCAGCGTCCAAGATTTCTTCCATCTCATCAGAAGAAGGAAAGGGGGAGCTCTCGGCGTCTTCCCTTTCCGCTTCATCATCTCTTCATCTTCATCTCCCTCATCGACTCCCGTCCAAGGGTCCGCATCCCCTGGTAAAAGAGAAGTTCCTTGGTTACGACAAGAAAAAAAGTGGGGGAAATAGTGATTTCTCGCATACCTGCAGCATGGCGAGAGCCATCGGCCGACGGCAGGCGAGAAGGCCCGGACTCCCCCTCAGTCTCCTTTCCAAAGAGGAGGTGGAACGGTTTTCCTCGCCCCGGGCGGAATGTTTTGTGCATAGCATCCTCGGCCTGGCAGGGAGGGGGGGAGACGCTCTCTCTCGCTGGGGGGGGGGGAGACCCCTGTGTAGGCACGGAAGGCTCGATGGCCACTCCTCCCGCCAGTAGGGCGAGGTCAGCCACCCGGGTTGACGAGTGCGGTCTCGTTTCCCCGGGTGTCGAGACCCGGGCTGGCGGGAGCTGACGCTGTGGGAAACCATTTAAGCAATAAGAACGAGTTGATTGAAAAATCGGACAGAGGCGTAAAAAGTGTTACTTGGTGTTCTCGGAGGGTCGGCCGGGGGAACGGCCGGGGGAACGGCCGCCGGGATCCGTGAAGGATCATCTGGAGGGAGAGGCATCGACTCGGGGGGTGTCCGCAGGGACCCGGGATGGATGTTTGGAACCGCCTCCTGCGAGAAGTTCTGCATATCAATCGTTGGTCTTTCATATCAATTCACAGTTCTTGATAGTCAGCAAATCGTAGGGACATACCTTCCGCAGAGGTGAAGGATTCTCCACGCGGCTTGGGGACGGGGTAGGCAAGCCCCGATTCTCGTTCAAGAGGTCTCGCTTGACCGATTTCGCCCTCTTCTTTTTCTTCTTCTTCAGCTGTGGGGGCTCAGCGCTCGGCGACCTTCTCGCCAACCACGTGGCTACCAAGGCACTGTTCGCAATGGCTCGCGCCTGCGCCGCATCGATGCGGTCTCGAAGGCTTTGCGAGAGAGGCTTCTCAGCGCGTTTGGAACGCATCTTGGGATCACGCGAGGACTCAGAAATAGGGCAGCGGTTGACAGGGACGGAATTATGACCGGGAGACAGTGTCGACATCAAATGAGTCGACACCGGGAGACAGTGTCGACACACACAGAAATATAGTCGACATCAACTGAGTCAGCTCTGCCAGTTAGTGACAGCCTAGTCAGCGGGATCCAATCGGAGGTGTAGCCACACAAGCGACTTGCGTAAATCGGGCTCGGGCACCTGCCCCGGGAAGGGGCCTGATCGGGGCCATCGGGCTGGGCCGGACCAGGCTCGGGTCTGGCTTTGCCATTTGGTTTTTTAAAAAATATAATAATTAAATTATTTTTAAAAAATTTAATATACAAAAAAATGTAATACGCTAAAAAAACACAGGTCATTTCATTAATATTAAAAAACATTTACATTTTATCATTTACATTAATTGAAAACAATTAAAATTTATTGTCATTTTTTTATTTTAGATTAAAAAAATATAATATTAATTAATTTAACAAAACAGAAAAATACAGTTTTAACTTTAAAGGCAACTACTAGATGTGTGATTGCTCTTCAATTATCTTGTAAATTCATCGCGTTCATCTCGACTTCGATCTTCTCTGAGCTATCATCTAATGAGTCGACATCGACACAGAGAAAATGAGTCGACATCAAATGAGTCGACACTGGGAGACAGTGTCGACACACACAGAAATATAGTCGACATCAACTGTGTCGACACCGGGAGGCAGTGTCGACACACACAAGATTATAGTCGACATCAACTGTGTCGACACCAGGAGGCTGTGTCGATACACAGAGGCAGAAGTCAACAACAGCTAAGTCGACACTTAGAGACTGAGTCGACACTTAGCAGAATCAACAATAAGTCTGTGGCTGAAGTAATTGTGTCGACATACAACTATCTGTGTCGACACATTCTCAAAAAGTTGTGTCGACATCAAGACAAATGTGTCGACATCACAAAGGATTGTGTCGACACTTAATCAAATTGTGTCGACACATTTTAACAATTGTCTCGACACATATTGACAGTTTGTCTCGACACTTTCTGGCAGAAACAAAGACTCCTTGGCAGTTTGAAGAATTGACAGCTGTGGGTCTTTACAGGCTAACTGACGTGATTGACACAGACAGAAGTTTGTTAGGAACCGGATCAGCCAGTTACCAGGAATGAAGGCTATAAATAGACGGATATTGTCTGAAAGAAAAACACTTAAAACTGAACACTGAATAACAAGTAACAATAAGAAGAAGATCTTTGCAGATCTAAGAAGATATTCTGATTGAACTATCAGAATCTGTCAAAGTAGAATTCAGTCAAGAATTCTGAAGTATCTTCAAGGGACTTGGATAGAGAGAGATCTAGTTAAAAGAAGGCAAGAAGAAAGCTGTCTCAGATTTCAAAAGAAACAGATTCTGAACTTATCTGTCAAGAAGATTCAGATTCAAATTCTGAAATCTAAGGAGAAAGCTGCTGATCAGTTTATTTTAAAGACTGAGGTAGGGCTGAATTGCCTGAGCTGTAGGAGAAGGTATTTCTCTGAGTTGTAGGTCTTGAATAAAGACTAAGGTAGGACTGAATTGCCTGAGCTGTAGGAGTGTGGTATCACTCTGAGTTGTAGGAATCCATTTTGGATTCTGAGCTGTAGGATCTGAGGATCTGAGATAAAGAAAGGAGTTTGGCTGAATCTAGCACACTGCTAGATAGGCGAAGGGGGAAAGTGGATGTACCCAGATCTTGGGGAACCACTATAAATACTTGTTGTAATCTGTGATGTGTAGTTCTAGATTGTATGGTTGTGATTGCTAAAGTAGCTGCAGAACTCATATAAAATAGTCTTTAATTACTTAATCATTCTGCCTTAAGTTTGAAAAGAAAATAAGAACCTATTCACCCCCCCTCTAGGTGTCTAGGTAATCTTGAAAGTAAAACTATCAAGTGGTATCAGAGGCAGGTTGCTCAAAGAAAGACTTAACAGTCTGAGTTAGATCTAAAGGCAGAATCAAGAATCAAGAAAATGGGTTCAGGTGAGAATCACAAGGAGTTGGGATATATGAAGCTACCCATCTGCAGAAAAGAAATCTTTGGAATCTGGAAGGAAATGGTTAGACTGTTTATGGAGGCCTCAGACCCAAGAATTTATATCACAGTGAAAGAAAGTCCATATATTCCAATGAAGATTTCTGTATTAGATGCAAATCAGAAAACTCCTAAGGATTTTTCAGAAATGACAAAGGAGGAAATCATCTTAGCCACTATGGACAAGAGAGCTCAAAACATCATAGTAAGTGCAATAGATGATTCCACCTTCCAAAATCTGATACATTGCAAGATCTCCAAAGAGATGTGGGACACCTTGATTGTCTATATAGAAGGATCTGAAGAAGTAAGACAAGACAGAAAATCAATGCTCAACCAAGAATATGAGAGCTTCAGACAAGGAAAGTCTGATAGCATAACTGAGTGTTATAAGAAATTCTATAGGATTGTGAATGAACTAATGTCCTATGGAAGAGTCTTCAGTACATATGAGCTGAATGACAAGTTTCTCAGATCTTTAACAAAGGATTGAGATACCAAAATATGTGCCATTAGAGAAGTGGCCAAGTTAGCTGATATTTCTCCTCCAACCTTGTTTGGAAAATTGCTTTCATATGAAATGCAATTGATGGCTAGGAAGGAGGAAGAAAGAAGTACAAAAGGTGAGCATAGATCTGTGACTTTCAAAGTTGAAGTCACTAGAAAGAAAGGGAAGATGTCTTCATCTCCTCTCAAGGAAGCTACAGAAGAAATAACAAAAAATTCAGATAGTCAGAAATCAGGGAGCAGTGACTCAGATACTGACTTTGCTGCCTTTACAAGACAGTTTCAAAAGTTCTTGAAAAAGAAGCAGTGGAAGTCCAGCCCTCCACATCACAGCCAGTAGATGAGTACTATCAGAAGAGAAAATCCTCAAGAAATGAGAGAAACAGAACTAAGCCCAGCAAAGCCATAACTTCTAAGATTGTTTGTTATTGCTGTAATAAGACTGGACATATGGTAGCTGAATGTCCAGAAAAAAGAAAGGAGTCAGTAGACAGAAAAAGGACTCAACACAAGGGCAAGAAGGAGAAATCTTTTGTTGCAAAGAAGGATAAGAGTCTTTCAGATCAGTCCTCATCAGAGTCAGAATCTGAAGCAGAAGCATACATAAGATTGTATGCAGCCAGTGATGAAGAGGAATTTCTGCAACTGATGGATTCCATTCATGATCAAGAAAACAAGGAATGCATGGGTCTGATGGCTGAGTTAGAAGATAACCAATGTCAGGATCAGCCTGGTCCTAGTAAGGTACAAAAGGTTTCTAGTTCTTCTGATTTTAGTACTGGTTCAGAGTCAGATTCATCTACATCAAGTGATGAATGGATCTGAATCTGAAGGTGATATTCATCAGTTGATGGATGAATATAGGGACTTGTTGCAGACTCTTAAGAAAAGCAAAAACCTAGTCAAAACTCAGGCTCAGGAAATTGCTGATCTTAAGGTGGCTGCAACTGAGTTTGAAAAAGTAATGCATCAAAAGTTAAATGAGATTGCCAAACTGAAAAATATAACCTTTATTCAGATGGGCACAATCAAATATAACAATGATCAAATTAAGAGTCTGGAGGCCAGACTAAGAATAGAGAAAGATTTAGTGGCTCGTTACTCTAAGCCAAAATCTGTCTTACCTTTAATAGATGAGTTTGTGGCTCAAAAGGGTAAGGCAGGATTAGGCTTCAAAGATAACCCCAGGGCTGCCCAATTCAAGAGAAAAGGCAAAGCTCATGTCCAGCCACTAAACCTTTCAGTCCCTGTTATGTTTAGAAAGATGCACTTGCCTTCTAACAAATATGATCATGAACACATTCATGGTCATAAGAAGATTGAGGTTCTGAGTGACAAAGCTGTTAAAGCCAATAAGTCAGTCCATGACAATAAATCCCATCTTCCAAGGAAACCAATGGGTATGACTGCAGCAGCACCAGCACAAGTCAGGAATTTTCCAGACTACAAAACTGCTAAGATTGTACCTAGAACTAGGTACAACAAATATGATTGCTGGTGCTGTGGCAAAGTAGGGCATTTTGCCTTGGACTGTTGGCATAACACAAGTGTCAGGAAGAACACCAATCTACCTGTTAGAGGAATTGCTAAAAGATTTGATATGAATGAAGCTAACTGGAACCAAGGACTCAAGACTTACTTGGGTTCTAAGGGAAAGTAATTCTGTATTGCAGGAAAGTCCAAGTTGCCATGCCCCTATATCAAGGTTGTCAGGATCAAGATCCTAGGTGGGATCGTTTTAAGGTTGGATCGGATCGGATCGTGGGATCGGATCGAGGATCGCAAGATCCTATAACATTAATAAATTAAGACTAAAAAATAAAATTGAATTTTGTATCATTAAATTACATGTTTAATTAATAAAAATAATAATAAATTGAGCAGTATGTGAATAACTATATTAAATTTTTTTGAATAACTAAATCAAAACATAATATCATATTTAGTTCAATTTCAGTTTCCGGTAAGACACTCAATGTTTACTAACAATAAAAACAAATCTGAATTGGAAGTGATGGAAGAAGCCGCTCTTGGCCTCTATTTGCAGTCGGCAATCAACACTTGATACGGTAAAGCAACATGATATAATTTTGTGATGGGGTATGGGTACGAGATTGGGATAATGTTAAACAATGGGTTATGGGCGTTGGACCGATTGAATAGGGTCGGGATAGGATTGTACATGTTTCTAGTTACCTTTGACCATACCGGTAGAATCGGGTCAGGATCGCGATCCTAAAGATCCTAAGATCCGGATCGCGATCCTAGTCGTAGATGTGCCGATTTAGATCCTAGGTAAGATCCGGATCGATTTACACAATCTGGATCGTAGGATCGTAAGATCCTACGATCCAGATCGCGATCCTGATAACCATGCCCTATATGGTACTTGGACAGTGGTTGTTCCAGACATATGACTGGAACTAAGGGGCTACTGAAGGACTACACTTCTGTTAAGAATGGGCCTAAAGTTATCTTTGGTGGATCTGAGAGAGGAATCATCAAAGGATTTGGTAACATTTCTTCAAATAGAATTACCATTACTCAAGTGGCTTATGTAAAAGGTTTGAAACATAACCTCATCAGCATAAGCCAGCTGAGTGATCTAGGATATGACATTCATTTATAAAGAATGGATGTCATATCAAGAGGTCAAGTGACCAAGAGATCATATTGACTGGTTATAGAAAAAGAAATGTGTATTGTCTAAATTTTGAGTGTGAGAACAAGACTTCTCCCATCTGTCTTGTAGCTGATGATAATGCATCTCATTGTGTCAAGTGGCACAAGAGGTTGGCTCATCTTAACTACAAGACAATTGACCAACTCTTCAGCAAAGAGTTAGTGAGGAATGATCCTCAAGTTAAGTGTATAAAGGAAGGGATATGTTCAGCTTGTCAAAAGGGCAAGCAGACAAAATCCTCCTTTCATAGTCTTGAAAACAAGGATTCTGTGAGGTGCTTATACCTCTTACATATGGATCTTTTTGGTCTTATGCCAGTTCATAGTCTAGGTAGGAAGGTCTACACTTTTGTGGTTGTAGATGACTATTCTAGATATACATGGGTGTTCTTTCTGAGACAAAAATCAGAAACCCCAAGTGTCTTACTTAGTTTTGTGAAATAAATTCAGAATGAACTAAACAGTACAGTGGTCAAAATCAGAAGTGACCATGACACTGAATTTCAATCTGAAAGTATGACAAAATTATGTGAAGACTTTGGGATTTTCCAAGAGTTCTCCTCACCTAGAACACCTCAGCAAAATGATATTGCTGAAAGAAAGAATAGGACATTGATTGAAGTTGGTAGAACTCTATTGAGTGACACCTCTCTTCCAGAATATTTCTGGGCTGAGGCAGTAAACACTGTATGTCATGTGATCAATAGGGCTTCTATCACCAAGTGCCACAAAAAGACTCCCTATGAAATTATGAAAGGTAGAAAACCAAATCTATCCTACTTTAGGATCTTTGGTTGCAAGTGCTATATACTTAACAATGATAAGTCATATCTAACTAAGTTTGCTGCCAAATCCCAAGATGAGATATTTGTTGGGTACAACATAAATAGTAAGGCCTATAGAGTCTTCAACTTGACTACTCAAGTTGTAGAAGAATCTGTACATGTTGTGTTTGATGAATCAAGATTAATCAACTGTGAGTTGCCTTGTAGTTCATACAGTCCAACAGGTATAAGCAAAAGGATGGACAAGCTTTCCATTGCAGAAGCATCAAATGCAGATGAAGCATTGGAAAATGAAGGCTACTGTCCAGGGGGAGTACAAGACTCTATAGAAGCTGATGACAACCAAGAAGTACAGCATGATGAAGGAGCTGGAGATGTTCAATCTGAAGGAAATCTACCTTCAGCCATAAGACATCTAAAAGATCATCCAGCTAATCAAATAATAGGTGATCCAAGTCAAGGAGTGTAGACTAGAAGCAGAAATCTGAGCACAGTCCTACACTCAAGTTTCCTATCTTAAATGGAGCCTAAGAAATTTGAAGAAGCCATCCAAGACCAACATTGGATTAATGCTATGCAAGATGAGCTTAATCAATTCAGAAGGTGCAAAGTCTGGGAGCTTGTTCCTAAACCAAAAGACCACAACATCATTGGAACAAAGTGGATATTTAGGAACAAGTTGGATGAGAGTGGAGTAATTGTAAAGAACAAAGTAAGACTGGTTGCTAAAGGATATAGGCAGGAAGAGGGAATAGATTTTGATCAGACATTTGCCCCAGTAGCAAGACTGGAGGCAATCAGATTGTTTCTTGCCTATGCTGCATACCAATGATTCAAGGTATACCAAATGGATGTGAAATCAACATTTCTTAATGGAGATTTAAAAGAAGAATTCTATGTGGAACAGCCATCAGATTTTGCAGGCTGCAGAGAAGATAGAAAAAGTACTACAGGTACATGTCAATTTTTGGGAGGAAGGTTGATATCATGGAGTAGTAAGAAGCAGACTAGTGTGACAATATCCACAGCTGAGTCTGAGTATGTTGCAGCTGGAAGTTGCCGTGCACAACTATTGTGGATTCAGCATCAACTAAAAGATTATGGTATCCAGGTAAGTAGAACACCTTTATTATGTAATTCTAAAAGTGCTATTTCTATTGCAAATAATCCTGTTTCACATAGTAGGACTAAACATATAGAAATAAAATACCATTTTCTTAGAGAACATGTAGAAAAAGAAGACATCTCAGTAGAATTTGTTAAGACAGATTATCAAATTGCAGATGTATTTACTAAGCCTCTGGATGAAACAAAATTCAATAGATTTAAAATTGAATTAGGCATGCTAACTATAGATTAGTTTACCAAAATTTGGCTAAGTAAAACTGTGTTGACACATTCAGGATTTAAGTGTCGACACAGAGGATTTGTGTCGACAAACTCAAAAAACTGGTGTCGACACAGAGTAGATGTGTCAACACATCAGGGATTTTATGTCGACATAGTCTAGAGCGACATGTCGACACAACTAGAGTATTGTTGTCGACTTATTCAGAATTTGTGTCGACACATATTGTCTGTGTCGACACAATTTGACTATTTTTGCCCGCCTTTTGATCTTCTTGGTATAGAAGGGTATAAATAGGTCGCAGCCGTATTTTTGTCGACACGCTCACCAGGGTTTCGAGACAAAAACCATGTGTGTCGACAATCCTTCTTCTCTCTTTTCTCAAGCTTTCTCAACGATTCAATGGCGCCAAAGATCGAAGATTCCATCAACGAGGGATATGAACTGGTTAGGCATGCGTTCGACAATGCAGCTCCAGAGATTAAGATGGTGGTGTCTCTTCTCATAGACAATGGACTTGAATTCCTTGTCTCAGAACCCACCAAGGTCTGGAAGAAGGAAGTTCTTGCATTCTACACCACCGCATCTGTGGATTCTACTGGTATGAAAATCAAATCAACTATTCAGGACACAAGAGTCAAGGTGACTCAGAAGTGATTAACCAGAATCCTTCATCTTCCAAGGATAAACGATGAAGAGGAGGTTTCAGCCTCACAAACAAGGCAAACACTTCAGTGGTGTGGACTGGATCCCACCATGAAGATTGGTGCTGCCTTCAATCGAAAAGGCATGAATAATCAGGGTAAATTCCTTTCTGAAGTTATTGGGAAAGTGGTGCTGTGCAAGACTGGTGGACATGATAGGATCTCTGTCTTCATGTTCCACCTAATGACTAGGATTGTATTTCACATTCCCACCAACTGGTCAGCAGTTGTGTTTGACAAAATCAAGGAGGCAATCAAGAAGCCAAACATGGCTAGAATAATGAGTCTTTACTTAGCTGGAATCATTCCAGAAGTAATGCAATAACTACCAGGCTCCAAGATCAATCATATGAAGAGAATGGATATAAGGTTGTTCTCCAGATGGGATAGAGTTCTATCCAAGGATATGCCTGAAGAAGACAGGCAGGAGCCAGCTCAGAAGTCTCCAGCTCATCATCACACTGAGCTTGGTACTGAAACAATTCAAGTACAGACAGAACAGATACCTGCACAGGTTCAGGGGGAGCCTAGTACTGCTCATACAGAAGAAGCAGAAAGGATTGACTTATTAGAGGAGATAGATACTGCTAGACTAGATGATCTTATAGAGAGAATCAATGTTCCATCACCTCCTCAAACACCAAAGGAATATACAATGGATGATCTCTTCAATGAGGCTGTAGACACAGCAGATAAAGATGACACCTAAAGGGTTGAGGGGGAGCAAGCTAGTGAGGAGAGGGTACCAGGTGAAGGTGAATAGGTGCCACATGTTACTGAAACTGAAATCCCTACCTCACAAACAGAAAGAGTTCAGATTGAGAGTTTCTGTGATTCTGGGAATGAAGAAATTCAAGAGGCAAAGAAAAGGAAGCTTATGATATTCAAGAGAAGAAGCCATAGCTATAAGAAAGCACTTCAAACAACACCACCCACCTCTTCAGATTTTGATTATGCAAAGTTCTTGGTAACTCTTGAAATGAAAATGGATGAACAAAGAAAGGCTCTAGAGAAATATGTTGATGAAAGTCATAAAAATCTTCAGTTTGATCTGGCTCAAGATATAAAGTCTATAAGATTTGAAGTCAATCAACATAAAAGAAAAATGACCGTTTGTTTTACAAAAGGGGCACATGTTGTTGTATATCTGGCCAAACAACAATAAGCAATGAAGAAAGAAATAGATGCTCAATCTATTAATCAAGGATACATTCTTGAAAATCAGAAAAGGCTAAATGACAATCTGACAACTGGCAACACAGATATTCTTGCTCAATTTCAAACAATCATGACTAAATTGACTGAAGCTAGGGCAGCTGAAATGCTAGTATATGATACTAAGTTCAAAACTGCTTTAGACTCAGTACAGACAGCCATAACCACTTCCCAGAAGGAAATTACTGCAAAACTTAACAAGTTGAAACCCTTCTTCAAAGATGACATTAATTATTTGGATGGTCAGATCAGGTTTCAGAAGGAAGATCTCAGAGATCATGTAGCAAGAGAAGTCCTAAAGGGGGAGAGGGTACTTATTTATGCTGGCTCAGAACATGCCAAGTGGGTCACTAACAGTATCAGAGCCACATTGGGATATCCACCCCTTTGTGATGATGATAATATGACAGAGTCAGGAGTACAACCACAAGGTCTACTTGAAGGCAACCAACCAGAGGTTGCTCAAGTCATATACCCCCCTGCAGATTTTGACATGATTCATCAGCAGGTGCAAACTATGTATAGTCCTCCAGAGGAGGTTTCAAATATTATACTTGGAAAAGTAGACATGCCTGAAGCTGCAATCAAGGCTCAGCAAGAGGCTCAACTGTCAAAGAAGAGATTTAGGGACCAAGCTGAACTAAAACCTGATTTTGAACAGTGGAGCCCTACCTCTAGAAACATCATACTAACTGCCTGGAAAGCTGTAAACGATCAAGTCCATGAAAGGGCAAGTGGTACAATGAACAAGAATGACAGAAGCATGAAGCCAGACAGGAGGCTATTGTTCAGCATAGAAGGAAATCTAAGATGGGAAAGCTACCTCCTGATGCTGTGGAGCCTAGCAAATACTTTTCCAAGCCGTATCACTATTTTGAGAGACAAAGACTGAAGACTGAGGCTCAGAAGAAGGCTAATCTTAAAGGCAAAAAGCCCATGGAAGAAACTGAACCTTCTGTGCAGGCACAAGTACAACCAGGAAGAAGGATTGTTATAAAGGAGCCTGATCAGTCTTAGTCTAAGATGTCTTAGTTTTAGTTTAAAAATGTGTAATGTGAAACATTCAGTGTTAAACATTTTGTAAACAATCATTTTGACATAATACACAAAATCTTGCTCTTTAATTAATTTTTGTGTATATCTTTTTATCTCTGTGATGAATCTGTGCAAATGTTTTGATTGTTAATATTTTCTGTAATATTGAGCTTATATACATCATCATCATTTTTTTTATTTATCATAAGTGGTGTATATCATTAGCTAATATGAGTTATGACTTCTCCAAATAGGGGGAGATTGTTGGGTACATTGGAAAATGTGTACCTGATTTGAAGAAGCCTTACTTAGCATAATGATATACATCAAGGTGTATTTGATGTTGTTTAAGTTGAATATGTGCAGGTTAAAAGTATGAAAAATTTCTAAGTCCATGTGTCGACACTAGAAGAAGATGTGTCGACACTTCAGGAAGATTGTGTCAACACTTGAAGAAGGCTGTGCCGACACAGAGAAAATGAGTCGACATCAAATGAGTCGATACCGGGAGACAGTGTCGACACACACAGAAATATAGTCGACATCAACTGTGTCGACACCGGGAGGCAGTGTCGACACACACAAGATTATAGTCGACATCAACTGTGTCGACACCAGGAGGCTGTGTCAACACACAGAGGCAGAAGTCAACAACAGCTAAGTCGATACTTAGAGACTGAGTCGACACTTAGCAGAATCAACAATAAGTCTGTGGCTGAAGTAATTGTGTCGACATATAACTATCTGTGTCGACACATTCTCAAAAAGTTGTGTCAAGAAGCTGTGTCGACATCAAGACAAATGTGTCGACATCACAAAGGATTGTGTCGACACTTAATCAAATTGTGTCGACACATTTTAACAATTGTCTCGACACATATTGACAGTTTGTCTCGACACTTTCTGGCAGAAACAAAGACTCCTTGGCAGTTTGAAGAATTGACAGCTGTGGGTCTCTACAGGTTAACTGACGTGATTGACACAGACAGAAGTTTGTTAGGAACCGGACCAGCCGGTTACCAGGAATGAAGGCTATAAATAGACGGATAGTGTCTGAAAGAAAAACACTTAAAACTGAACACTGAATAACAAGTAACAATAAGAAGAAGATCTTTGCAGATCTAAGAAGATACTCTGATTGAACTATCAGAATCTGTCAAAGTAGAATTCAGTCAAGAATTCTGAAGTATCTTCAAGGGACTTGGATAGAGAGAGATCCAGTCAAAAGAAGGCAAGAAGAAAGCTGTCTCAGATTTCAAAAGAAACAGATTCTAAACTTATCTGTCAAGAAGATTCAGATTCAAATTCTGAAATCTAAGGAGAAAGCTGCTGATCAGTTTATTTCAAAGAAGATCAACTCAACAAAGTTCAGATTCAAGAAGTTTTGAAGAAAGCTAAGTTCCAGTTGATTTTATCCATCTGGTTTATCAAGAAGCTGATCAAGAACACTGTCTTGTTCCACCTCTCTCACTAGGAGCAAGATAAAAATATATTTTACTCAAATCTTGTAGGATCTTTTAATAGATCTGAGTTGTAAGCCTAATTTATAAAGGCTGAGTGTAGGAGAGATAATCTCTGAGTTGTAGGTCTTGAATAAAGACTGAGGTAGGGCTGAATTGCCTGAGCTGTAGGAGAAGGTATTTCTCTGAGTTGTTGGTCTTGAATAAAGATTGAGGTAGGGCTGAATTGCCTGAGCTGTAGGAGTGTGGTATCACTCTGAGTTGTAGGAATCCATTTTGGATTCTGAGCTGTAGGATCTGAGGATCTGAGATAAAGAAAGGAGTTTGGCTGAATCTAGCACACTGCTAGATAGGCGAAGGGGGAAAGTGGATGTACCCAGATCTTGGGGAACCACTATAAATACTTGTTGCAATCTGTGATGTGTAATTCTAGATTGTGTGGTTGTGATTGCTAAAGTAGCTGCAGAACTCATAGAAAATAGTCTTTAATTACTTAATCATTCTGCCTTAAGTTTGAAAAGAAAATAAGAATCTATTCACCCCCCCTCTAGGTGTCTAGGTAATCTTGAAAGTAAAACTATCAATTTAGTAATTTATAAATAGACTCGCAGGGGCTCCTCAGAAGGCAAGCTTTCATATTTTCTCTAAGATCTTCTAGTGCTTTCTGAGGAGCTCTAAGCCCAGCTTTTGGCTTCAGAGTGAAAGCTCTCAGAGATCTTCCGGGTGAGAGGTGAGACCTCCCTGCTGAGGCTTTGGGTCGGTTCTAGATCCTTTACAACCAGTCAGAGGTCGGAGCTTGGGAAGAGTAAGTGTTGGTTGCGCCCCTATTTTCGAACTTCCATTGAGGTCAAGTTTTGGCTTCAACAAGCGACCTATGGGTTTATTGCAACCCTTCCCGATTCCAGAACGGGTGTGGCAGGAAATTTCGTTAGATTTCATCGACGGTCTACCCAAAAGTATTGGCAAGTCTACTATCCTAGTGGTGGTGGATCGCTTGAGTAAGCACGCCCATTTCATGACATTGACTCTTCCATACACGGCAGAGGTAGTGGCGCAGCTTTTCTTGGATTCGGTGGTGCGGTTGCATGGGCTACCCACATCGATCGTCAGTGATCGGGACACAATCTTCATTAGTAAATTTTGGCAGGAGCTGTTTCAGTTGCTACAAGTACAATTACATATGTCGACAACCTATCATCCGCAATCCGATGGGCAAACGAAGGTGAATCGTTGTGTGGAAAGTTACCTCTGTTGCATGTGCTTTGAGAGGCCACGTAGTTGGGTGAGTTGGCTTCCCTTGACTGAGTGGTGGTATAGTACGACGTACCAGAGCGTTATACAAATGACTCCGTACGAAGTGGTGTATGGGCAGGAGCCAACCGCAATACCTACGTACGTTGAGGGGACGACTACCTTGGAAACGGCCGACCGGTCGCTAGCTGCGCGAGATAGAGTGATGCAAATACTTAAGGGCAATCTTTTTAAGGCTCAAAATCGCATGAAAGTGTTGGCGGACACCAAGCGACGTGAGCATTCCTTCGAGGTGGGAGAGATGGTGTGGGTGCGGCTTCAACCATACCGTCAAGTCAGCTTACGGGTGCATCGAGTTCACAAATTATCACCCAAGTTCTTCGGTCCCTTTACGATTGTTGAGAAGGTGGGAGCGGTGACCTACAAATTGGACCTTCCGGTGGAGGCTAAGGTGCACCACACCTTTCATATATCACAGTTGAAGAAATACAAGGGTGCCCCAGATGGAGTGATACACCCTCTTCCGTCCGCGGTCAATGAGGAAGGCAATGCCTTAGTGGAGCCGCTAGCTATCTTGAACCGACGCCTCATCAATCGGGAGGGTCGTGCAGCCACACAATTACTAATTCAATGGAACAACTACACGCCAGAGGAAGCCAAGTGGGAGGATCTGTGGTCTCTACGCCAAAGGTGGCCGCATCTTGTTCCTTGAGGACAAGGAACTTTTGATGGGGGAAGTTGTTACGTATTTTATATTATGTAATATGTCGGGTGTAGCGGGTTGTGTAGCTGGGGGGCTGTATCGTCTTTTACTGTTTTAGGGTTGGGCTTATGTTGCCGGGTGGGGCTGTGAACCGAGCGTGAAGATTTTTGCTGTGTTATTGTTGATGTCCGTCAGACGGTAGCCACGGGAATCTCTCCTGCTCCTCTTCAATCTGTTCAGGGTTTACCCTTCGGATTGCTTATCTATCCTAGTTATTTCCCTGTGCTGGTTGTTGGTGTATTGTGCTTTGTGCGAGTTGTGTTTGCTGCGGGAATCGCTGAAGACCTGGGGCTAATCGGTGGTGATTCTGGGAATCCAGCGGTGTTCAAGAAGTAACCACATCAAAGCCCTAATTCTTCCTCTCTGTCGTTTGACAGCAGCGACGTTCCCTCTCCGTCTCACAGGCAGTTCGCGCGGAAGCGGACATCAATCCCTTCTCCCCATCGACGGTCCTTCCATTCAACTGTGCCAGAAGCTAGCCCAGTTCGGCGACCGCTTCTTTCCCCAGCAGTAGCCTTGTTGACTTTTTCCCTGTTTCTGCCGTCCCTCTTTCAACGTTCTCCCTCTCCAGCTGACCAGGTATCCATTTTTAGGGTTCCCAATTTTTCCAGCAGTAGGATTTTAGTTTCCTTAGATCTCATCTTCTCCTTTGGCATCCACCGATTTCAGGAACCAATGACCCTTTGTCATACAAGAGTGAAGCCCGATTCAGTGCTGTCGTGAAGAGGTATAACCCTGCCTCATAGCTCTGTTTCAAATCACGCCCACTCCAGTTATGATCAATGTTTAGAGTTTTGGTTTAGTGAATCTATTATTGTTTCCAAGGCTTTCTTGCAAGTACTAATCATTTGGGATTTTTCATCGGGTGATTTCAGATTTGTGTGTGATTGAGTTTAGTGTGGAGAAACCTAGAAAATTTTCCAAAAGATTGAGGTGAGGATTTCTCCTCTCTTTTATTTTTCATTTTGACCCCCTATAATTTTTTCTTAGGAAAACCTTGCCTCTTTATTTCAGAAAAACTCTTGCAGTTGGAAAGAACTCTAAGAAAGAAAGCATGCCTCCACATCGTGTAACAACAATTACTAAGTTATTTAAGAATGCTTTTGTAATCTAATTATGTGAGCCACAATGAATAATTAAATTACTCCAAATTGTGCAGAGAAATAAATACCACATAGCTTAGTAATGCATGATGAAGCCAGACATAGAGTATCATGAAATTTACAATGTGTAATTGCATTACATATACCCACAGTAAGAGTATACTACTAAGAATTGATGAAGGAAAATTTTAAATAAACAACAAATTTCAGAACAACGCCCCCTTTCTCATACGGCCTGCAGTTCGTATGAGCCTCGACCGAGGGGTTGTCAGCCGCAGTTCCAGAATTGGAGTTTTTCTGTTGTGAGTCGTGTTCCATTCAGGGAGCACCTCAGTTCAGTTCAGAGCGTCTTCGGGTCGCCATTTTGGCTCCAAAGTCAGTCCTAACCTGCAAATCATAAATCATAAAATTAGGATACCAAACTTTAGAAAAGAAAATACGGTATTTAATAATCAATACAAGTAAGAACTTAGGTAACAAGATAGAAATCATAATGCATATTTTCAGAAGGCAATTTATAATTTTTCAATCGGGTGATTCAAAAACACGCAGTAATAAGCTAAATACATTTTCATATACAACTTAATTATATATTTTTCTAATATTACTGAGAGTAGTTTTTCTTACTCTCCAGTGAACCTGACCCAGTTAGAACTTGTTTTTACAGGGATCACCGATGGGGAGCTGCATTTAGGATAAGCAGCGTGGTCCTTCGTTCAGTTTGTCCTACTTTACAGTTGTTTTTCAAGTTTAGTTGTTGTACCTTTATTTTGAACTTGTATCAGAATGATTTAACGATTTTGCTGTATCAGACAATGTTTAAGTTTTCAGTAAAAGCAAACTGTTTGACTCTTTTCTTTATTAGTGGCTCTGTGAATCAGCTTTTGAGGTACACATATTTATCCATTTTCAGTGTTTCTTACTTTTGCTGTAAGCTTACTTTTAGTACTTTAATTAATCATGTCTGCTATGTTCTAGTTTTAATATCGTTTCTTAGTTCTTATCGCGGGACCCTGACGGACTGCTAATTTGTTGTTTAACTGGGTTGGGGTGTTACATTAGTAGTGTGCAAGTTCTATTTGATATCCTCTTATTGTCTCATCTCATTTTGAGAATTGATTATTTTTCATAGATCGCAAGTTTCATGATGCATGCAACTTCTATTTGAAAGTCGCCCTTTCAATTAAAATGCAATACTTCACGAACCTTTTGAAGGTAATTTAATGTTGTTATGTGATTCTCTGCTTTATATATTTTATAGGAGCGATTAGGAGAAGTCGAATTTATAACAAGTTTCACTGATCCTTCAATTAAACTGCAATTATCAGTGCCTGTCACTTCAGTAGGCTTGGTGAGTCATTCTACCTGAGATTATTTTAGAAATTAGCATCTCAATTGTCTGTAATGGCAGTAAGGGAGTGGTGTTCTGACCTTATAATTTGTTTTAAGTATACAAACTTAGTGTGTCATTATCATCCATAATATTGAGAATATGGATAATTATCATTTACCTCCCTTATGGTTTAGCTAGCTTTTGCATGGGCCATAA